>OY284414.1:134179301-135379301 GCA_958301585.1 Merodon equestris | reverse complement strand
GTGACATGTATCGAAATCAGACATACTCAGCTAACATTGCCATTTTATTATGAAAAGACCCGAACAATGCTTACAAATTATTTAATTTTATTATCAAAATTCCTGCTCTATGAAAAATGTTTTTCGCGTACTTTACACATATTAAAGTCGATATAATCGACCTTTTGAGCAAGCAATTCAAGCCATAGGGAGTAGATTTCCAACCAATTTCACACTATTGGACATCAAGTCACCTTCCCTTATACAGAGGAAAATATTACTGATAGATCAGCTCTTGGTCTAATTTCCGGATCTTGGTCTAAAACCATATAAAATACAATTCGTGAAAGAATTGAAGCTGAACGACCTGCCACAGGTTTGAGTGAGTGGGCCTTAGAAATGCCGAAGGAAGTTGTGCTTTCTTAACGAAAAATTGTCATCAGCGACGAAGCTCATTTCTGGTTAAATTGGCATGCTAATAAACAAAACTACCATATTGGGTCTGATGAGCAACCTCAGGCAATACAAGAGCTGCCAATGCATTCGGAAAAATGCACTGTTTGGTGCGGTCTATGGTCTGGCGGAACCATTGGCCCATATTATTTCGAAGATGAACGCGAGAACAACGATATTGTTATGGCTATCGTTGATTAACTTGTCTTTTGCCCAAAATGCATGACCTCAGACTGGTCGACATGACATAACACTCGAATCGATGGACCAGTTTAGAAATGAGTTCAGTGACGCATTTATCTCTCATTTTTGTTGGTGAATTTGCTAGCTAGATAATGGGTTTTGACGCATTTGGACTTTTTTCTCTGGAGATATGTCAAATCAAACGAGCATGTTGATGAATCAGCGTCAACATCCGGCTTAGAAGAAAACATTGCACGTGTTATTAGCGAGAAACTAGGCTCGAAAAAGTGACTAAAAATGTAACTCTCCGTATGTATTACTTAAAACGTAGTCATGGCCAACATTTATAAAATAATCCTTAAATGGCAAGAGTTGATTTATCGATTCAAATAAAATTTGTATACATTTTTGCAATTTCCTTGTACTTTTCCTTCACAATTAAAAACCAAACGATCTCATATTAGTAAGACTGGCCATATTAATAATCTGAGATATGGCTTTTATTGTGTCATAACTGATATTAGATAGCTCACCCCATTTAGAAACGAAAAGATGTATGGTGTTGCCAGTAAGGCACTCCAGAGACAAAATATTGTACAATAAAAAAGTCATTTGAACAACTTATAGTCATTTTGCTATCGATATTGAAGGTCGGATTTGTATAATCCACATTAAAAGCCAAAACTCTGTCATTTCGATTAAAATAAAAAAATCAACATTGACTAACTATCCTTGATATATCGAGTCGAGGGTTATTCCAGATCGGGGGATCTGAGCTTGACGTACTATAAGGCAATGTCTATCTGCCGTTCCAAGTGAGATATGTTCAATTGTAGCTTAGTCCGAGCAATTTCTAAGAGAAACTAAACTAAATTTAGCAACTAAAACGAAAAACAAAAAAAGTATTTAAAACAGTGATTCAAATTTAATCCACAACACGGCAATCAGGCGTAAAAATCCAAAGGTAAATAGCTTTAGATTCGATAAGGATTTGAGAAAAAAATTCATTACAAAATGGTAAGTTCGTTTCAATTTATTTTAAGTTTGTTGTGTATTTATTAATGAATTTTTAATGAGAATGATGATGTTATTCATTTTTATTTAATTCGTTTATTGCTCTTCGTTTACTTTATTCAGTTACTGTCAATATATACTTGCACTTTTCGGTTAGTATATTTAAACTAAACAGCAGAAAACAACACACATACAAGGTATTTATATAGATATATAAGGAGCAGCCGTAAAACAATAAATTCAAACTATACGAGTGAGGTATAAATCGCTTTCTTCTCTTCGCTTTTATTCATAGTTTTTGGCTTTTGCATTTATTTTTCTTTTGGTTTTACAAATTAAGACGACATAGAAAAAAAGTTCATAGTTCTTGGAAAAGAGTGATTTTGAAAATAATTTTTATTTTTCTTATATTCCATTATACATTAAATAAATATTGTCATGCATACTGATTAAAATAAATAAGGAAAGAGTTAATAATAAAAGAAAATCACTTTTTATCGATCCAAATACGAGGACGGTAACTACAGATCGTAGTGTTTTGGACGTATTTATATATAGATATGCGGATGCATGACTTAGTCATATAAAAAATGTCATTCGTTGTAGTTTATCTAATTTTATTTAATATTTCGTCACAAAATCAATTGGAAAAAAGGACATTTGGCATTAAAGCAAAAGAGAAAAAAAAAACCAAAAAGAACTAATAAAATCGTAAAATTCGTTTCTCAATATTTTTCTTATTATTGTTTATAACAATTTTCTATAGTAAAATGGTTTACATAAGGTAGGCAACTAAGTAGTAATCAAGAAATCAAATTGCTCTTAACAAACTCGCACTTAAAAATATCTAAGCCTATGTATATATGTATGTTACAAACGATAAAATTAATCTAGTATATCCTTGTACCTCAAAAAAAGTCACAAAACCTACACAACATGTTTTTTTTATAAGGCAACAATGATAACGCACACAGTCTAAAATGGGATCTTCGTTTTTACTGATTTGTTTTCATTATCTATTTGGTTTTGTGTAAATTTTAGAATGTAGCCTAAGTTTTAGTTCTTGAGAAAATAATAAATTCGTCGAAGCAAAGGATTGAAATCTGATTGTGTCAATTGGAATGAAGTCAACTGAGTAAATGGAAGATTCTAAGTGTTTTACCCTACCTATTAGAGATTAATTGTAATACTATGCTACTCATTGTACATCTTATTATGTTGCTTATGGTAAGTGTACTGTAAAACTATCTGTACTTGGCATATATTCCCAGAATGATTACAAGCATTGTCGCTGTGTGGACATTTACAATAACGTATAAACATAGAAAGCAGTATATCACGGATTGTATACATTTAAGGCTCTATTCCTGGTAGGAATATGTTCGCTTATATTTTCCTTAATTTTTGAATGTAGAATGCAATACTGTAGTTTAAGCACGAGACATGAGTTATGATTACTATTGGTTTTGAGGGAAGAACGAAATAGGTGCAGAGATAAGGTTGAATTGTACAGGGTGCGTACGATATTTGAAGGCATTAGGGGTTCATTTCTCAATTAATTTATTTTATTTCGTATTTAGTGAAGAAAACAATGCGAAAAACACTGATATAGAAATATTAATATTTCTGAATTGCGCCCGATCGTTCGTACATGAAGTTCGAGGTGAATGGAAACATCAGCTTACGGAATCTATTGCAAAGCTTTAAAAACATGAGGAACGTATCGAACAACTCATTCAACAAGTACAAGCGATCGTTGATGAGTACCCTTCGAAGTCAATGAGAGCTATTGCTGGGCCTAAGCCGTCCATTTGTCTACGAAGACCCTCGCAATAAATGTTACGTTATGGGTAGAGGACAGTTTATCTTTCGAACAAGCTTAAGCATCCTGAAGTTCCTAAAATGTGGTAGTTTCTGATGAAGAAATTTTGATCAAGAGGTTTTCCATGTTTTGCACACAACATTTCTAGCTACTGTCATGGTCTTAGGAGTTGTGAGCAAGGAAGGACATGCAATGCCCCCACATTTCTTTTCTCAAGGACTTCGTTCTATTGCTGCCGCATACAGCGAGGTTTTAGAAAACATTGTGAAACCCCGGCTTGATAGTAAACGAGGGGATAGATCATATATTTCCAGCGAGAATCTGCTTCTTCACACAAATGGCGACCCAGGAAGACCGAAAGACCATAAACTCATCACTCTGAACTTATGGCTACTATAACTGCAAGCATGGTCAATATAAAATACGAGGGGTAATCCAAAAGTAATGATAATCGGTTATTTCTAGTCCGCTTAAAAATCGGAAGTAAAAATCTCTTGTTTACTTATATACTCATGAGGCAAGCGCAAAAAGAAAAACATAAATATACCACGATTCCCAGGAGTTACATTCATTTAAATACAAACCGTCGAAGGGATAACATCAACAAACGAAATTAGAGCTGTCATCAAGTAGCTCTGCTTGAAAAAACAGTCTACCAAAGACATACACCCCAACTCGGCTTCTCCATATTCCACAATAGCATGCTTAACCGAGGAATTTAAGCAGAATATCCACTGAAGATGAACATCGTGGAGAATTCCTATCCCCGTCCCCCACTGAAGACAATTGGGAAAATGTCGAAAAGGTTGTGTTGGTAGGTCCTGAGGTCACAGTGATCTCATATGGCGACGTTCAAAGAATGATTGCGAACGAATTGCATATGGAAAAGGTTTCTGCACGTTGGATACTAAGAATGTTAGCCAACGAGCTAAAGAAAAAAACGAGTCATCATTTCGAAGGTGAATCTCGAAAAGTTCCAAGCTGATCAGGAAATAATTTTGTTATGTTTTGTGACCATGGACGAGACCTGGATCCATACTATTGATCCTTAAACCAAACAACAATCGATGACTTGGAAGCGAACCTCTTCACCGACACCAAAGAAATTTAAAGTGTTGGGACGCTGAAGGTATAATTATGGTGGACTATTCCTCAACTCAAGGCAAGAAATTTGAAGACTGCAGAGGCGTTTTGGAAGAGTCAAGATAAAGGGAATCCTGCGATTAGAAAAAATATGGACTAATGAACTTGTTAGGAGACCATGAAGATGAATAAGTCAGTTTTTAAATTACAATCAGCATGTTTTATTTTCTTTACCACAACTTTTGGATCACCCTTTATAAGAGCATTTGATTCGGGCATGTAATCGTTTGCGGTCAGAAGATTTTATAATCAAGTAGCCACTCAATGTTGTGTAAAAGTTTCATGGGGATTTGTAAAAATATAAGCAAATATGGTTTAAATTTAAATTTGTCTTCAAATACCAGCGCACCCCGTACATTCGCGCGAATGCTTATCCATAGAATATGAGTGACAAAGAAAAAAAAATTATTTTCTGACAGTCTTCCTGCTTGATTTTCGAGTCTACTTCAAATCTATGGACGGATATTAATTGGTCGTTTATTCGATAAATGCTTTTGTAGTAAAGGAACTACCTGACGAGATGTTTGACTCCTGCTTCTTTCTTTTAGCAAGGATATTCAGTCATGAAGTTGAGACTGAAATACGGCATTTTTCTAAGGGCTATACCGTTTATAAATAAACAGATTTTAAACAGAAAAGTCGAAGGAAAATTATGCAAAACCATGTTCATTCTAGCCAATAAGAATCCCTAAAACCTGGTTATATGGCTAGTTTTCAGGAGATCAAAAACTGATATAAATTCTATATATGTCAATTATATTTAGGTCAATTTACATTAGTTCATGCATATTAGCCCCAAATTGGTAATGACAATTTCACATGGCATGGCCCAAAAAAAATTGGTCAGTTTGTGATTAACGATGTGCGAAATCAAAACTGATGATTTAGTCTACAGAGCAATGACGAACCAATAGCAACCATATACCGATGGGGATGACTATAACATACTCGTATACTCGATTGCATTTGACAATACTAAATAATGAAATGGATTTGTTCAAAAACAATATGATCGCAAACAATACTTGAAAGTTCTGCAACTTCAATTGGATTATTTTCTTAAGCTCAATTGTTTTCTAAACAATTAGAAATTATCGTTCAGTAATTTGCCAAGCTTAGTTTCTCACGCAGAATTATTTTCTTTTTAATTTAACAGCTCAACAAAGAGTTAAAGAACAAAAAAACATAAATAAACATTCGGAAAAAAAACTAGACAAAAAGACGGAAAATAACCAAAATATGCGAAACGGAAATTTTACGACACAATTTCAAGTGCTGTATGTTTTGTATTTGTTTTTAATTTAAAATTAGAAAAGATGCAAAACTTTCAAATACCGACAAGATATAGCGTTTTTTCATTTTCGATTTTTTTGTGATAAGCCCTATATAATCCATTAAAAAAAATCAAAATTTGATTATTTCTAGGCTGGTTTGTTTATGGGATTATTTACAATATTTTGTTTTCGAAAAATTATAATTTCTCAGACATGATTTTGGAAAATTAATATTTTTTTCCGTTTATTGGTATATTTCCTAAATGCAGTGAATACTATTGGGAGCAATCTTTTGTGTTTTTTTTATTTTACTCTATGCTAGGCTAACTTTTTTAATATACTAAGTTACACATCCTTGATTCTAACATATACAACAATTGAATTACATAGTCTAAACAGTAAAAAACTAATTTCTGTATCGAGTGTCTCTGTGTGCATTTAATAAGTGTTGACATTTACTTCTCCTATTTATATCTATTTTTTTTCTGTATATGTATCTATGTATGATAAATAAATTTATTATTCTAAAATAAAAAAATACAAATCAAAATGGATTATCTACTATCGTCGTTGTCACTAGAACTGTTTTGGTTTTGTGTTTCACGTTCCTCCAGGAGACTTCGATTAAGCTCTTGGATTCTGGCCGATAAAGCCCGTCGTCGTGGTGTTCCAAACGATGGCGGTGGCGGCGTGTCGATTAATACATTTTTCTCACCAGCTTTTATCGATTTATAATTTCGTTTTTGCATATTCAAATACGTGTGTGTTTTTTATTTTAATTTTTGTTGTTTAAAGATTTAGTTTTTTTTTAAGATTCAGTTTAATAGTATTGTTTGTTGTTTTTCATTCATTTTTGGTTATGAGAGAAAAAAAGAAAAGAAAAGTTCATAAACAAATGTTTAGAGAGAGAATATGTGAGGAAAGGTATGGCGAAAAAATATAAAAAATTTAACGGTTTTTTGTAGTTGTTGTTCGAAATAATAAATCAACTGTGATCCTTGAATAATAAGCTTAAAATTTAAACCATTTCAACGTTATCAATAATAATGATTTCAATACTAAACGAAACTCTTATACAAGTGGGATGTTTTGATCTAAGTTTTCATATTTGTTTTGTTGTTCAAAAATTCATGCAGAATAAGCTAATTTGTTTAAACAATTAATCGGATTTCGATAAATATAATGTAATTGTACTTTTTCACGTTTTTTTCCCCTCTAATATAATTTACATTTTGTAATTGTACAATAAAAGGAAATTAAATAAAATTAACAAACGCTTTATGTGAATATTTTGTGTTGTATATTGTTGTTGATAAGAACATTGTTCTTTTGCCAATTGTCAGCACTTGAAAATGTTTATTTTTTACGGTTAATAATATTATGTTCTTTGGATGAGATAAAGTGACTAAAATATGCGGAACCATGTTCAAGAACTAAATAAAATAGGTAAAATCAATTGCTCTTATTTATTTTTATTGTTGCAGCTATTTTCCAAAAAAAAAAGTTCAAATTTGCGTTTGCGTTATGTTCAATGATTATTTTTTTGAAGTCGGTTTTTTAACTATGATTTAAGCGAAACTGCTCTAGAGCTCAAATAAAAATTGGAAAAAGAATTGAATTATGCGTGGGAAGCATGTGGCAAATATCATTTCAATTAAATCTTATTTTAATCTCAATTCTACAGCTGTTCTACGTGCTTTAAGCCACACATATAAAATATTTCTGTCTTTCTAGGACAAACATCATTTTTCTTTCCCCTAAACTCTACTATCGATAACGAATACTGAACCTTAGACTTAAAATACGTCGCGGGCTTTAAGAGGTTGGGTACTTGATCATTTCCTGGTTTTTCATTTATATTTCTTTAAAGTACACACAAGGGTAGTAGAAAGCGCTTAAAATATTCAACATCGTTGTCCTTAATTTGTAGTGTTTAATTTACACTAATTTTCGGACAATTGCTGTTTTCCTGCCAGCGTGGACTGCCAGTGAGTGACTTGCAAAGTATTTTTATCCTCCGATCGTTAAGCGATTTTCGAAAATTAATTAATGAAGTCCCAGACAGGGAGGTTCCGTACTACGCTCTTGTTTCAGTATACATACGGCGTGACACGAACCGTTGAAAAGTCTGTTTACTATCGGCGAACCTATCTGCTGTAGTTGACTGATGTGGGTGCTGACTATTGCATGTGTTTCAATAATCCTACCTGTCGCATGAGCGGCATTAGTGGTATGGGGAAATTAAAAGGTCGGCAGCGATAACAAATATATGGTGTAAGTAATTAAGTTAATTGCCGTTTGCATAAAGTCCAAACTAATTGAGGTTGGGTCCTTCTCGTGCTTATTCCTTCCTGCGACAGTTAACGCCGTGGTGGTATGGACGCAGACAGCTATTTTTATGAGGCTATTCAAGTTGTATCTAATAAACTAAAATGGTAAATGTTTTGTCAAAGGACATCCTCCTTTATACGGACAAACTTAAAGTCACACATATGAATGGCGAACAAAACACATCAAAAACAGGAACTGGCAAATCGCCATTCCCTTTAGAGTAAATCAGTCCTTAGAATTAGGCTTGGGGTGGCAATTAACAAACAGACAAAGCTTAACACACTCAAGATAACTCTCGGTTTCCCGACAATTAAGAAGAGGCAGGTAAAAGGTGTCCTTTTTGGTAACCAACAATTATGAGCTTGAAGGGATTGACAAATATGGGTTAAGCATATTAAATTTATCAGGGTGAAACCGGGTGTGGACCTTTCAGTTCATGTCGGTAGTCGCGGTAGCTGGTGGAATGGCTTTCTTGTTGTTTTTTTATATTTCCGTATATATTCGTATTCATATTTACCATTATATTTTAAAGTACTTAAAGCCTATCATATAGGGTGTTGAAGTAAATAAAATTTAGCCACGTACTTTTTAAAGAATCTAAGAAAAGTAGCGTTTACCCTTAAGAAAATCAATATAAACAAAGTTTGTTTTTCCTGGACCATCACCAACGATCGAGAAGTAAAAGGTCATCCAGCAAGAGGTTTCATTTTAAATTTCCGAACTGTCAGAACTCAAGTATCGATGTGATGACTGTTAGTTAGTAAAATCGATCAGATTATGATAGAAATGTTCATCGATACTATTGCGTATGTAAGATAGTGAAAATACACTACGAAAACCATTTCACGAAATTCTTTCCGCTTTTGGAAGTCATCCAGCGCTTCCTCGCACAGGCTAGTAGAAAATATTTCTACTATAGCTAAGATCGTAAATAGAAACTAATTTCGATATGGTCAGAGGAATTGGATGTATCCGAAACCACTTTGCACAGCTTTTTCATAAAGGGTTAGACTTATTACTGTGATCAACTTGAAAAGTGACTTTATTTATGAATGTTACACATTGATTCCTCCAAATTTATTTCGTCTTTTTTAAGTTTGTACCTCTTCAACCAAATTTATTCAACCAAACGTTTTTTCTCAATTCTCTTAATAGTTTCGAAACGATGACTTCGGAGTGTTCTTTTTAGTTTATTGATTAGCCTGAAGTCACATGGAACTAAATCAAGCTGCGTCGGGTTTTCGGTCACATGCTCATGAACAACGCACCCACACGGAAATATTGTGTGTTTTTTGGTCTAAGTGAGATGAAACGCGTGTGCAATCTAAACATTGAATTGATGCATACAATATGCCAACAACATCGCAAGGTCTCAAATGACGAATCTACGACTTCAGAAGTTTATGTTTAGGCTTTTTTTTTTATATTTCGTGCAGGTTCAGGACTGTAAGCTCTTATGGTGTTTGTTACACAACCTGGACGGGGTGCAAATGGTTTTTGTCGAAGATGTTCGTTCACTACTCTCCGGGGGTGGTTGTCCTAGATAGGATTTGAGATATTCGACTGAATTTGCGTTTGGTTGTAGTTGACAGTAACTCCTTTGTTTCCATGGCATTTAGGTGTTATATTGGAAATGCACACAAGGAGTATGAATTTTGAAGTGATCTTATGCTGCGAGTGTTATGCCTTCATCAGCACTTTTTGATCATCTTTCATCCACAACTGATGTTGTTGCATGGTTTTTCCGTACAGGAATTATTCTTGAGTATGGACGGACTTGAGCTACAGACCTTTGGCTCAACAATCCGTGATGATTAATATTGCATCACGATCACCCTTGATTTAAAACCAATTTTTTCAACACCTTTTCTGCCTACATGGAATAGTTTTAATCACTTTTAAGGTTGTTTTTATAAGACCCGGTAGCCAAACTTAAGAAAAAAATATTTTTCCATTCAACATAGCCACAGATTTTAAATTGGAACGTCACCTTTCATCACACTAGTAGATTTCTATAATGTATACTTGACGCAAGGACTTAGTCAGCAGACTACGTACCACAATCCGGTGGTGGATATGGGTACACAAAATTGTTCTTAGTGCTGAAGCTCATTTCCATTTATCTGAGCAAGTCTACAAACGAAACGTCAAATGGGTGGCTCAGAAAACCCAAGAGAAATTGTTGGCCTCTTCATCCATGACGAGTGTCAGCTTGACGCGATTTCTAGGCGTTATGGCATCACATTTTTTTCGAAAATGATGCTTGTGCGATCGTAGTAAATGGTTTTTGTTACGGAATCATCCCCTACTTTGACGGACTTTTATGCTAGAAATAGGTGCTCTGCAAGTGGACGGCGTTTTTGGCAGCAGAACGACACAATAACTCATTTTGTGTGCCAAATTTTCTGGACGTGTGATTACTCCAAATGGGGACCCTCGATATTATGTGATTAAAAACCTTTAGGCTTGGGACCCTTGGGAATATATTAACGATGAAGTCTGTAAACACTTCACAAAGGATTCATGCGCTATGAGGAACATCCTTTTTTTAATAATTGGCGCCAGTTAAAGGGTTTATGAATTCTCTTAAGTGATCTTTGGCCGAAAGCATAGAGAGAAATGGGAGAGGAGGTACCGGTTAACAATCGTTTTAAATGTTTGTGGATTGTAATGAATGGAAAATATTGGGTTGGGAAGTATATTTCACATTCGTTTGGTTCAGCTAAAAAACGAGTCTCTAAATTAAGCTGTGCGCCCAAAGGGGGTTCAAAGGTAAGTTGACAGGTATAATAATACCTGGCGAGACGAGTACAGCGGCTGTAGGTTGTTGAAAGACAGAAAGCAATTGTCTAGTTCGCTTGAGCCTTGTTTGTTGAAATAGCGATAAAGCATTGACAGAGAGAAAAAAATTCGTTGTTCAAGTCAGTCAATGTCTTCTATAAGTTTTTCCGCCCGTTTTTTTTAAATCTATCCAGCAGGTGCAGAGAGGTCTGGGGAGCATCAGAGCAAATTAAAGCCAAATCAGAGAGGTTGAAATATTTTTTGCATCGTTGTAGGAAAGTAGACATTTAACAGCGTTTTTGGATGGAAAGTTTTTCGGTTTTAGCGACACAAGCGTCAGTAATAGATAAGAGCTGATAACTAAGGGTTCGCTTAGGTGAGAGTTAGCAGAATTGGGCTTAAGAGTCATTAAATTCCACTGTACCCCACTTAATTATGTTTTCGAGGTCGGAAATAAATGTGCCTAATATACGGTTCCGTCCCAATTCTGCGGCCGAAAAGCAGGGACGTGAGTCATGAAAAGAATATGGAAACCTGGGGGTTTTCCGAAGGAGCGCAGCGGATTTGAAGTTACAGGCAAGAGCTCATTTAGAAGCTTGGAGAACACCAGCATATTCACCGAGGTTTTACAAGGATACGTTCCACTTTTCAGTGAGGTAAATCATCAAATCACAAGTGGATCTTGTGCTACGGAAACCATATTGTCGGTCATTAAAAAGTTTCTGCAATTCAAGATATTTCATAAGCTGACGGTTTGTCAGTGTTTCCTTGATCTTAGAAAGGAGGGTCGATAGGTGGAAGGGAGACGAACATTTCCCTTTTTTAAGGACAGGCTGGACCAATGCTGTTAATAATCTCCTCGGGAAGAGAGCAGGAGAGTAGGAAGAATGAAAGGCTTACGCAGTAATTTTGCAGCGTTGGAGAACACCTCTTCAGAAGTTTCATCCGTATCTTCATATCTTTAAGTTGCAGCTGTATGAATGTGAAAGTGGATTTTTTCCATAGAACATTCAATGCTCGTGAGTAGAGGCCGGCGCAGAGTACATTCTGGATGCGATGAGCTGGGTTGAATACGAGGCAGAATTTTTGCCCCTGACACATTGTACCTTTTGCCTGAACTTTTGATTTTGAGAGAATTCGACACGTCGAATCAATGTATTGTATTGCAGTCTATTCCGACTCGCTTAAGCTTACTAGTTGGTTTCTTTTAACCTGAAAGCTTTTTGCAGCTAGAGTTTTCATTGGGTTAAGTACTCTTCACTCCATGAGGAATGGAAGATCTCATGCCCAGCAAAATAATATTTGAGATCGTATCAGCAGGCCATCTACGACATTATCGAGGAAGCCAGTGACCAGAAATTCCTAATCCGCTCCAATTGATTTTGTCGTACAGCCATACCGTTTGTTTAGGAATTTGTTTTCTAATTAAATGGGGTCAGTACAAGACATAAGCTGATACGACACAGAACGAGTAGTCTGACGAACCACGAGGGAACAGTATGTCAATATGGTTTTATCCGGAGGAGAGGAGAGAAATAAGTCTAAGGTGCTAGCCGAATAATCTGTAATATCAGGTATTTGTGTAGGCTCATTTGGCTGGGTTAGATTATTTACCTCAGCAAAGACCCCGCTTCGGATGTTGTCTGGCTTGAATATGCCAGTTAAAATTGTGTACATTAAAATCGATCGCAATAGTGTTTTCAGTGAGAAAAATCAAGGATAAATTCCATTAAAATACCGATGTCGGTATTTTCATCACCTTTAGTACTAAAACAGCTGGTTTGTTGCGAGTAAGGTGGACGTACACGGCTAAGAAGATGGCTTTTAGCCCACAAATGTTACTCACATCAACACTAAAAGCTGCCATAATAACAAAACAAAAAAAAAAATACATGGACCTATGATACTTTTAATAACTTTAAATGAATAACCTTAGAGTTTGTACATGTGTACAACCTTTGTAAGGTTGCGTTTCCTAGTTAATTTAGAATGACACCTCTTGTTGGATGACTCTATAAAAAACACCGAGATACTGAGACAAGCATTGGAATCTTTGAGGTTTAATTTACATGCTTTACATGCTTGTGGACGTTAATAAATAGTCTCTTAAGCTAGAAGCAGCATGTCTATAATCGAATGTGCGTGACAGTATAGAGATCTCAATCAAACTCAAGAATGCAATAAGTGATTGAAGTTAATGTGATTGGTGTCTAGGCCTAAAACTTGTACTAAACTGAACCAAGGCAAACCGAAGTTGTCAGAAAATGTATCAGAAGCCAGCTATTGTTATGATGAATTCTGTGAAGTATTATTCAATAACACGGACAGATGAAATTGGACCTTTAAACTTATCCCTACCTGGTAGGTGCGATTAGCTACCTGGTCTAGTATGCCAATGACTCCAAGTTTTTAGAATGTCAGAAAACCTAGCCTTCGATATATTTTTATTCTGCCATCTCATCAATACTTGATATTAATTTTAAGTATGTTGTGTTTCAGAGTGTTGGAAAATAACATTTCAAGATATTTAATACTAATTTTAATAGACAAAAAATTGCTATATCATAATAATAAGAAAAATATATCGTCTCCAATATTTCCATTTTTTTCAATATCCTTAGAATTTTGTTTTAGTTTGGTTTTATAGGTCATGCTTGCATGGAACGCATGTGGGTTCAAAAGCCAATTGAGAATGCTTCCAAAAAAAAGAAGAAAATTAAAAAAAATTATAATGAAAAGCAGCTAACGAGAAAAGAACAAAAGCAACTTAACGAAGCAACATGCAATATCACAAGTTAGTACAAAGTATCTCAATCTCAACAACAAATGTACGCAAAAGAAAGATACAGAAAAGAAAATGTTATTTTCTCATTAGTAATACATGTTACATGAAATATAAATATTTATATAGAGATACTAATTGATATATGTATGTATTTAGTTAGATTACATACCTGTATCAACAATAACATCGATGAGATCCATACTCTTGGCAAAGGCATCTTTCAAATTGATATGATGAAACGATACAATGCTGCCTTCACGTTTCGCCCGATCGAGAGCCTCACGCCGCTTGAGAGCCTTCTCTCTACGCATCTGATTCTTATAAAATTCAGCAAAATTGTTAACGATGATGGGAATAGGCAAAGCGATTACCAGAACACCGCATATGCAACACACAGTACCAATAACCTTTCCCAGTGCAGTAGTGGGATAGATGTCCCCGTAGCCAACAGTTGTCATTGTAATACCCGCCCACCAAAATGTTTCCGGTATCGAAACGAATTTTGTTTGTGGCTCATCCTTTTCAGCAAAATATGCTAGCGAAGAAAATATGAGAACGCCCATTGCCAGGAACAGCATTAGTAGACCGAGTTCCTTATATGAATTACGTAGCGTAAAGCCTAATGACTGCAGGCCCGTTGAATGACGGGCCAGCTTAAGGATTCGCAGGATGCGCATGATGCGAAATACTTGCACCACCCGGCGCACATCCTGGAACTGGTCCGTTGCATTTTTATTTGTTTCCAATAAAAATAGGGACACAAAATATGGGAGTATTGCCAATAGGTCTATTATGTTAAGGCCGCCTTTAAAAAATTTCCACTTATCCGGTGATGCACTAAATCTAAGTACGTATTCTAATGTAAACCACGATATACAGACGGCCTCAACCATAGCCAATTGCGGATTATCCTGAGGTGTACCATTATGATCGGTTTGCAGTTGTGGTAAGGTGTTCAACGTCAGGGCTATGGTAGACAGGACTATAAACAGGATTGATATCACCGCGATTACCTGCAAAATTTCAATTGATTGTTTGTTTGTTTCGCTATTTGTTTTGTTTGTTTTTTTTTTTTTTTTTTTTTAATTTTGTTTCTTTGCTCTTATCTCTAGTAACAATTAATCTCTCTTCGAAGAGAAAATATTTTTAATTCAATATATGTATCTGTCTCTATTAATCATTAAAAATCGTATATACACTATACATATGAATTGATTGTCCTTGTCTTATATTATTGGGTTTTTAAAATGAGTTTGAAATATAATTCGTTCTCATTCGGAAGCAATGTTGCAAATTAGAAGATTGTTGGTCAAGATGTTGCAAGTATTTGCCACAGAGGCGGACTACTCTCTTCATAACTTATCAAAGGCTGGTGTTTCTATGTGAAGTATATATATAGTCCTATCTTTGCTAGTATTTTTATTATTTCCGATATTATCGATAGGGGGCCTAACATGAGAGGGTTCTTCAAAATGATTCAATGCACGTGTTTTCGTAAAATTTTTAAAATAATGCTAAACTAAAAACAAAAAATAAATAAAATATAAAACAGAAGAGTAGGAACGGAAATTAGTAGTCATATGTAGTAAATGACACTGGACAACGAACAAGTGAAGTTTGACTAAACAAAAAAAAAATTCTCTAAAGCAGTTCGAAGGACTATTTTGGCTAGCCAAAAAACTGGAAGAACGTTAAAACTTTCTAATAAAAAACAACAAAATATACGTGTGATAGGCAACAGTATAACATATTTCGATGAGGATAGTAAAAGGGATGTACTTTTAACTGTACAGATGACATTTGATGACAAACAAAATACAAAACTAAAATTATAAAACACACGTTAAGGACGATGGACCAAAAATACTTTAAATGCACGACAGGGAGAATGGTTGCATTTATTTTTGTATAATTTTTCTTCATACATACATCTATCTCGTCGTATGCAAGGATTGATGAGGTTCGGGTGGTTTTTTTTTTAATTTTTTTATCTAATCTCTAAGATCATCTATTATTGAAAATCAGGATTTTTTTGAATGAATGAAAGTAGTTATTCGGGTCTGCAGTCGACTATACGAATTTTAAAAGCTACCTAGTATATATTACATAGTGAGTAGTGTTTAATGAATAGGAAAACTATAAAATGAAAATTAAAGAACTTTAATTCACTACTTAACAGATAGATTTTTGGTAATTTTTCTTATTTTTTTTTATTACATTTAGAACGTAAAAATTAATTTCAAATTAAATATTTGTTTTTTGCTCAAAAAAAATTCAATCGAAAATATATATTTTACTGTACACTACAGTTTCAATACAACAATTTAGGAGAAGGAAACTGAAATTGTTAATGAAAATCAAAATTAGTACAAACTTATAGAAATGTTGAGTTGAACTAAGGAGTATTGTGTGGTCAAGTTAGATGTTGTTTCGCAAAATAAAAACGACATATATGAAATCATAATCAATTAAAATCAATAATTTAATCATAGTCATCAAAACGGTGGGTATGTGAACTGTAGACGAGGTTAAAATACAAGAAAGTTATTAATGACCAAATCGATCTTCTATTTTGAGTATCTCCACAGACAGTTTCAAAGAAATTTGGAACTTAACATAGTTCCAGAAGTCCGAATAAATTTTAAATATTTTTTAAACATTCTCTTTTAAAATGATCATAACATAAATGAAGCGATCAAGGTTAACATTTTGGAAATACTTGGATTTAGTCGGTAGATCTTTTTTTCTTCATAGCGGATATATTTATGGAATAGAAATAAGTGTCATGTAATTTGCTGTGATAGGGTACAAAAAAATTGTATTATCGTTGATGAGATCAAACACAAGCTATGATACAATACAGTAAAGAAGAATATCACAAATATCACATCTAATCAATGAGGTACCACAAGGGTAAGTACTGGGCCCTTCACTGGACAGTTACCAGAAGAGCCTATTACCTATTACGAATGACCAGCGACTTTTGTCGAATATAATTGGTGCTCTTTTTAAGCCAGTACTAATTTCAGAGAGCTATTCTCTTTTAGGTCAATAGCCATTAGAATTGTATTTTTGAGCAACGTTGCCAAAAATTATGGTTCTGGGCGCCAACCTAAGCGCCAACCAACCGAGCGCTATTCCCCGTATTATGGCACCCAGATGCCAAAGAAGAGTGCTTACATTGCATCTATTCAGAAGAGTGTTGGAAAAGATCTAAATTTAACGATTTGACACCGTTCATAAGAGTTCGGTCTTTGTGCGTCCATTTTATGGAAGAAAGAAGAATTCAAGTTGAATAACCATCTTTTGCGTCGAAATTTCGGTGAATGGGCCCAAAGTGAACCGACATTGAATATGTTGTTGTATTGAAAAATTGTAAGAATATTCAGCGAGGTTCATTTTGGGCTCAATGGCAATCTCAATAAGGAAAATTGTATTTGGAGCAAAGGTATTCCACATGGATTATAGAAATGTCTTGGCTTTCTGAAAAATGCACGGTTTGCTGCCGTCTGTCGGATGGTGGAGTTATCGGACCATTCTTTTTTTTTTAAATGAGGTTAATCGGCTCGTTGCGGCTAGCAGTATTCTCTACAGAGCCTTGACTAATGATTTTCGATCCGCGATTGAATGGCATGATTTTGGGAGAAATGTGCTTCTAGAAGGAACCTATGGCGCTATGGTGTCAGTCAGTTAACGAATAATCAACATACTAAAGAAAACAATCGGTGGACGTATAATTTCGAGTAATGGAACTGTAAATTGGCTTTCAGGAACTTGTGATTTGACGCCTTTTGATTATTTTCTTTGGGATACTCGTACCCAGTCGTCGTTAGTCTAGGCTGACAAGCCAATAAGAATCGACGCATTGGAAGTCAACATTTTTTATTCTATTGAGGATATAGAACTTATTTGAAATATTGGTAGAAGACTTACCGATACATTCATCGGATTGAACCATCAGAAATTCGCGAGCCACAAAAGTGTATTTTTAAGTATTTTCAATTTTTTTTTGCCGTACCTGTAATGGGTATATGCATTTTTTTTGCTATTGAAAAAATGGATCAAAAGATCAAAATTAACTGCTCCGTCGTATTTGGAACGTTGACTGTTGCATTTGGTGAGTCTTCTCTGAGCTAAAAAAAAAATGGACACCTCAACAAGTCATAAAACGGATGAAAACATTCAAACAATGGAAAAAAATGTTATACAGAATCGCCGAATCACTATCAGACAAGTAGCTGAAGATATTGCCACTCGGTTGGCTCATGCAATGAAATTTCTTCAGATATTATATCAGGTAAGTTTGTTCCGAAATTTGCTAAATTTTGACCAAAAGAACCATCGCATTAGCATCGCTCAAGGGCTCAATGACGAAAATGGCAATTCAAATTTGCTGAAAAGTGTCATCACGGATGACTAAACAGGAGTATATAGGTATTATCAAACATCAATCATCCCAGTGGAAACTACCAGAAGACCGAAAACAGTCAAGTCTGTTCGGTCAAATATGAAAGTTTTGCTCGCTGTTTTCTTCGATTACAAAGAAGTGGTTTATCATGAGTTGATACCACAATAAGGAATATGTGATCCAAAAGTAATGATAGTCGGTTATTTCCAGTCCGCATGAAAAAAAAAAGTTTATTTGCTTGCTTATATCAGGAGGTACATTCATTTGAATACGAACCGTAGAAGGATAACTTCAAAACGGAGAAAAACGAAATAAGAGCTGTCATCGTGACCATCAGCCATACAGCCTGGTATAGCCAGGGACCTTCTATGGCAGCGTTCAAAGAATATTTGCGAACGAATTACGCATGGAGAATGTTAACTGACGAGTAAAAGAAAAAAACAAAGTTTATCTTCAGATAAACCTCGAGAAGTTCCAAGCAGATCAAGAAATGTTTTTGTTACGTTTCGTGGCCATGGACGAGACCTGAATCCTCAATTTTGATCACGAAACCAAACGACAATGGAAGCGAGCCTCCTCACCTGCTCCAAAGAAATTCAAAGTGTCAAGAGAGGCTGAAGAAATAATTATAATGGAATAATTTGAGAAGATAGCCACTTTTTCGGAATCTTACTACGCAGACCAAATATGAAGATTGCGAATATAAAAATGCGACAAACTGCGAGCTGGAGTACTGCTTCACCAAGGCAACGGATCGGCTCACAAAGTTGCAGTTGCGATGGATGCCATTCAAGAAACGGGATCCGAACTGCTCGAATACCCGCCCTATTCGACAAATTTTGCTGCCAGTGACTTTTACCTCTTTCCGTGGCTCAAGGCAAGAAATTTTAAGATAAAGAATTTTTTTCTAAGGGAATTCTGGGTTAAGGAAATGGTGGACTATATGTATTGACTTGCTAGGAGAGTATGTAAAAACATAAATCATTTTTATCAATTACAATCACGGTGTTTTATTTTCATTATCATTACTTCTAGATCAATCCGTGCAGGGACGGGTTCGGAATATCCCTGCAGCGATACCTCTCGCTTGTCGTAAAAGGCGACTAAAACAAAGGTAATCAAAAATCACATCTAGGCAATTTAGAAAACACCAAGGTGAGCCTAGGGACACATATACCACCATTAAACTGCCTCACAAGCGTACATGCAAATCAGTGGGTTGACACGACTGGAGATCACCGGTGTTGTAAGAGTAAGATCAAACAAAAAAAAAAAATTGGAGCATGCCCGTGTCACAAAAAAAAAAAAAAAGGCAGGCCGAAACACAATTGGTGCAAACAAATGCAAAAACACCAGCATTTGATTGGCCTCAGCGATGAAGTAATCCCAAACCGGGAAGCCTGCCGCTACTTTCTGAGGTCAAACCGGCGGACCCCACAAGCGGACCAGTAGGAATGCAGTTAAGTGGGAAGGTTATGGTCCTACACTTCTGACCATAACAACGCCGGAAAAAAAGGAAAAGAAGAAAGAAGAAGAAGAAGAAGAAGATCATTACTTCTAGATCACCACCCGTACTAGCCCGTAGTTATGCGCCGTTTGCGTCAAGCAATATGACGAAAACGTCAGGATTTGTGGGATGAAAATTGGTCTTATCGTTGCTTGAGCGTAATTGTTTAGCCAAAGACAATACCGAAATCATGCCCAGCCTCCGTATTGACTGGACCTGTCCCCATGCGATTTATTTCTCTTCCCAAAATTGAAAAGGAGGAGGAGGAGATAAAGACCGCATCGCTGGAAGAGCCAAATTCTATGGCAAAAAAGCTTATATCAGTGTATATATATATTATATAGAATAAATTAATATTTTCCAAGTAAAAATAAAAGTCACTTTACTTTTTGAACAAACATCGTATGTACGAAGTTGTGTTATACATTCTCTCGATTGAATGGAAAAAATGCTATACTATGCTGAACTAAATCAGTGTTAGTACTGGCTTTTAAAAGTACTCTTTAGTATGGAGTGATACCAGTTTAAATTCTCACGCAAAATCTAGAAAAAAACCCTCTGAGCTTTTATTTAAATTATTATTAAGTTCTGATATCATAATGATATCACTGAAATATCAGAATGACTGCTTTTTATCAGTACCACAATCAGCCTTTTTATTTTTTAATTAACAGGAAATATTTTAAATGTATATTTAAAGGATTACTTTTTCGCAGAAAATGGTTGAAGTAACGTATTATGTTTCAATTCACATACCCACAAAAAAGCTTTCAATTAAACTCAAATTCAATTAGAGAGAACAGAAAACAAAAAAGGAAATTCAAAACTAAGTTCGAGAAAGTTTAATCTGAAAATGAAATGAGAATTGAAAGTAATGCCATTAAAGTTTGACATTCAGTACTAGAAAATCATTTTTAACATCTCGTTTCGTTCAAGTTAAGTACATGTAGCTTTGGAGAAACATATTAAATACAAGTTCATTTCAATAGTCTATTTAATAGCTCTCCACTTTGTCCAAATCTACCATGGAGACCACTGTACGCAGTCACTATCGACGTATTATTCAAAAAGATAAACAATAAAAAAACTCAAAAGTTCAACTAAACACAGTATACGGGATAGACAATATGTTAATTGTTAAACGACTTTGTTCAATTTCTGTTTGTATTACATAACCATTCACTAAATGAATATTTGCGAATATATATATATGTATATATGGATATATGTCAAAAATGAATGGCATTCTAAAGAATTAATCGAAATAATATTGGAAAGAATAAAAATTATTATCTCTTGAAAAAAGAATAATTTTTTTTTCTTTTGTGTAAGAAATGTGTATTTTGTGTTCATTTTAAAGGAAACAGAAAAAATGTGAACAGAACTGGAATTGAAGGGAACGAAAAACGAAAAACAAGAAATCAAGCTTGTTTAGGCAAATTCAAAGGAAAAAGGAAATTAAAAGAAGAAGAAGAAGAAGTAAAATTAATTTATTTAAACGAAATTAATTGAAAAGTGCATTCGATCGGCTGTGCTGAAAACAATTTAACGCAATTCAGTTATAGTACGTAGCTAATCAAGACTCTAAACAATTTACTTCATATTTCCTTATCCCTGTTTTTATTTCTTATTTTTGTTTTTGAACTCGATAATATAATATATAGGTATAATGAACGTTCTATTTTCGAAACAGAGCCACTTTTTCATTCAATGATGTAAATTGCTTCGTCTGGAGGTATTATTCTCAACCGACATGCTTATGTGGCTTAAGACCACGAAAATGAGGTTAATAGTTAATTGATATCAAACTGCATGGGATTCAAATATCTAAATTCATTCGCTCTAGGAAAATATATTCAAATTTCTATTTAAAATTTTTAACTTTCAACATTCAATTGGTTGTTGGTATCTGCATACTCGTGCATTGTAATCAGTTAAACTTCGGAACCGAGTAAAATGATTGTCCAAAAAAATAAAATACAAAAATGAGAGAAAATACAAAACAAAAAATATTTATATATAAAAAATACGCAAACTGTACAAACAGAAGCTAATTATAACAAAATAAATTAATATCGAAAAAATATATTTTATACTCGTACAAGAAATCAAGCTTATATATAAGTGCATAGGACAAGGGATTCGACAGATCAACACCATATATAATATATATTTATATACACATTCTGTACAATAGAAAGAAAGAAGAAAAAAAAAAGAACAAACGTTTACCAAAGGACCATTACACAGATACATGAAAAATACTTTACTCTAAGAGGGGGATGTCAACGGGCAGGATTCAAAATTTTTGCTTTTTTGCATTGTTTTCTTTTTTTATAATACATTCTCGACTTCAGCACACTTAATGCTGGCGCTGTACACATTCTCAAAAACTAAACATAAATTACCAATTGGGATTTATCTAAACACGAAAATTATGAAACATAACAATTTGACAAACTTTTGTGTTAGAAATTTTCAAAAAGGAAAATCAGGAAAAATGAATTGAATCAACCAAATAAAAAACACAAACTAGTGAACTAATACTCGTAGAATTTAATGAGTCAATCATTCATGGATTTCATAACAGAAAAAATTAAATAAGAAATCGAAAAAGAGTAGTAGAGGAAACGTACAATCCAAGAATATATTTATATTGAAAATAAATACGAAACATAAATTGAAAAAGGAAAATAAACGGAAAATAAATGAAGTACTACTTGTGAATTTTTGTAAATTGATTTGGTTCTCATATTTATCTTACTCAAAAAAGGATGTGTTATAGGCAGGGTATATATTTAATGCTCTTTTTGATTTCACTTCAAGACTAGCAAAATTTCTTTTCTCTTTCAACAACTGACGTAGCTCCGACATTGTATCACTTTAAAAAACAAATTCATTTCGTACGTTACTTTACATTCGTCATCAGCATTTTCTTCATATCAACTCAAATTTTTAGTTACCGCTTAACTTATGAGTGATGAACAATTAGGAGATGTCCCCAAACATGTTGTAATTATTTCCATTTCAGCGTGATTGATACCAAAAAAAAAAGAAACCAAAAAAAGAAACTACATCAAGCTTAGAGTGATAGGTGAGGTTGAAAAAGGCATAGAGTATATAGGAGAAGCCAACACAGCCAGATAGAAATAAAACTTGAAATATGGGTGGTTATTGCGTATTGATTATATTAAAAAGCCCTATCGTTGGATTATATTGCGATTGAAGCTCCTAACCAGTCGTTGATTTGAATATTTGCTCGGTACTTGTTGTCTATGAGTTTGAGTGGAAATGGAAATGTATTACAACACGGATTTGGCCACTTCTCCCCAGAGCCTGTTGTATTTAATTAATTCGTTCGAGGATTTCTACAGCACACCTGCCGCCTGGTCATATCGCTTATTGCCCATTCCCAACAATTTGGAAAATACATTTTCTATATTTCTAAAAATTTTCTTTGTTGCTTCGGTTAGTTTTATATAAAACGCATATTTTTTTTGTTCTTTGTTAATTAAATAAAAGTTAAAAACAGTTAGAATATTTTGTTTTGTTTTTTTTCTTAGTTAAATATGTAAATATACGTTAGTATATACAATAACAAGGTGTTATTTGAATTATAAATATTACTACGGTACTTATATTTTTAAGGTATTAAGATTAGGTTTAAAAAATGAGTTGCTACAAATCAAGATAACCGCTAAGTTTAATGGGATTATATGTTAACGAAAAATTAAGAGGAAAACAAAAGTTTTAGTAAAAAATATACAAAATTCGAGTGTATGTATCACAAATCACTAGGCTTGTGGCCTTATTTTTGAGACGAAATGGTCAGATTCAGCTCTTGATTTTGAGCCTCTGCATCTAATGCACAGAGTTGGTAAGACGAAACATTTATTACACACTGCATTTGTCAAGACTATTAGTTCGATTATTGCACAAAAATGGCAAAAACAGTGTAAGAGGAATTATACGTTACTGCTTAAAGGGAGTTCTGTTACCCGTGCTACATCATAGGTTTATGATCAAGCACTGACCAAGTGAACATTTGAGGCATAGTTTAGCCTTAAAATAGTACTTTCATTTGTTGGAGGCCAAATGTTTTTTTTTTTATCTTTTTACTTTATTGTTTAAGCTTGTTTTAGGCAGTTTTATTTTAGCATATGGCTGTTCTATATCCGCGTTATAAGATCACCAAAATTAAGATGAGCAGGACCCGTTGAACGAATGCACAGCGGACGAACAGTTAGCAAAGTGGAAAACCCGAGGGAAAAAACCTCCAAGAAGCCATCTGAGCACAATATGAGAATGGACCCAGAAGAGATATAACAGAGCACCGAAATATGGAATCAGAATTCTCATAGACTTTTTCCTGGCAATGGGGACGATGTGAACATGAAAACACGGGCATCGAAGCTAGGATCTTTGTATATCGTGACTTCCTCAAGTTCTCTCAAGATTCAAAAACATCTGCATGGTCCAAAAAACAGCAATAGAGACGTTGTCGCTACCTGGGAGGTCACGTATATGTGAGTGCAGACAGGCCGATGTAGAACATCAGAATGCATACATGGTCTCACTGTATCAACGGAAGGCATCTTGTTGTGAGCTCTAGATACGGAAAAGAAAGAAGGAGCATGAGGATATGAAAAGAAATAGGAAAAATCAAGTCCAGCGCGGGATCGAGCAGACGGAAAGATTCTACCGTACGATGTTCGAAAGTTTTACCAAAGTAAAACGGACGATATTAGGGATGAACACGTACCACTTTCAGTGGAGTCGCAGTCGATGGTCGATGCTGAGAATATGGAAGGACCAGGTAATGATAGTCAAAATGCCGTTGTCAGATAGTACGAACAATTCACGCTGGACGAGCACAAAAAAGAATTCCGTCCACTGAAAATCTAATGAAGCTGCTGACGTAAACCGACTATTTACTGTTCCACGTAGAGCAGGTGGAAACGAACTTGTTTGGCTTGTAGGCACCAGCTACTAGTAAGGCATGATTAGAGGAAAGTATGACTGTCGAATTGAATCTCAGCATTGTTTGCCCAGTCCATAAGAAAGTATATCGATATAACTGGGGCATCTGTTGTTCTGTCTGAATGCCTAGAACCATTCGTGAATAATCTAATAGGCCGCCATCCACGAAAGAGCAACTTCTAAAATCTACGAATTTGTGATTTCAAAGCCGCATATCACAAGGCTTATATAGACTAGCTATACTTGTTTTAAGATCCCTTCTAAACCTGGCAAGCTATGCAGGGTGACAATGGAAAACGAACTGAGACCTTCGGTGTTAGAAAATGGAATAAGGCAGAGCGCAATTCCCTTTTTCTTTCTTTTTATCGTTGAAAATATCTTGTAGGACCTATTGACTAATACAAAATGCACGAGCTATTTAAAATTTGTACACTTGCTTGTATACGCCGACACACAGCGAGTTTAAGACAATAGGAGGAGGGTAAATGAAAATATGTGCCGTCATTTAAGAAGAAGACGAACATGGTCAATACGCCACCTTATCTCATAAGTGTCAAATATCGACAATAGCAGCAGAGAAGACGGGAAAAAAGTATTGTCAAGGTTACTTTTTGAAAAAGTTTAATCACCTGGTTCTATAATGCGGCCCAAAGGCTTAATCATCCTCAGAAGTCGACGAAGAGGTCGACTTGTTACCGTTTGTTTCAAAGGAGAGTGGAGAAGAAGATATATCCATGAACTGGATTATACAACGACTTCGTCAAGTTTTAATAGATTCAAAGTCTAAGCGAAAGCTCCGAGTCGAAAAATATTGGATTCTAGTCCTGTCGGGGGAGATATCAGAAGACCGAGTCTAAGGTGGCGCTTACAGGGAGAGAAAAGAACTTAATGGCCATGCGGCGCTGGAAGCAGCCGGCTGGAGAAGTTTGTTAGTTGAGGCCCAAACTCGTCCCGAATTCAAGTTTCATCTAAAAATATTCGTCGTGAAGGAAATGAAACTATGCCTGCTCTGCTATGTCCTGATGTGTTATGTAAAATGCGATAAGTGTATTCTGTGGATGGGTACACTCTGCCATACTGCTGATAAATTATCATTTTTTTTTAACTTATTGTATATTTTTATAATGTAATTTGAAAATGCTAACTCTGTCGTCAGATACCCATAAGTGAATAAAGGATCGGATGTACCGATGTAATTAGGACCGCTGGATTTCTTAGCATTGGTAGTCAGTTTATCGATCAATCTTTAGGTTGTTTAGAGGATTAAAAAAAAATTTAAGCTAAGGTAGAGACAAGAGGAGTCACAATAGAGCTGTGTAGAAATATCAAATGTCAACGTCGAAGGTCTTAAACGATAAGACGATTGAATTTCTGTCTCTCGAAAAGCATAGATATCACATGTATAAAGTATATGCCTAGGGGAAACAAATAGCAGAAAACGTGCACGTACGCTCTTTTGAAATCAGGTTTGAACCTATTTTAAGACCTAAAACATGTTTGCCAACTCGTAATTAAAAATGTAAGACTTCGAACGTCTAATTCTATCCAAATTGCTACTTTCAACTGACTTCCAATCCCAGTTGTACAAAGGAGGCTCCGTCATTGTTCTTGCCACCACAAGGCAACAAGGACGCAGATTTTTTCGAATTGAAGGTGAAAAATCTTGTATCTGGGCCTCCACACTTTAGAGGGGTGATGCTGACAACCGAAGACCACATAGTCAATCTGATAATAAGGAGTAAAGGTTGACTTTTCCAATTCATGTTAAATTGTATTAGTCCAATCGTTTTTCCTTGTGCCTAAAATTTGGATTATAGGTTCCCAAAAATAAGGCCACTCTCAACAGCAACATGAGAATAAAAGACACTCAAATTAAACACAAAAATAAAAAACAAACTCAAAGGATTTTCTGTGCATTAGGTGTTGTGTTGTGTGCTGAAATCCCCCACTTTGTTACCTTTCCTTGCGCGCTTTTAAATTATTTTTTTTTAATTTCATTTTCATTTATTTATTAAAAAAATAAAACATTTATGAGCAAAACAATAACATTTGAATACAACTTTACAACATCAATTGTAACAAAGAGCACAACAGATGTACGAATAAATATTGAATAAAATTTCATATTTTTTTGATATATATTCAGATCGCATATATTATACACAAAGCCTTGAGTAATATCCAGAAAAAAGGCGAAAGAAAACACACCAACATTAAAATTGAAATATATTTAGGTATATCGCGGAAGAAATTTTGAAAATGATTACTTTTTTTTCTTTCCAATTTTGGATATCGATTGTTTGAGGGGAAGCGCTGGTTAACAATCTGAAGCTTAAGCACGTTAAACACCAATCAATTGTTAACACAACGGCCAAAGACATTTGTAGTAAAACAAAGTAACAACAATTTTAATGCATAAGAGGCACAATGTTATTTTACACTCATTTCACGTTTATTTTTTTTTGTTTACTTTTTTTTCGAATAAGTTTTGTTTTTTGAATAAAGTACATTTATAGCCACTTAGTGAGGAGATAGAGGTGCGTCGGTAAAATGATAAAACAATTTAGGGACGAAATGTGTTTTTTCTTTAGTGTATTTTTAAGTGAGAGTGTCTGCAAGAGTTTTGAGAGAGGCTACAATATAGCGGTTAACAAATTTAGAAATTATTTTTAAAAAAGACAAAGTGATGGAAAATTATGAAATTTTGAATTTTTTTCTGTAGGGCTTGCAAGGTTGGAAGAATATGCTTAAAAGCTGCAAATATTATAAAGCTGCGGTGAATCTTGAGCCTTACAGATTATCCAAGCTACAGCCTACCTCTCTCAATCCTCTTTTCTTGAATTTTTTGTACAACTCGCATTGCGATAGAAAGAGTTGATGTAGTGTGACTAGTGTGTACAATAATATCGTGTGGAAGAAGGAAAGAACTGATAAATAATCTAAAAAATTGTAAGAAATCAAAACTGTTGATTGCAGTGAAAGTCATAAGATGGAAAAAAACCAAAGGAAGAACATAAGATACTTTCTACTAGATGACTTGACTACTAGAGAGACCTTTAAGAAATTGTGACATTTCTTAAACTATTAAAAAACTAAAAACAAACAAAAAAAAAATACAGAACATCTACAGGAACGAACGACTCACCCTGGCTGCAAAGCTGGTGTTTGGCTTTTCCAGCAACTCCCACAGATACTTTTGGTACTCGGCACATTTACCTTCACCGAATTCTTCTTCGTCGCGCTGCCTTAAGCTCTCCGCCTCTTTACGCATCTCCTCATGTACGTTCTCCTTACGCTGATGATACTTATGCTGGCAGCATGACTCCAGATAGAGCTCGTCAACGCCCCAGTACTCGAGATCGTCACTAAACGCTAGGACGCACATCTCATCGACAATGTGCAGCTTGCCGGTGCGGTAGAAATTCAATATCGAACTAAAACTCTTCGGATGTCTATCGAAAAAATATTCGTTGTCAACTAAGGAATAATCATCGCAGAGTTCCGTTATGGATTCGTGTGTGGTGCACTCGCGCAGGCGGCCAAGTCGTGTATGTGGCAAACGCTCGAGCGTTCGCCAGAGTACTTCATGCTTAACGCCGCCAACGTTTATCGATACGCGACTGTTTATTTGTTTCGACTGTGCTATCATAAACGGTTCGGGTGGTGGTATGGAGGACATGGATCTGGAATGCGTCCGTTGAAGCAGTGCTGTTGGCTGAGAAGTTGTAGGGTTCGAATGTGTGGGCGATGTAATGGGAAATGGAGCGTAACGTACTTCTTTGCCAGTTGATCCGCCGCCGCCTGCGGCGCCAGTGCCTCCGCCGGCACCTGCGCTTCCGCCGCCACCACCACCACCGTCACCGGTATTTGTATTGGCCACCGAGGTGCCATATGACAGATTGTTTGTATCGCCTCCAACGCTGGCACTGCCCGCCTCAACAGATCCCGGTGCCACATCGTAACGGCCCAGATTACTACTACTGCCACCAATTGTACCGCCACCGACGCTGGTGCCACAGCCGTAAGAACCAGCGCCGCTCGTACCCATTGCTCGGGCCCAGTCAACATTACCGCTTGTATCGTAGTAAGGCTGATTATCGCTTCCTCCGCTGCCGATCGTTTCGTTCTCCACCCAATTGGTCGTTTGTTGTTGTTGTTGCTGATAGTATTGTTGTTGTTTTTGTTGTTGCTGCTGCTGTTGTTGCTGTTGCTGTTGCTGTTGAATTTGTTGTTGCTGTTGGCCAGCAGCCTGTCCACCACACAATGTTCCAACCATTTGTGATCCTCCATTATTGTATCGGGGCGGTGTAGAATCGCCCAGTTCCCAGCGCACCGCTTCACGGTCTCTATCGCGTTCGCCGACCATAGGGCCGCTACTATTTAGAAAACATGGAAACAAAACAAAATTTCAATCAGCAACACCCATGACAATATGGCAGAGACTATCACTTACCGCTACATCGAATCAATCATCCCTATTATTCAGCTCCTTACTGAAGACTCCTTTATGTCCGTGATAATTTGAAAGAACGTATAGAAACGCTGACTATTGACGCTTTCTGCTTTAGCTACAATTACTTGCTTTATTCGACGATGATGATTGCCCCTACAGCAGCTATTGTTTAGCCAACACTTCGTCATGTCTTCTCGGAATCACTTTGGTGCTGATTGGGTGGCGTCCCGGAATCGATACGAATTCCGTTCCGATATCGTATGTTTACTCGCGCGTTGTTGCGTATGCTTTCCTCTATGTATATATGTGTATGTATATGTGTGTGTATGTGTGTGCGCGCGATGTATAGAGCTGCAATAAATTTAATTAGAGCTAACCCATGCCAGCTGACGATAGACTCGTGGTACCTTCAACGCAGACGGTTTGTTACACGGCATCTGGAATTATAACAAAAGCGAGTTGTGCTCGTTAGAATCGTTTGGGTGGAAAACAGTCCAAGTGGCAGTTTTAGGGTAAAATGCCGGCAGATTTTAATTAAAATTATTAAAACTACATATTGGAGGCGAAATGTGCGACGATGCAGTGTGGTGCGCGAATAGTAAAGGACATGGATTTTTCTAAATGGTTTTCGGTGATGTTAAATACTTGAAGTATTCCTTAAGGATTTTTAGAGAGCCTAAGATAGGAAGTTTCAGTTCAAACATTTTAAAATAATTCGGTATAAAGTCAAGCTACGAAATCAGTAAAAGAATTGGATCTAACGATGTAGAGAGAACGTAAATGTCATATCAACACCTACATATGTAATTTGAACTATGAATGGTCAGGACCAATGATATGATGAAGCGATAGTTTCAAAGCTTGCAGTTGATTTCCTCCTATAAAGGGAAGGTTCTGAAAACTTTACAAACCTTCGCAGTCTAAGAAATGGATTACTGAAAAGCTGAATTGGTCCTTTCTAGGAGTGGAACGCCATCTGTTGAGTAATTTTTCCTTTTCAGTTCAAAAGGGAAAGAGTTATTAAAAAGGGGTTTGTGTTTCTTCTTAGCTCAGACACATCAGAGCTCCGATTTCGTTCAGAGCACTATGTAAGCTGAGCGTACCCATTCGACAGTAGAGAAGGCAAAAAAAAAAACATTTATAGTATTAATCCAAATCTTCGTCCTTTCTTGGCCCTGTTTTTTTTCCCAGTGACTACACTCATCAGAGAAAGGAGATGATAACGAATAAGATGGAAAATAGAATTCCCGGTGAGTCTCGGGCTAAATTCTTCACTACTCTCTCAACATTTCTTTTTCGACCACTGATGCACTATGTCGAAGGGCTTACGGGCTCTTATTAGTCCCACAGGCACATCAGCAAAATGAAAAATAAACGAAGAACTATCAAACCGCCTTACAAATAAAAGTCGAAGTAGCCAAGTCTGACTTGAGGCAGCACGTGATAGCGCTCGCCTCACGTTATTAAATATGAAAGAAAAAGTCGTGAGATGCTGCATGTGATAGCTGACTAAGGATAGTTTTTTTTTCGACTTCTCCAAATATGGCAAGAGCAAAAGCAGCCATAAAATTATCGCCAGAAGCTCAAATGTCATGTTATAATGCTTGTCTAAGTGTTCAGAAATGTGGGGTGTTTAGAAAATGGGTAGGAATCCAAAAAAAAAATTGTCGGAGGTAAATGAGAAGCAAATTGTCAAAGAAGTAAATTGTCAAGACGCCAGTAAATTATTTACCACATAAACGTTCGGAATCGTTAGAAAAACCTCTCTTTAAGAACATTAACGAGATTTCAAGGTCAAATAATTTTTACGGCAGAGTTACACGATCCAAAATATTTATTTCCAGATTTTAGACTTTTAGAACGTCGGCATTTTTACTGACTTGTCTGGCAATGATTGGAAACAAAGAGTTTGACAACAACCAAATATTGAGCTGAAAAAAGCCAATCTTCAACGACGGTGAAACATGGCAAAGGCATTGACAAATGTGGGAGTATACGTCTTTAAGAGGTTAGTCAATGAGAATTTATTGAATAAACCTATATGACTCCGTCAATTTCGTAAAATAAAATCTCCAGAAAAGCTCAACGAAAATGGATCTAGGGTCGAATTATGTCTTTCATGAAGACAGCGACCACTTCTCACAATGTCAAAATATGACTGCTTTTTAATGTTGGCTCGCAGTTCAAAACGACTCCACAATCACAATCACAATTAAACCCATTCAAGGGTCGAGCTCAAAAAACATTGGAAATTGAACGTTCAAAAGTTTCCTTAAAATAGCTCTATAGCCATTTCGAACTCGGAAGTTCAGAGCCTTGTTGATAAGCCTATTCCAGGAGTATCCATATATAAACCTCCCATCTATGGCGCGACCTTGTTGACGGTATTTTTCCCGTTGGTTGTTCCCCTATCATTTTTCTGAAGGGATCTCATTCCACGATCAAATTAAAAAAGGCCTTTACTACTGTACTTTAAGTTTCCCTTTAGGCATACTTGTATCAGTTTCACCGATTTTTCGTGATTCTCAGTCTTACACGGACATGATACATTTTCGATCGGTTTATACATAGAATCATACATCTTTTCAAAATATAGGATTTTCGATTTCCTTTCTAAAAGCTATAGTATTGTGAAACGAGTGACCCGTCGGGTGGTTCCTTCTGAGGATTATTTCCATAGCGTATAGTGTCAGCCTCTTTAAAAAATATTTAACAGCACCTTGTGGTAACTTGATTGCAGTTATAATCCTCGGCAATTGTTAGGTAGTACGGGAATGATGACCAAGTTTTTCCATTTACATAATTATATAGAGCCCATATAACTTCTCTGTTAATTCATCTGCAACATATTTTATTAATTTCGATGGTATAAGGTGATCTCCTACAGCTTTGATATTCTTGAACCCATGGATTGCTTCTTTTACTTCCTCGATCGTTGACAGTTCTACCTGAAGTTTTGCTATGTGGATAGCAATTTCTTCCATTGCTGTTTGTTGACCATGTACTTGTACGTTTAGCTGTTAGTCGAAATAGTTCCTCCACTAAGCTGTAACTCTTTCGCTGTCCGAAATGAGCTAACCAAATTATGGCTAATCAAATGACAGTTAAGTGCTCAAGGGTGTTTCATAAACAACTCACAGCGCTCTGGGTAGAGTAAGCTCAGCTCTGTTCAGTGCTCTTTTCTGAACTAAACAAATAAAAAACAATTTATTAAAGAGCTTGGGCTCTCTGTAATGGCAAGCTGAACATGTATCATTGAATCTGAAAAATCTGTAGTTTCTCCGCTTTCGGTTGATCTGGTCCATATCGCGTTTTGTCTTTTGGTGAGTGGCGTGCATTAGATACATCACGTTTGATCGCCACAATGTATCACATGAGTGCAAGACTTTTTTTCATGATCAATTTCATGTCTTTGCAATGAACACTTTCATGACTTTTTGCCCCTCCTTGGGAGAATGTGGTCCAAACGCGCACAGTTCTTAATCTTTCCCAAACTACCGGTAAAACTGAGAGAGACCACAGCCATATAAATGCCAGTCATCTCTTTAATAAGTCTCGCGAGCATACAATGGTCAGACTTCAGAATTTTTTGACTTTGCCAATATTTCCTTCATTCCTCGAGATTCTCTGGTTCAGTGAGTGTTCGTCATCTTCAATGTTTTCACGATCATCACGAAATCTAATAAGTCAGCGGAATACTCCTGCACGGGATAGACCCTGATCAACGAAATCGTTTTTCATCGATTTGGTTGTTTGCTGGGCAGTTTTGCCAAACTTAAAACTAAACCAAACTTCGCTTTTGGCTCTATAGCGATTTTCAATAGGCGGACACATGTACCTTTAGTTAAAATATCATAACTATTGACAGAATAATGGGATCATTACAAAATCTGGTGCAAAAGTACATAAACAAAAATGTTTCTACAAGTTTCAATAATTGAATCAGAGATAGCGTTACAATTGGATGTCATTTTTGTCAATTTCATCGGAAATGAGAGAGACTGTGTCGACACGTGGTATTTGATGTCATATGTCATAACATTAATCAGATCGCGTCATACTTGGTCGACATTTCAATCTACAAGTTTCACGTATTGTAGACAATGTTGTATTTCGTCAATGGCGCCAAAAGTTATATGAGTGTGAACTTGGGTACAATTCCTGGTAAAAAATCGCTTTATTTTGTTATTTTACTGTGTAAAGGCAAAAACGTCGTGCAAATCCGGGCAAAAAATTGTGGTGCGAACGGCCAAGACGCTTTCTCAAGTGCAATACCAGGTAAGTGGTTTGCTCGCTTCCGCCCTGGAAATTTCGCTGTGAAGGATGCATCTACCTACTGTGGATGCTGTGGAAAATGTTGACGATATATTGCAAAAATATTCTCGAAGATTGCCATATTGGAGCAAGCATTCATGATATCGCTAAAGAACTGAACATTGATCACAAACTATTTTTAAATTATTTTCGTAAGGCTGGTTACACAATGACTTTCGATGTTCGGGTGCAGAGAAAATCTGTGAAAAGTTTGATGGACCGAATCAGTGCGAAACAAAATTGGCCAATTTCTTAGGAATATAATCATGGGCGGGAAAAAATGCGTAAAAATACAAGAGATCAATCGAAAAAATGGTGGAAAAAGCGAAGTGAATGAGCACAACCCAGGAATTGACGCCCCATATGCTTACGCTGAATGTATAGTTATATAAGGTGTACAACTTTGCTTCCGCCGTTTGCCGATATGTGGCGATAACGGTAAGTAGCGGTCGAAAAAAACAGATTGCAGACGTCGGGCAGTTGGCTTGGACCTCGGTCAGCAGAATACCATTCAAACATTAGTCGATTTGTGCCTGCATCATAAAGTTGTTATCGATTGAAAATGTCAGTTTACGAGCCAAATTCTCGTCATTTGCGAGAGGTGTTACTGTTTTGTTCCAATATGAAGAAAACAGCGGCTGAGTCTCATCGAATGCTCTCAAATACGTATGGTGAGGACGCTATTAGTGAAAGAACGTGTCGTGGGTGGTTTCAACGCTTTAGTTGTGTGTTTGTGAACAGTTGCTTCAGAGGCAAAAACGAAAGGGATTTCTGCATCGCATTGTGACCAAGGGCGAAAAATGGGTTCATCACTATAACCCTAAACGCAAAAAATCATGGGGATATCTCGGCCATGCTTCCACGTCGACAAGATCATGCTCTGCATTAGGTGGGACCAGCTCAGCGTCGTGTACTATGAGGTGTTAAAACCAAGTGAAACAATTACAGGTGGGCGTTATCGCACGCAATTAATGCGTTTGAGCAGAGCATTAAAAGACAAACGGCCGCAACACAGCGAGCGGCACGATAAAGTGATTTTGCAGCACGACAATGCTCGACCCCACGTTGTAAAAGAGGTCAAAACGTACTTGGAAACGTCAAAATGGGAAGTCCTACCCTACCCACTGTATTCTCCAGACTTTGCTACCTCTGACTATCACTTGTCTCGATCAATGGCGCATGGCCTGGCTGACCAACACTTCCGATCTCATGAAGAAGTCACAAATTGGATCGATTCGTGGCTGACTTCAAAAGATGAACAATTTTTTCGACGCGACAAAGTAAAAATTTAAAGAGCTTGACCGGAAAGTCTTAATGCATCCATTGTATGCACCAGTAGAATATAATTTAATATGATCTTGCAAAACTTCCTTAATGAAAAGAAATTTTCATCAAAAAGTGACTCTGAAAATGAGTTGTCTAGTTTTTTCGCCAAAAACGATTTATGGAACTTGACCAGATAATAATGACCAATATGTACTTACATATGTAAATAAAATTCATTTTGAATAAACGAAATATTACATCACAAAATTTCTCTTCATACTTTTCCTCAAAACAGAAAACGTTCTCAACGATCGCATCACATTGTTGGGAAAAAATTAGCCAAAAATCGCGTCAAATTCTCACATTTTTTCTTGTGACAGTTTTTTTCGTCTACGACCCAGCGATTTGTTGTAAGGCAATCTCATCACTCACAATAATTTCGTGTAAAAATCATGAATTTGTCTATTTATTTTCACGAGGAATTTCAATACGTTGTGAGAGTGTATGAAGCCAGGCTTGGCTAGTAGCCTCCCAGCTTTGACTTACTACTTGACAACAGTAATCGCAATGATAATGGATTATATAAGACCAAATTTTGATGTAGTTGAATACTATTTGCACTAATGTCCCTTTATTTGTTGTTCTTTTTAAAAGCTTTATTAAATTGACCGCCTTAATCACAAGCATTCCCTCAGGAAAAAAATAAATTGATTGAAACTTGAAGAGCCAAGCTATTCAATTGAGGTTATGAAAAAACCAGAAACACAATTAGCCCGCATAAATCAATCCCTCATCATAGAGTTAACGATAATTTCCATTCCCATTCCCATCAAACTGCTCATCAGTATCATCCTTTACCCATCAATAATGGCTGTCAATGGCCCTTACAATTCCACAATTCAGCATAATTTATTCATATTAACCAGCCTGGGCATCTGCTTTAAACAGCAACATTCCAATGGAGCAACCAATCTCCGAGTCGTTTAAGCGCCGGAACACGGTCACGCCGCATGATCATGGCCATCAGACACACCCCGGTTTATAATGAACTCGACCAGGATACCAACCGCTTTTAACATTATTTATTTATTTTTTATTGTTGTTTGTGTGTTGGCTATCAAATTAGATTTATCCTGAATGTCCCTCGATATACTCATACATATTCGTATGAAGAGTTCGCATTTTTCGAACTCGAATGCTTTTTATACCAATTCCACGGAAACGTCTGTCTACACAAAGTGGAAGCACATGCATGCATGAGCACATGAACAGTGACAAACGAATGTTTATTAAAACGCGCATGCAAATGCGGGCTGCTATGTTACTTATGCTCCGTTGAATATTCCCGACATAAACAGACTAGAGTCGTCGATATTCTCCATAAAACCCAGGGGTGGCAGCACCAGGCACGAATTGTTTATGTAGAAGAGATGCATTTGGAACAATGGAACGAGGTGATAAAATCGATTGAGTTTGTGTCGCGAGCTATGCAGCATGCAGTCGATCTGATTTACATAAAAACGCCTATCTTGCTTTGGCGGTAAGGATGCTGTTGAGTACATGGAGGTTAATGAATGGACATTGATAAAGAGTTCGGTTGCTTTAGACCCAGTGGTCGTACCATCATTCGATGAGATTTATTCATTCTACTACTTAGCGTCTAGGTCCCCGTGTACAATTACTGTGCTTCCGGTGACATCACTCAAAGAGGAACGCAAAAACGACACATAAAAATAAATACACCGATTACTGTAATTCAAGGCGTGACTCCATCTACTTGCCTTCCCCCTCACAGTCAATAGTTCATTACACAACCAGCACACGTTTCCAAATTAGTGTTTCAAACGACATGTCAATAATGTCATCTCCTAGAAGGCTCAACGAACCAACGTCGTTTCCTTGAAGGTTGCTCCTTCTTTTCACCCAAATTTCGTGCGCATCGAAGTGGTATAATTCTCGCTCAAACACATTGACGGTAAAAAAGAGCGTGATTGTCTCATTGAGACCTTACGACATCGTTTTGATGGTCTATTCTCACCATTCAGTCATTATCTCCAAAAACATAAAACAAAAAAACAAAGAAAAAAAGGAAACGATAAAAGAACAACAAATTGACATGGGTTTCCACACCGCGCATGTGGAACTATATCCTTAAATTAGGCACAAAACTGCCGTTAAAGGCCATACATTCGATTATAGAGGAAAGGGCTTATTCCCCATTTTGTCTTTAATGAATTGCGTTCGTGGTCGGCGTCCTTTCCTATAAACAATGCACTACAGTAAAATAATGTTAATGAGTGTGCTTATGAGGGGCACAGACAGGTACCCAGTTCTAGAGCACGGATTTCACGAATGAGAACATTCTGACTGAATGAACCGGCGACTGAATGAATAATAGATGAACCGCAACCGCACACATATACGCACATGTCTACTGTACGAACCCGCTTCGGACTGACATATTTAATTTCGAATTTATAGCAAGCAAATTGAAAATCAATACTCGCTCGCAATCAGACGATTCGACTGTCCTACGGTTATGAGGGGAACTCGATATCAATGTCAGGACTCATCCATATGCATGTGTGATATATTGCCGCAAGGAGTCGCGAGGAGACGATTGTTGTTTGACTACGCGCGGATTCGACTTCGACTTCGACACTTGATATCTTCGGCTTGTCATCCGGGGAAATTGCCATCACGACATGAAAATTACCAATCTAATAGATACGTGTCACGTGGCCCTGTATGTCAACTATGTAGTCGTAGCCGGTGCCTTTGTGCGCAGTATGACCGTGGACATATGTCATGTCTCAGCAACAACTGTTTGTGGTCAAGCAAATGAAGGTAATTGTTGGTCAGGACATGTATATATTGTGTACCATACGGAATGGGCAACGCTTTTCCCCCAGCTTCTTGAAAATTCCTTGTGATTTATGAAAACGACACAAACTCTGGCTCAACAGGACATTTCAAAGGCACAATTGATCAAAGAGAGAACGAATGCTAGAGGGGAACTCCTGCTTGTTTACTGTGAAATAGTTCTTGTTGGCGTTCTGGCAGTTTAAAATTTGTTCGAGGGTAAAGGAGCTTAGAGGAAAGTCTTGCCGTTGAATATTTCAGTTGCAGCTTCACGGAGTAATTGTTTGAATAGTAAAGGTCGTCAGGATTAATTGACGAGTACACACAAATGAAATCACTATTGACATAAACATCAAAGCATTTATTCGCATACGGGATTGTCTTCGAAGAAACATTGCAGTCATGTCAACTGCATCACATGGATATAAATTAAGTTTAATTTGTAGAATGTCCTGTCACACAGTTTGAACCTCAAATTTATGTTTAGGAAATTGTTTGAGAAAGATAAATGGGTGTGACCTCGAATCAGTTGGTTTTCGAAATAATTGTTAAATGAAATTAGAAGCCTGACTGACTATCAAGCTGGCTAATGTTTTGAGGCAAGAGACAGGACTTTCACTCTTTACACTGGCGCCCGATCACTGACCTATACATGTTTGATGTTTACAATACAACATGATTAGGGACGTAATTGGTATAGCAGCAGTGTGTAAGAACTGTGAACCAAGGACAACTCAGTATAAATCCAAAAGAGATATTCTAGATAAGTCAAACGTAACATGTGCAATCCTACAGGGCATTTTAATTGATGTGTAACCTACTTCAGACTGATATATCTTTGAAACGTCAAATCGAAATGACAAACGCTCTTCAGCGTTTATTAGACATTCAATTGTCTCGTACACGCAAGTAGCATCTTGAGATATACGCAACAACAACCGATGCTATGGACTTACAAATATGGTTCAGTCGTACTTCATTTGGAAAAAAAAAACGACTTCGGCGAATCACCGACGGTGATAGTTCGTGAATTGCGGCATCTAAACGTGAATCGTAATTTTGGGCTGCCGGACCGTTAAACGATATCGGGATATGGACACAGTGAACAAAAAATATGGTGGTGGACGTCGACCGAATACAACATCACCTAAGAATGTAAAGGAGGTGAGAAATTGGAGTGCAATTCAAGTCGCAGCGAAACACAATAGCAAAAGATTTGGTTGTGTCTGCCGCATGCATGTATTACGAATAATCTGATGGTCAAGTTTTTCAAAGTACAAAAGTCTTAAGACTTTACAATTGCTAGAAAGCAATGTGGCTCCTGGGATGGAAGGCACTGAAGCGGCGACATTTTTCCAACAAAACAATCAAGTTCGGTTATCGGCACATGAATTTGGATCAATAGCGGACATTTCGTCTTCAAAAACGGGCGGGAGAAAACGAGACTGGACGTACACCGCTCGTTTTTGAGCCGGCTGGAGTAGAAAGTAACGCCAGAGTTTATCAAGAAATTGTGTTAGAAGGTTGTTTCTGTGGGCAAACAATGTTTCAAAAAAAGTCGCTGAATTTTCCAGCAGGTGTTTCCAGATGTTATTCGAGACTCATGCAATGCGTTTGCTGATCGATTGGACACTGTGATCCTATTCGAAGGTGGTCTGTGTTACAATTCAGCTGAAATATCCTGTATACGTGTAAAGGATACAAATAAAATGTTCAGCTAAAACGGACTTTAATGACGTTTTTGTTCGCATTGTGGCCGTTTTTCCTTCAAAACTCGGCTTAAACGTATTAATTGTTTTCGCCAATGAATCCCTATGATAGTTTCACCCGGATGCAATAACTCATACTCGTCTCATGGTCGCTGCCTCAAATTCCACATTTTCACACTTTTTCACCGGTCCGGAATGCTCGTTGTCTTCCATTTCGAAATCAGCACATTGAAAGTATTTGTTCTTTCATTAATAGAGCCCTCACCGTTATTTTCTTTAATTATTGGACACATTTAAGACTTAGATTATTTTTAGTTGAAAAGTGAAGCTTGAAAGTCGCAAATGTAATGATGATAGAAGCCCAAGCTTGCTTTCCAATTTTTCCGACCAGCTCGTGCACATACATAGCTTCTGATTCCATTATATGTATATTTCGTTTCGTTGATAATTGGTCAGGCTTAACTCCTAACTTTCTGCGCTTGGGATTGTCGCAATGGATCCACTTTTCGTCACTAGTGACAATTCGTTGCGAAAATTCGTTTTATTTTTGCCGATGTGACTCAGCTTTTCGACGTTCCTTGGTTTCATTTCGTATAGGACCGAGTTTCCTTACTTCTTGGTCATGTCCATGGTTCAAATCGTTTCCCTACAATTTACAAGACAACTACCAGCAATTGAAGCAGAGTATAATAAGCTCCTAAAGACTACTGATTTGATAATATTTAAGTAGCTGCATTCATATATAGACGAATATTTATTTTAAATTTTAAACGTTCTATAACAAAGGATGTTTGCCTGCCTTAGGCAAGGAGTAGCAAGCTCCTTGAGCCAATAGTTAACTTTACCGTAAGGTAAATAGGTGATCTAAAGCCTCTCGCAGCACAATGTAAATGCATGCAACTCAAGAGAAGATGTCCCCTTCTAAATATTAAGCAAATTTTCCAATTGTGAAATGCAAGCTTAGTAAAATATCTTTAAATTCTTTGAATTCTGTATAGATGTATAGGATAGAAGATCGAAGAGTCTGTTATTAATACTGCAAAATTGAACTCTATCCTAAAGGAATGGTCTATTTCAACATTGAGTGAAATCCAAATATCGACGGTAATGAGATTAAAATGTGATGATCTACAATAGTTTATCGAATGCTTTCGAGAAATTGATGTAAATTGCGGCACATTGAAAGCCGTCAGTACACAACATAATTGGAAAAGAATACTCAGTTCGTGCCAGTAGGTTTGCCGCTAACTAAGCCGTATTGATATGGCGAAATAACAACCTTCAGCTAAAATTCTAAAGTCTTATATATCAGTCTTCAAAAAGCTGCTATATCGCCGAAAGTTTTGTAGATGGGACCAAAACCATTTTTATGGATAAGTATTACGAAAGACTTTTACCAATAACTTAAAGACTCACCTAAATCGTCAATAGACATCTAGCGGGTGTTCATTTTTTAAAAGTTCAAACCACTTCCGACACGTTTGTTCAGCTAGAGCGTGGTCACCTTAAACTGCCAATAAAATTTCGGCAGCAATTGAAGTAGAGCTCCTAGCAAAAAAAAAAAAAACTTGATAACGTACGGTGTGTTGTTATTCACGCTCCAACCAGATGAGATATACTGAAGCCGATGCCTTATGATTGCTCTTTTATGAAAATACTTGGCGTAAAAATAACTGTACTTCCCACGCCATCTATGACTTATGTACTATGAATTAATTTCAACCATTGGGGATCAGAGCTTTCAGGTTAATTTTTTTTCTATAGATGCCGACTCCGAACGGCTAGCTTAGAGAAGCTATTTCTAGGCAAATAGACTACGAGTGGTAAACTGTGAGTGGTGAAAAACATGCCGCAATATGGTGTTATGATATTCGAACCTCATGTCATCGGTGTCAGAATCAAGCAGAGATATTCCTTATCACCATCGTAAGGATCGTAAGTTCGGCAAAATAGTACGCATGGTGAACCGCGAAAATGAAAAATATTTTCATGAATTTTATGGATCCCGATAATTTATGTTTGACGTATTCGTGGTAATTCTTTTCCCATTTTTATGTGTCCGAAAATTAAAGGAAATCGAAGAATAGCACTTGCACCTGTCTTGAAGGCTAGGGCCAATGATCTCGACCCTCATACGCCGTACATTTTTCATGTTTGTTTAAAAAATCCGACAACAAAATCAGCCATTAATCAACCCAAGCTACATACACCACACCTGTTGAACGACAATTTCCTGCACAACGGCGTCCGAGGAACGCCATTTGTCGGCCAAATACAATACGATTTCGCATTATTAATAAATCCATAAGAGAATTCGAAGAATTTTTCAAGAGCTCAAGCTATCAAGATTTCACAGCTTGCCTTCAATTGGCACTCGGGCGTGATTATTTACAGCGAATTGCTATCGTCGAACCAATCAATTCCACGCTCGGATCACTTCAATTAGTAAACAGCCGTTTCGACACGGTATCTTTGTGTTTCTCGCAATTGAATCATTTGTCATAAATGGAATGCCTCACAAGATGAATATTTCCTCCTGATGATCAGATACATAGCCTGATATTACTGTGGAAAAGAGAGCATTCGAGGTAGTGCAGAAAGGCTGACACTGATTCGTCACGAGTGGACGGATGCTAAATTCAAAAATAAATGATTCTAAATTTAATCCAACGTTCTCGCTGATTTTGTTGTTCAGAATGAAAGGATTCTGTCAACCAAGTGGTTTCGTGCGTATCTATTTATAAAAGTTTGCGTCGCATACGAGATATGTGAATTGTTCCATATTTTAAGATTCAATGAAAATGGTGTTGTAATAGGGCGGTTTTGCTGGCAATGACATATGGAATGCGAGTGTTCATTTTCATTTTTGTAGATTGTCCTTGGAAGCGTCACGGACGAGAGAAGTAATCACCCGCCCACCATCGGATACGATGAACAGGCGAACATGATGCATCCTTTCGCTGTGCCCATTACATGCCGCACACATGTTTGAATTGTAAATTTTCCAAGCAAGCACGCCCTACTTGTGGTAACCAGCGTGGGCACGAGCCTGTGTACGGCCGTGTCCACCGGGTAGGGATGTGAGCTGTGTGCGCTTCGCTCGACATATCGATCTGCTACAACTTGGACTTGCATCCCTGCTTAGTGATACAACCCAGTGTGTGTCTATAATACGAGTACATATACAAGCGAGATTCTAATACGACATAACCGCATGGAAATAAATTGCCTCCTGTGAAGCGTCAAGAATGGCTCCAAAGGAAAAAAAAACGACATGAAAGGAGAGAAGGAAAGAAAACAAATTACAGATTAGCTGGCAGCACTGTCGCCGTCACCACACCGTTGCTGTCAACATGAAATTGAAATTATTGTTATTTATTGTGCATCGAGAGTGGCTTTGGTACATTTTGTCATGCTGTCATGGATGTAGGTTCGTGCACCCTCGTGCTTCCGGGATCTGTCAATGGCATTGTCAGTGTTCATTATTGCAGAGGCGGTTTTTGGAATTGCCTTTCGAAAAATATAACGTCGGTGTTTTCATAATGCCAAGTCACTCGGAGCCTTTTTTTTTAATTTTTGGATGCAACACTGAACGAAGATGACATAGTACAGTGTTTTTCAATAAGAACATAACAATTTCGAATTCAAATAAGACACGCTGTGGGACTGAAACTCATTCCATTTGTATTACACATATAAGGCCTAAGAATGGAATTTGCTGTAAGCTCATTTGCAGCCATCGATACCTTACCACCAATTTTTCACCACTATTAACACACATTGACCGTCACGTCAGCAATTTTACGTTTGATTTTATTCTCGAGCCTCTCTAACGTTTTCAGCTTGTTGGCATAAATTAGCAAATGAAGGTGAGCCCATAAAGAGATATCCATCCCATTCCACCGGACAATTTTTCAAAACCATTGCCAAATTGATTATTATTCAATTGTCAATTGTTTGCCCCGCTGTGTGGCATGCGACGCTATCTTGTTAGAACTACACATCACTGATGTCAAGTACATCCGACTCTGGAAAAAAGTGCCCCCTTTGGCACAAAGCGAACTCCATAGATAATTTTCATTGACGAATCACAGCGGTCCAAACATACCTCCAACATGAAATCTATACCACACGGTCACTTTTTGTGGACGCAGTGGAGTTTCCTAAAAAAAACATGTGGATTTGTTGCTGTTTGCAAGGCACATTTTGTTTATTGATGAGACAATTAAGCCAAAAAATAGCTTCATCACTGAGGATGATTTTTCGATACACATCAAGAATTTCTTCGAACTTGTGCAGATCCCAATCGGAGGAGTTTTAATACTTCAAATGCTGAAGAAGCTTCAGTCCTTAATCTGTAAGGGTGCATGCCAAGATCTTTACGCGAAATTCGTCACAATGTGATCTGAAAGATTCCCAGTTCCCGTACAAAATTAATTTGGTTCGTTTTGAACTGTAGTCCTGACACTTGCGATATTATGAGTGCCTCGACCAGTGCGGTGTCTTTCTGGTACAAGAACATTTTGTAGTGAATAGATTAATTCGGGTTTAACCATTAACTATGGCCGGTCGCATAGTCCTCATAGCAATTCAAAGCACCTACGATTTCAACTTCTTCTAAACAGCAACTTTCGCTGATTTGAACTTTACAAGAGCCTTAATAACTTTCGCGAAATTTAAGCTCGACCTTGCCTTCTGTTACATTCGTCAATTACAACCCACTTACTGTTATCAACTTGTCATCGACTTCATATATATATGTATATGTATGTACTGCATATGTAATATCGGAAATCTCAATGACATTATCATCTTCTGTGGCGAATTCAACCTTCCGTACTTAAAATGGTCTGGTAGGAAAATCCGTCACAGATTGTCTCTCCCTCTCTCTGGTCTCCTCCAACTTAGTAACGTCACCAACGATATGAATGGACAACTTGAACTTCTGATTTAATACCGAAAACCGTGTTATTATCGCATGTAACCAGCTTGGATCAGCCTGATCCACTCGACAATAATTTTTCCATTCTCCATTCCGAAAATACATATTGCCCCAATAAACGAAAGGTAGACTTCGTAAAACGAAATAACCTGCTCAGCTATGTTATCTTTAATTGTCCTTTAAAACCTACTACGCACATACTCTTGCCCTATTCCACTCCAAGGTAATCATGTTCGCCAAAAATGAAATGCACCTCATCTTCACCCTGAAAGGAAATAACTACCTTCAATCCTTCTGATCTGCTTCCAACCTTTCTTCTTAACTGCACTCTTATACGAAATCCGCACAACTATGCGAATCTCTCTACCTCCGATACCTGGACTGAATGAAAACCTCTATCATCACCGCTCGCAAGAGCTTCTACCACTTTTAAAATGCAAAACTAAAGCTGATAGCTACCACTCCACTTTGTATTTTCTCAATACTTCTGCCGTTGATCCGAAAATAGTTGCCAACTTTTTTATCCATTTCTTCAGCCAATCATTCACCCAAACGGTCCTTACACTTGACCATGACTGCCTCCAGATGTCTTTAGCGTCAATGAAAATAAATCCTGCCTTAGTTATCGAGATAATAAGCAACATAACTGTGCCCGCCACGGTTTTAACGATACAATATTCTTTTCACTGCCAGCCTATCTCCTGCCCAATGAACAAAAGTTCCCGAAATGTTGATCGAAAATCACTAACCTCATTGAGTTTGTCTCACAATATTTGTGTTCACTTGAAGTTGGCAAAGAAGTAGACGTTATTGCCACAGACTTCAGCAAAGCCTTCGACAAAAACTCGCATCAAATCATACTTCTTAATGTCATTCTTTTTAGTTTTCTGATCCAATTAATATAATCTCCGAAGTCCCCCAGGGCGGCCAACTCAGCCTACTAATGTTTATCCTAACACCTAATGATGTTCCCTTGCTAATACCTCCTGTCTTCAATACGTCCTAAACGCATTCACTGTTTGGCGCCAAAAAAACCATCTCATGCTTAATGTAAGCAAACTTCAAGTTCTTCCCTTTCGCCAAAACGTGTCAATTTCGCCCTTGGCTTAGTAAAACGTTGGTCCAAGCATAGATCCTTGCGTCACGAACTCCTTATATATTACCTCGTTAGGCCACTTCTTGAATATGCTAATCAAGTCTGACCTCCTTCTGACGTCCCCATGCTGCAAGCATTGTGGCCGTCTGCCTTAGGTTAATTCGTTTTGCCTATCGTGCTCTTTCCTGAGCTGATACCTACGATTTTCTGCCTTATAATAATCGTTTAAAACTAATCAATCTATTACCCCTAGAAGAACGACAAAAAGTTACAGGCATACTTTTTATCCATGACCTATTTAACGCTAATATTGCCCTGGCTCTCATTCCTTCAAATTACTCTCCTTAACGCCAATCCCCAAACTGTCGGTACATGCTCCTCTTCCACATCAGCTTCCATCAAATGAACTACGACTACCGTGAGCCAACGTCCAGATTGCTGCGCGAAGCGAACTCCACTCGTTTCTACCTACATCTCACTAAGCCCTGTCTTCTGGCGCTGCCATTTATTCCACCTTATCCTTATGCTTCCTAATAGGTAGGAAGGAAACCACAGCCTTTCTGGTGGGACTGTTATTAGGACCGAGCATTCCTAAAGTTGCAACCACCAACTCCCAAGCTTCATCATATTAAAAATGTAAATCTTGATTGACGTTTTCGCACGTTTTGACAGATCTTAATAATAGTGTAAGGGTGGGTGTGTCTTTTTTGAAAAATTAAGTTTATACTTAAGAAGGGCAATCCTCATTTAATGGTGTGATCATACCGTAATAGATTTCTCCTGGACTGCCCTACTTAAACTGTCTCATTACACAATTTCCTCACCTTATGGACAAGACATATTCTCATCGTTAGATGCGAATAAATCACCCTCAATTACACAATCCATAAATAAATCCATTTACCATACCATCGACCTGTAGTCCATCACACACGTTCACTCCTAGTCATACTCATCAATCTACACTCGCTCATCACCTAATGACATTTCAGTTAATTACAGAAACTATCCGCGTCCGGGCATAAAGCGGCAGCATAAAGTCCACTAACGAGTGTAGAGATGCTAAAGTGTAATGTGTTTGCAAAATGGATGCAAATCGTTTCCTTTCGCAACTTGTTGCTGTTGTCGAGCGCCATGGGCAGTACGAGGACGCTGCACTATGCTTCCTTTGTTGTGTAATTAGCAAATGCATGCAATTAAGAGTATGATTTGCGAGTGTGAACGAGGCCGTAAGGCTTAGGTTTCTAGATTATTTTTTTCCTTGCTGTTGTTGTGTTCTTTTGCCTTTTTGTTTTTTTAATCTTGTTATGTTTCTGTCCTCACGGTGAGACCTCATTAGAGGTTACTTGTGCTTCAAATTGATAGGAGGAAAAAAAAGAATCAAAGTAATGGGCTCTTTAATGACTCTTATGACAGGAAACAGTTCAAAGGCTAATTGCGTGGGTCGGAGCAATATAAGTGTTGAGCTATGGCGGTAGAAAAATCTTCATGACGAAGTTTAGAAGTTTAGAAGAGCTTAGCTCGTAGTATGGCCACTGTCCATATGTGGAGTTGCTCGGATTTTTCTTTGAAAGTTTTCGGCCTGAAAGCAATTGACTTTTAATTCATGGTTCAGAAAATGACACAATATCAACGAGTGAGATTGTTTCTCCACATTGCTATCTTTCGTGATATAAAAAATGATTATAAATAACTCTAAAAACGAAGCTACATATCCGCTCTACAAATTTACTATAAACATAGAACCAAATATGATGCCAACGAGGACAACTTTCCACAAAGAGGCACTATCTGACATTTCGATTGTTCATTCATCTGAAAGATCGCCAGAGGCTTTGCCGCTTTATGCAATTAATCTAGTTGTCATATGCATACGGATATGAAGAGTTCCACAATCAGTACTGAAAGTAAAGGAAATCAAACCACTTTTAAAATGTCAACTTCTGAAAACTTTGACTATTAAGAAAATATACTTTGGAGAAAGTTGGTATTTAACGCAATACCCAATACAGGAATACAAAACTTGTGCCTTTGAACTTATTTACAAAATTAACAGGAATGCCTTTTGAATAAGGGAAAAGTCAAGCATTTAATCTATTCTAAAACTCCGAAATTTCGATTGTGAAATCGTCTTAGGCGAAGGTGGAATTCGGGCTTAAAATTAAGACATGCCTAACGTCACGGTGTTTTTTGAAGATTTTTCACATAACTTTTTGAACACATGTCCCACACCCTATGTCTGGGGAGGTCGACTTTTGCAATGCTAAAGGTCAGAACGAGATATTGGGCGACCGAGGAACACTTTCTTCAAAATGTTTAATGTCCCGCGAGCTGTATGTACGTTTGCACCGTCGTATTGGAACCACATGCTATTCAGATCCAAATCATGCGACCATATTTTCGTCGGTGAAGGAAGCGTTACTGCAAGCGTTGTATATGACTAGTTAGGGAGGACGGTGGAGAAATCTGCGTCGAAATTCACGTTGTGCCAAAATTGCTTACGAATTATTTTGTAAGTGAAAAGTCACGAGCATTCCGCGATCTTGAGGAGTATAGCACTCCGTGGCTTTTCAATATATTCCAGAACTTCTTCCTTCACAAATATCAGAACAAAACATATAGTTGCCGCCAGTTGCGTTGGCATCTTCTAATTGTGAGGCATTTCGGGTCACCTTGTATATATGAAATGTTAATATCCGATGGAGTCTGAGCAATACAATCCGTGAAATCAAACAATTGCTTGTACTTTTTGAACATAGACTTTTGAAGATATCTCAGGGAATAAGATAAGGCTGAAGTTCAGCCATAAAAAATAATTAAAAAAAAAATAATTTTTTTCCTAAAGTAGTACTATGTCGCCCACTCTATTAACCCTTAACACTTAAAGCTCTGCATTACTAACTACTTCAAACTTTTGCTGCCTGCAGTATGTATTCAAGTCCCCTACAATTGTTATTAACAAATATATGAATGCATAAATCAAGGCTACATTCAACCTAGTAACATTGTAGACAAGTCGCACACATGAACCATATTTTATGTTGCTTGAATATAATCACTATTTGTACGTAGCTCACGATTTCCAACCTATTTCTATTGTGACTCTTAAGATGACCGCGATTTGTAGCCCAACGCCAATGAGTAAAAGAGCTTACTAAAATAATTTTAGGTAAGAAACAGATGAAAAGTGATGGATTACGTTTAAAAACCTAATTTCTAAGATGGCTATTGCTAGTTAATCAGAAATTCGAAATGGGCGAGGGTTTTGTTAACAAAATTCAAATACTATTAATGTAATTTAACAATATATACAACGTTTTCCAACATACGGCGCATGCTGATCAAAACCGGCGGATTCAAATCCTCACATGGGCTTCGGAGCTTGGCAATCTCTCTAAAATGTCTCATCATACTCATAATATTTTCATTACTTTTATTATTTTTATTATCGGGAATTGAGAACTCGGAAAATCAGAGCCTCGTAGACATATCTTTACCAAGCCTTCCTGTCATGTGCGTGCTCCTTCCATGTCCTACTGTTCTGTTTAATCCCTTCTGAGTCCATCCTTATATTGCCTCATCTACCACGTGGCCTTTCTTCGGGTTTTACACTCACTATTCTCTTGACTGTTCACCTACTGTCCATTAGTTTTACGCGTCCTGCCCACCTTAGTCATCGCTGTTTCATCGTCTTCATTTCCACCGTAGAGTCTCTTTAAGATTTTGTTTTCAAAGACTTGAAATCTATCTTCCTCCTTCTTAGTAAAAGACCAAGTTTCACATCCCTAAAGTATCGCTAGCATTATGGTATTATAAATATGGATTTTAACAATGCGGACAAAAGACTTGTTTTGAATAGTTCCTTCAGCGAGAAAAGCATGCGTTGCTTTTTATTTATTTCCTTCTTTAGGCTACTTTTGGCAGTCGGTACGGTTTCTAGATATTTAACTCGTCCATTTTCTCAAAACGCTTAACAAGTACAGTCAGATGCAAGGATTGAATCGATCCAAGTCTAGAAGTAAATGAACTTTAAAACCTACTTTCCTGCCATTATACGATTTTCTGGGATTCTCTTAACTGCCTCCTCGCCAGCCTAAACTACAGCGAGTGTGATTTCATTAAGAATAATTCTTTTATCATTATTTTGGAGGGATCTCACTATACCTATATTCTAGCACCAAATCAAAGAGGAGTGGTGACAAGGCGTCTCCCTGCTTAAAGTCGTACACTTTTCTCAAATTTACGAATAATTGACGGACCGTCTCGCGGAATTAACATTTCTTTTCGAAAAGCTGGTCGTTTGAACGATTCGTCTTGGGGCCACACTGGTACTCTCCGATTATTTCCCTCGGGTTTGTCAGTCTCTTTAAAAGAACATTTGACAATACCTTGTAGCACTTAACGAGTTTTTCCATGGTCCCATATAGTTGTGATGAGCCCATGTAACTTCTCTGTTAATTCATCTTTTCTAATGTAATTATGTCGATCCCTACGGGATTGTTATTCTTAAACGGATTGATTGCTTCTTTTACTTCCTCGATGGTTGGTCTCTACATGAATTTCTACTATTTGGATAACATCGTTTTCCAATGCTGCTTTGCCTCCAAGTACATTGCAGTCATGAAGCAAATATCTTCTCCACTGGCCTGTAATTCAATCATTTCGTTGTTTCATAAATACTGATCGGGCCTGGTATCCCAGCATACATTGCTCTCGTGTTCTTAGCCGCACATTCTTCCTGAATGTCAACAAACTTTTTCCTTTGCCATTATCCCGTTTTCTCCCGATGTAGACGACTGGTTTCCTGTCGTAGGGGCTGGTATTTCATAAGCTTGTTCTCTTCACTATTTTTCAGGACTTGAAGTCCCAGAACAATACGGACTTTAAGTTTGCCCTCATATTCTTCGCCGAACCAGGGCCTTCGCTCTTATGGTGTTTGTCACACAACCTGGTTGAGATGCAGATGGTTTGTGTCGAAGATGTTCGTTCGTTACTCTCCGGGGTGGTTGTCCTAGATAAGATTCGAGTCTATTTGTCGCGTTGGTTGTAGTTCACAGTAACTTTTTTGTTTCAATGTCATTAAGGTGTTATATTGGAATTGCACACAGAGAGTATGAATGTAGAAGTGATCTTATACTGCAAGTGTTATGCCTTCGTCAGCATTTTTTTGTTCATCTCCCATTCACAACTGATGTTGTTGCACAGTTTCTCTGTATAGGAATTGTTCTTGTCTATGGACAGACTTGACATACTTGACTTGACATATGGACATACTTAGATGGGGCTTTCTACAACACCCGCCGTCAGGGAGGGGCTGTCTGAACTAGTGGCTGCTGACAGAGCAGCATTTTTTAAAAAGCTAAAAATTAAGTTGATTCGGTGATCGCTGCAAAAAACATCGAGCCCCAATTGTACATCTCACGAGATTAGGATTAATATTCTAAATAAGCCTTGACAAAGGGCTCGTTGTTCAACCTTCAATTTCTATGCATATTAGCTACTCAAAGTGGCTTTCAAGTACTTGGGTAATGGCAATAGTGTTCAATCCAAGATTACGTGTTGCACCGCCTATTCCTTAAGCTGATTATATTAGCTAAGAGCTTTTGCCCTAATTCTTTTTAACAAACGCCTACAATAAATATCTACTATTATGATGATCGTCCATAGTTGCCTACTTACATAATAAAACAGTTACCTCAATTGGAAGAAAGGACAAAACAAAAAATGTGTTATAGAAAACCATATATAGCCACGGTATAGCTTCCTAATTGATCCATGGTCAATAACCATTATCCACTTAGCCTAAACATACGTAAATAGAGCTAATAGCGTTTGTTAGACAATAACCTGAATCGCCATGTTCAAGTACACTAATAAACCAAAATGTGGCATATCGAAGTACCCTTCAATTGCTTTGACTATCATTGTCAAGTACCGCCCAAGAACAATGCCACCTTTAGGCGCCTAATTACGTGTAAAGGCGGAACCCATACAACAAACTGGGATTCACCCGAGTCTACAACCCCACAGACGCAGAGAAGCAACTGAGAAAGTGAGTGAGTTAAAAAAATAATTTCATTTCACGGCTATCCCCACGAATGCTCAAATGGGTTGAGTGCAAGAATCTGCCCAACCACCGCCCCTCAACTCGGTCCTTATGCAAGACAAAGTGCATTTAACAATAACAATGAGGCAACAATATATTAATTGTTTACTCGAAAACGACTGAGAAATCGGATAATAGTTGTTTATTGCACTCATAAATGTACCTTGTCGGTTGCGCAAACAGCGGGTACTTTTATGGAATCTCAGTCTCTTTGAGTTGACGGGTGAAAAAAAAAATTCGTCACACATAGAGACGTGCGAAAGCGGGGACGACTTTAATACGATTAGGGCTCATTAGGATGGTAGCACTCATGCTTGGCTGAGTGAGGAAGTGCGTCGACTACACGTGTAATTTGATTAGCGGTTTTGTAAAACGCAAAAATATTGTTATGGATTTGCCGCTTTCACACGAATCCTTTTGCAATCATTTTACATGGTCTTTGTCAATAGAGCTGCAAGGTCATGGTGTTCTATTGTCGGTGGGGAAGAGCACGTCAACAGCAGGGGTACTAGTGACTGATAGCTTTATCTTTCTTTTAGATTGTTTCTATCAATGGCAGCATTTGAGGAAACATCCCTTTGTTACTAGACTTTGTTTGAGATCTTCTGTGTAGGAGACACTTAGCAAGAACTCAACCTTGTAGCAAGGATAAGGTGATGAGGTATATTCGACAAAGGGGTTATCTTGACTTTTAAAATTCTACTTGTATATTGACACACACTTCAATCTTAAAATTAACCTCTTCAAACTAGAAGGACTCTATAATAAAAATGCGACAACAGTAAACCTGATGTAGCTCTATATATAATACTCTGCCTTTACTTGGAATTGTGCGCCTCAATCTATCTACTCTCAAATCACAACACGATGGTAAAACGATACCGAAGACACTCATAAATCACATACGTTTTTCCCTATCACTCTAATGTAATAACACCGCATCCTCCGAAGTCAAGAAAATGCGTAATTGAAACTCAATAAAACCCTAACTGAACTCCTTCCAAGTTTAACGACGGCCTTGCAGTTAAACTCGGTATAATAACCACCACTAAGCTCCCAACTTCTTCCTGCACTCGCAACAACTGTTGCACCGCGGATCCAATTTCAACCAGATTCCAGCACAAAAACAATGTCGGAGAAGGAAAAACTTTCTTCACGGATATCCTGCTCAAGGATACTCGTGTACAATCCGTGAAAATTCTTACATTACTGCCACCGTTGCAACCATCACCAACAACTGTGTCCTGTACACCCCATTTCCCATGCAACATGCACCCCCGAGTACCGAACAGCAACAAGTCATACTTGCACTAGTTTTTATCCTCTCTCTTTTATATTTCATTTTTAGGTCCTTTCCAGTGCAGTAAAACGTAGCAGTGGAATACTGAAACAGGAAAGCAAGGGAATCCTTGAATATTTCATGACTGCTGTATGCAAAGAGAGATGAAGAGCAGGACAGGCAAGTAGGACGACGAGGTTTTCCTCTTCCTCTCGGTCCGTTTGTCCTTCATTTCAGGACAATTCGTGAGCGAACTGAATTGCAGTTAAAGCCTACACTTACCAGCAAGAGAAACAACAAATTTGCAATTCACTGGAAACAGACACTTTTGGGTTTTTTGCTTTTCACAGTTAAAACATTTTATCTCGGCGATGCCACATAAAAACGGACAGTAAAGGGAAGTAAAGGATAGATGAATGCAGGCCATCGCCACAATTAATTACAGAAGGGTGCTCCTTGCATGGTTATCCGTTTGGAATTTGTGTTCCACCGTAGTGTCCAGTTGTTTGTTTTTTTTCTGTTTTTTTTAAGCCATTCGTAGTCGAAACAGTTTGTGTTCCTTTTTGAATGAAATTCCGAAAGTCACGGAAGAGCATTCATAAAGCTTGAGTTTATGGTCTGCAGCTTACAGGATGAAGGCAAGTGGCAAGGAAACCCAAATAAGCATAATTTTTTTCATGACCTGAGAAAGCATGTCATCTGTTGGCCGATTTTCTCGCTATTCACGACCAATTATGCAAAATTGTCTTTCGTGAGTGCCGTACTTGATTGGTCAATAACGCCATAATCAATCAAGAGGTTCCATCGAAAAGTCTGTCTTCTTCCAAATAAACCGACGGTAATGCTGTTCGAGCTCAGCTATGACCACGGATATACATACCTTCATTGACGTACATATAAGGTTCTACGTTAAGCCCGTTAAATGGGATCATTTGTCCAGTCCACAAGAGGTAGGCCATTTTAACTCATATGCTTGAATATGGATTATAAAATCCTTTCGTTCACTTTGACTTGCAGTCCGTATCAGAGTCCTTGTCCTCATCACTTGACCTATTTGATGGCCTCAAAGGAGCTTCTTCTCCCAAACCAACCGCCAAACTAATTTTAGCCTCAAGGCTTACAAGCCCTTGATTGACAGCTTAAAAATCGGTAATCATTTTAGCGCTACGATTTAGGAATCAGCCAACAGATGATGTGGATGTATGCTGTCAATTACTGTAATTTTTGTTTTTTTATAATTCGTGCAGGTTCAAGAGTGTACGCTCTTATTGCGCTTGTCACACGACCTGGACGAGGTGCAGATGGTTTGTGTCTAAGATGTTCGTTCAATACTCTCCGGGGGGTGGTTGTCCCAGATAGGATTTGAGAGATTCGACTGAATTTGCTTTGGTTGTAGTTCACAGTAGCTCTTCTTTTTCCATGTCATTGGTATATTATGTTCATAATATACCACAATTAGCTTTTTCCCATAAGTCACATTTTTGGATGGACAATAGCTAACAGCCAATGTAGCTCGCTGAGGCGGAGGCAGAGATAGTGAATGGAAAGCGTTTTCACAATATGTCATTCGACTACTTTTTTTCCAAAATTGAGTGAATTCCGGTAGATTTCCGGTTTCATTGGGCTATAATAAGAAATATACTAATTACTCAGCGACATTTAACGACCTCAGGTAAAACATCCAAACTGAAAAAAAATCACTCTCATGTGGTGGTCACATGAACGATGCTGCATTCCAATTATTAATTGTCGTAGACCGAACTTTTAGCTTTGATTTCACAAAAAAAGGGTGTCTAATCTATTGAAAACTTCCACGTTAAATTTTGGATGACCTTATATAAATTCATCCAACAAGAGGTGTCATTTTTCGTAAATAGAAAAAATATAATACTTTTGAGAATAGTAGCCATATTTTCATTCGAATCTTTAGTAAAAACTCTGAGTTTAGTAAAGAAGTGCTATTTTTGCATTTGTCCGACTCGACTCTGTCTACAAATAATCTCTATCATGATAACACTCTTTCATCACGTTTTCACTGAAACGGTAATGCATACAAGATACCAGAACCAACGAAAGGAAGTCAGCCAATTCCTAAGGGACAAAAAGCCAGAATGGCAACAAAATATTCGGGAAGGATATACGGCGGGAAAACAAGAGAGCAATGTATGCAGAGATACATGCTGAATGAAAAAGATACAAGGCCAGATCGGGATTTACGAGTATACGCAACGATGATGGGATTATACGCAGCCCAATAGGAAAAATATTTCAATGAACTGCTTAATGAACATAGAGCAATCAGGATTACAAGGCGATGTCATTCCCACAGCAGAAAATTAGGTAGAACTACCAACCATAGATGAAGTAGAAGGAGCAATCCAACGACTTAGCAATAACAGAGAGGTTATATGGGCTCATAAAAATTACATGAAACAATGAAGCTATTCCCGAGGTATGGAAAAAACTCAGTCATTATTCTTGTATTTAGAAACAGTGACCGAAGGAATCGAGGAAGTTGTAACAAAGTTTTTCCCTTAAGGAGACTGATATCATACGCTGAAAGAATAATTGAAGACGACCAGTGTGACTTCAGGAAGAACCGCTCGATGAGTGACTAGATTTTCAATAGAATACAGGTTCCAGAAAATGCGGGCCACCCACTATTGGTGGATTCCAAAAGACTCTATAAACTCTAAAGCCGTAGAACTGACACAAGTATACGTAAAGGATGAGTTAAAGTACGTAACGGATTATCTGAAACATTCTCTAACTTATGCTGGCGATAAACCTTCTGGAGTTGAAAAAACGCAGAAAGTCTAATAATGGTAGAAAAGGAAATAGGCGTAGAAGTAAATGAAGATAAAACCAGCCATGGTTACTTATCGATATAAACCTCGCACCTGATTTTATTCGATAAATAGATTTCGGGTCTCTGTAAACGAAATCTTAAGGAGAAACTGTGAAAAACAAGACAAAGTGACAAGTTCCAATCCCCATTCAGCTCAAAGTATTATACGAATAATAGAATCGCGAAGACTAAGATGGGCAGAACAAGTAGAAAGAATGGGCCGTTGACAAGCAGTCAAAAGAATAAAGAGTAAACGACCTTCAGGATATTGGTCCCATCGTAAATGGGAGGACAATATAAGAATGGACCTACAAAGGACGAAACACAAGTGAGAAACATGGAAGGAACACACTCATGTCCAAGAAGCTAGGCGAAGGTTTGTCAACGAGGCTTTGGGAGTTCATAATACCAATATGAATCGTAGCTGAAAAAGTGTTAAATAACATGATCTTGACGACCAATTAGAGGCTTCACCAAAGTGGTGAATAAAGTGACACTTTTAATTGGATGTCATTTATCACATCGCTAAATGATTTTTACAATTGATGAAGACGATTCTGGCGACAATGTGAATAGAGGACATTGAATCCATGTTTAAGATCCTCTTCTGATGTGGAAGGTCTGCACATCCATCGTCGTCATTTACAACCTCACAAAATTGACACGAATTTCAAAGCTAAGCAAGGCTATTAAAGCAATAATGGATTTCATGGAACATTATAAAAAACTTAAATTTATATCTTTAGAAAGCTATTGAAGTTACCTATACCTTAGGATACATCATTTGGGGCTTTCAGGGAGATGAACAATAGACAGAAACGATATGAAGCGTTCTATCACTTTTATGTCTGCGAAACGAATTTTTATGTCAAAAGGTTTGCCTGCAGAAACACCCATCACAATGTCTACAGACATTCAAGTGACAGCGAGCTATCCTCACTCGAGCAAATCTACAAGATGTGTTTATTCAATCTCGGGTATAATCCAGTTCACCAAATGGCCCTTATCCTATGTCTAAGTAGCCCATCGTCTTTATGAGTACGACTTGATTTAGATAAATTAGCTCACTCGGCACACATACGACTGCGGAATTCATATGTTTTGCATCTAGTTCGTGTGATATGCCGCAAAAGTGCTCTTTTCCTTTTCCTTATGACATCCTCAATAGCACATCAACGTCATATGTGTGCACATAGGAATCCTTTAAAGACTCGTCCCAGTCACCACAATGATGGAGCAGTGCCAGCAAACTTTTAACTGATGCCCATTTAAAAACGAGGTAAGGAGGAAAATGAAAAGGAAAAACGAAAAAGAAGGACAGAAAATCAGATTGCTTTTGAAGATGGAATGGTAAGTATGTATTTAGCTGCGATAGTAAAAAGGATATGAAATGGGAATAGCTAAGGAGACGAAATGTCTAATCATATTTCCCACTTCCCATTTGCCACCTCGATTTCCATTTGCACCCATTGACGAGCCAAAGTGTGCATTAATGCCCTCCAAGGAGCAATCGGGGAAAAGTTCGAATACTTCAAGGATTCCATGGGGAAATAGCACGGAACGCTGATGACGATATTCGCTTCAGATTGAGAATATTGATTCGGACGATCTGACTAGGGATACTCGATCCTTGGGTTAATGATGCGTTGTATTGACGCTTAATGGAGCAGCGAATTCCCAAGCCAGCAATCACTCAGAAGAGCGATTCAGCCGCGCTTGAGGGTCCGCTTTGTCCGCCTAAAACCCCATTAGTCTGATGTCACATCATAATTAAATGACGTGATTAATGACGACGATGTCCTTTAATCGCTTAATCGAATTTGCTTCGATTCGCATTCCTGGAAAATGCCTGCACCGAAGGCTGGCGTTACATAACAACTGAAATGAGATTGGAATTTGAATAGAAATGGGGTTGTGAGCTTCCTTTACAAATCATTACAAATCGTTGTTACACGGACGTCCTCCAGTTCGGCGGTGATTTGTTTACGGCGGATATTCAAGGCTTACTGGATGGTAGTACGTAGGCTTGACTGGCTCGGAGGATTATTGATTCAAATTAAATTCCGATCTGACCTTAACATTTGGACGGGAATCGAGGATGGGTAAGCAGGTAGAATGCGAAAAGCTTCGAGTTGGATTCGAAACTAATTTACATATCCATCAATTTCACACGAAGTAGGACACAATCACGGCGTGGTTAGTTGGTACCAGCAGAAGGCAATAAGCTCGTCATCGGTGGACGTTACGGCAGCAGTTAGTGTTGCAGTCATTCATTTGTTATATCATAATGGAATGTGCCTAATGCATTTACATTTAAAAGCGCCCCGCTGTCTTATCACCGAACATCTATTTTGCAGGAGCGCTAGCCTTCCCTTTCGTTTTCGAGAGGGAAACTAATTTGCATTTGCCAACAAGGACCTGGGGCTGCCCCGGACGAGGATTTGTTTTCTATTTGAATTTAATTAGACTCTTTCCTCAGGTGGCGTGATCGAATCGTTAGGGTTGAAAGTGGCATTTAATAGAAGAGGCGAAAGACAATGGCTAAGATAAGAGTCATCTCTAGAGAAACATTCTATGAGAATGGAATGGATGTTTGCCTTAGAAAAGGGGATTATTGTCAAGTGCAATTTCACTCCCTGTCTCCCGCCTGTGTACACGAAGAAGGCATCAAATCTACCTTAAAGCTATCGAGTGGCTTCCCTTCTACTCACCAGTGGATCATTACTCTAATTGTTGCCATTCAGCAATGTAACAAACGGCCGTTAACACCCAGTTCCGGCTACGTCCTAACGATGATTGGTCAGTCCATTTCCTCCGACTTCCTGCTTGACATCTAAAAAGGTCATTAGGCAAAGCAAATCAGCTACAGCAACCGCAAAAAATATACCACAACTACGGTTGGAATTAATGCGTCCCTAATCCTTGAGTGACATTTACATTCCTTCTCCGTTTATTGTCGCTAACAATATGTCAACTAATAACTATTTCTTATGTTTCATTCAAGGTCGACCGTTTATGTCCGACAATAAAACGCAAACTTTACGAACCGGAAATGTCCTATTGTGCCCCAAAGGCGATTTTAAATTTTTGCATAGACATTTACGAACTTCCGGTCGCTCAGTTCTACCAAGTCCCGAATGCAAAATGCGAAATACTGAATGGCGAATGGTGTATGGGGAGAACTTCCGGTTCCGAATCGTGTAAAATTTCGCTTTACCTTGGCATGGTATCGGAGAATTGCAATAAATTTCCTTTTCAGCAGCAATATGTCAGGAGACTCCTTCAAGCCACGACAGGAGTAGTAACAATAGACCTTCGACTAGATTTCGAGGCACTTATGGCACTCGTTTTGGTGTTTGGTGTTGAAAGGTGTCAAACCAAATCGACAGGTTCGATGAAGCCATGACGTCAATGGGTAATGAATTTATGCAATAAGACAGCAATTGGATTGGGTTTCTCTGGCTATGACTAATTAGGACGTTACTACTATAGCATCGATGATAATTAAAAGTGGATATGTTATCGTGGCCTTGCTATACCTTTGGGATTCGAAACCCGCGGTTATTTTCCACTTATCAGAGAACAGGGCTGTCTAGGGTTGATTTAATTAAGCCCAAAGTCTGATTATAATTCACGCCCTGGATATTTGCAGCGCAATAAACGTAATATTATAATTACTCTTGCTGGGAGGGGGCCAGATAAGCAGTCGGTCGTAAATCGACGATGAGGCCAATTCGCAATGGTGTTAGTCAGAAGAGTTTATTTTCGTCACGCTTCTAATTATTGTAATTCTTGCGTCCAGCCTGTCAGGTTATCCAGCCAAGTGCTTGAGGGGTTTTCGGTATACTTTATGGCTTCAGCGGCACGTTACCAAAAGAAAACTTGAATCTAGTAGACAAAAGCCAATTGCTGGTTGACGCATTAGTGTCATGTAATGTTTTCATGCGTGCAATTGAAGCTTACAAACAAATCACAGTTGAGTTGTTCGGAATTCAATTGGTTGAAGGTTGTGAGCATTGAATTTGGTTTGGAAGAACTGAAGACTTAAAAGTTTAGTTTACGTTGCGATGGGTTTCATAAATATCTGCTTCTTTAAATCAGCTTTAAATGAGCCTCGTGTTTGCAGGGTCAAATGGACTGAAAGAATTGTGGGCAAAGTTTGACGACTAAGATTAATAACACTGACTGGGAGAATTCCCAAACCTTTGGGAATATACCATCTACTTTTAACAGGCACCAAATAAAGACATTCTTAAGCGCTTAAAAGGTTTCAAATAAGGGAAAAGACCCTGAAACGTTGAAGACTCATGATTCTCTGTTAACCTATGTTGATTTGATAATACATACAATTTATCAATAAGAAGTTACGTCAATACGTTGACGCTGACAACTGCAAATAACGCAATTTTAGTTCAATCCCATTTTCATTAGGTATATAAGCACTATGTTAATGCTGTTACTTGTTATGTTTTCCTATTCCTTGGAATGCGTTGACTGTTGATGTCACTTCAAGGCAGCTTGTCACAGTAGCGAATTTCAAAACGAATTTCGTTTATGGTTTATGCAATTCCTCGTAATGTTCAATTCAAGCTCAACAGGTGGCAAACTTCATATATAGTAGGCTGTCGTCTACGAATATTGCTTTGACCATTTTACGCTACGATACTATGTTTGCATATTGCGTTGATTCCTTTTTCAGAATGGACTACCGGTCAATCAAAATTGGGTGGTGTTGTTACTATTGCATTGACTTCTCTTTCGAAACTATTTTTTTTTGTTACACATAATATAAGCTTTAAGTGTTCGTAAGGATCATCCAACAAGAGGTGTCGTTAATTTTAACGACGTTGTTGAACTGTAAGCATACAACTATCTTCTTGATGACTTTTAATTAAGTATGGATCATTGTATACTTGCGTGATATGAATATTCACATAAAAAGACTTTGAATATATGACTTTTCGTCTAAGAAATTTTTCTTAAAATATGCACTGCTGTCGTCACAGAGTACTTTTCTCCACAGTTATAGTGAATTTAATCAATTAATTTCGAACTTTTAAACAGGCTTATGATGCATAGGCTCAATTCGTGTTCGTCCGGCAAGGTCAGCTAAAAATATCGCTGCCATAACTTAGAGTGCAATGCTCACTATTCTTCTTTAAGTATATGTTGTCGTTAGTTTTTTTTTTTTTTTTAAAAAACTGTTAAAAAATCTTACTCCATGAAAATAGTTATATGAGTCTTAGAGATCAGTCTTGTACAAAAGTATTGTACTATTTCACGGCAGAGTAGAGTATGCAAGCTAGTCAACAATCTTTGGGAAGGGGGTCACACGGTTTAACGTTAAAGCCAGTCGATAATCAGGGTTATGCTCACGGTCTTTTTCGACTACCGTAAGGTGGTGCATTGTAAGGGGAGCCATTATGCAGCTCCGCATAAAGCCATCGTTGCGCAAAAGTGTTTGACCAGTCGTGAAAATTCCTGGAATCGTGCCTATTCGCAACTACTTTGTACGGCATTTGGCATTTAGATCTAGGCTTACATGCATTGATACAAGAGTTAAAGCTCAGAGTACCCATGCCTCCAAATTATTTGTTTGCAATTCCCGAAATATTTGATTAGGCTGCGATTTTTACGTATATCTAGAATTGGCCGCTCAATGCTACGTAGGCAACTTTGCGCCATAATCCTTTTTTTGTATAGGGTCTTTGAAAAGTTGAGCTAAGATGTACAAAGTGAATAATTTCAGAAGTCTACATATTCTTTGTATTATGTGGTCCCTAACATGTTTAGAGTAGACGTATGTACAATTTTAACTATGGACAGGTATGCGATATAACCTTCAAATTAGTCAACAAATCAAAGGTCAGTGAAAAATTTGAATCAATTAGTTGTGTCGAGGACCGAAAAATGTGGTCGCTTTGCCATGAACGTTGCTGTTGTAGCACAAAGTTTCTCTCAAGCATTAGGCATTTATATGTCGATTGTGTATTTTAAAGCAAGATTTTCATTTATATCTTTACAAAATTAACACAAGAACTGAGACCATCAGATCACCGCTAAACTTTGTAACAATTGGTTTTTACAATATGGTGCTGGCTTAAAATATTCAGAACAAAATATCGCAACGATATCCCTCGTGTTCGAGTCACCGCACGACAGACGATTCAACGACGTTATGGAACGTAAACTTAAGTTCGGCTTCATTGTGTTCGAGAACCTACAAGAAAACATAAGTCGATCGGCGCTGCCACCGCAGTCACGGGCTCGAAAATGCGCTCTTTTGTAAGCGCTCATAGCCATGCCTAAAACATTGGTCAATGACGGAATTTATCCGCGACAGGAACGTTGACAGTGTCCATGAGCTCGTATGCTTAAGTACGGCATCGGCGGACTGGAACCTAGCTGGGGGTTCATTTGGAGGCTGAGCGCGACATCATGCTTAGATGAATTTAAGAACTGACTTAGGCCTGTTAGCCTTTGTGAGATCTATGTAGATATAACTAATTACCCTTCTTCACTTAGCGGTCTCCCGAGGTGGAGGCGCTTTCTTAAAAATATTATTAGGTTCTTTTAATGAACTCAAAAGAACGAGAGGAAAATTTTATTTTTTTTACTTTTTAAAGTTTTTTTTTTTGTGTCGGTGGTTACTTAAATTTTTTAATTTTATTTTTATTTTATTCTTTTTAAATTACTCGCGCACCCTAATTGCATTTACATTTTTATTAAGTCTTATGCAACAGCGCATAGGGCTTCTTGTATGGCGCAAGATTTATCATCCAATTTTGTTTTTAAAAAACTTTTTTACTAAATAAAAAAAAGGACTTTGATTGATGGAAATCTTTATTTTGACCTTTACATTTTTTTCTGTTATGTGGCTATCGCCAGTGTTGATACACATTTGTACCCATTGTGAACACCAACCTCCGAGGCTTGTTGGCACTAGTCTGCTACAACAAGTAGCCCAAAAGAAAGAAGTCTGGGATGGTTAAATCCGACGCTCTTGCTGGCCATGCCAAATCGCTAAAACGGGAGATTACGCCACTAGGAAATGCTTCCTTCACAATATGCATTGTGGCTCGTGCTGTGTGTGTGGTTGCACCGTCTTTTTGAAACCAAATGTTCACCAAGCCCCGCTGATCCAATTCCGGCAGTCAGAAGTCGTCTATCAAGGCGCTGTGGCGTTCGCCAGTAACAGTGACCGTATTGCTGATGGCGTCTCAAAAAAATACGGCCCAATCATTCCTCCGCTTGAACGCCGCACCACACAGTAGCTTTGAGTGGATGTAATGACCCTTCGTGAATCTCCCGCGAATTTTCAATGCCCCAAAAACGAAGATTTAGCTTATTGACGTAACCGCATGATGATTTTCGTCATAAAATCTTATCTTATCTTGAAAGTAATTCACACGCGACTGATAGTCAGCAGGCATTAACTGATGCACTGTTTGCACAGTGTACGGGAATATATGTAAGTCCTTCACTTAAATACGCTGTAGAGTCCGTCTGGTTATGCCCAATTGCGTGGCCCGTCGTCTGGTTGATGTTTCTTCGTTCTCAGCGACATCGGTAGCCAGAGCCGCGATATTATCGGCCGAACGACCGGTCCGGTGGCAGCCACGTCCTACATGGTCTCCTATGGTTCCAGTCTGTTCAAGTCGAATAGCTAAGCGGAATGTTTGCCCAGTTCGTCCGACACGAATAGGAAATCGACGTCGAAATTCACATAGCATTCACATAGCATTCACATAGCATAGCATAGCGCTTCATTGCTTATCCGTTTGTATACTGCAGCTGTCCAGTTCACTAATGTCAAATATGATTGAGGTACGACGCCATTGGCAAAAATTATAACATCTTCCGATAGGGTGATTAATTTTGCGCAACTTAAAAAAGCTGATGGCTTTAAAACGCCTGAGCAGATCTTCATGAAATGTAGCTAAGAACCATCTCGATCACGTTAGCTTTCAAACAAAAAAAAATCATCAAAATCGGTCCATTCGTTCAGGAGCTACGATGCCAGAAAACAGACACGCAGACACACAGACACGTCAAACTTATAACACACCTCTTTTTGCGTCGGGGGTTAAAAATTAACAAAAATTGAAAAAAATATTGGCATATTGAACTCAAACTGATCTGGGATCTCGGAGGTTGGTGATCCCCTGAAAATCAGGCAGGAGCTGGTATTACGGGTCTACTCCCATGTGTTTTCAAGGCCGAGCTATACACTAACGAAACATCCCCCAACACAAATCGTGGGACGGTCTTCAGGGTTATAATTTGATATTTGAAACGCTTGCATTTTTATTGTCAAGAAAGAATGATTACAGAAAGATTTTTAAATTTATTTATCTAAATCAGAAAGACGATAGCTAATTGCCATTTACTTTTAACTGATTATTTTGTATTGTATTGTATTTTGTTCTCAGTGATCCATACTGAGAGTCAAATTTTGAGTCACTTTTTCGAGCTTATTCGCTAATAACACGTGTAAAGCGGTCTTCGAAGACTGCAATTAATACTGGCTTAGAAAGTAGTTCAAGGGCGTCAAATCGCATGATCTGTATGCCCAATTTATCGATCCACAATGAGAAATAGAAATAGCGGTCACGGCCATTTTTGAAAAACTACGGGCCAGTGATTCCGTCGGCCCATAAGTCGTACCAAGCATTGTATTTTCCCGGTTGTATTGGCAGCCCCTTGTATTGCCTGAGGTTACTCATAGGGCCAAATACGACAGTTGTGTATCCATTCAAATAGAAATGTGCTTGGTCGCCGAAGACAATTCTTCGGCGCGAAGAACGCTCTTCACCGAGCATGAATCTTAGTAACAAAATTTAAATGTCTTTCTATGCTTAAATAGCACTTCCAGGTGAGTAAGCTTAATTTTGCCACGTTTCACGAGTCTCACGTGAGCTGTCAAATATAGAAAACTAAAAAACCAAATAGCAACAAATCACCTTTTATATTTTTAAATTAGAAATAGATCAAAAAAATAAAAAAATATAACGAAGCCAGGGCCGTGAGAGGGAAACGAAACAAAATTCCTCAACTTATGCAAATCACTGTGTCAATGTCGAGCTATTGTCGACGCAAATTTGAGAAGTAGTTAAACCGTGCAGTTTTCAACGCTTTGAGCATTAGAGTACATTACATATGTGAACCAAGCATGCCTGTGTGATGTTTTTCTTTCGACCGTTGAAGAGTTAATGCCTTGAGCGATTGTACTTGCGATATTAGTTTAATTTTCTAATTCCCTTGTTCACAGAAAAAAAAATTGGAAATTGTTTTTAGTGCGAAAGAAGCCATTAAGGATTCAGTGAACGGGGAAAATACAATGGACCAGGATCTTAAGCTTATAGCATAAAACACCTACGAATAAAAAGAAACTAGAAAAAATTGCACAGAGAATAAATATACCGAAAGAGGAAAACGAAAACATGAAGAATGAGGCAAACCAGCAAGTGCTGATGTGAATTAATTTATTTAGTGCGTGCGATGTCCTTATTTGTTATCGGGCAAATTCAACATTTAATATTTATTATTGTTCACCCTCTGTTTTGGCTGAACTTGTTGTCTTTGTTCTTTTGTTCGATGATTTTCCTTAACAATGAACTGCTCAACTTAACTGGCTTGATTGAAGTAGGGTAAGGCATTCATTAAACCAAGCCCTGTAGAAAACGACTAAGCTTTTTCGAAGAATAAGGCTTAGTTGCATTACTAATAAGTTGGCTTCCCAGCGTGTAATATTATATTCTTCTTTCCAAAAACCCATCCATGTTACATGAATCTTACAAAAGCCAATAAAAAAAGCATTTCCATCCCGAGCTACCGAAAAACATCCACTTAAAATCCTTAATGTAGTCACCAAGTCCTCCGCCCAGAGATGCACGGTAATCTATTGAGCACAATTTGCATTTGAATAGACCATACTCCCACACCCTAGCTAGAGAAACGCTCAAAAAGCGTTCCCAAAACACTAGCACGCTTCCTAAGCCGCCTCTCCTCTCGGATTTCCGTTGAAGCGTTCTCATTTTTATAACGCATGCAAAGTGTTTCTTTGGCCTTTTGCCAACGAAAAGAATTGCTTTTCAGCCTCTCGGAGTTTTTGGTTTACAATGTGCCGGCGATTTTTGTGTTTACTCAAAAGGAAAGGACTACATAAGCAAATACATGGTTAGAAGCTATGTATCTATAGACACAATAATGAGGCGATGAGGTAGCCCAGCTGTTTCCCTCCCCCTGCAGGTAATCGACGGCATCAACATTTTTAGTTATTCCAATGGTACGCCATCAATATTGGCGATTGTTGTTTGTTTGAATTTTCTTTAGAACACCTTTTGCTGTTTTTTTTTTAAATTGTACTCATTATTTTGTGTAATTTTATCTGGAAAATGTGCCGGTTATTTTGATGTGTTTTTTTGCAAGGTGGCGCGTTTGAAACAATTTTTATTACTTTTCAAGGAAAAAAGCAAAACTAAACAAGTGGCTGAGAAGAAAGTAGGCTCGCCATAAAGGAGGTCGAAGTTAGAAAAATGCCTGTAGGAATTGTGTTTTGTTTACGAATATTGTGGTTGTTCGCTTGCTTCTTGAATTGTCGAGAGACCACGTGGTGGCATACATATTTCATAAGTGAACTTCAATGAACTTGAGATGAAGATTGTCTGTCAAAATGTTATTTCTTTCGAAGATAGCTATAAATAGGAGGAGCGTGAGATGATGATGGAGATGAAAAGGCTTTTAATAATACTTTCTGTCAAGTTGGAGGTTTTCGGTTTGATCTTCTGTTCTTATTTCCCTTGGGAAAATGCATTCCAAATGACTTGATAATCTTTCAATGACAGAAGTGTTTTAGTGGACCTGTCAACAGCTTTGGGAAGGGCAATCTGTTATTCATGGGGGAAGGTTTGCTAAGTGGTAATTTGCGAAATTTATTTCTTATGTAACACGAGATGAACTAATAACTTACTTTCTAATACCGATTTATATCTTTGTTTTATTTTTTTATATTTTAGGTACGCCCACCAAAGTGGAATCTGTTTGGCTAAAGTAGCCTGAATGTGGTTACATTAAGCTGCCGATGTAAAAAAATGTAATTCAATAAGAGCTTCCCTAAAGTTAATTTTTTAAATAAAATATTGAAAATCAGTTAAATGTATTTGCTCCAAACTACACCTGAAAATAATCTCGTGTAAAGGTTGCCTGCAACCAGCCCCCAGATGGCCCATTCTGTGGATCCAATTTTAGAGCACTCTTTGGTATATCGGCTAGTATGCTGCCAATAACAAGTATTATCTTCGCCTCCAAGGATTTAATCAATTGTGGTTTATCAACATAAACAAGTGATTTTTCATACTCCCACAAAAAAAATAGTTCAGCGGGGGCAGATCACATGCTCTCTTTGCGAACGGCTTCTGCGCACTTTAGTAGATAAAATTCAATCGAGTTGACCGGCGAATAGTGCGTAAGGTGGTCGAAGTGCATACACAATTTTTTTTTTCACTGAGCACTGACGTTTTACATTTCCACAGTTAATAAACGTTGTTCAGAGGCGCAAAATGAGGTTCATGACGTACTATTTAGTAAATAAAATTGTAAATAGTATCTACAATGAAATGCCAATGAATACTGAATAGAAATACCACATGGACATGAAGTTTCTCACACGTGCTATGCTCGAAAATTCCTAATAAAAAAGTACCTCGTATTGAATCACTCTTTAGTTATGAATTAAATTGTTGAAAAATTTGGCATTTGTTCATTCAGCACTCTAAAAGGTTTATACATGGAAACCCTATAATCTTTAACTCAAACGAAAGGGTGGGATCGTCAAAGCTAAGTTCTTCTTCGGAATGTCGACGGAAAAGTTCCCAAGCTGAAGTCAACGTCTGCAATTCGATTGAAAATAACTATTTGGTAAGTAAATGTTTCGTGGCACAAACTGACTCCTCGATCTTTGGACAAATAAGATCCTCAGCTTTCAGGTTGGTGGTAATATACCTATCGTCAAATCCAGGCTTTGTCCAGAGAGAGCCATAGAAACAGATGGATTAAAGGGTGGGCCAAATACAAGTTTCTTTTTAAGAATGCAATAAAATGAACAAAATTATACTTTATCCATTTATTATGGCTTTGTTAGTTAGAACAAACATTCCCATCAATTATGAAATACAACGTTGTTCAAGTGGCTGCCTCGGCTGGCATCGCAGCAGCGCATTCTGTCACCCTAATTTTCCAAAACCTTGTTGATGGTTTCGGGCTGTAGCTCACTGATTGCTAAGATGATATTGGCCTTAAGTGCTTGAATCGTTTCTGGATTGTTGGCATAACATCGGCCTTCACGGTTCCCCACAAAAAAGGGGGAGTCCAAAGGAGTCCAATCGCAGCTCCGAGGCGGTCGATTGACATCGCCAAGACGGCTGATAACACTATTTGGGAATTTGGTGCGCAAAAGATCGATGGTGGCATGGGCTGTGCACCATCCTGCATGAACCAAAAGTCGTCCAAATCCATGTTTTCAATTTCAGAAAAAAAAAGTCGGTTAACATGGCTCTGTAACGCCCACCGTCGACCGAAATGTTGTTCCCAGCCTCATTTTCGAAAAAAAAAATGATTCAATGATGCCTCTTCCACACCAAACTATCACTCGCTGTGGATGCATTGGCTTCTCTACAATAACGAGTGGATTTTCCGAGCCCATCTGGCAATTTTGTTTGTCAACGTAGCCGCCAAGATGAAAATGCGCCTCGTCAGAAGAGATGATTTTTCGCCCAAAATGGTTGTCCAATTCAAGCTGCTCTAAGGTCAAAACTGCGAAGCGACAACGAAGCGGATGGCCGCGCGCCTTCAATTGCTGAGTCAATTGGACCTTGTAAGCGAAAAATCCGAGATCTTTGTGCATAATTCTCCTCAGGCTAGTGCGTGAAATGTTGAACTGTTGAGATCGATGGCGAGTTGATGTTCGTGAATTGAGTCTCACACTCTCGGCAACAGCAGCCACATTCTCTCTGTGCGCACCGTACGACGACGGGGACAATGAGTGTCGTCCACTAGCATACCAGTCTCACGAACCTTTTGCACAAACTTGCGTACAGCAGTCGTGGTGGGTGCTTCATTTCGGTCAAAAATTATTTAAAAAAAAAACGCTCTGTTTGGGCTACACAGCAATCACTTTGGAAATAAGTTTTCAATATCCCCCAATGTTGTTAAAGGTATGATACTGATACTGTCAAGATTTCGAGCGAGAAGTAACTGTCAGTGTCAAAATAACCTATGATTTAAAAAAAAAAAACCACTAGAGGTACACCCTCTACTTGTTTAAGACTCATGAAAACGTCTCCAAGGAAATGAGTTTTCGTTTTGGAATGCTGAGTCTCTAACAGCCTGAATGCTGCTAAAAATTTGAAAAAAAAAACTGCTACAAACTTCAACAAGTACTACGGGATGAACCGAATAAAAGCTGATCAAAAACTGTGACATCTATTACGACTGGAGTACCAATAAATGTCTATTTGGATGCGAAAGAACTGACGCCTCTTGATCATGTTAAGCTTTTCGAATTGAGCTTTCCATGGACTTAAAAAAAAATCAAAAAATTTGTTATCTTTAACGATGAAGTTCATTTTTTGGCGTTCATTAACGGCTTTTTCTATGTGTGTCACTAGAAAGCAAACAACCCACATGTACTCCGAGAGCCCATTGCATTCGTAAAAAGTGATCGTCACGATCAATCGAGCTCGCTATCGTGCCATGTTGTATAACTATTTTTTGGGCTTGATTTCGATGACTCTGGCATCAGTGATATGTAGCTCCAATAAGATGATACCACTAGTCAAACAACGGGTATAATGAAGGAGAAGCTCAGTGATCGTGTAATTTCGAGAAATGGTCCGATGGAATGATCACCTTGCTCATGCGATCTAACGCCTTTCTCATTTCATAGGATTTCGTAAAGCCGTTTATCAATGCTAGATGAGCTCTGGGAAAATTTCAAAATTGCCAATGTTCTGGCCGATATGTGTAAAGAATGGTGAAAGATTTGCCCCAAAAAATCGATCGCTGTTAATACGCTTCCGATAGTTAAATTTGAACTATATTGTATTGTAGACTGAGTTCAGTGAACCACCCTATATATCCAAAGTTCAACCACAAATAGGTTGAAAGAGTGGAGCCCGTCATACCTAAATATGTACGTACCCTTACTCAGCTAGAACTTTATCCAAACATAAAGAACCATAACTATAGTGAAAGGCTCAACAAATGCCGGCAATCGTGGATTTAATAAAATACCGCAAAATCGATACAAGGGTACTCAAGGGATATAGCGGCCACTTTTATAACTAGAGACCCCATAATCCTCCCACATTTTTATATTTATTTCTTCTACATTCCCGAAATGCTCTTCGTCCACCATGAGTACTCAGTTTAATCATACTTCCACCCCCGTAACTCACAATTAAAGTCGCATGTTTAACCAAACTAACTCAATCGGCTGACATTTTTAGCGACGCGATATATCAGTCTCTCTACCATTAATTGCCATTTCTTATAAAAGGAACCAGTACATAGCGTGCAAAATACAATGTGCCAACACTAATCAGGCATTCGCCCAAGATCTCTGACAAACCTCAAAATACCACTCGCACGACAGGACCCTAGCACCCCTACAGGTGCACCATTTTTCGCACTAGCGGATGTAGATGGCGTGTGACGCCACGCAATACCGTGTAACGCATAATTATTGCTTCTTCGTCTATTTTCACTAATTATGCAATCAGCCGGGATTTTTTTTCGGAAACTATCAGTAACTCCAATCACTGGCATTGCTATTTGTGCAACAAATGTCAAAGCAATCAAGAGCAGCGCGCCTTGATTGTCGCGTGAATAACACTTGTTAGTGGATTTTTTGAGCATATAAACGCGTGCCTCCAGGTGGATATTATCACGTATTACCAAATTTCTATTTACGTCAAGTCATTTCATGTCGCCAATAAAAAGCGGTTCACTTTGTCCTCGAGAGCTGCATGGGTCTGAAGACACGAACACAAAGCTAAGCAAAGGAGGTGGGGGAGATGTAGTCGTACACCTTCTTCTTCTCACACTGTTTCTTGGCTTACACTAGTACCACTTTTATAATTTAACATCATCGACATTATCTTTGCTTGTTCTTGGTCCAAGTAACACAGATTCCGCCCAAGACTACCTGCCACCATGTCAAGCATGGACTTGATCCTTCTTCTCATCGTAGCATAGAGGCCGCTTAATCACCGACGAACACACACCACTTACGTCGAGCACATCTGTTCCCCAAAGAATGACGCAAACACAATAATAACACTTCAAAACTAACGACTTCGCAAGCATCAATCCGCGTCAGTAGCAGGAGCACCTTCCACATAACCAATTACCAACAAATACCATATTTGGGTCATCCGATTTGCATACAAGCACATGTATGTTTTCAAGGCTTCATTCATCCCCCGTTTGACCCATAAGCCTTCCGCACCTTTGCTTCACCTCCTTCTGGTATCTTGTAATTGAAAACCCCAAAAAAAAGCACAATTATGGCGCCAAAAAAGCCATCCTGAATGCGTCAGCGGGACGACAGACACGGGGATATTGAAAGCCATTCCAATTTCCTTTTAATTACTTGATGGCGGGCAATTGCAAGCCACCATATGGACTCCAATCATCCTCCCCCGTTATAGAATGAGAGAGATTTGTTTTCACCTGCTTGCTAACGGTCGTCTTTCACATCAACTCCGCTCATTCTCTATTACCGCAAATCCATTTATGTTCCACGACTAAGCGCAATATCAAGGTGCTCCGACTCTGCTATATAACAGGAAAAGGTGAAGTGGCGCCCGGGAGGGTGATAATGGAAGGACCAAAACAACAATTTTGAAATTGCGCAAGTCCCAATTGACTTCAAATTTCGTCTTACTTTCCCAGTTCCCATTGAGCGTCTCGTATTCGGACTATATGTTGGTACGAGTTCATCTCGGTTACTTGACGTCTCAGCATTTCTTCATTCCCGTCGATTCAACCTTCGACACTTCTGTCGTTCTATTTCTGACATTTTGTTTTGATGCGTTTGATGCTCAAGTCCAACACATACAGGCACGTTCATTCGTAAGGATTCGAAGTAAATTGAAATTGGATGATGAAATGATGGCGGAAAATGAACTGGGCGACTAGTGACGTCATTGATATCGGTGACGACCTACTTTTCGAGTTTATGTCTCGCCAAGTACATACTAAACACACATACAACTCAAGTCAACGTTGTTTTCATATACTGGTATGTAGAAGGCGAGAGCATGAAGGATGAATGTAGCGTCCTGCCTGTGATGGCAACGATGGCTCTGCTGGTGGTGATTTTATTGCCTGGAATAAGCAAACACCATGAATGGAAGACAGGAAGGTAATTTGGTATTTACTTCCAATTTCCTCTCACTCGCTTGCTGTCGGATACTCACCATACTCCGCGGATTGTGCTAGTTTCCTTGCCTTACCTCCTTTTCGTGTCGAGGGGAGGGAAATTCGTGTGGGAATGATGTGACAGGTTACCGTTTTCTCTTCAATGCCCCACAAGATAGTTCACCTGTGCATCCCTTCAATTCGGATAAAGATTACTCAACACCACCGAATGGAATAAGGAAATAAGCACTCCTCCGAGATTGCCCTCTCTCAGTACTTGACTGTTTATCTAAATTCCACTTCACATACTCCTAAATGGACGGAAATGGAAAAGAGGATATAGTAAGTGACGTCACTTGTATGGGGCAGAATAAATGCCAAAGCGGGTGCTACTATCTTCTATTCACATGACACTGAAGTGGAGCCGAGGACTATCGCCACTTCTGAACTTCTGAAACAGATGACGGAAGAAAAACACTTCAAAAGTGATGTTCCGTCCTCTGTAGGCCAGGTTCGTGGACATGACGATGTTAGTAGTTCGACGAAGGGTTGTTGTAGGAAAAGTTGACATTCATGCAAATATTATTCCACTTGAGCAACTTTTAGATATACTCACACATGAACTGTATGTGGTGGTGTACGTAGGTTTAGTTAATTATAGAAGTCAGCTTAGGGACCACGGGCAACTAAGCCCATTCCACCTTGACTGGTTTACCTTTAAATGGGTCGGTCTTTCAACATCAGACCGGGGTGAGAAACAGATTAAAAAAGAAATTCATGGAGATGCCTACGTTTTCAATGGGAGTAAGCAGCTCGAGTACGGTGAAACGAGAGGAATGACGTAAAACCGAGTAAGAAAAGTAGAACAAGTATCAAGTTCTGCTGGGATTCAACATACTTTGGTAGTCTGGTGTAATAATATCCGGTACTAGTGAAAAGGACGATGTCAAAAGAAAAGGACTGTTTCCTCCTTTTTTCTTGAGAAGTCTTGAACAAAAAAAAAATAAGTTCTCCATAGATTGCATAAGTTGAAGAAGAGAAGCAAAATTTATGTCGTGGGAAAAGTTTTCGATTTTAAAGTCCAAATTGAAAGGAAAAAGTTTTGGATTTAGAGGAATTGTATAAAAATTCTATTGTCGAATAGACAATAATTTTATGGGAGCTGTAATTATCTGGGAGATGCGCGTATAATAGTTTGTACAATATCATCGGCGACATGAGCGGAAGTTGGGAAAGTTTTAAGTCCTTTTGAAAATATAGCAATGTATAAAGCTGGATATTTCAAGCATAAAGTTAAAACCGAAATGATTTATAAAAGTCAAGTCATTTGATGTGCTAAATTATAGTTCATAAAGAAGAGGCGCCAGATATTCTGTATTAAAAGGTCACAAATTTCTCTTTTAGAACTTCAATGTGAAGTCAGTCCTAGTAGTTTTGGGCTACGATTTACTCACTTAAATAGACTTCTAATTGACACAAGATCTGAAATCGGCAGAACATGCACAATGACGTACTTTTGCTGATGGGTACTGGCAAGTAATCGCTCAATATCATGATCTTTTACACAAATTTATCCAGAATTATGAGGCTTATTATATTCGGGCTTTAAAAAGCTAAGGTAAACAGTGAAACAACCTTTCCATCTATAACATGGGTGACAGTTTGGTGTATTCTTTGCGAAAATAATGCTCTGGAAACGGTTTTAGTTAACAGATTGCGTAACCTGAAATGTCGACATTTATGCTTGACATGATGGCACTTACCAAATAATTGATGAAACAACATTAAATAAAATGGGTAACTATTAACAGCTGTTGCAGAAAATCCAGATAAGACGGCTCTTCGCAGCGAGGCTCAAATTCTCAATTGCAATCGTAAGTCGTCACTTCCCAGACATCGGAAAGGTAAGTAAAAAGCTAAAGAGATAGGTGCTCCACTAGTAGGTGGGTATTAATCCATACTGCTTGCATGATAAGTTGACACAATTTAGACGTAAAATACAGGCTGGTCCGCCTTAATTATATGTTCGTACGATTTGGTTGGAACCTTTGTAAAATATGGTTGATGGAACGTCTATGTATAAGAAAAGGGATATTCGGGCAAAAGTTTCCTAAGCATGACATACGAGTATAAGATCGTATCTGTCAAGATGTGTGAATACCTAAAACTTTTCATGAACAATCCGATTGACTCCATTCAGTTTGGTTTTAGGCCAGGAAAGTCCACAAAAAGTATCCACAAAACGAGAGATTTTTGAGACATTTCTCCATTAAAATTGGTAACGATCTAACCGAGATAATATGGATAAGAAGATTAATAAGGATTTGGGCATATCGCGCGATTTCTTTAGCATCATCCTCCAAAAGTTCCTGTGGGACTCATTGACCAATACAAGAGGTGCGATATATTTCTACACTGTACGGTTGCTTGCATACTCAGACGATATTGGGCGAATACAGTGAGACGTCAATAAGGAGTTTGAGAGCATTAAAGCAGAAGCGGCTAAGAAGTGGGTCTGAGTGTTAATAAAGCTGAAAACAAATTTATGCTGTTATCAAAAACTCTCTCAAAACTGCACTTCTTGGCCAGAATGTCACCTTTACGAAACTATAACTACGAATTAGTCAAAGATTTCGTTTATCTTGGCTCAATAGTAACAGGCGGTAGTAACACAAATACTGAGATCGCGGCCAGGAATTACTATTACCAACCGCTTTTTCTATGTGATCAAGTGGCCTAGTTTCTTGAACATTACTGAAAGTCCTTGTCCGATTTGAGAGAACAATTTTGCGTTTATTCTCTGATGTTTGCTGTTAAAGCGGAGAGAAGATAGAGCCAAGATACTATGTACAGCGTCAATGGCCTAGTCAGAAGTCAACGGACCCGGTTAGTAAATGATGGAAAATATCATCGAAAGGATGAATGTAATCAGATCCGAGACGAATACTTGGCAAATATTATTTTCCATTATTAATCTAAGAATGGGTACTTTGAGGTCTAAAATTGCATTTTTCTATTGATTTAAATCGATATTAGTTATTAGATAGTCCTATATTTCGAATGTTAGACCTAGGAGAATCTGTACATTACCTTAAACCACTTACCCCACCTTAATGTAGCTTAAACTTATACTGCTCGTACTTAGTAATACGCATTGATCATTCACATACAATCCACGTCGTTCTTTTAATATGGAGTGATCCAGAGAGGGATTAAACATGGATTATCCCTACATGCTTTCCTTGGTTTTAGATTATCATCGCCGGTGGACTCTTTCCGCTTTTTCTTATTTTTTATTTTAAAACTCATCGAAGCATCATGATTTTGTTGACAGGGCTTAGAGGTTCTTTTCGGAATCTTCGTAAAGTATGAAAATTATTTATTTATTTGCTCGTTTGACCATAAAGTACGTGGATTAAAAGTCGATTATTTATAACAAACAACAGTACTCGTAAGCCGATTAAAGAAGGGAAGTTAAGATCCAATAGACTTAACATTTCCAGAGAGTCAGTTTCGCCGAAAAGAATTCTATGCACGAAAACAATTCTTGACATCTTTCTTCGCTTTCAGAACTAAACAAAGGTGCAAGTCATTAAAATTAGACCAATTAAAAGTTCCGAGAGCAAGCCTTAACAACTGCTTCTGTGTTAATTCCATTCAAAACAACATAAAAACATACAAACCACAGGGACGTATTCCAGAACGATGCATATAATGTCTTTAGAGCGTATGAGTCGGGAAACACTTCATACACACATTTCCCATTGGCCTTGTTTACGGTGACAATAATTGAGCGTAACTCCAAAGTCTTTTATTGAAAAAACACACGAAACTATTCTACATCCAGGGAGTAAACGTAGATATAAGTTGAAGCACTACAACAGAAAGTAGTGACCGAGCATTTACTAGCTTTAGGTGACATGCCGTTTTCATCACAAACGAAATTTTTGAAATTGTATATTAAAACGTTGGAAACTAGTAAACTCTTTCCAGGACGAGTACATTTTGAAGATGATACAGTATCATTGCACAACATCATTAACGAACAGAATGAACAAGAGCGACCCGATGTCACTGCCTTGTGGGATACCTACCAAAATTTGTTGTTGTTTGTGATTTCTATTTGTTAACTATCATGGAATAAGTGCTAGGAAAACCTAGTCGTACAAGCTTGAATAGCAGAAACTTGTTGTCCACTCTATCAATGCTTTGCTGAAACCTGTGTAAATTGCATTGATTACATCTTCTAATTTCAGGGAAATCCAAATTTGTAAAATGAAGGAGAATGTTGAACTGATTTTTACGAGGACATATTGCTTACTACAAATTACTTCCTTTTTTTGCCAGAAAAATTCAGTTTTCCAGTAACCAATAAACCGATCGCTAGGAACTGTTAGATTTGCAGATGCCTCTGAAGTTTTACATAAGGTGCAGTAAAAAGAAATCCAGTTTTTTTTGCATGATAGTCGATTTTTCGCCCAAAATCGTTGTCCAATTCAAGCTGCTCTAAGGCCCAAATTGCGAAGCGACAACGAAGCGAATGATCGCGCGCCTTCAACTGCTGAGTCACGTGGACCTTATAAGCGAAAAATCCGAGATCTTTGTGCAGAATTCTCCTCTGGCTAGTGCGTGAAATGTTGAGCTGTTGAGATCGATGGCGAGTTGATGTTCGTGAATTGAGTCTCACACTCTCGGCAACAGCAGCCACATTCTCATCTGTGCGCACCGTACGACGACGGGGACCATAAGTGTCGTCCACCAGTCTCACGAACTTTTTGCACAAACTTGCGTACAGAAGTCGTTGTGGGTACTGACTTTCTGTCAAGATTTCGAGCGGGAAGCAGCTGTCAGTGTCAAAATAACCTATGATTTAAAAAAAAAATACTGGATGGCCCACCCTCCACTTGTTTAAGACTCACGAAAACGTCTCCAAGAAAATGATTTTTCGTTTTGTTACTGAAATGTTAAGTCTCTAAAAGCATAAATGCTGCTGAAAAATTAGAAAAAAAAAAACTGCTACAAACTTCAACAAGTACTGCGGGATGAACCGAATAAAAGCAGATCAAAAACTGTGACATCTGCGAGTATTACGGAAACTGGAATACCAAGAAATGTCTATTTGTATGCGGATTTGTTATTCGAGACGGAATTAGGGAAAAAGTTTTAAGTATACGAACGAACGCCTCATGATAAACCTTAACATATACCCCGAAAATAAAGAAGGACGGCATGATAAGAAGGGCATCTTTAAACGACTCTTAGGAAAAACAAGTTTACGCAACACCACGTCAGACAAAAGATTTAGGCTAGTAGACTTCATGACGGAACTTAATCCCTTAGTAGTCAGCACACGAGTTCCGTATCGATACTTCCTAAAATTATAATCAATAAAATTCATCAGCAATGCCAATGATAAGGATTTGGAAAAATCACTTCTAAGGCTTAAGTCTCTTAAGCTTATAAGATATTTTCTGTCAAGCTAAACGTCTAAAACCTATTGTTAGCACTTTAATAGATTAATATCAGTGTGATTTCAGGCCAAGAAAATCCACGATAGATCAAATATTCATACTACAGAGAAGAACCTAGAATTTTAGATCGACTCCCATCACCCGTTGGTCGACTTTGAAGACGCTTAAGAGTACCAACAGAAATATCATGTTTTAAGTCTCTGCCAAATTTATCAGTCTGCGCGGGATGACAATAGAGAATTGTAGCTGCTTCATTACAGCTGATCAGTACTGAGCTGATCAGTATCTTCAATGCTAAAAACGGATTCAGGTAAAGCAACACATTTTCATGTGAAGATCATCTTTGAAATGATCATGCGCAACTCACTAGCCGATCTCTAGCATTCTCGATGATATTAATGTGATTAAATGGAAACAGACTGACGTCAATTAAGCGTTTAAGACCATAGCAGAAGCAATTAAAGTGCTCCCGGTAAAAATGAAGTGTTTTTCAATAGGGACATAATAATTTTGTATGTCGATACAAACATACCCTAAAACTTTCTCTAGTATTTGTTAATATCAGAACGTCAATCAAGGCTTACGCTCTTAGCAAAACTCAACATAAGGACGAGCGACTTTTCGACATTATCAAATCTTACTATTGAACTTCTTAGTCGGTGGTCGCAACTTACTCTAATTTTCGACCATAATAATGGTCCCAAAAGACAGAAGGTGCATACTTTTTCACACGCCTCTCCTGAGATGAATTTTTCACCAGCATTTTCGTTTTCTGAACAGAAAGAGGTGATAATCAATATCCGGGCTATAAGGCGGATGACATAAGACGGAAACACAGTTCCTCCCTAATTAGCCAAGGCTGACCACTTCGTAACAGATTTTTGACTGTAGAGATACGAATTAAGAGTTTTGCTGTAAAGGAGCAGCTCATAATAGGTGATTTGCTCCACACACACAACAAAATCTTCCCGGTCGTCAATTCTAGCTTGGCCACCGTTGGCGCCGATTCACCGTGATTCAACCTCGGCAGTTTTTGCTTGAAGTTATCGTAAGTGATCTATCATCATCACCGTGATTTTATCGATATTTTCGATAATCGACACAATAGAAAGACGTAATTGGATATTACAGTATCAGTACCATAAACATCATTCATGTTTTCAGTTTTCTTAGTACGAATACTCATCTTTGTAATACTATCAATATACAACGAAAAAACGAGCAAAATGGGACGAAGCACATCGGAAACTCCTTTAGAAGAGTGAAAGCTTACTTTAAAGCTACTCTAACGTTAATTTGCGAAGGCAAAACCTACCGTAGTTAGATATGATTAGAGGTAAATGAGAGGCATATTGTCAAGAAAATTTGTGAAATTAAGAAATGTATGTTAACTAGACTGTAGACTTTTAGCACACCATTATCTTTAGTGATGAAAGCAAGTTTAAGTTGTCTGGAATGACGGGAAACAAAGGGTTTGACGAACACAAGGTACTGACCTAAGAGAAGCTTGTCTTCAAGCGACGGTGAAACATGGCGGTGATAATGTCATGATGCGAGGGTGTATGTGGGCAAGAGGGGTTGGTTAAATACAGTTTACTGATTATAGAATGAACCAATATTTCTTCCCTAATGTCCTAGAAAATAAATCTCTAGCAAAGCTCCACGAAAATGGGCCGGAAACAAATCAAGGTACATTGGCAAGATGTAGCTGATTTTAATGCTCGCTCGCACCTCAAATTCCTCCACATTCACCAGAGATTAGCCTTATTGAATATTTGTAGGCCACTCTTAAAGGACCTTTACAACGAAATCTAGTGGAGTTTTGCTTATTATGTTAAATGATGGATTGTGGGAATGATTTTGTAGAATTGTAGCTGATACATGTTACACAATGCTCCCTCGGCAATTCTACGTGTCATCAAAATGTACAAGGCTCTTTTTGAATGCGACCCTTCAAATCGAATGAAATCAGACGACTTTACACATTTACCATGATTAACAGACCCTGCCTGTAAACTTTCAGTTTAAAGCAAAGGAGCTTCAAATTTAAAACGTAGAACTTGTGTTCAAAAAATAAAATAAAAATAATTTTTAGAAGGAATTGTATTTATATGTCTAAGTCAATCCATTAAATTCACACCAAAGTCAATGCTTGTTCCAATCGCCGAAACACTTCTGGAACTTAATCCTTGAGACTGCATTATGGTTAGCGTTGCACTTATAATCTCATCTTCGCTCATCATTCCTTATACATATTTGCAAGCAAGTTCAAGAGTGTACCTCTTATGTTGTTTGTCACACAACCTGGACGGGGTGCAGATGGTTTGTGTCGAAGATGTTCGTTCACTACTCTCCGAGGGTGGTTGTCTTAGATAGGATTTGAGAGATTCGACTGAATTAGCGTCGGTTGTACATAGTTCACAGTAACTCTTTTGTTTCTGTCATTAAGGAAATGCACACACAGAGTATGAATTTTGAAATGATCTTATGCTGCGAGTGTTATGCCTTCGTCAGCAATTTTTGATCATCTCTCATTCACAACTGATGTTGTTGCACAATTTTTCCGTATAGGAATTGTTCTTGACTATGGACGGACCTGAACTACAGACCTTCGGCTCAACAGTCGGTGATGATTACCATTCCAACACGACCACCCCCACCCCCACCCCCATTGATGATTGTGATCGGTAATCATTCGTCCTTATTGTGCTTACTTATTCCCAATGTTGGGACAACCAGATCGTTGTTATCTCCTACGTCGTCATATCTTATTGAAAAACACTTATACTACTCGTAGTCTGATTATATACAGGTACAACAGATTTAGCAAAATTATAAAATTCCCTGTACTTTTTGAACAACTTTTGTAGCCTTAAATTCCAACATATGTCACAACCGTATATAATAATGCTTAGCGAATTAGCTGGCTATCAAATGCACTTGCAGACAATATCTATGCTCAAATAGTAAATATTATAAAACGAATGTGCGTTTCTGCTCTCGGTTAACGATAAACTTGAATGCTCTGGAACACTTTTTCAAAAGGAGAACTCATTATTAATTTCATTGCGACAGAATATTTTCAGCGATAGAGAAAAGAAAAACAACTTCCGGAAACCCCAATGCCCTCTGCATGAGTCCAACGAAACCAACGCACACATGCTCGACAGTGAATTCCAAATGCACAAATGAATTTGTGAGGCAACTTCACAACCATCAGTTGCAAAAGCATCTCCTGCACCGTACAAGTGCTTATAAATATATTTCACATGAAACTACAGCACACGCCCCCATGACAGGCTGAAGTTTATTATAAAATCATGTCGCAGGACTTTCACACGGATGTGATGTGCTGACGTGCCTTGATTAAATTATGAACATTAAACCTTCGAGTCTGTGCCTTTTTATACGGAACATCTTCTCATCTATCCAATACATCATCTGCTGATATAATACACACTTGGAGCTACCACGAGAGCTACCCATTGCTCATTTTTTGTTGACATATTGAAACTGTGTCAATGCAACCAGTCCTCTACCCTTCTCATAGAATCGCATTATCGATTCGAATATTCGAAACGAAAATACCTGTCCATCAGTCGCTATAAGTGGAAGCACCTATACCAGTAGCAGTAGTAGTACCTGCCTTGGAGTGCTCTTGAACTAGTACGATGAATATTTTTAGTTCGAGTGCTCGTACATGGTCCCGCGACAACATCAACAGCGTCAGCACCCAGCTTCAGCGAGAGATTTGTATACCCATATTTCCCCTATCGAGTATTTAGATTATTATCCGCTTCGGTCGTTCTTACGTCAACTTCAAGAACGTGCTCCACCAAGCGTACTTATTCGCGAAAATATGAAATAATCGAGAATACGACATGTAAACAAGCGAATGTCATCACATAATTCGTCTCTCGACGGCACATTGACGGATTTGGGAATAAGGTAATCATCCTCGTCCCGTATGGATTGCAACCCGAGAGCTTTTGGGAACGCTGCCAACATTTTCCGACACATGAGCACCACTCGTTTCTGTGTAGTAATATTGTCTTGTAGTTAAGCCACCCGCACTCGGGCCAAGTGTCTATCGTTTGGCTCCGAGCAATTAAGTAGGATCACTCGTATCGTACCAATGCGCTTTGATGATTCGGGTACTCATCAGCACGGAAGCGATTTAAGGCGTGATTGCCACTCGAAAGACCAATTCGCGTTGGATGAATTATTTCTATCGAAATTCATGCGCTTGTTTTGCCAAATTCTAAATACGTGCACACCTTGTAGTGAACTTAACCTTCGTGGTTTTAGCTTATAGATTCGAATACTATCGAATGCTATCGAGCAGACTTGTCATTCGTCGGATGAAGTATGCACGCCGGCGATTTTGTTCTTCTAGTAGTGATGGCAGTCGGGTAAACGGGGTACCGGATGCGCATCTACTAAAGTTTGAACTTAATGCTTTTGCTTATGTTTATAGGCACATGAGCAACAACGACTCGAGGTAAATGGCTAATTACGCTGTATTTTAAGGATACTTACAATTAACCTTGAGCGGAAATGTTGGATGCCAGCTCCAAGTGGCGCGTACTTGTCATAAAAATAAATTGGGACGCAGCCTACGATTACAATCGGTGTCGTTCTATGAATCACGAACGCTATTTTGAGGATGACTTTTTCGACCTATCATTTACGCTGATAATTTGATCCTAATAGACGTAATTTTTTTCTTTCCTTTATAACAAGTGGCCATCATATCGCCGACTTATATTGGCCACAATTTATGTTATTCGCCTCAGTTCTGGAACGGTTCCAATTCATAATCCAATTTTGTAAAGTGATGAAAGCGCAATATTTACATAAACCCACACCAACACCAGTAAGTCTTCATCTCCTTGATGGAACGCGTCTTCGGCTCATCCTCCACGTCACCATTCGCGCAGCACGTATGTATCATCATCCTTGATGTGAAGCAGAAAGTGAAATACAACTCATCGAGTTATAAACAAGCCGAATGCAAATATCGACAGCTTCCGAACAACAACAGCAACAACAAACAAAACAAACAGCCCATCAGCTCACAAACTCATGCGGAGAACGTTTTTGATTCTATATAAATAGCTCCTCCGACAGGCAAGAAGCTATCATGCACACCTACTCATGCGTATCTACATTGCTTTTCAACTTTGTTTACACTCGAACGGCTAATGAAAAATTAAAAAAAAAAAAAAAATCACTCGCTCTCGTATCGCATCATCAAGACCATAGCATTCCATGGCATTCGTTCGCATCCCAGCGTCAGAGTCAGAATCAGCATCAACATGGCTGACCACCTTGACCGAGCTCTGGAAATAGCGAGGCTGCTCGCCTCGCCACAACGAATGACTGATGATGATGACGGGAGATTGGAAAACGATGACGGATATAGGTTGACCTCATCACTATTCAGCCATCACCCATCACCCATCATCCAATCATTCATCGAATTCAAATTCAGTGGTTTCTCTGATTTTCTATTCTACTATTACGTTGCTGTTGTGGTCCAGTTGGAATTTTGAAAGTGCGATCTAACGATGTGGTGATATAATGGATCGCCTTATGAATATTCATAATTTTACTCTGATGGAAGAGATGCGACATGCTCCGTCTTATGACATAATTTCCCACAAACAAGTACCCCCAACCCCACAAGGTGGTTGGCACAGCACTGACAGAGAGAGAGGACCATTATCCGATTTCCATGCCTCTCTATGAGAGGATGGAATAGTTTTCACTTTCCATGAACAGCCTGTTCTGGGCACGAGTGGGAGTGGATGCTTTTCATTGATTTCGAAAATGAACATATTTTGATTTGATTCAGGATTTCCGCTTCATTGAGAACTGTTTGCTGAATCTGCTGTATGTTTGCTTTATATTAATGAGCTCATTAAGTGATACGCCAACGAAATGGGTGGATGTATCTCAATCCGATTGATAGGCAAGATATGTACTCGTACATATAATATAAGGCATCCAAGTCAATAGACTTTCTTTATTTCGAGAAAGCGAGGAAAATGTTTATTATCCCATGGTATGGAATGAGTATTATGTGGCAGCAAAGAATTGTTATTCTAAAATATTACGACACTACACTAAATTCTAGTACAATACTTCTCGAGATTGCCTATCATTGTGAGCCCGAGAGGAATGGTTTTAGGTTAGATTACTAGTAGGCATCACTTACACTCGGAAGCCGTAGGGCTCAATCCATTCATAGTTGGTAGGACACAAATTTATAGGGCTATTCTGCTTTGGGTCTTTGGCCTAGACACTCTTGACGGTGATTCCGGAGAGCTGGACAGAGGCAGACCAAATACTAGATCGACTGGCTCATACAGAGATTTCAGGATTCCGCTTTTCATTTTAGAACCAATGAGGCATTGCCCTCTGATTATTCCAAATACTCGTAGTATACATGGACTTTAACCATGGGAATGAGGTGTTATTGCAATTTTTCCTCGTGCAGCTTGTTGAGCTGAATATTATGTATCGAATACTATGTCATCTATGATCCGGTGGAATACTCCAGAGTCTTTGTTTGGGCTCCCAAGTGTTGAAGTTTCTGACTACTTAGCAACTTTGAGTCGTTGCTCCTTCTACCTTCTGTGTCTGGTAATTTAAGTTCTCACCAAAAAAATTCTGACGAAAAAATCAAGGCAGTCAAACTGATTAAAGATTCTACCTATTGGATCTCACCCAGGTATCATAATCTTTGCCTTTTTGTCGCTGCCCAATTAAAGATTCTAGCATAGTTAAGACCTCAAGTAATAAAAGAGCTAGTCTTATCCAAACCTTGTTTTTGCCAGGAGATTTGGAATGCTGTAAAACTGGTAGGGTTTACGGCGGGGGCTTTATTCCACTCCTTACACTTCTAACGGCTATAGTGATCTTCAATAATTCTCAAATTTAATGTGGAGTCCGGAGAGTTATTACTCTTTGCAACAATAAGCCCATCGACATCCAGTCTCCAATCAACGGTCAGCCTTACAGCGGCTCAGTCTTTGTTCGACATAAAACTTTCAATCAACAGTCAGTCTTTGATCGTCCGTCGATCTCCGATCAACAGTCGACTCTTCGGTCGACAGTGCCATCAACAATCAATCTTTGATCAACTGAAAGTCTTGGATTGACAGTCAGTCTTCCATTGGCAGTAAGTCTATGATTGACAGAAATTCTTGAATCGACAGGCAATCTTAGAGCGACAGTCAGTTTTCGATCAGTCTTTGAGCGGCACTCACACTGATTTTGAAAGAAATTTGAGTCGATAATTAGACTCCAATCAACAGAGGCCGACCCATAACTTAAAAAAAGAACCCAAGGAAGAGGGTCGTCTTGTCGGTCATCTTGCAAACTGCCAAATCGGATACTAGGTGACCTGTAAACCCATCTTACAAATGCCTTTTGCCGCACCAACAGCGTATGCAGCTGCCCCGTCCTCTTGGAACCACATATATTCTGTATCTCTCAGCAGTAACAGTAACCGTCTTACCCATGACGTCCTCGATAAATGGGGCTTGATGACACCACAATAGGGTGTTTTGGAGAACTCTTCGCAAATGATACTAAAAATCGTTCACTTCGTCGTCAGTAGCCGATGTTCTTTAAATGGGGACATCTTTAGAGACGAACATGCAATGCCCAGTTGCTCGGTATGACGTTGACTTTTCAAGCCACAGAGGCGATATTTTCGTTAGAATGAGCACTACGAGGAAAACCGCCGTCTTCTCCGTCACGTGTGTTTCCAGTATTTTCATGACGAGCGGCGAAAACCCTTTAGTCTGGGGGCATGACGGATCAGAATTCTGCGTCGAAATCGCTGACAAATTATTCAGCGAAAAGTATTTTCAATAGGGTGATACCTTATTAGCCGACATGTTCAATTAGCGTTGAGGCGCCGCCGTTTTATTACCACGATTCGATTTGTATGGTATCAAAACGTAACTTCACTGCCCAGATGACCCAGATGAGGAAGATGCGGATAATTATACTTGTGTAGATAACTTTTTGTGCCACTAGTGGTCCAAGCCTCTAGAGGAGGAAAAAATCTTTCCTTTTAATGGTTCTCCATGAGCCCTTAATCAATTATAAAATGTTTAGGAATTTTATATCCACTAGCGAATACCTGGGCTAGCAGGGGAAGCAAGCATTTTGTTTTTTAATGAGTATGGAACTGGTATCACAAATCACCAATGATGGCCCCTAGAGATAGATTTTTCACAAATACTTGCCTCCGGCTTAACATTTTCCTAATATGTGATTCCAAGAGGATAGGGCTACGTGCAATCACCGGTCAAGGGTAACAAGAATCACCTCTCTAGCTGTAATCCTATTTAAAGAATTTAAGCAGACGTAGTTTCCCTGTAAATTATTCTTTATCTCTTCTGGGCAAAAAATATGTTCCTTCAGTAACAATTGACTTTATCAAGGAATCGTCTTCACGGCTTTTTATATAAGCTTGTTGGAAAAGACGAAAGTCGAATGATTTTTCTCGATAATTCGAAGTATATCAAAGAAATTCAGCTATATCGAAGGAAACGAGGATCTCTTTGAGGATATTTATAGCCATTAATTGAGTCGTTTTAGGGATCTAGTCTATATACAAACAGGAAACCAAAATCCAATTAAATGAAAAAAAATTTGTGAAAGTGACAAATTTCCGGCATGTGCAAGAAAGCCGGATGCCGGTACCTCGCTCCTCCCGGCGTGTACGTAGCATTTTTTTTTTTACTTTTGACATTCTTATTAACAAAAAAATTGGAGAAACCTTAAGGCGCGTTCAAAGAAAGTAAAATCAGATCCATCAGCAATACGCCTCGAGGCTCTACAACTCTGTCTTCGAAATCAGAAAAATATTTATTTTAAAGAAGCTCGTTTGAATGTTGGCCATGTTTAAATTTGAATACTCACAAATGTTGTTTGCTGATGAATCGAAATTCAGAAATTTAATATGAGTGGATCAGAAGGAAGGTAAAATGTGAGGAAAAGACGAAAGACGAGGGATTGAAGCTGGCCAGAGGAACTGTCAGGTACGGAGATGGAAGGACTATTTTTCTTCGGAGGGCATCATGCTGAAGTTATTATGAGGTTTGAAGACTATCCTACAAAATTTTGCATACATCTCATGCTACGAGTATCTGCTACCATGCTACCCTGATCTGAGAAATAACTTCCACATTGTCCAAAGACAATTTAGTCACGTCCTCGCGAGATTTAGATTTTTCCATTACCTTAATCTAATGCGCCTTAGAAACATATTTTGCTACCTTTTCGATTATCCTGAACGAATGTATGAAAGCCTCTAATATTAAAAACGGTTTTTTAGTTCAAAATTTCAGTGATAATGTATATTGTGTATTTCCCTATTTTCCGGCTTTTAAAACTAAATTTTAGCTGCACCCTTGTCTTGTCTATTAATACTGCTGTTAATAAAAACTCTTTCAAGCGTTTGGCTTCTATTTGTCAAAAAAAGGACAAGATACCACCATATCACCATACAGAAATGACAAATTAAAACGACTTTTACAAACATATTGGCTAGTACAAATCTTCCTAATAACACATGTGGTCATCTAAGGCCGCAATTGACGCTGGCGTATCGGCCTAAACGAGTGATTTAACGTATCAACATAGGAGTCAACTTGCGCGATCTAGCCGGCCAGTTTATCGGCGTTTCAACGAGAAATAAATTGCTCACCGAACCTCTTTTTCAATTTGGCCATCTAGTCGAGGGCTATGTAGCATATAGCGTCATCGTGCTAGAATCACATATCGACCATGGTCACCTCGTGCATTTTGGGCAAAAAAAAGAAATCATTGAACGATAAAGGACGCCATTGACGGTGGCATCGTTCTCGCGGACATCTTTGAACAAATTCGGTCTGAAAGTCACACCAAATAGTGCATTTGCAGCATTTGTATTACCTGAAGTTACTCATCGGGCCAAATATGGCAGATTTGTTCATTAACATACCCATTCATCCAAAAATGAGCTTCGCCACTGAAGACGATTTTCCAATAAAAAAGCAGATCCTCCTCCAACTTTCCTAGGGTTCATTCACCCAAAATTAGCAGGTCGTTTGGCTTCAGTTCTTTCACGAGCTTTTTGGTATACTATCCGGTTTTAGACCAAGATCTTTACTTACTATCTTCCACGTACACGAATAACACAATCTCTGCCAACAGCGACGAATGAACAAATCACGGACTTCACACTACGAGTACTCATACGGGTAGGTGGCTTGTTATCTAACAACGTGAAACTGGCTTGCTCAGTAGGACGATTATGACGACCGTAAAATGGTTGAAAGACGCGAACATTTTTTTTCACAGCCCAAGAATTTTAATAATCAGATTCAGTAATTTGTTGCTCGTTATTCGGATGCAAATCTCTATGATAAAATGGAAATGTCTGTTGAGCACGTTTGACTTTGACACATGTCAAGAATCATGTGTGAACGGTCAAAACTAGAACACTGAAAAACCAAACAGCCTTTTATCATAATTTTCATTGCATTTCCACCATTTTGTTACAGCTAGCTTCCTGACCCAGATATATTATCAGATTGTATATCTGACATCCTATGCTTCTCCCGGTTGACTCTTTTGGGGATGATTTGACTACGCTTCCCTATTAAAAACCAACAGAAGTCAATACAGTAACATGACCCTTGAGTATGACAAATTTTGGTTAGCCGATGTCCCTGTTGTTTTTTTTTATTGATTGGCACGCACTAATGGGTTTACTGTATCCTGAATATGCCAATATCATGAGAGAAGAATGTTTTGGGCTGCGAGAAGCATTTCCGGTTTCATGTTTCCGTTCGAAACGAATCTGTAACTTTATTGTATGTTGGTAGTCAAGCGCGATTGTGAGTTTATGACGAAGTTGACATTACAAGTGAACTCTTGAATAACACAAATAAAAAATAACCCGCTGAGGCGATGATTTTAAAATGAGCAATAATACATTGAAACCCAATGTTATTGTTTCAAGTTCCTGGATCCTTTTTTGAATCCTTGATTAGGTTCATCGAAATATTTTTTGTAAAGCTTGAGTAAGCATCAGAAGTTCGTAGCATCATTGCTAGCTTCAAATATATTCAATTGTTGACACTCACAACACGAGGGACATTTTTTGGCTTTCCGTCTTCCGTTTGAATTTCATTACACAATGTTGCCAAGATCGTAACTACTTAAATGCGTTTTATATACTTAGGTAGATATTCTAGTACTACGGAGAGAGTCCTGAAACGAATATGAATCGATAGTAGACTGGCATCCTCTTTATGAATATCGTACTTGAAAATGTCCAATACAATTCGAGTTGTATGGTGCAAATAATAGGCTTTGATGAAGTACTATACTCGTATATTACCAAAATATTAGTGAAAGTGTTGGCTCTGAATTCGTGTCGTCAGTTATTAAGACATTTCCTCGACTCAAGATATTCCATTACTGGCGATTAATCAGCATGTCTATGATGCTATGGATCGGAAGAGCTTAACGAGGATTCACCCTTTTCAAGGACGGAGTTGACTGCTTAGGAAGTAGGTCAGGATGGTCATAGAGGCTAGCATTTACTCACATCAATTAAAGCTCATATAAGCTACACATACATATATATTAAATTATATTCACTTGAATTTAATTGCTGTATACCCCTTCATTTTATTTGGTTTTTAGACCAACCCCTGCAATTTAGACACCTCTCACAGCCCACAGCTGCCATCAATTTGTAACGATTACTGCAGGGCATGCATTACTGATTTCCTGATTGACAGAGGCGATGACTTTTTCACTGTGCTTTTGATAACTTTGGAAATTCATTTAGAATTAATTGGGGGGATAATTAAATATGTATAAAATGGAAAACCGCAGAGACAAGCAAGTCCAACATATAAAATCAATTAAAATGATTAAATTAAAAGTTCATGCAGTAATTGTTTTGGAGTATGTACCAAATTAAAATTATGCTGCAGCTTAATTGCCTTGGTTAAACTATCAATTAACGATAAACAGTTCTTATGCCTAAGAAAAGGGTAACCATATTAGCCTCCTATTTAAGGCACGCGGGCATCAATATTAGCAGGATGGATGCGCCTGGCTTCCAGCAGAAAATTATGATAGCGTTTCTTTATACTAGAACGAGCTATCGACTATATTGTACATACCACCTACATTGAGCACGTTTCTTGTGGGGGCCGCGTTGGGCGCCTTGCTTTCGCCTGACCAGGGAAACCCGCCACATACGTGTACGTCAACGAATTTGTACAGCTGGTGCCGTTTTTTTCTTCTCTAGGTGTTTATTTTCTTACTGTCGGAGTTCACTTCACTTTGTCTTTCAACCCTGTAACATCATGCCTCGGCGATCGTTCATTGTTGCGGAGAAATACGATGTTATTTATCGCGTAGAGGTGGGTGTAAAATGTGTGAATGTGGCGGATAAATTATCAACTAGTCATTCAACCAGAGAAGATTATTGTACCGTTTAATAAGCGCATATCAAGAAGATAAGGCATGCTGGCCACACTGATTTGGGTGATGCTCTTCTAAAATGGTTGAAGGGAGAGCGAACAACATCTCTATCAATGGTCATATTCTAAAGGCAAAGGCCAACAGAGACGAGTGGCTATCAAACGCCATGATCAACGACCACGAGATTACCCTCTTCACCGACGGATCGAAAATGGACAAAGGCACTGAAGCCGGGTTCTACTCTGATACCCTGCACAAACAGGAATCATTTAGACTCCCTGATTTGTGCAGCGTCTTCCAAGCAGAAGTCCTAGTAATAGAGAAAGCAGCCAAACACCTACAAGTAACCGATATCCCACCATCGGCTGCACTGAAGTCAATAGGATCCTGTACAATGAGATCAAAGGCTGTCATGAAATGTCGCGACTCACTGATGTTCATTAGACACGGGTCTGAAATGGACATCAGCGAAGCGGACACGACACTGCAATCACCGATCAGTGCATTATACCGGATCATAAATGACACAACTATAAAAAAAGCCAACTCGTCTTGGCTTACAAGAGACGACAGCCACACGACAAGATCATCGTGACTAGAGCTCAATATCGGAAAAACAAAAAAGCTCTTGGCGCTGAACCGGAACTCGATCCGTATGCTCGTCGGAGTGATCACAGGACACTCTCCCATCGGAGCAATGTTCCGGAAATGGAACTCGGGATCAATTGATCTCTGCGGGAGCTGCGCCTAGCTTCACTGAGAATGGTACGGACCTGTCTGCGAGTGTTCTTGAAGCCATATTTATGGTCTCATAGACATGCGACAACTCGATGCTTCAAACACACTGGAGATCGAAAATGTGATATCCAGGCGGCTCGGTAGATTCTTCCTGGACATCTACATATAACAAACTCGCAACGTCACTGCAGTTTTCAAATGAAAAAAACTGTAGAGCGAACTCCGTCCGTGGAAGATGACGGGGCTATTAGACTGAAGAGGAGACTTGGAAAAACAGCTGCGGAAGCTGCTCGATCTTAGCTCGTCGTGAAAAAGAAGCGCAACATACCCTCACAGATGGTGTACTAGACTATATACCAATATAATGATCATCGGTTATAACGAATAAAATTCTTCGGTCCCTTAAAGATCGTTGTAAGCAATATCTACTGTAGGAGGTTTGTTCAGAAAGTAAGGTAACTTTTTTGAATTTCGCGAGCTAGGTATATTTTATTTTCGAACTTTTCTGTTTGTTATGTCCCCTAACTTAGGTTGTCATTGTTTGCCATTTTCGTTTCGTGGGAAAAAAATCATGGCAGATGCTCCTGCTCATTCATCGTTGGTTGTGCGTAATTTTCTGGCCAAAAACAACACCGTTATCAACTGTGTCAGAAGAAAACCTCTTCTTTAGATGCAATCCATGGATTAACCCATTTTTCGCAATCCCTAAAAGAAGAAAGCTTCTGCTCGGACAGGCCATAAGTCATCGATGGGAACAAGAAAAGCAATTTGAGCGTTTCCAAGTATTATTTGAGCGATTTGGTAACGTTTTGTAAAATTACATTGTCGTGCCTTTCGGAATATCCCAGCCGTTTTTCTGTCAATACACGGATCAAGTGCATAACTTCCTCATAGTAGACCATACCCTACTGATACCACCAAAAGTAGAGCATAAGCTTGGATCAATAGATATTTGGCTTCACCGGGCTTAACCCATGACTTTCCACGCTTTGGACTATCAAAAAGTTCCTTCCTTCCTTCTGTTGAAGCTCGAGCATTCTTCCAAACTTTTATGCTCATTTTGCGGTTATCCAGCTTGTTTCTTGTGTTAAATGTCTCCACTTTTAAAAGGCGCAAACCACTTCCGACAAGTTGCCTTAGCTACGACAAGGTTACCATAAGCGTCCACTAAAGTATTATGACTTCCGGCAGCGAATACATTTTTGTTCACCGCAAAAACAATTTTTTCCTGAACAAAATTCGACATACCCGATAACTTATAGTGTTCTTATTCGCGCTCCAACCAAGTGACATTTGTACGTGAACTCAAGTGATGCGTAAAAACAGCTGTTTTAGGTAAAATATTTTGCATAGATAATAGATGAAAAATGTACTGCCCGCGCTATCTCGGATAAAACGCTACTAATTATTTCCAATTGTCAATTTGACTTGAATAAGAGTAAGAAAACACGTAAGCCGGATTAAGGCAAATATGTATCCTGAAAGTCCTTAAAAATCTAAAGAGACTCCTTTGCCCATTGCTAACCTTAAACGTGCTATCGACTCAATCAGAGCACTTCAAAATAGGCAACATTCACTTACTCACACTACCTCGCCACATACAGATTCACATGATTCCAAAATGTACGCTTCAAATGCCATTCCGCTTATCTCTTGATCCACATGTCAACCGAGACAAGGCAAAAAAATCAAGAATCAACAAACACGACACCGAATTTAACGCAAAACAAATGTACGTATGTGGTTGGCATTGACGTAGAAAACCCAAAAAAAAAAAACCATCCACTTTCGTTTGACAATCAGCTAAGCGACGCCAGAGCAAACCAGTCACCACTCAGCACCTCGACAACGCGCCCGCACCCTCGACGCCCGCCGTGTCTCATTTCACGCATTGGTTTTCATAACTGTCTTCTTGTCCGCTTACTTATTCAATTTTCCTACCCTCATCGGTTATTCATTTATGCGGACTGATACATTGCCATCGCTACCGCCGCCACTGCCCCCCACGTCCCCCACGTAAGTCGACATTTTTTCTTTGTTCCTCTTCCATTGATCGCTGGCCATTATGGCCGATGGTGGCTTGGGGGTTTTACAGACAGAGGTCGGGCTGATTGCGGAAGACAATGGGCTATGCTTGATGCATTAACATCGCGGAATATGGAGCGGAGAAAATAATGTTGTGGAAAATGCTTCATGATGAAAATTAGTTTAACTGCCTGGGAATAAACAGAGTTTGACTCTTTTCTTTCCCGTAGTGCATTCTTTGGAAGGAAATTCCACTAGTGACAAACTTCTAGGACACAGTTGGATCCCGCTTCCATTTATTTTGGTAGCGGCGCGCGTCCAGAACATTCATCACGCAGTAGAAACGAAATAAATGATTTACGAGTATCAGTTATAAGCCTAAATCATCCTGGCAAAGATTACAAGCGTAAGGCTTACCCGTATGCATCCATACGAGTATGATTCATGGCATGTACCATTGCATATGCATATACTCGTACGTTTTGCACTAGCCGCCTGTGGCGACGGCGACAATGTCTTTTTAGTACTTTCAATTTAAAAGCGCCAAGCAAGGAGAGCTCGTAATGCTCGTCCTTTCGCTGTCCATGTCCTACAGTGCCGAACGGCGTGGTTTTTACAAAACCATAATGGGAAAAAGTGTTTTTGGCACTGCGAAAGTCGGATATGAACGGGCTCTGTGACAGGATAAGACATCGTGGCACACTTTGACACCCCGAGAGATTACACTCTCTAAATTGCGGCCGTTCTCTCGTGCAACACTGTCGAGATGAAAGGATATGTATAGCTTCAAACGTCTGTAAAACTCTGACAGCCCACATGGAAGGCGTTACAATAGGTATATGCCTAACTAAGCAAATTTTATGTCTCTTCAGCAGTTTCCCAACGATATCGATGACCCCTTTTAGATCCTTGATAAATTTCCGGGACATAGAATACGATGCTTTTACACAAATGAAAAATCAACAAACGAATTTGCTTTTCTCCCGGATCCTTGACGGGGTCACGATATTGTTATTGTTATCGATTTTGTTTTCGATTAATCTCATAATAGTCGCAATATCCCATAGCAGATGTGGATGTGCTTCTTTTATGTTAGCTGTCAATTCAGTTTATCCGGAGAAAGTGGACTGAAGTAACCTTGGTCTAAATTCTTTGAATGATAAATTGACTGTCCACTTTGAGGTTCTTGTTTACGTTTTTGTCGACGTTGTTTTGAATATTTTTTTTTTTAGTTTTGTTTATGCATTTTGTCAAAATGAGTTTTAAAGTTGAATTGATGGGAATTAAGTGATAGCTTACCTACAGCTTAGTGACAGTTATATGGCTCGAATTTTCTGAAAAGAAAGAAGAAAGAATCTTTTAATTTATGTTATTTTTTATTGCAGAAGATAACAAATCTAAAGCACGCGAGGATACAAAGGAAAGTCAATATTAAAGAAGGGCCACGAAAAGAAAGTTTTCTCATCATATTTATAGGTACGAATTTGGCATTGTAATAATATGAAAACAAGTGAATTTTCTTTTTTATCATACCTGATATCCAGGACAAAATTAATAACCGTATTGCCCTACTAGATGACGTAGAAACTAACGATGAAGCAAGACAGGAAGCAGTATGGTCAACAATAAAAAGTGTTGTAAAGAAAGCAGCGGAAAACAAAATTGGCTATTGAAAAGCTCCTAAACTCAAGCTGTTCGGCTGAGATGAGGTTGCGAAGAATGCGAGGAAAAAGTAATAATCCGTAATTTCCTAAGACTTCAAGTCTTGGAAAATAAGAACAAAATCACGCATATAAGATGCCAGCCACTACGAAAGGAAGTAAACTCTCTCCTATGGGATAAAAACGACAATGAGAAAGGAAAAAGTTTGCTAACGTTCACGAAGAATGTGCAGCTAAAAACAGGAGAGCAATGTATGTAGGGCTAAACGATGTATGAAGAGGACACCAGGCCAGATCAGGTTTTAAACGAAGCGATAATATGGAAGTCGTTTCGGACAACGAAAGACTTGCAGCCCAAATAGAGAATTATTTCGATAAACGTCTTAATGTATATGGAGAGCAAGCAGCAATGGAAAACAATGTTTACCGTACAGCCATTGAGGCAGTAAAATACCGAATCCATCGGCTTTAGAAAAACAAGGCCGCAGGTGTCGATGTAATCCCATATATAATATGCTATAAATAATAAAATATGCTATAAATGTATTAACAGAGAAGTTACATGGGCCCATCACAACTATGTATATGTGATGTGTATTTAAAAAGGCTGACGAAACACAATGCAACAATTAGCGAGGAATATCGCTGTTAACAAGTGTTTATAAGTCTTATAGAGACTGAAGTTATACGCTGAGAAAATAATGAGAGATTGCCAGTGAGGCATCAGGAGGAACCGCTCCACGAATGACCGTTTTTTTTACTATAAGACAGATTTTATAAAAGAAATGAGAATTTCAGGAGACGGTGCGCCAACTATTCGTAGATTTCAAGAAGACATCTATATGCCAATCGAAAATTTATCATGTCCTTGTAGGGCTGGGAATCCCGAAAAAGTTAGTGGAACTGAAATTATGGTACCACATTAACTAAAGACAACATAAATGTCGAAATAAATAAAAGGCTGGATATAGACAGGATGTGAAGCTTGGTCTCCGACTACAAGAGGGGAAATAGATTTCGGAACTCTGAAAATAAAATTTTAAGGAAAATATTTGAAAATGGAGAAAACTACTAAATCTAGAGCTCGCGGAACTTTATTCAGCGTTGTCCGAGTAATGTAATCGGGAAGACTGAGATGGGCAGGACACGCAGAGCAAATTGACAGGACAGTGAATGAACAATCAAAAGAAAACCGAGTAGAAAATTCGAGGGAAAAAAGATCGCCACGAAGAAGGGCAATGTAATGATGGACTTGTGGAATATGGAAAGAACCTATTCATGACAGGAGGACTTGGCGAAACGTTATCAACAAAACTCTGAACTTCCAAGTTCCAAATGACCGATAAAAATAATAACATTTGCTCGTGGTGTATTGTATCAAACCAAAACGTGAACATTTTTATTCCAAATGATCGTCTGCCGCCTTAACGGCGACTCTAAGATTGACTGGCACTGCTTTCACAACGAATGCATTCGGCCACCTAATGTGTTTTTTAGAGGATTTAAGTTTGGGATAAATAATACCCAATCTTCTTCATTTTTAAAGTCCGGTACGTCCTCACCTAACAATTTTTAAGTTTTCCAGGGGCAGAGTCCTACCTAAAATGACCACGGCTTATAAATATTTTATTGGTCTTACCAAGGATTTTAAAAAGGACTTATGATACACTTTATCCAAAGTATTGATGGAAAAATGCACTTCAGTAATTGCATCATAGAAGACACCGGATGATCACCTCTCTGAGATCTCTCTTTAACAATTAAAATCTTTTTATCGATTAACAACATTTTCCGATGTTTTTTCATCGCGTACTATGAAAGCAGCTTTTTTGACTTCTATTTTCTATTTTTGAATGCCACTGTCAGCGGATGTCATTTAAATCTTTGGAACGCGCGAAGTCCAATGTCATCCTAAATGGTGCTGGAAATCGTTCTGGAAACAATATCCCGTGAAATGTAGCGCTTTTGGCTTCCCAAGTGGATTCTAGTGAATTCAAGCATACACCGCTTTAATCGCATCTTTGGAGGACATTCATTATAAAATCGGGCTTATTTATAGCGAGAGGAAGGTTTTTGAAATTGAGTTCGGATCTAATCCACATCCGTGCAGGGCAATTACTGCAAATATATTTTCTTTTTCTCCCCATTTTATGGCATTTCAATTCGAACTTCATCGAATCACTTCATCGTATGGTTAGAAAGTCTGTTATATAAGCTCACTAGGTTAGACTTTCCAAATCACCTTCTGTACATGATTTACGTAATGACTTCTTCTTCTTCTTTTCCTTTTTATCCCGGCGTCGTTATGGTCAGAAGTGTAGGACCATAACCTTCCCACTTAACTGCATTCCTACTGGTCCGCTTGTGGGGTCCGCCGGTTTGACCTCAGAAAGTAGCGGCAGGCTTCCCGGTTTGGGATTACTTCATCGCTGAGGCCAATCAAATGCTGGTGTTTTTGCATTTGTTTGCACCAATTGTTTTTCGGCCTGCCTTTTTTGCGTGTTGAAATTGGAATGTTGATTGATAACGCCTTTTGGACGGGGTTCAAAGGATCTCTCCTTTGAACATGGCAATACCAACTGAGTCGGTCGCGCTCTATATTTCTTGTGATGGTTTCTTTTACGTGGAGGCTTCCTCGGATTTTTGAACTTCTAATTCTGTCACGCTTTGTTACTCCCGCTGTCATGCGAAGCATCTTCATCTCAGTTGCCGTTAATTTGCTCTCATACTTTTTGTGCATTGTCCAGCATTGTGAACCGTATGTGAGCGCCGGACGTACAACTGAAGTGTAGAGCCTTCCTTTCAGCTTAGGGGGCATTTTTCGATCACAGAAGATGGCGGAGTTTTCCCGCCACTTCATCCACCCTACGCTTACGCGATGTTTGATGTCGTCATCACAAGTTGCTTCTCTATTAATCATAGATCCCAGATATTTAAACTTTTCACACTTGGGAAGCACTCTTCCATTCAAGTAAATGTCTGGAATAGGCTGATGAGGGTCAGAGAACGGGCAGCACAGATACTCTGTCTTCTTTGAACTAATACGATACCCGTGTCCCTCAAAAATGTCCACCCACACATCAAGTGCTCGTTGTAGGGACGCCTGATCATCACTTATAATGGCCCCATCGTCAGCAAAGAATAGCTGGTGCACATTGGGGTCCGTCACTTTCCTTCAAGCAAGCAATCAAGGACTGCTATAAAAAGCAGTGGGCTGAGGACGCTCCCTTGGTGTACACCGACTTTGATTGCGAACTCTTCGGTGACTCCTGCGGTGCATCTTACTCTTGTCGTTGCTCTCTCGTACATGTCCATAATTACTCGCACGTAGGTTTCTGGAACTCCTTTTTGTCTTAGCGCTGCCCATAAAAGATCTCTTGGTTGCCGGTCAAAGGCCTTCTCGAAATCAACCAACACCATATGCAAGTCCTTTGAAGAATCACGATGCTTTTCCATCATGATCCTTATACTTTGGATTGCATCTGTTGTTGATTTACCCGAGACAAACCCGCACTGGTCATCAGATAGTCGTATTATTTTCCTCAGTCGGCTATCTAATACCCGTTCAACGATCTTCATGGTGTGCGACATCAGCTTGACAGAACGGTAGTTATCACAATTTTGCGTATCACCCTTTCCTTTGTGCAAAGGAAGAAGATAGCTTTCCCTCCATTGATTAGGCATAGTGTCGCCTCTCATAAGTTTGGAGATAAGAACCATGAGCCATCTAGACCCGATGTCTCCCATCTTTTTCCAGAACTCAGAGGGTATCCCGTCCGGCCCAACGGCTTTTCTTTTCTTGGAGTTTTTAACCGCGTACCGAACTTCTTTCACTGTGGTGTCGGATATTTCGGCATGATTCGGGGCGGAAAGTACACTCGGGGAAACTGTTCGTGCAGAAGTTCCTCGCAATACTGTCGCCATCTGTGGAGAATTTTTTCGTCTTCCACAAGGAGTTGGCCTTCAGCATTGTTAATAAACTTTGGGAAACGAATCTCCTGAGCATTTCTTCTTCTCTGGGCGGCTATCTTAAAGATATTTGCTCCTTTGTTCAAATTGTTTTGTCGAAGCTTCTGGGTAGCCTGGTTCCTGTCAGACGCGGAAGACGATATTTCTTCCAACTCCTGATAGAGGCCTTCCATGCTTTTCGCTTTGAATTCGGCGCATTTTTTCTTCGCGATACCTTTGCAACATCTATATACCTTTTCACGGCGAGCTTTTTCCTCTCTATTAGTAGAAGAGCACTTTGACCAAGCTTGGAAAGCCATTTTCTTTTCGTGTATCACTGCTTTGGCTTCGTCTGTCCACCACCAGGTTTCTTTTGCGTGTTGGCAGGGGCCTTTAGATGTTCCGAGCAGTGATTTGGCTTTCTCCAGGCCAGATTGTTGTAGGGAATCCCACGTAATGATTTACGTAATGACTATGGAAAGAAATGTGACAAGTTACATCGAGTGGGATCTTGGACATTAAAAACGGTTTACAACAGAGAGCGGTCAATTCTCCGATAATGTTTAACATCAACACAATCGATCTTATTGGTCTTTCCCGATGAAAAATATTTAGTAACGTACAGATCAGGTTCAAGACTTGGGGTCATAAATGCAACGCTGCATTGTACAGGGCCTCAACGGATACCAGAATGGATTGTAGGAAATTAGCGATCATTGGGCATCATGGACAACCTTTAGCAGTGAGAAGCGCAGTTAGATATCTCTTGGTACCTAGCTTGACGAGAATCTATGTTTCAATAGACATATAGATACTTGTCTTGCTGGAACTAAGAAAGCCGTCGGTATGACAAGGAGTTTGTTTCACATCAGTCAACTTGGCCGCAAGCTAAAAATCATATGCTACTTGGCCTGGTAAGGACCATCATCGCGTACGGTTGTCCGGTGTGGCTTAATATAGCGCCATCTTATATGGAAAAGATTCATGTATTCGAGAGGCAGTACCATGGGATCTGTCGTAGAATGTACCTAACGCCAAGGTTCCACTTCATTAAGTTATGACTAACCAAAATAACCTGATCTCCGGGGCTTACGAGTACTACTCCAATTATACATATACATATACCGCGAGAGCACGCTCAGATCGGGCTTTATTCCCCCGAAGCATTTTTTTATATTGATTCCGAAAGGTAAGTTAAGTTCAAAATGGAGATGGTATCCTTGTAATTTATGACCGCCATCGGGACGCCAGGGCAAAACGTATCCGCGACGGGTGCGTTGACGGTGCTCATGAGCTCATTCGTTCTAGTATCGCAATGACTGACTGGAATTTCGCCGGAGTTGGTAAACAGCACGCCGATTATTGGTGGTTGTCGGATGAAAAGGCGATGCGTTACTCCGGTGAGATCCTCCTCACTCCTTAGTTGGTAACTTAGTTTAGAGCTAACTAGGCGATCTTTGAAGGCTGTATGCGTCGTCATGCTTAAATGAGCCCGGGACTGACTAAGGCCTGTTAGCCTTGGTGAGTTCTCGGGCATGCTGAGTGAATATAATGCCGAAGCCCAGTCGCTGAAAGACGGAGTCAGGAGGAACGAAACACACGAGCGCTACCCAAAGTAAAGTTCTCTGATCGTGATAAGGAGCCTTCTCGCACGACTCGATCGATATTTTTGAACACTAGATCAATTGAAATTATCGACGCGGTATGTGGGATCATGACTAAACAACCAGATGTGTTTTCTCCTAAATCACTTCGCACTTTTAATACCCACGCATCCGAACCACGTAGGCGCCTTGCGCCCTTTTTCATCACCAGGGGCCGCCCATGGCATTAGCACATCGAATGAACGGTACACCCATCCAACGCGCGGGTATAAAAGGCAGCCGAGTCGAGTCCACATCGGAAGTCGACGAGTAGCAATCAGGGCGATAGGACCGATAAAGCTTATAATGTTAAACGACAAAAAAAAATTGAAGCCAGGAGACCGCACACAATGCTGTACGTTCGCTGATAAATTGCTGGAATTGAACGAACAAAATCATGATTTTTCGAAAATACTATTTGTGGAACCGATGCGGTGAATGTATGCCGTTATCGAAATATGCTGATTTCGTATTTTATGATATTCATATTAATTCCAACTCCTTTTGATTATTTCTTCATACACAAATTGACTTTAATCCACGGGGCCATGTGTGAATTCGGGCAAGAACTTTTACAATGATCCAATAGAAAAAGGTAATCCTCACGAAAAATCCTTGTGAATCCCAGTACTACATTGAGTTCGAATAAAGTACCTCATATGCAATACAGTAGATGTCTGGAAGGAACGCCGTCTCGCAGTGGTTAGAAAGCTCTCTTCTGATGACGATTTGGTAACAGTCACCGTTACAGCAACACCTAGATTACAAGGATCCTAACTGACGTAAGTCATTATTTAAAGACATTTCACAATGATTTAATGGGTAGCTGCTCTTCCACGCAACCAGAGCATGAAACCAATTCATATCGTCAGCTTATTTCCCCGAATTCAGAAATCGGCATTGCGTCCATTGTTTTAAAACAGGTCCTTGGAAACCATATCGATTCCACTGTCCTTTTGGCTATATTCCCAGAACCTCAAAATAGGAAAATTCAGTATATCGAATGTGCTTAATGCTTCTTCAAACAGTACATAGTGCGTCGTGTAAAGCAAACCACTATGCATCCAAGTCCACCACCCAACCTAGTTATTGTTCTTCCATTTCTGTTCTCAAGCACGCTTTCGAGATTTTTAATTTACACAACAGCTGTGCAAGAATACCATAAGCCCGGTAATGTCCCTCCGAGTACCATTAAAGGAGTTTTTGGATCAAACATTCAACAGGTGCTCGCAATGAAACAATCATTCTTCGATAACAACAAATAGGTAAATCTTTAAATCCTCCTCTCTCACGAGGAAGTACTACCTAAGCTCCCGTCCCGTCATTTCAGTTACGAGCATAAATACGTGGATTAGATATCATTGAAAAGCACTTCAGTCGCACCCTGTAAACACTGCACAGGGACCCCCATCAACTGAATACCCGTACGTTGGCCAGAAGGAATTGCGAGTGAAAACAACTCGTTTTTGAAATGTTCGTATAATCATCCCTCCTGCTATACAAAAAGAAAAAGGAATGAGTGGTTAGAGTGTCTGAAGTGCTCAAGGTTTTCCTCAGTGTGCCATTTCCAATCGACGGTATTGTGTGTGTGTTTTGCTTTTGTTTCCGTTTGTGCTTCTTTTCTGGTCAACCAATCTGAAATGGCAGGGGGTTGATATCCTGCCAAGCAATGATTATATCGATGGGTTCCAAGATGATGCTGCTTAACGAAATTATTTCTATTCAAGCGGTACTCGATGATGACGACGGGCAGCCATGTAGCTCGAGATATTTGATGGGTTTCTCTAGCGTGTGGGACAAAGTGCTTCTGTATATGGTTTGGGCATATGTGTGTTGGAGCTAGTGTCACGCAAAAGTGAGCGACGCCAAAAACACCAGCTCCGAGCTGCATCCAGCATAGAGACGGAGAAATCGTAATGGGCTAATGGGGTTTCAACTATTGCGCCCTCAGTTGCGCTTAACTAACCAGAAATTCTGTTCTTCCAAAAGAGTAAGTCGCTCGTGTTTACTCGGTTATCGTAGGGAATGGTATTCTGTGGCTGCTAACATGGTGGCAAATTCGCAGTAACGCAAATGTAGGTACCATGTTTACATTAGTGGCATCGTATTCCTTACTGCGACATTGAGTTGGCGTTTTTGCAAGTGACATTAAATAACAGGCTTTTGAGGGCTGGTCGCTCAAAGCGGAACTAATGACTTTCCAGTGTTATGGTTCAAGAAACAGCTCGATGTGTTCTACCTCGTCGCTGCCTGTGGGTCTGTATTTGAAGTAGGTGCTCGTTGGCTCATATCGACCTTAGAGTAGGATTCTTGTATTTTTTGGGGATTGCAGTTATTAAGGCGACAGCCTTACTGTATTCTCTCATGCAATCACTTGCATGACCTCAAACAGATTGTCTTTGTCTACAATCCATTCCACTTATCATCGACAACACTCTGCAAGACATTTTCAATATTTCCTCGAAAGCCACCCCACCCATGACTTTATCGCATACCAACAGAGATCCTCTTGAAGCTGCAAATATTTACCATCTTTTCCATTCTTCGTCTTGCTTTTCCGGCTTCCATTTGTGTTCCTTGTCATGCGAAAAATGAGCTCGAATGACATTTTGCATCTTTTAACAAACTAATTTAAAATAGAAATGACTCTGGAGAAATGTCATAATTGAAAATGACTCAGGACATTATGCGAGATATTTCATCAACCTTCCATCCATCTCCATGCTACCTAACAGGCAACAGTGATATTCCGTAAAAAAATTTACTTTCAGAGAGACTTTTAGTTCTTCCCTGCTCCCGTCCCTTGTGCATGTTTAACTTCCTTCCGCCGTGCGACGAACGCATGTAATAGCGTAGAAAATTCAATTTTTGGAGTGACGATATAGCAAATTAGATGAAGAAATACAAGATGCATTATCTATGTCCCATGACGAAGGAAGGCGCGTATCTAGTTTGCAAACTACTTTTGTACTTTCTCTCCTGTCTGTCGAGAGTCATGTAGAATGCTCATACATAGAGCGGTGATTTATTGGAGCGCGTGACGTTTTTGTGAATGGCGATAATTTTAGTATCGATTACGGGAGATATTTTTACTGCCGAAGGAAAAAAAACCTAAATCAAAAACTAACCAGAGGTGGGCCTCTCGACGTGGGCTTTATGGTTCACAGGATGTTATTCTTGAACGTTGTTTTGATTACGTGGATTATAGCCCGATTATGGCTGGAATCTAGGCGATTTTCGGATTTTATGTTCGATTTTGGATTTTAATTGGCAATTTTTTGGAAGCAAGGTCATTGCTTGGGGCGACGGAAGGTTGCGTATGTTGTAGGTGATATCACTAATCTAAACAATCTGCTTAGAATTGGATGTGTTTTACAGTTTGGAAGTACCCAAACTTGAGTATATACATATAAGCTGATTTCAAGGGCAGTGTATTTGAAAACCTGACTAAAGACAAGTACTCATCTGTTGTGAGCTTTTACTTTTTACTTATTAAATGTAATCGTACATTCTAAGGCAAATTTTAATGTTGTTAGAAAAGAGTGTAAATCATGTCTATTTCCTAATTCCATGAGAGTTTGGAAAGGGGCGGAATATTCGAGCGTATACTGGATTGGCGCTCCTTCTTTTAGGAAAGTTGTGGTGATATAAGCTTGCACAATCAACCTAATTACGGACACCTGTCCGTCATAGAAGACGGCATTAAAAGAATTTTGACGATAAGACAAAAACCTGGTCAATTTCTGTCTTGATGCCATGAAAACCAACTTTTTTTGGATCAAATGATGGTGAGAAGTGGACCTTGTTTACCAATGTGCAAAAGAATAGGAGAGAGTAGATGAAGGTGCTGGACCCTTACTAAAAGCTAGCTTACATCCTACGAAAATCTACTATCTGTTTGGTGGGTTTACAGTGGTATAATTTTGTGTTTCTTCCAACTGGCGTAACAATAACTGTTAATGAGTACTGTGGGTAAGTCTCTAAAATTAATTAGGAAGTTCGAGAAAATCTCTGGTTTTGGTCTATCGAAAGGGCGTCATCTTCCACCACGGTGACGCGTGGCCACATATCATTGGAAAACTGAAGGACTTCAACAAGAAAATCATTTAACGCCCACTATTTCCGCAAGAACTTGCCCTATTCTGGACTTCAGTCTATTTTGGTTTCTTCAGAATGGTTTAAATGGCAAGCAAATTGAATCCGAATTGAATTGAAATTGAAGACGCGAAACCTATCCTACGACATTGCAATGTTAATGGAATCCGTAAGCTTGGGAAATGTTGGCATCTTTTCGCGAAGTTCAAGTTTTTTGTTTTTCTTTTTGATCAGAACTATGTGACTTACTCGCGAAAAAGAGGATAAATAGCCCAGCCATTTGGTTCCAATGGCTCTATCTAGGCCAATCTCGATAGTAATCAACATTTCAAAATTTCTTTAACAAGCCTACACTTATAAGGTCTCTACTATAAGATAAATTAAGTTTTGAGAAATCTGAATGAGCTCCTTACCTATTTAGCACAAAACAAAAACAGTGATTCTCATTTTGAATGAAGGTAGACAGTCTTCGTTCACAAAAGCTCTAACACAAGTCTTACACAAGGTACCTGGATTCTAGGTTGTTTAGAAATCAGTCTGTTTAGAGCATAATGTCAGATGCACAAATTGGAATCCGACGTTTTCCGACAGATCGCGCCACAAGTATTATGCATTGACAATTTTCATCCGCTTTGTATATTTTATGTATGTATATGAAAATGTCGACTTTTTAACCAAATAAGAGTCGTTTACAGGAATTTTTGCCTTTCGCCTTCAATTTGAATAAATTTGCGTCCAAGGTGCATCGTCAACGCTAAAAACTAGTCATTTTGACGGAAAACAAGGAGCGTCCCAGACTAGTAAAAAGGTTGAATATGCAGAATTGGAAGCATTGCTGCCCCAAGATCCAAGTTAAAAGAAATAAGATTTGTATATACATTGGGCGTACCTTAACAAGCCATTTTCCATCTTTTGAAAACTTAAGGAATATACTACATATTAAATTATAAGAGTAAGGAAATTGGGTGCCCTTTCCAATTCATTGTGTTGAAACTGATGAAGTGAGTCCACTAAAGAGGGTGCGCCTCGGCCATGTTTCAACATCTATAGTCAAACATAGTGAGTGGAGCCAGCTAGAAATCTTGTTTTACTGAGCCACACTATACCTCTTGTATCGATCTCTCGAATAAAGGATCGAGTCGTGGATTACCTAAAAAGCCGTGCAGTTTTTTGCAAAATAGTGTAGCTTGCGATGGACGTACTTTCGAAAATGAGAACTATCTTTCCCAATTCTGGTAAAAAAAAGGTAACTCCAGTTTGTAAAGGTGGGATTTTGAGTCAGTAAAAGTGGCAATTTGCTAGAAATAGCCTCGATTGCACTGTTTACATTCCAGGTTTTACTACGATTAACTGTTTATATTGCATCCCGGCTGTAAGCTCCACGATCTAACTTCTTAGTTTCCCGATCACTTTTGGGCACTAGGATGGATTCAACCACAATTTCAGAAGAGCGTGTAATCAGCTCTTTTTTCTCCTCCTACTTTGTGCTTTACCTGGGTATATTTTTACTTACTATTGAGAAGCAGACTCTTAAATTGTTTATGGTATAAGCCTTTTAATGTTATATTAACAATTTCTACGCAACTCTATTACGACTCTACTTGTCTCTATTTTAGGTCTCGAATCATCCAAGCTTTCTATTGCACTGTGATTAATCTGCCTAAAGATTGATCGATAAGCTGACTATTGTTGTCAAAAAATCCAATAGCCTCAACTGATTTTTGGTTTACATGACTTCCGCTCAACAATTCACTCAGACTACTTTCAACGGGTAAAACTCTACATCCAATCCTTTAAAAATCCCGGTAATACAACTTGCCACAGAAAGCTATTAAGCGACCAAGTTCTGCCACATTGTAGTATTGTAGATATTTTTTTTTTAAGGTAGACGAAAGGGATCTCTAGCTAAACAGACAGCAGGATTCGGCCCAAGTTCGGTAATTTGTGGCACTCAGCTAAAAGTCAAGCTAAAACGTCCATTAGACCTTCGCTGCAACTTTGTAACTACATTTGTGATGTTCCTCTTTTCATAGCTTGAAGACGTCTCTGTAAAACGAATGCTTACTCAGCGACATTTAAAACCCTGATCCCCCAAAACAAGCACGATTAGTAAACACATTTCGCAGAATATAGTGTTCCGCTAACCTTGAGATTATTTTCAAATTACGGATACTTCCTCAGTTTGTCAGCATCGAGCATCAATTAAACAGTTGGCATCCGATTGCACGTGCATGGATCTACCTACGTATGCGCTTGTATCTGCGTAAGTAGTCGAACTCGCCCCTCAAACGAATTCCGCGACTCCATTAAACCATTGGTCAGTAGCCAACATACGCTACTCTTATGCTAGACAAAAACATCAAACAATAATGAATGACCATTACCGTTAGCGAATAGTCGATAGCCGATAGCCGTTAGCCGTTCGCTGCTCCTTTGTTTATTTAATAGATTCCAAAACAAATTGTCTGGGTATAAATACATACCGAGGATACACCCCGTGGCATCGTCAGTCGTTCGATCATTTCCAAGGGGAGGCGGATGGAGAGCGGCGCATAATATTTTATAAACACGGTACAATGGCCGACGAAAAGTGAGGCACACTCCACATCCGATTTTGTATAAAATTCAATTTAAATTTGAAAAATGGAAAATATTTTCGCGGTAATTATTGTTTTTTTGCATTTTTGCTCATCCACACGAGGAAAGTTTCGGATATACACTAATCGATTGCTCATCTGTGCGTACGATGGGTATAGGCAGGGAAGGAAGAATGCATCCATGTTTGCGAATTGCCAATTAACCCTCTGTTTGTGTGTGTTTTTTATTTTTAGTGCGCAGCGTTTGGTCGAACAATTTTATTTTTGAATTCGTTTGTAATATTATTGGAGGAGAAATCAGGTGGTTTTCGATGATACCGAAATAGAAGTGCAGTTGGGTTTGGTTCAAATTGAGTTTGAATTTCAGCGGTGCCTCAAACGGATGAACAACAAACAAAACTATTGTAGATGGTGATGTCATTAAGTGGTGGCTGCTTGACGGTTGTTCGTTGTCGATTGTCAGTTGTTAGCTGTCAGTGCACTTTTGACAGTTTTGATGCATGTCGTGTACGTGATATGTGGGTAGTATTCAGTTGCACACCGGGCGGTGGATACGGTTCGGGATAATTTCTTGCGACTGTATTCCTTGGTGCTTTTGCGTTGGCGGAGTTAAGTGACGCATTGCTTGGAGTGAGCAATGAAGGGAATTTTGGGATACGTCATTGCATTGCATTGAATTTTCACAATCCAAGTCTACTTTGGGCATCACTGGTAGAAAACTCTAAATATAGAATGCACACGGTGATATGTGGAAATTTTTTTAGAAATATCTTTGAAAATAAATTCCAAAGGTCGCCCTGTCGTATATTTTTCTCTTAATTCTATCTATTGCGTAATTATTCGCTGTCTGTTTCACAGATGCATCCCATTAATCTCGCCACTAAAGCCAGAACTTTGCAAGATCTAACTCTAAAAGAGTTCATAAAATATACATAGGGTCATCCAACAAGAGCTGTCATTTTAAATCAATAGAAAAACAAATTTTCTTTTATGAAAAGTGGTTTATATAGAAACATAATATCAGCCAGATGTTGGCCTCAGCTCTGGCGTCAAATAGTCACACTTTGGCTGATGTTGCAGTTATATTGGCTTAGAGAAAATGTATTGAGAGATATCTGTCATCAGATGGTCTTGAGCAACACTAATCAGATTGCGTTCTTCTGATGCGCGACATTTTATTCTACAATTTTGATGAAGAGAGTTCTGTATTTCATCAATCGTGTCAAGAGTTAGATTAGTGTGAAGATGAGTTGAATTCCTGGAGAAATTCGCTTTATTTTGTTATTTTGCTACGAAAATTCGAAAGCGTTATTGATCGCCCGTGCTTAGATGCTTTATCAATTTCAACAGCATGCAGGTAGCTTACTCGCTTTCTTTCTGGAAACTTGTAAAAGATTCATCTCGTTCCGGTTGATTGGAAGATGTTGATGAACTATTGCAAAAAATTCTCGAAGATCGCCCGTGATAATGCTAGAAAACTAAACATTGACAGCAAAATGAAATGCTGTTATGGAACGATATCGACATTTTTCCATTGAAAAAAAAAAATGGTGAAAAAAGAGAGGTGAGCCAACACAAAAGACTTCGAAGCCAAGATTGACGCCCCATAAGGTTATGTTGTGTGATTGGAGGACATTATGAGGTGCTGGAACCAGGTCAAACAATTGATTCCAATCTCCACTGACAGCAATCAATCAAATTGTAGCAAGCAATCCAAAAATAAGGCTTGTTATTATAACAACGCCAGATCGCATACATCTTTAATGACACCGCACAAACTAAGAAAGCTCGGCTGGAAATTTTGATTCACCCACCGAATCAGACCTTCGACCTACAGATTACCGTCGGCGTTAAATGGGCGGCCAATTAAAGCCTCCGTCTCGAGAAACTACTCATCCAGAAAATTTGTCAAGCATAAAGCCATTATTTCACCAGCCGTGTGGCATGTGCGGCCGGCCCGCTGAACATCGACCACATCCTAAGCACTAATTTCAGGCAATAAATTCATCTCCATTCATTGAAACGAACGCAACCGCATCGTTTTCGAAAAATAATGGTCCAATGACGCCACCAGTCTAAAAACCACATCCAACTCTCGATTCTCGGAGCGACAGTTTTATGTGTACCCATACAAGTCAAAATTAGCCTCATCACTCGGAATAATTTTGTGTAAAAAATTGTGATCTTGTTTATCCATTCCCAGCACCCAATAAGCGAAAGAACGACGTTGTGTGTAGTCTGCCGGCTCCAATTTCTCTATCAGTTCGGTGTTTTATGCACGTAGAAGCGTACACAATATCAGGCCCTACGAAAGGAAGACAGCGGCAAAGGAAAAGGTTTGCCAAAATACAGAAAAAACGGCAGCACTGTAAGCAGGGATAAATGCTATACGAAAAGGATATAAGGCCAGATCAAGATTTATACGCAAGGGTGATGGGGCGTTCGTTTCAGTAAAGGAAAGGAAGTATTCCAAAGACTTAAGAATAATCAGTCCACATGGGTCGATAGTCAGTTTTAATAAAATATGCTCGAGAGAAATTAACAGAGAAGTTACAATGGCTCATCACAACTATATAGAACAATGGAAAAACCCGGTCATCATTCCTTTGTTGGCCATCATTCGAGTTGTTACGAAGTGCCACATTCTTGTAAAGAGACCGACATCAAATGCCGAGGAATCACTCGGAGACTCCCAATGTGGGTTTAGGAGGAACCGCTCGATATGTGACCAGACTTTCACTATACGATTGCTTCTAACAAATAAAGGGGAATTCCACGAAATAGTCCAACATCTATTCGTAGGTTTTAGAAAGGCGCATGGATCTATAAACTGGTTGAAAATGTATCATGTACTTGTAGAGCTAGGACTCCCGAAAAAGTGGGTGAAACTAACACAAGTGTGCCTAAAGGCAAACAAAGCACGAGTCGAAGTAGGAAACGCCTTATCTGAAACATTTTAGAAGCTTGAGGGATTAAAACAAGGAGACGCCTTATCACGACTTTTTTTTTTGTTTAATTTGGTGCTGAAATATTGTAGATGTTGAACTGCGTTCGGGATAATGGTAGGAAAATAATCCTTAATGAAATTATATTTACTCTGCTCTGGACCTACTGGGAGATAGTGAGGAAATAGTTAAAAGGAACGCAGAAAGTCTAATAATGGCAGGAAAGAAAGCCAAAAGATTTTGGGTCCTTGAAAACAAAATTATGGCTTAGAATAGGACGCGGAAGCAGACGAATGGAAGAAAACTCGAAGAACTTTATTCAACCCCAAACATTTTCCGAATCACGAAACGAGTTATGGGTCGAAAGCCCGAGGAATAAGACCGCTGGAAGGCCGAGTCGTAGATCAGAGGACAATATAAGGAAGGACCTAGAAGAGATGGAACAGAACAACGAAGCATGAAAGAAACACACTTACAACGGGAAGGTTTGGACAAGGATAATCAATGAAGCTCTCAACTCACGACTTCTTTACGGACGTACATAAATAATAGTAATAATAATATAGAGCAAGGTCTAGATTTCAAATGCAGTGCAGAAGCTTTTACGTAACGATGGCTTTGTGTGATGCCTCTTTGTGGTATTCCCTGTACTCCCTTACGGTAATCGGAAATAACTTTGAGTTTCAATCGATTTTCACATGTTTTTTTTAGGTTTCATCTTGTCGCGAGTCTCTTACTTGTTTACAGGTTCTTCTTTTAAACTCAGTTATTATACGTTTCTTGAAAGTGGGTCAAAAGCTCAAAGATTTATGTATTCAGTGACCTGTTTTCGAGATTATTTTTTGATCAGATTGAGCTCTTTCATTTCAAGCCTAAAATTTCAGTTGTAATCCTTTCAATAGACTAAAATTAAATCAAACCTTAAATCAAAGTTTCTTGATCATATAATTTAATAGATCTTAAAGGCAGAAGACTGATTAAAATAAAACAAATTAACTGCATCTCCTCAACTCCCCTTGGATGCTTTCATCATTCATATGAATGTTTTTGACATGCACTTTTCAGCGGAGATTTTCGACAACATTTTTAGCAACTCGCGACAAGAAATTTCGCTTTGAAGTCAGTTGTAATCCAAAATCTTTCCTTCCATTATTTGTAAAAATGACCATCATCAAATACAACTTGCCAAAACAGCTAATGTCGACGTACCCTGGCGAATTGTTTTATACCCGATTTTGAAGAGTAGATTCTGAGTAATGTATGCGTCAGGTGACGCTTATTTGCTTTTTACTCAGTGTTTATCTATGTATCACATATTTTCCTGAACACTACATTGTCTTTAAGCCTACGACTTATAGTCTCCTACCACTTTTAAAGGGTTGTTTTGCCTCAACTCAAACAACTGGTAATATCTTTGTGGATTCATAAGCTGATGCTTCATTCTTCCTCGTGGCTCTTCTTTTTACTATGGTTAAGCCCATGCTCTTTCATTCACCTTTGCCCTATGTCTATCCACTTCCTCTTGTACAGCTTAATCTAAGCTGATTATTTTTCGTTATTTTTAGATTATTAAACTAATCGTTTGTGGATTTTCTTTGATGTCTGCAAGCATTTTTCACGCAATCGACGTCACTTCCCTTCCCGCAATATCAATCTATCTCCTCTCATATCCGTGAGAAAAATCAGCTGAACGTGGAAATATTTTCATGATCCGTCCATCAATAACCAAACTCAAATCGCTCCTGTAATTACCATCTTCACACCAATCCAGCTCTTTCTCAATCACGCGCTTATCCCACCACTCTTTCAACATTATAACCCAACCACCAAATAAAGGTATACAAAAGCCTTAACTCTGCGCGTTATATCTAATGATTTACTAGTAATTGATTCGATCTAAATTGAATCCACGCGTTTCACCAAAAACATCATCACATCCCTCAGCCGTGTGATGAATACGTGTATTTAACATTTATTTTTAACGCGTTGCCTTGCCCCTCCTACGCGCATAACTCTGTCGTTCATTAAGCACTATGCAGACTATTGTCAATCCATAAACGTGGGAGACATAGAAGAGCAAAAAACTTGCAATTCATTTCACTCACCTTACCCCAATTAGGCGGTTAACTCACGTGTATAAGCCTCCAATTAATTAGACTGCGAAATTAAGCAACTCTAATTATACGATTTTCTTCCCATTTACATATTAAGGCTTTAACGCTTCGCTAGGCGCCAATGTTCGAACATGCAAGTTGCAGGGCCCGAACTCTTTCCTTTCAGGAATGCGTTAAAAACTCGTAATTATTCAAAGCTTATGCGTATGCACGATAACGACGAGGCGGCATATGACTTGTAGGGAACAAAGATAGTAAACCTATCTGGTATGTATCTGGGGCTTGTGGAAACCCGCAGAAATGTTGCCACCATGCGTTTGATTTAGTGAAACGAATATGGAAGGAAGAAGACCAGAGATGAGATAGATTTTCACAGGATGACTCACAGGCGCGTAGATACGTGATTTGGCTTAGAGTCGAAAGTGGGATAACGGTGGTAGGACTCATTGGTATTCCGGGGTTTGGTTTATTGAAATCGCTCGAAGAGCGAACGAGCGTGAAACTTAATTTCCAATTTTCTGTTATGCTTTCATGGTACATTGGATTTTATATCTAATAGGAACTTGCAAATGGTTTCCATGTCAACGGGATTGAAAGCGTGTTAATTCTTCTTGTAACTAATTGAGGTCAGTTGTTTTAATAAATTGAACTCAAAGCAATAGCTCCCTTCCTTTCAATGATGACATAGAGATGACTGGCCTTCAACGAACTCGAACTCGAATTTTGAAATGCTTCCTAAGAAGCCATATACGCCTTCCTGACACCCCCCCACTGAGTACAGGGAACCGAAATCTGCTAAGTACCAAAATAGATCATATCTCCGGCATTCGAGACACTTTCTTGGACGGAAATCCGTATCTGCGAAGCCAAAACCAAAGCTCATATGTACCGTCTCGTATTGCAAAGGAAACAAAAAACCAAAACACGCTCGGTGAGGGGGTTCAGATTTAGATGCATCGCTCACAAAAAAACCCTGCAATGCGCAACTTTCTTCGTATTTATCGAACCTGAAAACCTATCTATCTATCGCTCGATATCAGTTCCAGCTTGTTGTCGTTCATACAGCATTCACATTTCACTGCACAGCAAAAAGTAAATCCGTTTCTGTCGTTTGGTTTGGCTCCTTTTTTTCTCGTTCGTCCTTTTCACAAATTAGAACGAAAGCGAAATCCGCTTTTGCACAGTCTCCAATTCCTTCGTCGTGTTGACAGTCTCTCAGCGATTGGCACAGCTTCCGAACGACGACGACGGCGACCAAAAACTGAATGAAAAATTAGTGTAAAGAAAACGCACGAACATATATACGTATATGCCATGGTGCTTCGGAGAATTGAATGGCTTGACACAGATTTCAATCGAATACCGAAATAAATACTCCACCAGCAGCAGAAAACACTTGTCCAGGTATTTGTATGTGTTGTACTTGTTTTTTTTTTCAAATCAAATTTTTTTTTCGTTTATTGCTCCAGACTCTAAAACAATTTGTATTCAGTACACATGTGCGTGGATACTCGGATGGCACGGTTTATGGTCGATTCTATTTTTACGAACGATCGTATAAATAGTTTGGATGAAAATAGAGTTTCGACGCGAGATGCAAAATGCACATCTTGACCTGAGCTATTAAAAAAACAAATAAACACCTTTGGACGTGGACGTAATCGTTTTCGGATATGGCGCCCGAGCATGGATATGGTCAGACAGAAAAGCAATTGTGGATGGAGATATGGACAAATTGGACGTGCGAGTTGGAATTCAGTGGACGGACTTTAATTTCGAGCCCAGAGCCGGTGCTCGGTAGAGGTGAAAGTTTGTCGGAGCACGGAAGTAGGTTTCCTTAATAGGGTAAATGAATTCGAAAGGTACTTAAGGCTTTGACTGCGAACTACTGTTTTTCAAACGACTTTAAGGTTTAATGTTTTTTTTGCTTTTTAAGTTCCATAAGGATGTGGATATACCCTTCCATGCTAGCATTGCGGAAGCAGTCTGCCTTCTGATCAATGTTAGTATCAAAATTAGTATGCTTTTTTCCAATTTAAGGGTAACTCGATATAGAAGAAAATAAACTCAAAGCAGAAGAGCAATTATTTTCTGTTTTAATGAGAAGTGTGTAAGGAAAATGATTTTCCAGATCATAATCTATGCGTTCTCAGCTTTTTTGTCTTTTTCAATTAAGAAAAGATTATTTGATAACACAAGTCTGTGTTTCAAATGGTGCTCGAAATAAAATATTGCCACGCTTTCTCGTTCGGTCTTAATTATTATTTAGATTGGAATCACTAAGCCTTTGTCAATCTAAGCTATATTGTTGTGTGAATAATATTAACAATTATAAATAAATTCTACAGTCAATTACAATGATGAAGTGCCGGCAAATTTTACCGACTGAAGCTAAGATGACGATGACGACTTCTAAATCAAAGATCTGCAATTGAAAGCTGCTGTGTTAGATGGTTTACTTGCTAAGTACTTTCGTACTCTAAGGCAACTGGAAATGTTCAGATTTGTTGCAACTTATCGGCCAAAAAACAGGGTCGAAATATCATACAATAATTAAAATTATACCTTCGAGCTATAATGAATCTACATAATTCATGTGGTGTTTAGGCAACAGAGTGTAAGTTGTATAGCAAAGTTGGCAAATTTTAGGAAACTGGCTCTGAGCTGGCACACACAGGTAAGGGCCGGGTGTAAGTGGGTTTCTGAATGATTAAGAACTGAGTCTGTGGAATGCGTTTGATTTACCTAGGCCACCAATTTAAATTGCTTACCTTTGAAAATCATTGTTTTTATTACCTGCCTACAGCTGCAGCTTTTTTGTCATACAATTTTTCAAAATCTAATTGACTCCACATTATGGTGTCAAATTCACAATCATAGGAACATAAGCTCTTTTCAATATCTAAAAACGTGAAAATATGAAGAAAAGAATTGGAAAAATTGCCGGTCACAGAGACTTTTCCATTCCTATTTTTTAACGGACTTTACAACATTGAGGCTCTGAATCAGACTAATATAACAGGAGAAATTATATAATTTCCGTTACTTTTTGAACAACCCATTAATCTTTGAAAGTCAGAGTTTTACACAAGCCTTGAAAAAAAGAAAAGAAATGGTAATTATCTCTGCAGCTCAAAAAGAAGTTGTATCCATGGAAAGGTTACACCCATCCCAGCGCCATGTCATTTTTTTTATCTAGGTCATATAATTGTTTACATGCCAAAATATAGAATTTCAAGCCAAATAGGCGCCATTTCCGGAAAGTTTTGTTTTCCCCTTCAATTCGAACAAATCCGGGCCCGAAGCGAATAAATTGAATATAGAAATTAACGGTGGGAATACTAGTAAAATATAGTTTCGTGAATGGTTTCAACCCAACAAAAGTGATAATTTCGATGAAGAAAACGTGATGAAACGTAAATGAAAAAAATCTTTAAAGACTTAGAGCTAAGGGCATTTCTGGATCAAGATTCATGTCAAATGCAACAAGAACTTGCATATTTATAGTTCATAACTTAACAAGGCATTTCCCATCGTTTGAAAGCGGATCTGGTTAAAAAAAATGATGTTTGACGGGGTGCAGACGGTTTGTCTCGAAGATGTTCGTTCTCCGGGGGTGGTTGTCCTAGATAGGATTTGAGAGATTCGACTGAATTTTTGTTGGTTGTGGTTCACAGTAACTGTTTTGTTTCCATGTCGTTAAAGTGTTATATTGGAAATGCACACACAGAGTATGAATTTTGAAATGATCCCATGCTGGGGGTGTTATGCCTTCAGCACTTTTTGATCATCTCTCATTCATAACTGATGTTGTTGCACAGTTTTCCCATATAGAAATTGTTCTTGACTATGGACGGACTAGAACTACAGACCTTCTGCTCATCATTCGGTGATTATTACTATTGCACCACGACCACCCCCTAATAATAACCTAAGCATCGGATCTCATGCATTGTATTATATTATATTTGGTTGTATCAGCTCGGCGTGGCATATTATGAACAACCGAATGAAACCATCACATGAGCTCGTTAGCAATCGAATGCATGCTGGGGTTCGAAGAAAAAACGGCGGCGAGTCGAACGAGGCATAACATCACTCAGCCACAGCCGGAGGTTGTTTAAAACCACCTGGACACGTGATGGGATATTCCTTCGGACTGCTACATATTGTAATCGATGGTGCAGGGCCTGTCCTGGCAGACACTTTCTCGGTTCAGATCGGTTCCATTCATGAATCGGTTCAAAGACGTGCAGTTTTCCAATGCAGAATTCATATGTTGCCAAGAAGATGGGTAAAAAGTGCAGCTATCGATAGAAAATACTTTCAAGAATAAGCATGAAATTATTTTTCTGAAATAAAGCTCAAAATTTAAGCAAATAAGAGGAAATAAGACGGCGGATTCGCATTTTACAACACCTCTCACCGTTACTCAAAATATAATTTAACTAGGACGAGGATGCGTACCCACCGAAGTAATTAAACGTCGACCAAAATTATTCCGGAGTCGATATCATTATTGGTTGTTGGGATATTCGAGAAGTTTACGAACGTACATACGCCCACACATAGATCAATCTAAAAACGATGGATTTAGGTGAAAAATATCAACATTTTTAACTTGGAAAATTGAGCCCATTAAAGTAACTTTAAAAGTAGAAAAGTTTTATAAAATGCAACAAAAAAAACTTCTTAATCGAAATTTAACGTGTTTTATGTACTCATAAGTAACCAGGTAGGTATCAAGTTATTATACATTTTAAAGTAAGCAAGACATTAAAATATCTTTTTAGGACTCTATGCAGAAATGTACACGATTACAATAGTCTGTGGAGAATTGGCCATCACAAAGGAATGCCCTCTTTACTTTTTACTTAAAGGGTGAATTTTTTGTTGCTTGGTTTTTCAATGTTTTATTTTTGCCAGCTTAAGCATCATTCGAGACAAGTGTTGAAACCAAGCATACTCTGTAAGTATTGCCATTCCATTAATAAAGACCGTGATTTATCGATTCGCCGCCGTTTACAGCAATTGAGATAATGTTATTCCAGTACGTGAAATATCTTACGCAAGTACCTCAGTATAAAACCTTAAATTCAGCTCGTTCAAGAACTGAAGCTGAACGACCTGCCACAGCATCGACTTTCCGGTGAATGGTTTGGAGTAAGATCCATTTTTTATCTTCAGCGGGGAAGCCCATTTCTGGTTGTTTATAAACAAAACTGCCATAGGTATGCGATGAATAACCTCAGGCAATACAAGAACTACCAAACTACCCGTAAAAAATACACTATTTGATGCATCTTATGATGGTGAAAACAATGTTATGGTCAGTGGCGCCCGCTCTCAGTCAATGAGTTCTAACATTTTTTCCCCAAAATATACAAGCTGAATCCATGGACGAGTTGGGCGGTGAATTGGTCAGCTAGATCGTACGATTTACCGCCTATAAACTGTATTTCATAGCGATAATTCAAATCGCTCATCTATGCTGATAAGTCAGCGTCAATTTCAGCGTTGGAAAACACGTGTTATTAACCAAATAGAAACAAATATTCTCAAAAAAATGACTTGAAATTGGACTCTCTGTATGGACCACATCAAATTTACACGTGAAATGGCAGGTATTGAGTTATCAACTCAAATAAAAATTGAATACACTTTTGGAACTTTCATGTGCTTTTTTTGATAATTAATAACCAAGCGCTTAAAGATTCACATATTGCTAAATCTGAAAAAAGGTGTTCGATCAGGCCAACCAGGCACTTGGTACCATATACCATTTCTGATGGAAAAATGAAGTCAAGAACAATATGACGTAATTTCATATAACAAAACTCTTATTTCCCTTTTCACAATATTCCAAGCTTAAAATAGAAAAATAGACGATTCCCTTACTGAGCCAATTTGGTCCATAAGTTGTTTTCACACTTATTTTATTTTCGAACCTATCAACCTTTTGAATGTTGCCTGTTTTACTATGCAATTTATTGCTTTTAATTGATCTTTTCCACCAAAGGCATTGACGCATCTTCCTGCATTATACGTAAAATAATATCCGCCCCAAGGCCTGTACGACCTTGGTCCCTGTTTTATTGCGCTTCTACATTGTTTACTCAAAAGCGCCTTAAGTGCCCAACCTAGTAACGCATAATATTTTTTATATCCCAACGTGACATGATAATTAAGACATATGATTTCAAGGTCCTTTCATAGTTGTACTAACATAGAGGTAATTATATCTGTATCGCTTCAATGTCAGGCCAAGTATTTGAAAAACAGAAGCTGTCCATTAATCCCATTTAGAAAATCAACAAAAGTTAATAGCTAAAGCAAATCTCGATCGATCAGGACTTAATCCCTTAAATATACGCGCCACCATGGAGCGCCCTTCATCTTTGTCCAATTTCCGAATTAGAAATCACACAACTCGAGGCTATTTCTATGAATTTTTATGTAAGAACTGTCTACGAAGCCCATAAAAGATTGTCTGTCTTTATTTAACTAAGGACCAACCAAGCAAATAAATAAAAACAAAAATATGTACATGCCTTCGCCTGGAACTTTTATTATCAGCGAAAACGACGAAAGAACTACTAAAAGTCTCCACGCCACATATGCAATCTCGGCTCCAGACAAATAAATCAAACTCCACCACCACAATACAAAACCATCTGCAAAAACTTCCGAGAATAAATGCAAACTTAATAAAACAAAATCGCAAGACGCTATCTCTATCTGTAAACAAAGGCAGTAAGCCTTCCGTCCGTATATTGGAAAATCTAAAAACAAATTCGTTCGACTTTTACCCTCGAATTCATCAGCCAAGCGAGTGTATCCCCAAGCGAACAGACAACCAAACGGCGTACATCTTCGTATAATTACTATTTCGCCTCCCAAAGGACTCCAACGAGTCCTTCCCACAGCACACAAGACCCAGAGGCCCCGGCTCCAGAAGCAACAACGACGACAATAACTATACGCTTCGGGCAATAAAGAAAAAAAGTTGTTTTCTGTTTGTGTTTTGTTTTTTTTTTTATGTTTTTTTAGTATCCTCGTTGTTGTTGTGAAAGTGGTGGAATACAAAGATAGGTTGTAATACTTTTACTGCCCCATTGCTAGTTGGATCTGAACGAACTACTGTCAGGAAAATTGCTACTCTCAGGAGGGTTGGGCCCGTGAACCATGTTGTCGGCATGCAAAGAACAAAAGCAAGAAAGACATCACCCGCGTAAAGGATAAATAAATACCCAACTCGACCCTGCCCAACCCTGATGAGCTCTTCCATAAATAGACACGACCAAGTTGCGCCAGTTGTGTCACACAGTACTTGCACGACACCGCACATCGAGCAGTGTCACCCCAAAAGGACTACTGTGGCTAACGTCTATGTACATTTCAAAAAAGTTGGAAGTTGGATATAGTTTCATTGAGATAAGGCCACGTCTGCCATCTTCGTCGCCATTGCTGTCTCAATCACTGGCAACGCCACAATCCACCCCCTAAAACGAGGCATGACATGAAAACCGAGAAACAAAACTTAAATAAACCTTCAATAATATAAATGACAATTCTACCTTGTGCGCCTTTTTGACGACAGTTTAGCCGTTCCACATTCGGATAAAAAAAAAGGAAACATTGTATGAAAAAGGATAACGCCATAAACACATACATGGTGGCATTCGCACACTTGCGCTTGCAGGAGGTACTCGTTCAAGTACATTTCGATGACGGCTACGATGAGGAGGAAGAAACCATGCTCATCCGGTTGCCCATATACGAACTGTTTTATGTATATCTGGATCGAGTGTCTTATGAGATAAATTTTAGCATCACATCCTCGAGTGCACGTGTGTGAGTGATGCACAAATCGATATTTGGCCCGATGCCAAAGCATGTTGTTGTTTCCTACTTGTGATGCGCCTAGGACTCTTCATTCGATCCCTTTAGTAAAAAGGACCAAAATCTCATTACGAAAGAACGAGCGGCTGCTAACGTCACCAACACCAATGACCCAACTACCACCCGGAACTGGGTGCCTCCGAGACGGCAGCCACAATTCACCGAGGCTAATAGAAATATGACAGGAGCTTCGTTGAGTTAACAAATTTCGCCCCGTCCTTCCGCCTCCACCGAATGCCATTTTGTCGGCCCTAAGTGCATGTCCTACTTTTCTTGTATGGTTTCTCATTTCGCAGGCTTTGGAAATCGAATTCTGAAATTCAAAATTTCTTGAAAGTAACGCCTTCCTAACCCCTTTCTTCAGGTAATGGAATACATTTATGAATGGGCTCCTAAATGGATGCGGAAGACTTGGCGGTGTGCTTGTTCCTTTTTAGTATAATTGTGATATCAACATTTTACAGCTGTTGTCACAAGTTGGAAGAGGCGCAGCAAACAAGGGTGATTAGGAATGTGAAACGCGGTTCTAATTGAATCCGCGCCATTGACTTACTTCAAAGGGATGAAAGCGGGAAAGTAGTTAGCAGGGTGAATGGTACTTTCTAATTGGATTCGGAGTATTGATGAAATCGGAATGATTGACGAGTTGGGCGGTCTCTGAGACCAATTACTTATTCGTATAGTACGTTGATTGCTAGGTGGGCATAGAGCACTTAGGAGCAGGTTAGATGGGAAGATGCTCGAAACTCGATTCTATTTCAATTAAATTTTAATTTTAAAAAACAAATGAACAATCGTCACGAAATGACAAGCATTGGCTTACTTAAGGGACGTCAGACCTACAATCGTTGAAAACAACTCGAAATTACTTCCACAAGGATATCCGGGAAATGCGTGGTGACAAAAAAATAAGTGCCGATTTGTACGAAGTAATTCTCAAGACAGGCATTGTGCGCCACTGACCACCACCACCATCATCCCTGCTCATCTGAGTAAAAATCAGTAGACAAGGCTGTCCGGGCTTAAAACTCTTATATTATGCTGATTGTCATGACATAGCTAACTATGGACGATCATGAGACCTTCAACGACAATTGCCAAAGACTGATGGTGACATTTGCTTTCATGTAAAAGGAATATTAATTGTTCATAGTACTTGAGAATCCCTTCAACCACTCTTTCCATTCATACTCGGTTATTAATCTTGTATCAAAAACAAGGACGCGACTACCCGCAGCCCAAAAAATCTAGTTCAAATATGTATGTATACAGAATTATGTACCCATGCGATATCTCCACCAACCTCTTGAGAATCCTTCAACTGACAGTAGCCAAACAAGACATTTTTTAGGAAGCTTCTTGGTTGTAAAATTTTATTTCCAAAATTTTGCCGTCGAATCAGCGGAAAAAAGTTCATTGCAGATTGAGTTAAAAGTGTCAGACATTTTTATACGCACTTGACAAGGGTTATTTTAATCCCTGACTGACAGGTCAGCTAATATCATGGCTAGTGCGAGTCATGAAGACTTGTTTGAAAATGATTGATAATTCGAGGAAAAACGTTTTAATTAACAAGTTAGCTATGATAAAGAGCATGCAGATTAGGAATTATATTACCAAAAAGTTGAGCAAGGTTGACACGTGTCGACTGAAGCATAAACCTGAATGTAAAGCATAAACATGATCGGGCACACGTCAAAATTAAGATCCAAAAAAGACGTAAGCCATTTCAAGCGAGTGATAGGAAAAAGAACAAATTTCCATATGAACTTTGGAAACGGGAACAAGTCAATTGGTAATATGCAATGAAAAACTAAGTCACTAACAACAGTGTTTTTAAAGAGGATTCCAGTTTGAAAAGTAGTAAGGAAGGAAGGGACTGGAAGGACTAAAGCTTAATAAACTGATTGACTTGATTAATATGGATGAAACAGAAAAAGAGGCCAGAGTACAGAAAAGCTAGTTGGAAAGATATCACTCCAAGAAGAGTGCTCAATACTGGCCTCAAAAGGACATGATAAAGTGACTAAGTTCTTCACTTTACACGGATGAAAAGGAATTCTAAGCCAAACATAGCAGAAAAAACGATGAATAATATTTGGTCTCAATACAAACTTTTGAAAAGTGATGTGAATTTTATCATATCAAATAAACCCGAAACTTTTTTTTTACATATCATGGGTCGAAACTGCAAAGTTTCAAAGACTCATCTTGGGTCATGCCACCTTTAACACCTTTGGCAGGTATAACCACGACACTAGCGTTGTGTTTGGACGCAGAATAATTTGTGCAAATCGTAGCTCCTTTGGGCTCAATAGGCAATTGGGACCTAGAGCCCCTCTCCAAAAATCAAGGTAGTTCTTTACAAAATCTTAATCATTCCTCCCCTTCTATGACGCAGAGATTTGGATATTATAAGTGAATGAAAGCATCATGGGCCATCCGAAAGAATCCCATTTATGTTTACGAAGAATAGTAGAGAAAATACTCTCAAAAACTAGCGATCCAACGTCTAAAACGTCGGGGCTATACAAAGCCAATGGGCACCAAGGCTCCGACCCGAAAAATCTTCGATTCCAATTCCGACCGCATATAATGTGTTGCACATTAGTAGAAAGAGTGTGTGGTACTGGAAGCAGCTAGCTCATGACAGCGGGAGAAGCTGAGCTGTGTCACCATTTAAGTAATTAAATAATCTCGTCCATAAGAGACTTTCGAGAACGAAGTAATTTTATTGAGGGTTTCCATAAGTCAATAAGAAGCAATCGAGTTAATCCACTGGTCCATTTCACCATATACACCTCTGAGTACATTGAGAGGTGACTTTGTTTTCTTCCAAATGTATTTCGTAATAACAAAATCTGTTCTGCAACATCTTCAACATTCCTTCAACAGATATTTCATTGTACAAACAGAATTTAATGCAACTTTTTTGCTCAGTATGACATTGTAAAAATCACTAAATTCACTAGCTGCATGCGCAACACAAGCATAACGGTGAAATCAACGGACATGACATGAAACAAGATATCGTTCGAATAACTGGTGTTCATATTTCCCGTAATTAATGATAATTTCCAAATAATGTTGGCCGTTAATGACAATGCAATATGAGTATAATAGCACGCATAAAACTGCAAAGGGTACTTCTGCAGGTGAAATTGAGTTCCTTTGAATATGTCTCTGTCAGAAATGTCATGCCTACTTGTCATGAACATCAGTTTAATGATAATGTGTATTTTTATTCGGTTTTGGTGAATTTAAGTATTCCATGAATGTGGAGTGCGAACTGACTCATTCTATTATATCTGCAACAATCATTTTGCTATGATCCCTTTGAAGGAGCTCTTTTGCTCTTTTGGATAAGCTGTATAAAGCATCAATTAAATTTGGATAGTTCTTGTGAAAGCCTTTCGAACTATAGTGACGATTTCTCTCACTATGTCAATACTTTCTTCAGTAACTACCGTTACAGGCCGTCTCGGATGAGACAAGTTTTCCATAGCTTCTCAGTCATCTTTTAACGTGTAGTTTCACTTAAATGCTTTTGTTTTTGGTATTACAGAGTCCCTATAGGCTTTGTACAACATTTTCTGGGCGTCCGAACAAGAGATTCCCATAACAGTGCAAATTTTCAAACAAACTCTTTGCTTATTTGTTTTTCTTTTGCAAACATTTCTTTGTCATCGAAAAAATCGCCAAGAGTACTTGAGATTAACTAATAACTAATGGCTACTGACAACTAGTTATCAAACTGGCACTCAAACCTCGAAATATGTGACAAGTTCGCCAATATAGGAAAATGTTTTTAAATCCAGTGGATTGGAAAACAGCGGTGGTGCAACCAATACCCAAGAGGGGTAAAGATGCCTCTAACCCATCAAATCTTCGGTCGATAAGTCTCCTTCCAAGTATTAGCAAGGTTTTCGAGAAGGTGGTCCATAGAGCATTGTCTAGATGGGTTGAGGACAATAAAATCATTCCGGATAACCAATTCGATTTCAGAACGGGGCATAATACTGTTCATGCTGCGTCGAAACTCGTGTCAGATATCCAATGGAACAAATGCAAGAACCAATGCACGGGTGCCTGTCTGATTGACTTTTAAAAGGCTTTCGACACCGTATGGTTAGAAGGTTTTTATTACAAACTCAGTCGGTTAGGCATAAGTAAACCACTGCTATATATGATTTCTGACATGTTAGCGGGTAGAAAGTTCGTAGTGAAAATTGCCAACGTGACTTCTACCCAAACATTTGACATTAACAACAGACTGCAGCAGGGTACCTCAGTGACATTTACCTCAGTGATTTGATGGCTTCTCTTCGCCATTCAATAGCGTATGCGGACGATTTAATCGCGTACAGATCAGGTCCAACGATCGACGTCATTGTTAATCTTCTGCAGCGTGACTTCGAAAAAATTCAGCAGTACTGTGATGACTGGAAGTTGAAAATCAATTTCCAGAAATCAGAAACTATTTTGTTCAGAACACCTTTGTCTAGGACCTCTCGGGACACTAGAAAAAATTGACGCAGCTGCTCAATCTTTGGACCGGACGGGTGTCCACTGGCAAAACAAAGTGTAGTCAGATACCTTGGGATCGTGCTGGATCAGTATCTATATTTTGACAAACATGCAGATGCTGCTCTGGCAACAGCCTAGAGCCCTTTCGCTCTGACAAGATTGCTGTTTCATAGCAGCCAACTTGATTCCAGGGTGAAGGTAATCTGTTACATGGCCTTAATCAGACCAATGATTGCCTATGGATGTCCCGTGTGGTTCAATGTGAGAGCCAGCTTAATGAAAAGGATTCGGGTGTTTGAGAGACAATGTCTCAGAACTTGTCTCGGAGTACATAGAACACCTGAATCTGGGTACACGAAATTTTACTAGAATGAGGTCCTATACAATAGGGCCAGGATTGTACGGGTGGATAATTTTCTAATAAAACTGATCCGAGGTCACGTTTCGGGGGCAATGACTTCGGTTAATAATCTGATCTCCGGGGCTTACTTCCCTAACTACATGTGCCACGAGAAAGTGCGCCTTACCGGCTTTGTCCCCCCAGAGGCATTCATCTATTTAGATCAATGTGGGTTGATCCAGGATGAATTGGCGATCGTGTTAATCTTCCACGTGGCACGTAAGTCCGTGGAGCGACGACTTCTCTACGAACGTGATGTTGCGCTCCGTGAGCCGGAGCGCCTCAGGTTCAGTAAATCGGTGTCACGCCAAGATCAGAGAGACGTCGTCCGACAGCATCAACGCTTCTGGTGGCTGGAGCGATCTGCGTCAGTGGTTCATTTTAATAGGTCGGCCTCTTTAAGGCAAAGTCTGCCGCCAATGGCAGCCTTACATAGACTAGGGTAGGTTAGAAGAGGTTAGAGTAGTTAAGGGCATGCTACCGCAGACCAGGGTGCCACGTAGGTTTAGGTTAGTTTTAGCTTTAATTATTGTAAAAAAAAAAAATATAAATTAAAAAAAAATTAAAAAAAATAAAAAATACAAAACAATAATGAAAACAAAAAAAGATGTATATATGTATATATTTTTTTTTTAGTTAAGGTAGGGTTAAGTAATTCTTAGTTATAAGTTTCTTTATAATAAAAAAAGAGGATCTGATGCTACGTTTTTTTAAATATCACTTTTCTTGGCCTAAATTGTTTATTTATTTTAATTGTTTTAATTATTACAAATTAATCGTAAGGCTGAAAGGCATAGCCTTAAGTAGTTCTATTTGCTTTAGAGTGTCCGTATAGGGCCAGTAAGGTATTTTATATCAGTTGTTGTTTAAGCTAGTTTTAAGCATTTTTGTCTAGGATAAGTGTGTTCTACAAAATAATAAAAACAAAACTGAATAACAAAAAAAAAAAAAAAAAAAGTTTGTTTTTGAATTAATAAGCCCAGTTAAATTTTGGGAGAATATATTCAAACAAAGCTTTTTTTATAGTGAATGTTCAAAAATGCGCGAAAGCCTACTACTGAATTGTAGAAAATTAGTTGTCTATCCTCCGTTTAATATCTTGAAACTTTTGATCAGGGTTTCGATTTTTACAAATTGTTAGTGGATATTTATTTATGAACGTCAGAGGATGCTATTGGATATCATGAACTTTACTACGAGTAGGCGATAGGATAGAAAAGAGTTATAGCGTTAGAAGAGTGATTGTGACAGACAATTCTTTCAGAATGGATGAAAGTTTATCTTTCTACAACAGAAGTTATCAATAAATCTTGCTAGCAGAAGTGTTCTTCTTTATCCCTCACTACCATGTTATGTTCAAGCGACACATGGAAATACAATCCTCCTAAGATCATAACTGATGATGTTTTAAAATGTCCTGAAAAAATTCTCAGCACTTTAAGCAGGTATACTAAACCTAAAACTAACGACTAAGCTAGATAGAAAGCAGTATGGTCGACAATAAAAAGTGTGTTAAAATAAAGTAGTGGAAGACAAACCTAGCTAATGAAAAGTTCCCAAACGCAACACTTGATTCGAGCACAAATGCAGGAAAAAGTAAAAACCCTTAATTTCCTAAGACTTCAAGTCTTGGAAAATAAGAACAAGATCACGCTTACAAGATATCAAATACTACGAAAGGAAGTCAGCCATCTCCTTTGGGATAAAAAATGACAATGGCAAAGGAAAAAGTTTGCTTACATGTACATAGGATCGTGCGATGGACAACGGGGACACACGCAGACAGAAGCACACACACACACGAACGACTGAACGAAGACAATACACAAAGCTATCCTCTGTCCTGTTTTGCTTCAGTTTCGTGGAGTAGTACGTGGTAGATCTCGGACGAAGTCGGGTATCGTCGCCAAACGCACATGTTGGTAGATTCGTTTTTTATACTTGCCCATATATTCTAATAAATCTTAATTTGTCTAAATTAATCTACATTTGTCTAACTTAACCTATAAGTCTGGGGGCTCAACCGGAATCCTCCAAGATCCTCGTCTGGGGAATGATCCGCTAAGATCTCCCATAGAGTGTACATGCATGAGACAGTGTACAGGGCGAACATTGCTAAAGTGAAGTGTGGCGGCATTAACTACGCACGTAAAATCGTGCATTAAAAACAAAAGACATCAACCTAAAGAAAACTTAGTTACAAAGTGTGTTCGCGAGTGTCATTAGGATCAGACGATTGTTAACAGCATCGACAAATCCGTTACAGTCAATGCAAATACTCAAAGTAAGGATATCAACACAAAAATAAATTATACGAACGAATCATGGTTGTTTGCTCAATGTACAATTAAAAAAAAAAGGAGACTTGAGAGAAATGTCGCATCCAGACACACATAACAAGGACCAGCGGTAGCAGAGATCATCAAAAGAAGAACGAGAAGAAATGCGAAAAAGAGAAAAAGCAAGTTTTGTTCTTTTTATCGATTATAATCTTTGAATTCTAATAATTTGATTTAGTTGTAACAACAGTAAAAATGGATAAGGGTGTGGTTTTAGCTTTGAGAGTGGACGCCCTTAGAGACAAGTTGGGACAGTTGAATTAACCGACAATAGGACGAAAGGAGACCTTACAACAGAGACTCTTCCAACATTTCGGCCTTCTCCGTAATACCTATATTTTGGAAACTACGAGTAGGTCCAGTACCGGATCCGACGGCGGTGTGATATCGAGGATTCGTTGCTAGCCTTCGACGGTTCTGGTTACGCCAACATCAATCTATGGGAAACCGAATTAGAAGAAAACACTGTCACAGTACAGTGAAACAGTCTCCAGAAGTTTATATATACAAAACAGCTGATTAAGGGAGCCGCTAAGCTTTTTACTCGAAGTCAGATTGGTCTTCGTGACTGGGCTTCTCTGAAAAGCCCGTTAATTAAAGAATTTTTAAATACTTCATCGTCGGCAGAAGCGCATCGCAGGCTGAAGGGTAGAAAGAAGAAAACATCAGAAAGTGGACGAGTTAAAATTTCTGAATGTCATATTAACTGTCAAAAGATGAAGGAATTATTCAAAACAACTCTTTTGTCTGAAATGTTAAAATTCGTATTTATAAAACCATAATTATGACAGTTCGACTTGATAGATTTTAGCATTTCTTTGGTTTCTGCCTAAGAACGAGAAACATACTCGTAGATTTCGGATCTTTCAAAACATGATCTTAAGGAGAATCTATGGTGGAAAACAGGACCAAGAAACGGTGAATAGAGAAATCTACACAATCAAGAACTCGAGGAACTCCCAGGCCCATACATTGTAATTGAATTGCGAAGACTAAGATGGGCACGCAACGTAGATCGAAACATTGAAGGAACACACTCATGACAGGGAGGCTTGGCGAAGGGTATTCAACGAAGCTCTGAACTTTTGAGCTCCAAATAATTAAACATAATTTAAAACTAACAATAAATAACAAAAAGCAGTATTTTCAATCACATAAAACTAGTAGAATTTTGGTATTGATTTCAAGCTACAGTGAGTACACCTAATACTCGGTTTTTAGCCTCTAAATTATTTACTGAAAAGGTTTTGTATCAAAACTCAAATTTTCTTTGATTATTTTATTATACTTTTGATTAACACAGGTTGTACCTAATCCTTCGCTAGATCAAGGGGTACATATCTGAATGCAGAGGATGCACATGTAAAGGCTTCATTAATATTTGATTTCCTACTGGCGTTATTGACGTTTTAAATGATCTTAGACGATTCATTAGTTAATCAATAGACTGAGTCCAATTTGTTTTGTTAAATATAAAATTAAGGCTAATGGGGCATAAAGGGAAGAATTCAACGCTTGAAACCCGAAATTTGGTAATTTTTCACTATCGAAAAGGGGAACCGATTAAAAAAATTGGAGAAATTTTAAATATGAGACAAAATACCGTGGGCGAAATCATTCAATCATATAAGTATGTGGGCAGAATTGTAAAGCGCCTTATTGTTTAGAAAATCAAATGCAATCCCCTTTTAAGCCCGCCAAGAATTATAAAAAGAAGTCGTCAATGAGTGTGAAAAACGAATATTGGTGTCTATTGTACGTCGCACCATCAAAGCGAGGGGCTATATTGGTAGAGTAGCCGGGAAAAAAGCCGTTTGCGAATTTGCGCAACAGACAAAAATAAGGCAGCAAGTTGGTGGGGGTTGGTGTGATCTTTTCTCCGTTTCATCTGTAACCGCACGGGAAGATCAAAAGTGATCGAGTGGGCCAAAATAAGTATACACAAAAAGTAATTAAAAATATGTCACAACGTCTTAGCGGGGTCATAACTAACCACGGATACTCAACAAAATATTGGACCTGTCCTAAAATGAAATTTTTAAAGCTTAAACGAAAAACCGAATATTAATGGCACTCACTTTATGTGTTTGCTTCTACTTTTCGATCAGTTGCATTTTATTGAATCGGATAAACACCCTCAACGTAAACTTTCCAGCAGCGCCGTCGAACTTTAACTGATTATTTTAAATGAAAATAAAACCCAATATTTTGTGTTCACAAAACACCACTTGAAATACTGACAATAAATGCAAACTTGTCATATAAATTCGATTTTTACGATAGACGTCTTCAAAATTATTGCATGAATAAAAAATAAATAAAATTCCAGCCATAGGTACATGTCTAACTTATCGGTCACCGTAAGATTCAGCGGCAAATATACGACGAGATAAGCCCATAAATTCTAACTGAAACGCTTCTATCACAGCACCCAAGCACCATTTATACTTCTGTCAGTACTCATATCTCAAAACCGATTCGAGCCAGTACAAAAGAACCCGAATATAAATAAACCAATAAGTATCTAATATACGATGGCAGCTATTGCAGATAAATTTTTCGTCAAAAAAACCAAAAACAAACAGAAAATCAAAAATATTATTACCAAACACTCAAAATACTTTTCCACACACTTGGACCGATTCGGATCACACTCGTAAAACGGGAAATTTATCCAAAAACCACTTACCGATTTCGTACCGCAAAAATTCATGCACACACACCTCGAACGGGATGGTCTATCGCTCTATGTCGTACAACACAAACGCACACACAAATAACCAACGCAATCTACTAGCACTCGTAACGTAATATTTTATTCAATTCCAATTTGATTAGGACGACTCGCCGTGCGTTTGTTGTTTGTTCCAGGGATAAGGGGTAACGAAAATAAGATAACAGATATTTACAACTCACAGATTAATTTATTAACCACTTTGCACTTGTATCACCTTGCTCGCCGGAAACATTGGAGAACTTAAATGAACAAATAAAGGAAAGGATAACTGGAACGCGGTTTGTGGTATTTTTTTCTCATGCTCGTATCTTTTTTAGTATAATATTCACACGCTTTCCAGATACTATGTATCTTCTTGTCGTATCTCTACTTTGCGAAAAGACATCTAATACTACATAGATTCTATGATCATTCACATCTCACATTTCCGATTTTTTTTTATTTATTCAATGTAAGAATTCGCAGATGCACACTTTACACGTTCTTCACTCTCGCTTTTCGCGTCCGCGTCGTCCGAGGACTGGATGAACTTTAATTGATTTTTAGTTTACACATTTCCATTCAAATCACAACTGGACATTTTGTGTTTTCCTTTTTGTAGAATCACTAGAATGATTGGTTTAGTGAGGGATACGAAGGTATGGAAATGCCGTTTTGATGGGTTGCACTATGGAAGGGTGTAAACTAACTAACAACATGAGCGCCGACGACCGTGAAACCATGGTCAAAGGACCTTGTCACTTTTACGAAACTCTAGAAATCCTCAACAAAAAAGATAATTCTTCGGTGTGTTGTCCTTAATCAATTAATCAAGGAGGTAATGGAAATACCCTCCTCGATGGCTTCTTTTACGTGCTTTTTGCGTCACCTCCCTACGCTCGACTGTGTGCTGGTTAGCCACAAAATGTTGAGGTGTATGTGTGGTCGCGTGCCACTGTGTGTGTGTTAGAGAAAAAGGCGTCGGGAATAAAATGAAGGAAATCGAGGAGCAAGGAGTGTGTATAAGCACATTTTGTGTACCATTGTGTAAGTGGAAATTGCTTGACGTTGTTGTTTTTATGTATCCTTTTCGAAGACTGTGCTTATTTCAAGAAATATTGTATATACCCCGGGATGAGCGTCGATTTTCTTTACCTAATTACCTCCTAGTAAGGCAGACAGTTTAAGACCACTGCGAGATTTGATTCTCTCAATTAGAGTGGATTCAGATTTCGAAGGATGCTCAAGAACCGATATGACAGCATTTGAAGGACTAGTTCTGATTCAATCATTCAGTACATATTGTCGTCCTCGCGGTCGAACAAAGGTAAACCGAGAGAAATAAATTATGAATTTCATGACCATTAAATTTCTTTACGGCCAACTTTCTTTTCTCTCTTCCTTCGTCATTTTGCTGCCTTCCTTCTCTGACTCTAGGTACACACACACTTTTCATCTTCATTATACTCGTGTTTCCGACCCGCATAACCTCCATTAAAATTACTCCGCACTGGGTGAGGGTGAAGGTTACATCTTACCCCTTACAGCACCACGTAGGGAGCGAATGAAAGGACAAAAGTGTAAAATTACAAAAAGCAAATCAAAGGAAGAAAAACAACATCAGAACCTATCGCACTGATTCTTTTTATCGAAGCGTGAAAGTTCAAAAACTACTCGTAAGATTTATCAAACAAAATAAAAAATCGATGCCCAAAAAATCTACTATGCAGGGTAAACTAATTCGAAATTTTGCAGCGCACCCCCTCGAAAAACAATTTCCATATTTTCCTCAACATTTCCACACTCATTCGCTTGCGTTTCGATTTTGCTTTTCTTTTTTTGTGAAAATTACTATCCACTTCACCGAGCACGAAAACAAAACTGAATACAGAAAAAAAAAAGCGAAAAAAGGAAAAACTTTTCTTTTGAAAAATTTTCCCGATGCAGTGATTTATCTCTCGTGTAGTAGATAGATTCGAAACTACTCCGGCACGATAGTGTTTAGCTGATTAATATATGCTCGATGCGCTTGTGGTTTGCCTTTTTATATGAATTTTCTTTGATATGAATTTTCACACACAACCGTTTCAAGATATGTATATATTTTGTTTTTTGAAAATGTTACCGTAGTCGCGATACGTGTTGGACGGTGGCCGATACTCCACTGAAAACTTTTCCTTTCAACAATTTTCTAGCTTTCCAATTCGATGATTTTTCCTTTTTTCCCGTGTTTCGTTCGGGCGATTCTACTCTCTGAATGAGAGCTGTGGCTCTCGATTGGAAAATGGAAAAGCGTGATAGTGGGCAGGCGCGGGGAAATGTTTGTTGTGATAAAACTTGGGATATTTTTCGACACAACGTGGTTTATCAGTGGGAAATTTCGAATGGTCAAATGTACCGTCCGCGAGCAGTGGCGTAGCTTAGTTGTTCAGGGAATGATAAGATATAAAAATGAAAGTGATTCGTCTGGGGTTTATATACTGATAATTTTTTTATTGAATTAGGATTCGCAGGTGGAGGCAACACAATCATGTTGATGAGTTATAGCCCATACCAAGCAAGGCTGATAATTTCATTTGATTACTATGTTTCATCGATCCAAGTCATAAATCCATTAAGGCACAGATCATTTTCAAGTTTTTTTTCCCTTAAGGGCTCTAACAAACTCTAAAGACGTGGCGTCTTTACCTCAATCGGAGTCATTTAAAGAGTGTCTGAACTTTACGATAAAAAAAATTTATGAAGTTGAATAAAAAAAATTGGGTCCTTTAGTTGAGTGTTTGATTCTCAAAAAGGTCAAATGATTTCAATTTCGGCAGATTTTCATTTTCAGCAAGATTGTCCCTAATTCAAGAAATCACATCTCCATCGACATACAGTAGGGTCACTGTTTCACAAGCAGTGCTACATTGGTTGCCGTCCTCTTAAAAAATAAACGTCGTTCACGTCCATACCTAAAATTTCTAGCCAAAGAAGTGAATCAACAGGGCACAAAGACACCAACTTTTCTGAGCTCCAGTCTATGCACCCTCACAAAATCTGTAGACCATGATCTTCATGAAAAATACGACTCCCGTGAGCGTCTATAGATGGCTCCATATGGAAATAAAGCCACATTTTTACTATGGCAGTGTTACTTTCAGCTAAATTACCTTGGCAAAATCGCGAAATTTGGTTCGAATTGTATACTTCAAATGCATATATCACCCCACCAAAGGTTCTTTTCTAAGATAATCGGAATCTTTCTGAACCTCGCTTACTTTGGTCTCTTTGACAGTTGTCGCAACTGTCGTGAAAGCATGTCTATAACCACGTTCCATGTTCAATAACACCGACAATAACAATAACGATCGTCTAGAGCGACCCGCTAATGCATACGAGAAACCGGCTAGTTATACGAAGTAGTGTGAAACTCACACCCAACAAAAACCTACCGCGACCCCTTCTTGACACCATCCACCCAGAATCGCTTTTGCATTACTTCAGAGTGAGGTTGTTTTCTTTCACCAATCGATAGGCGGCTTTTTCATTCCGGTAACTTTTACTTACTGGCTTTTGCCGGTAGCTTTCAAAGAGTATCAAGTGGAGGTTGCGATTGTTTCCTCCTCTCTCTTCTTTTTCGAAGGACTGATCTTTATCCAGTTGGCGGCAATCGAGATCATCCTCTAGGCCACGTTTTATTAAATATTGAGCCTATCTCCACCTCTAGCCTGAACCTCTGCTCTGTCGACCTGCTGCAGGCGAAGAAGGTATGATAGGCATCTTTTGCAGCAGCCACAGCTGTTTCAACTCCCATTTCCGTCTTTTTGTCATAGAAATGCTTTCTTTCTGCACTGCTGCTTCTGATAAGGTGCGGTCAAGCTAGTTATCCGGAGGGCTCCTCGTCTTTTTACTGCTACCATTATTATCCTGTGTTTTTCCAGGTTGAGTGCCTTGGCCTTCGGATATAATTAGGCTCATCTTACTTATCACGGGGTCTCCAATGTTCGCCATAGTCATATTGAGAGACGTCGTTTCCTTTGCCAATCTTATATGGTTCAAGTAGGTAGTAGTAGTGACACCGTATTCGTTTATTAGTTAGGAAACTAACGCGGTCTTCTCCTAGTTAGTCCTAAGCCATGGTCCGCCATTCATCCCTGCACTCATTTCATGACCTAGTTCAGCTTCCGTTACGCCTCCGCCAGATCTCTAGCAGTGATAACTGCCCCGATGTCATAGAGGAACTCTATGAGAATGGTGGGTTCTGTAGCTTTGTCCGGAGGATTACGTCTTAGGGGACATTCCAAAGGTCCGTTCCCAGTATTGAATCCTGTGCCTTGATGTCCTTTCTGCGGCATCCCTCTGTGGTGTCATAAAGTCATTCCCAATCTTTAAGGTAGTTACTCAGTATCTATAGCAGAGACTGTGGGATTCTGATGTGTTTTTCAGAGACCCCAGAATATTACTTAGTTAAGTGCATTCCGCCTTAACCACTTTTTTGATTGTCACTCAGACGCCACGTTGTCTTATAGACAGGTCACCTGCGCTCTGGATTGCCGTGATGAGTCGGACCTTTATCATAATTTTCAAGAGCTTCCAGCATACACAGCGGCCGGTAGACTAAGGCGAATTTCAGGTCTCCCTTTACCTTGCTGATTAAAACTAACAGCTGTTTCTTCCAGTTGTTGTAGAAGATTAAGATAATATGATTAGGAGAAGCTGTGGGAACGTTTCTGCCGTGTCTTCTTAATTTTAATGGCCTGTGATCAATTCCTTGTCGATAAACAGCCCTCTTTGTCCGATTGTATTCGGTGATGTCAGGCATTCTAGCCGGGTGAGTCGGGAATAATGTGTCTACTGTCATAACCGGGCTGTTAGTTTGGGCGCCTAGTTTACGCATCACCAACTTATAGCCAGGGTCTCAGGGGTCGTTGCCTACGTATTTTTTTTTTTTTTAATAGAAGACTAGTGCTAACAAATAGCATGCGACCAATGTAGGCCAATTAGACGAAGAGTTCCTTTACCTTCTTAATAAAGTTGAGGATGTCCCTCTTCAGAGCTGAGCTGATCCCCTCAGGAGTCATGATTTCTCTGAGGCGAATACGCTTTCTAAGATGGCAGAGGGTAGCACACTCACATGGTATGTGCTCAGCAGTTTCCTCGTCCTCTAAACAGAGATTAATTTTTTTAAGATGATATCTCAGAATACAGTGTCCTGAAAGGTAGCTGGTCAGTCTTCTTATATTTAAGGATATAAGGATATAGAGTATTTGTTCAGGGACCGTCTGAATTTTTTCGATTGTCGGAGTCCTTGAACGCTGTTTCAAAAGTATATTCTTCGACTTGGAGATTCTGCGGAAAGATTCCACACCTACGAGTATGTACCTTTCGCTGGAAACTTTCCTAGCGAGTTGGTCGGCAATTTCGTTGCCTTTTATGCCTTTCTGCCCTGACACCCACCAGATTTGACCTAATTTCTTTTGGCTTGGTCCTGTTTGGCATCGTGGTATTCTTAAACAGTTTTTGAGTTCGAAATACACGAGCCCAACGCTTTGAACGCGGCCTGACTGTCTAAGAGTGTATTGATGATTATACAAGGTGGCGCAACATTAATCATCCAATTTTGTTTTTGAAGTACTTTTTTACTAAATAAAAAAAAAATATTTTGAGTGATGGAAGTTTGTATTTGAACCTTTAGTTTTTTTTTTGTTAAGTGGAAAAGATCAAGTGGCTGCTGCCAGTGTTGATACACATTTGTATCCGTTTTTTATCGCATTTTCCATGTCTTCGCAAGATTTCCGGTGATAACTGTTCGCATTCCTGTCGAATATTCTCCTTAGGGGCTGTGATTGTCTAAAGCTTGTTGGCATAAATCCACGTCTTCAAGTTGTCCCAAAGGAAGAAGATTGGGATTGTTAAATCGGGCAATCTTGACGGTCATGCCAAATCGCCAAAACGGGAGATTACGCGACCAGGAAACGCTTCCTTTACAATATCGATGCGCCGTCTTGTTAAAACCACATGTTCACCAAGCCTCGCTTATCCAGTTCCAGTAGTTTATCATGACCCTGTTGCGTTCGCCAGTAACAGTGACCGTATGGCCGATGGCGTCCTCGAAAAAAATACGGCGCAATCACTCCTCCCGCGTGAACGACGCACCAAACAGAGGTTTTGAATAGATGTGCATCACATGCGACGTCGAAATTCACGCTGCGCTAACTAATTGGTCAAAAAAATCGACACAATTATTCAACGCTCGTCCCAAGTATAGCGCTCCATTGCTCATCTGTTTGTATACTGCAGCTACCTAGTTCACAAATGTCAAATATAATTGACGTACGACGCCATTTGCAAAAAGTATAACATCTTCCGATAGGGTGATTCATTTTGCTCCACCGTGTACCTCTTACACCGGTCTCTAAATTTAGGTTGACGCACGTCAGGATGGCGTATAGTTCGGCTTAGAAAATACTAAGTCTCTGCGTCTTAGCGAAGTTCTTCCCACTTTTGTCTTTTGCTAGTATTGATAACCCACTTGAGCTGCGACTTTGCGGTTCTGAATTCTGTCATAGTAGTTTCGTTGGATTATGTATGTTTTCTGCTTCCTCTGGTGAGAGTGAATCTCAGGTGTAGATTTCTCCTCCGAACGCTTTATTTCAAATGCTCATATCTCCTTACCTAAGGCTCTTTTAAAAAATTAAATTTCGTAATCGCGATCGCCGAAGACTGGAGATTCTAAGTAGCTTTCACAATATCTCGATCCTAGAATTTCCCCAAATATGCCCAAAAGACCCCAAACAGTATAGTTCAAATGCCTATATCTCCTTACCTAAAACTTTCCCCCAACTGTATTGACAGGCGTTTCCACTACGACTCCTTGAGCGCGATGATACAAATGAAGTCGTCCTCTCCACGTTGAATACCAAGTTAAAAGACTACAAGGACTACTCCTTTATTTACAGTCTTCTTCTTGTATTAAAGAGGGCTAAATAGTGCAGTAATACAGGCAAAATGAGTGCACTTAGAGAACGTATTGCATCAGACTGCCGTATCGTATTTAATAAAATGTCCTTATAGGTATGAGGGTTAACCCAAATCGTTGAAGGTCTTGATACGTATTTGTCCTAGCTTAAAGAGCTCGGTTTGTTATTAGAGTGTTGATAGACTTTATAATTTGCGATTGGGTTTTGAAGCAATTTATTTTGGTAACCCCAAGAATATGCAATTTATTTTTAGAAACCAACATACTCGTTGTATATGTTAACGGAGTTAAAGCCTGGCAGGTATTCCTAATTGTAAAAAAGGTAAATGCCGCACCAGAAGTCATAAACAGGGTGCCACTATTTAATGTACTTTTCAGAACCAATTGCTTCATACTGGAAAATTCGCGTCATCAAAACTCTGAGGACCCGTATCTCAATCAATTTTAAGACAAATCGTCTTCGTTCTCAAATATCCGCTCTACACCTTTCACAAAAGCGTAATTTTCCAGTAGCACTCCTAACGGTGATTTGGTAACTTGCACACTATTAGCAAATAATACATTTGTCTGATGAGTATAACATGACCGCGTGCTTGCGTGTGCCGATCAAATTATTTTTCGGACATAGAACTCACCAACTACTTCAGTTCAGCAGTCTCCCTTGATTCCCAAGGTATCACGCCCGCTCAAGGTGAGCGATAGAAAGTTTTCATACAAGTCATTAAACTCTGAAGGCACATGTGGGCCATTTTTAAGTGAATCTTCGACTTGTTTTCCATTAGCTTTTGTTTTTTCCTATTATCTAATTACTTTTGGCTGCTCCTTCTGTTCGTTGTTTTTGGGGTTTCAAGTGTGTGGCACGGAATTATGTACAAAGTGAAAGTTTCCCAGACAATTGACCCGACTATTGCCACCACGTTTTCGGCTACCGTTCGTAACTTCATTGTGCTACGTTCAGTGGTTTCCGATGAATAAGTGGATTCCTTTTCAACACGCTACATTGTTAACCTAATGGCTAGTGCTGGTGGTCTGCGTTCGTGAAATAATAAAATACCTAGGTAGGTGACTGGAACTTATTTGGAGTGCGGAGCTTGACTGTGACTATAAAAGAGCGCATTCAAGAATGGTGGTTTACATATTAGCATATTCAAAGGTCGTTTAGATTTCGCGCAGATTTGTATTGTTATTTACTTTTACTCCATTTTATTTCGTATGGTTTGTGCATTGTCACTGGAAGGGTGTGGGTCTGACATGATAAAGTAAAATGGTAGCGGATGGAATAAGAATTAATTAATAAGCATTATGCACTTACTTGTTGACTCATTTAAGGTACACTCCTAAGTAGAGCAGCAACGCAGACCATAAAAGCGATAAAGTGGGAGGGTGTGTGCTGGTTGTCAGGTATATTTATTAGTTTGTTGATCTATTTATGACACAAGCGGAGTATGCAAATCATTTATTGAACATAAATCTGTTTTGATCCAATTGACATATGCGGATATTACCAGGATGTAAATAAAATATTATTATCTACATACCACAAACCTCATGTTGTTATTCCTATGGCCACTAATTCTTATCTCCCATCCTTGCTCCGAAAATGCGCCATCTCATCAACGACCTTGCGATTCACTCACCTAGATTTCAATTTTGCACTCTTATTATAAATTCATGAAATAAAAACAAAGAAGATAAAAACCAATCAACCAGTTACGAGTAGGCACCGTAACAGTATCGCTCTGCTTCCGCGATGATTTATTTAAATTCCCACAGTAAAAAACGAAAGAGTTGAATAGCGAACTGACATATGTATTTTTTTCACTATTTTTCATGGCCTTAATGAAGAGAGCCTTAAGAGAGTGGTGTGATAGCTTTCCTTTTGTTTTCACTTCCTACTCCACGTGCACCCAGCCTCTTTATTCCTCTCTCACATACACATTTATAGAACAAAACTTCAGTCACCGGCTATAGCAGGTGCAAAAGCTCTTGTCGCATATTCCTTTCTCTCAGTGAGTGGGTAGAGGTGCTTTAGTCAATGACGATGGCCGGCAATACGAACAATGAGATGATCCAGGTTAAGACTGGATCACAAAATACTTACTCTTTGTTCTCTCTCTTTCTACTCTACTCTACATCGCTTGCGCTCTCGACACCGTCTCGTGGTCGCTATTCGATCACATCAACAGTAAAGAATAACAGTTCAGAGTCGTGAGACGTAAAGATAGCAAAGCGGTGACCAACATATCCGTAAAAAAGAAATCGCCTACGTCTAAGTTAGTTGCCGAAAAAAACGCATTGCGATAAGAGGTGTTGGTTTGGTTTTGGTGTTCAATGTTTGTTACCCACTCACTGTAATCGGTTGTCGTTCATCGTCGTGCTGCTTTTTCACCTCCGATTGGTCTTTGTTTTCGGGTTTTCATTTTTTTTTTTTGTTTTCCAATTTCGTGCTCAGAATTTTGTGTTTTGTGTTGGTAGTGATTAAATAAATTGAATTAATCATGGATTTATGAAAGAGCTATTAATTGGCACCATCGGGTGGAGAAGGATTAAGAATGTTTGTTCCTAGTGCCGGTGGATTTTCCATTTTAGTTCAATTAACTTACTTCGAGAAGAAATAAGAAATATATAATACGATAACACAAGGACAAGAGGTCGACAACAATCGTGTTCTATTTTGCAAACGAACTCAACTGAAGCCAGCGCACATGCAGAAACCCTTTCCACACTCGAGCATTCTAATACTTTGGCGCTACTTTATTTAATGGTGTGTAAGTACATATAAGCTTCTCATGCTTAGTGCCATTTCCTTTCCATTTAACCCAATCCTCTCATAATTAAGGGTCAGTTTTGAAAATTGTTCTACTCAACGAGTAGTACTGCAATACAATCGAGCAGTTTGCATAAATAATGATTACTCAGCGCTTGAAATTCAGATTGTTGACAATCGTGAAGATTCTATATTTATCTTGATTAAAGACTGAAACTAATCTTCATCTGCATATATCTACAACTATGTTGTTTTTTTTTTTTTATAGATTTGCATTTTTGTATCTCATGGATAAAATCGATGATTAATAACATGTGTTTCAATCACTGCCCCATGAAACGATTGTACATGAGTAGGTGCTAATGTTGGATGAATGACGATCTTGAATACAATTTTTGGTTCAAACTTTTTCTTTTTGGTTTGTCTGTTTGCTTTGAAGTTTAGTCGTAGACCTGCGACGAGACATGTTTCCATTAAAAGACCTTCATAAGTTTCACATGATTTTACTTACCGGTATTTTGACTCCATTGTTGATAATGGATTTGTGACATTCCCAGGAATTTTGAAAATATTTCCAAATTGAAAAATGATAATGCATCATATTGCATGGGAAAGTGTCACTAGTTTGCATTCTCCCCTTCCCCGGCGCCATATAAAGTTGCTATGTTAACCAGGTAGGTGTCGGTAGGTCGTTTTCCATGAAATCGGGCTGACAGTGTCAATAAATTATGTCAAAGAGACACGGCTCTGAAAGTATAAAATTGTTTGCTCTTGTTTTCTGGTTTTCTACAAAGTTTTTTGAATTGGCATACCAATAGCATAAAGCAGCTTGTGCTTGCACAGAGGCGTCGATTTGATTTTGTAATTGCGCATGTCATCGTACATATATCTCTGCTCAAAAGCCCTGCAAGATCTTCTTTTACATATCATACCATCATACTCAAATCTTAAAAAGAAAATAAAACAAATTTCGTATTTTAATAAAACGCAAAATAATTTATCTATCGGGCAGACATTTATTCCAGTTGTAGGCAGATATTAGATTTAAGCATATGACCACCGCGAGCATATTTGCAGCAATCTTTCTTTGGAGCCAATTTGCCACCACGTTGGTAATTTTGCGTTTGATAATGTTCCTGAAGTCCTCACATGTTGTTAGCTCACGGTAATAAGCCAACTATTGAGTAAGCCCATAATAAGGAATTCAATGGCTCTTAATTCCTCATTGCAATGGCATGAACAAGGAATCTAGTCGACCGGACCATTTCTTGAGATAACTTGACTATCAAACTACCCCTGCAACAAATCAATTGTTTGACCAAATGTGTAGCATAGTGCACCAGTCCATCCAAATCTGGGCAGCATGAAACGACAGCGAACTCCATGGAAATTGACATCGGGATCATTTTCAACGACAAAGACATACGCGTACAATCACGCCTCCGGAACACTTTTTTTGTGGATGAAATAAAATCTCTTGAAGCATATGTGGGTTTGTTACTGTCCAACCATGCCTAGTTTATTTACTGAAAAAGCCATTAAAACGAAAGGGAACTTCATCAGTGAAGAACTTTTTAGAACTGAATATCAGTAAGTGCAGGCAGTTACTTTCTCTAGTTAACGTGTTCCCTTACGCCTAAAGGACTATATTTTCGATAATGAGACAATGTCTCGCGTTATATTGATGATTTGGCATTAGTTGTGTTAGAGAGCTTAATTGTCAGAGCTTTATTAAAATATAATAAGCAAGTTTGGTCTTCACACCATATAAGTTATTCACGCAGAATTGAATCGGTTCAACGTAGATTTTCGAATTTCGCATTTCTAGGTCTCCAATGGGCTAGTACCTGCCACCATGAGTTCAAGCCACCATACGGTGATAGGCATAAGCTCATCGGTCTGCAAACTCTTAAAAAACATCGTGACGTCAAGAATATCATCTTTGTGTATCGACTCTTGAATGGAGTAATTGATTCCCCAGAATTATTTAAGATAGCCTCCCTGTTCACCAATCTCCATCGGCTTAGATCAGTACCATTATCTCGCTTACTTCTTCACCGAAGCGACTTTGGATAGACCGAGCATATGAATAGGAAGTTGCGAGTTACTAATATTGCACGTAGCAGTTTTGATTTCCCTTCGCAATACCCTACTTCGGGACTGAGCCTTTCGTTCTAACGTATGTCAAGCATAGTTTTTAAGTTTGCAGTCCAAGTTTTAGTTTAAGGTTATAAATGTTTCTAAGCTTAAATAGGCAAATAAATAAAGAAAAGATCCCCCTAGAAATGAATTCTACCGGTGCCATATATGCCCTCCTTAATAATTTTCCATTTTCTTATTCTACAATAATATATATCAGATTTATTATAAGTTTAGATCGGCTAAATAATTTTCTTGTAAAGGCAGGTATAAAGTGCCAATGCGGTGGCGTCAAATCAAATAAGAGCAAGTCTTATGAAACGATTATTACGACCGAAAATTGGAGTAAGCGCATTTGAAGTTATGATCACTAGCACAGAATTTTGGTATTTATATTTAATTATTTCCAAAAGTTATTTCGTCCGTGAACTTTATTAGAACAAAAACGCGAACCATGATCGACGTTGGACATTAGCAGATCATAAGAAAAGCTTAATGGTACTTTCGTATTAGAATACAAAACTGTTATGTCTCTATTGAAAAACAATGTACATGGTAAATGAGTACCAATCTAATTCAGAAAAACTTTTACTTATTCGTAATTATCTGCTTAGACTTGTTCCTGTATAAGTATTCTCTTAAAGATAAATCAGCTTAATACTACTTGAGTAAAAGTGTTCTGTGGAGTATATTGGTTAGGTCTCTAGACAGGGCTATAACCAAACAGCAGTCAATGGTCTTGGTGAAATGGTAATCATCAGCGACTATTGAGCGGAAGGTCTGTAGTTCAAGTTTGTCCATAGCCACAGAAAACTGTGCAACAACATCAGTTGTGAATGCGAGATTATCAAAAAACTCCTGACGAAGGCATAACATTTGCAGTATTTAGGTAAGATCACTTCAAAATTCATACTCTGTATGTGCATTTCCAATATAACACCTTAATGATAGGGAAACAAAACAAAAAAAAACTACTATCAACTACAACCAACACGACAAATTCAGTCGAATCTCTCGAATCCTATCTAGGACAATCACCCATGGAGTGTAGTGAACAAACATCTTCGACACAAACCATATGCACCCCAGTTCCAGGTTGTGTGATATAAACCAAATGAACGTAACTCTTGATCCTGCGGGAACCCTATAAAAAAAGTATCGAAATTGCACAATTTGCCTTCCCTTCAGTGACTTGTCTCTCTCTTTACACTATCATGAAGACGTCTTGGTATTTGACAAATAAATCCCCAAAATAAGTAAATGCATGGTCTACTATGGCTCCCAAGGGGCAATGCTAGAATGATTCACAGGTCTTATACGAAGACCCCAATCATCCATCATCACATCAAGGGCAGTTGCAGAAACATTTGCCTGAAGAGTTTTTGACACCAACGTCAAGGAATAGTGCATCAAATGATCAACCAATTTGTAATATGACAATGCAAACTGCTGGCTAGAAATTGTGCGCGCTGAAGAGACTTGTTGATTGAGTCCCAGATTCAACTTCGAATGTCACTAGTCTCCTCATTGAATCAATAAAAATTTCAATTTCGAAAAAAATCGGTTTGGGCTCTCCCGCTTTTTAGCCCCGAGTGCCTCATGCCATGCAATTATTCCCAACGCCAGTCGACAATAAATATATTTGATCAGTTGCCATATGTCCTCGGCATGTGTTGGAATGATTCAAATGTTTTCAAGACTGTTATAAAGGATGAGCCAAGAGATGGTGTCCCCGCAGCTACCGTCATTTACTGAATTCATTATGGTTAATATGTTCGAAACAAGTCAAAGACTGTAGTCTTTGGCAAATTTACTCATCAAAAAATTAGTATTCAATTTTTTTTACGAAATTAGACGATATTGCCTTAGTGGGCCCAGAATTCGTGCAATGGTGCAACGTTTTGAAGAAACTTGTTCGGCATTAGGTCAAATACCACATGCCAAAACACGCAAAGACCATCACCATTGTGAGAGAAAATGTTCAAAACCAGCCGGAAACTTCAATTAATTAGCCTTATTTACGGAGAATTTATATGGTTGACACGCCTTTAACATCCGAATTGTAAAAGATGATTTTTTTGCTCTTTGGTTTTTTAGTGTTTTATTTTTATCAGCTCACGCATGATTTGTGATATGTAGCAATATTAATCGTACTCAATTGGTATTGCCTTTATAGGAGATTTATAGATATAATAACGCTTACAAATTACTGAAATCACACCAATTTCACGCTATCGGACGTCAAGCCACCTACCCGTATGCGCAGAGTACTGAGTAAAACAGTGCTAGTGGATCCGACAGTGTTAATGAAAACCATGATTTGGTGCGATTGTTGGTCCGACAGAACAATTTGTGCGTATTTTTTCCAAGATTCTATCGATCAATGATTTCAAACTTTTTTCGCCCAAAATGCACGAGCTCACATATGGTATATCACGCGAATCGATGGATAAATCGGGAAATGAGTTCGGTGAGCAATTTGTTTCCCATTTTGAACCGGCGAATTCGGCGGCTAGTTCATGCGATTTGACGCCTTTAGACTATTTTTTATCGAGATATGTCAAATCACTCGTCGATGGCAAAATGCGTCAATTGCAGCATTGAAAGATGAAATTACACGTTCCATTGATTAGATACGAGCCAATATGCTTTAAAAAGTGATCCTCATAATCGTTGGCGACATTTACGCAAAATAATCGAAACTAAATGGTGGGCTTTCAATTTTCAACTCAAAACGCTTCGAAAATCACATATTAGTGTACCTACATGACCGATTCGTTGGATCACCAAACCGATTTGTCATCAATTTTGATAACTTTCGAAATACATTTTGGGATGGATGCGTACGTAAATGAACAGAATTTAAGAAAGACTAATGTATCCCAAAAAGCCACTGGGTGATGCGGTTTATAGCATCATTGCCCGTACTCTTTCAACGAGATTGATGGGACAGATACAGTGAATGGAAAGCGTTATCGTAACATGTTTGCCGACTATCTTTTCCAAAATTAAACGAGTTGGATCTGGAAGTTTTCTTCATTGTCTACGGGACCGCGCTAACCCTCTCACAAGCCTTCAACCAATCAATTTGTTGCATACGAAGTTTGAAGATTGCACTATTCCGAAGAGAGTAGACATTGAGTGGCTTCTGGACCATGCGATTGGGTTCCTTTAGGCTTTTTTCTGAAGGGTTATTTGAAGAATAAGGTCGAGACCAGTTACGTAGCCACAATTCATCAAATATATTATCCACATTATATTCGTCATCGATCACACAGTCACACCTTCGGGTGGCCCCCTGCAATAGAAGCCGTGTTGACCACATGAACGATGGCCTTAATTTAATTATTAATTAATTTCACTGTCATTGCACCGGACGATGTCAAAAAATATTCCAAAAAGTGAGAGTCACTACTGATCAGATAATCCACCTCGTCGTGGCATACGTTTCGCAAGAAAATTACACTATTTTCTCTAAACAGCAGGCCAACGTTAAAAGCTCCTCTTTTCAATATGGCTTTCATAAGTAATCTTCAAATCAATCTTTCATCTTTGAGATGAACTGTTTGGTTTCTGTATCCGCGTTGCTTCCCTTTTATTGGCTTTCATTTTGTTATACTTCACCAAATATACTTTGCCTGGTTATCTAATGGTAGGCTTGGCGAATGGAGCTTCTTTACCAAGCTCGCCACAGTTGCCCATGTAAGTACATATGTACAATATGATTCTGCGTCGGATTTTAATGTTACCCTAGAGCGTTCGTTTAGGCGATGGATACAGCCTAATTTGTGATTAATGGATTCGAAGAGCTAAGTGGCATTTGGTATTCGTCTTGGCTTGTACGACCCCAGGTTAACATGATCATTTATTTTCAAATCATACTCGACAGTTGATGCGATTATCTGTCAGCTCTCCCTGTATCTTCTATTAATTCCAAATATGTTACATCCCACACTTAATAGCATCGCACATCGAGTCGAGTATGGTCTTTAGCTTAAGCGGCTTCCTATCGAAACATTTTCGATTACTTTACGCCCAGTAGCGCGTTGGAATATTTCGTGGGCAACTATGGGCCTTCTTATCCAAACGGCACTACCATTTTTCCTTTTGAATCATTCTTAACATTGCTTGCTGTCAAATGAATGGTCTTAATTGGATTGACTTCGTTTTCAATCTTGCAAATGAACGTTCTCGTTAAGTACGGCGACACATAAAAGAACCAGTTTTCAGTAATCCTATGCTAAATGCAGTATCTAGGTCTTTGTGTTTGTCCACATATCCAATCACCATACGCTTAAGGTCAAACATACACACCAATCTGAACCATAGAACTATAGTATGACGATTTAATGTATCTTTTCGGCGTTCTTCAACTTTGACGTTTTCGCAATGGCGTTTGCCAAAGTGCGGGCACCTCCGGCTATTAGAAAACAAAAAACATAAAAAACCGAAACAAAACTAGGTTATGAGAGGTCTTGAACCAACAATGGACTGATTGTTCGCGTTACACACGTTTGACGTCTTAAGACATTTATGAACGTCCTTTAAGTTACCGAGCCGCTTTGGAACGGGTGGTCGTTAATTAAGCTTACGCGTAAGCGTATTTCAAGGCGAACATATCTCATTGGTGTGCCTTAATTGAATGAGTTCACATATGACATGATCATTGTGTGGCCATGCACGAGCTATTTGGAAGGCTTACGATAATCTTTACTTGCAGACTAATTGGGATTTATCGTGGTTATGAAGTGTTTTATTAGCCGGGGAAGTAAAACCGACCAATTATGTCGAATCTTAAGATTGGGATTGTGGCGGATTTAAGTTGATTCATGAAAATTAGTTCTTTCTTCGAAAAAATTGGAATATACGTGTCATGAGGGAGTTTCACGATATGCCATGTATGCTGAGCTTTTCGGCAAGTAGCCATATGGTCAGATTCAGTTCCTTGATTACTTCCTTTTCGAATCAATTCTCGTCGTACTTTTGCAGCACACTTTAAAGACAAAGCAACCTCTCTTTTTTAAGGCTTATATGTCATTGATATCACCATGCTTAGACAGCTATAATCCAACTTCAACCTCCGGCGATCGTTGTGAGTCAGCATTAGAGCATTAGTTATATCATATTATACACTGGATTATACTTTAATTTCTTTTTTTGTGAATAAGTCATCGGAAATCTATCACCAGACAATGCTGTTATGAGTATACCATAAACCTGCTTTTAAAAAGGTCCTAATATCATTTTGATCGATTTCGTACAAAAGAGAAACAACCAAAAGCCATTATGGTACAAAGTGTCTGTTTTACGATAGTATCAGACATCGAACAAGCTATTCAGTTTTAATGAACTGTGGCCGTGAATAGACATTAAACCTCGAGGCTCAGTCGGTATTGTATTTGGCTCCGACGTCGATGGCACAAAATAACGATATTGTATTTCGAGTCTTTTTTTCAACATGGTATTGATAAAACTTGCCAATTCAAGCTCTGCGACAATTGTGCATAAAGGCAAGTCACACAAAGTCAAATGTGAATGCTTCGACCCTCCACGCAAACTAAGATATCGTCGCCTGTATATCAAGATCCCGACAAAAGCAAAGGGATCAAATGAGCACAATAGCTAAACACTTACGAATAGTAGTGAGAGCGACCAAACAGGTTTATTCTTACTTACTTTGCTTTAATTTGAATCAAATTAAAAGAAAATCCATCCTCATGCAGGAAGTCATAAAATTGTATCGTACGTTGTAATAAAAGGGGCATTTCGGAGGCATTAACATAACTACCAATATAAAATCTCATTTATAAGAAGCTATCAATAAGCTTGTATAGTAGTGCCAAAGAACAGATAAAATATGTACTTAACATATGTATGCCTATGCCTACAGGAATATTCGATTAACCTACTCACACCAACCACATTTTCTGTGTAATCTAGTTGGCGAGTGATCGATGATCGGTGCCGTGCTTTGCTGGTTCCATTTTAGTTTTTAATCGCCGCTACACGAAATTACGAGCTTGATTAGTCCACATTAATAAATAGAGGAAAGACCATAAGGCACACCCGTGGTACAAGAAGTACAAGTATAGGTAGTTGATGGAGCAAGCCCCCGAGGTCAGGTTATTAACCGAAGTCATTGCCCCTGCAACATTACTTTGAATCAATTTAATTAGAAACAGTCCACCCGTTAAATCCTAGTCCTATTATACATACGAGGGTGGTCCGATTAGTACTTAGCCTCACCGCCAGATGGCGCCAGTGTCGCAAGAGCTTACTATCGTGTAGTACATTCTAGTAGATGGCTACGGTCGAAATTTCAGCCGGATCGGACTCGTAGTTTTGTGTTGACCGCGTGTGGAAGCGGGGGTGTCCGCGGATTTTAGAAAAATGGAAAAAGAGCAATATCGGTCAGTGATTCGATTCTTGTTTTTGGAAAGGAAATCGCGCAGCGAAATCAAAGAGCGTTTGGGTGCTGTGTACGATGACTCTTCTCCTTCGATGGCGACCATCAAAAATTGGTTTAACGAGTGTGGCGTGGTCGCACGTCGGTTTTTGATGAGCCACGTCCAGGTGCCCTGAAAACGTCTACCACGGAGGTAGCTTATTGGCAGACCACCGATTGAAGGTGCGCGAGATAGCTGAGACAGTAGGCATTTCAAAAGATCGAGTGGGTCATATCCTGCATGAAATTTTGGGCATGAGAAAGCTGTCGGCGCGATGGGTGCCGCGTTTGCTCACTTCGGACAACAAGCGCAACCGTGAGACTACTTCAGAGCAGTGTTTGACGCTGTTTAAGCGCAATCCGAAGGAGTTTCTGCGTCGTTTCGTGACAGTCGATGAAACACGGATCCACTGGTACACACCAAACACCAAGGAACAGTCGAAACAGTGGACTTCACCCCGGCGAACGTGCTCCGAAGAAGGCGAAGACTGTCCCATCGGCCGGAAAGGTGATGGCCACCGATTTCTGGGATTCACAAGGTGTGATCCACATCGACTATCTGAGGAAGGGCAAAACGGTCACGTGGCTGTACTATGCCAAATTATTGGGCCGATTCGACGCCGAATTGAAAAAAAAACGGCCCCACTTGGCGAGAAAAAAGTGCTCTTCCACCATGCTAACGCACCGGCTCACACCTCCGCCCTCGCCACGGCCAAATTGGTCGAATTGGGCTACGACTCAGTGCGACTTCTTTTTGTTTCCAAACTTAAAAAAAGTCACTCGCCGGGCAGAAATTTCAGTCGAATGCGGAGGTCATCGCTGCCACGGAGGCCTACTTTGCAGACCTCGAGAGAACGTATTTTTCAGACTGATTAAAGAGGTTGGAGCATCGCTGGGTCAAGTGTATCGAGCTAAAAGGAGACTATATTGAAAAATAAATCGCAATTTCTCCAAAATTTTTGTTTTTCTTTTGTAGGCTAAGTACTTATCGGACCATCCTCGTATATTGTAGGATTTCGTTCTTCAAAATTTCCAGTCCTTAGATTCGGATGTTCTATGTTATCCGAGGCAAATCCTGAAACATTGTTTGTCAAACACTCGAATCTTTTCCATTAAGCTGATTCTCGTAATTAACCGTGAACCACATGGGACATCAACAGACAATCATAAGCCCGACTAAGGTCGCGTAAATTATTACGGTCATTCTGAAATTAATTTGGCTGCGATGAAACAGCTATCTTCTCAGAGCGAAAGCGCCCAGGATTTTGTAGGATCATAATCTATATGTTTGTCAAAATATGCATACTGGTCTCGCCAGATTCCAAGGCTGGAATGAAATTATGTTTCGCCAATGAACGCCCGTCCAGTCCAAAAATCTGCGCCAATGTTTTTCTAGTGTCTAGAGAAGCATTAGACAAAAGAGTTTTGAATCAAATAGATTCTGATTTCTGGAAGCAAATTTTCAACAACCAGTCATCACAATATTGATTATTTTTTTCGAGCTCGTTCTGACTGGTCCCATAACCGAAATGCACAGCACACTCTCAATATAATCGAGTAGCCGAGTTAATCTTTCGGGGTAAAACATTACCATCATTGCTTGCATCCTAATCTGTGACGCAGTCTTGTTTTATTTTTCTAGTATTTTGTTGTTTAAGTCACCAATGTTTAACATTATTCCGGATAAAACTTCTTCTGCCCCAGCAACTCTTACACAAGTTGGTTTAAAATATTCTTTATGCTTACTTACTTAACAGGTCAGCGATCCATGGAGGGTCTGAGCCTGGGCTATGGCTGATTTCCATCCTTTATGGTCCCGGACACGCTGCTTCCAGTTGTCAAGACCAAGTTGTCTAACATCCGCGATCTCTTGGTTTTTATACCGGAGATTCGATCTTCCTGTTCTTCTCGAACCGGGAGGTTCGGAATCGAAGACCCTAATAGCTGGATCGTTGTTCATGCATGCTCATTTATGTTCATATTCATGCGTTCGATGTGGCCGAGTCAGTGTAGTCGACGGATCTTTATCTTCCGGATTACATCCACATCTTTGTACAGGTCGTAGAGTTCACGGTTATGTCTTCTCCTCCGTTCACCTTTCTCACAGACAGGACCAAATATCCGGCGCAGAATTTTTCTTTCGAAGGAACCCTAAATCAGCTCCGCTTTCCTGCTTATCGTCCAGCTTTCGGCTCCATACTAGACTAGACTCAGTATCAGCGGTTTCCAAGGGCGATTCTATGCCGGATCTCCGCTGTGGTGTCATTTCTGAAATTTACGTTTGCGAGGTAGACAAACTTCTCAACCACATTGAAATTGTAGCTGTCAATTGTTACGTTTTATGACGATGGTGAGCGACGGATTGGTATTTGCTTGACAGCATGTACTTTGTTTTATCCTCATTGACTTTAAGACCAACTGCTTTTGCCTGTTCTCCAGTCGTCGTGAACGCTTCCACAACGTCACGGCGCGACCGCGCGATGATGTCAATATCATCCACCATCATCATAGAAGATAGTGCCTTCTCTGTTGATACCTGCCCTTCGCACTATCTGCTCCAGCACCAGGTTGGAGAAGTCACACAACAGCGCATCTCCTTGCAGAAATCCGATGCATGTTTCAAACGACTTAGAAGTCCTAGAACCAAGCTACACGGTGCATCGCGTATTTTTTAGCGCGGCGCTACACAACCGGATCAGTTTTCCAAATTACTCTTTATAACCATGCTTAATTTTGTTAACCGTAATTTCTTAAGTGGATTACAGTGCAAAACGCCGATTTGGTTGAGATTCTTTTACACCACGGTGCGTCACATTCAATGCAATAGTCCTTTCGCGTCTTCCCTCGGTTTTGTAAAAAGTACTCCCGGTTTTTCCACAGATGGCTCTACTTCTCCCTGCCTGGTTCGCCGTCACTTGTCCGTCTGAGCCGAGGTTGACAAAATTCAAATTACTAGTAAAATAATGTTCTGGTCTATAACGGTGTTACGCGTCTTTCATTGATGACAGCATTTATTCTAACAAAATATTACAGGGACTGAGCCGATAAGAACAGCTTCAAAATAGGCTCCATTCATTCATACACTTTTTGTGGACTCGTCTTCCAGGTCGTACAGGAAAACTCACGGAGTGCCATATCTGGAGTCAAAAACTTGCTTATAAGTGGATGATGGATAAGTCATGAAATCCTTTCTGATAATAATCCCAATCAATTTTTGGCAGATCATCTGCCTCAAACGCTTTATAACGCTTAGACATTCATAGTTTTACGCACCGGAATAAACCCCGACACCATTTCAATGAGGTTGGCTTGATTGTGTATCATACGTTTGGTCGTAACGATTCGTTTCATGAAAATAGGAGTCAAAATTGACTCATTCTTGATTTCTTCAGAAATTTTTTTGCGATGATTCATTTGAAAAAAATTTAACTCTTTTAAATCAAGTCGCGCTGCGATACGTCTCATGGTCTATCAATTTATCAATTAAAATCTGGCGAACTGATTCGGGAATTCTTGTGAGAACCCTCTGAAATTATAGCGATGATATTTTGAATAGAAGAACTCGGGGTGTGTCACGTAAAGACACTAATACGGCGACCATAAAGACCTATTGTACCCCCTTCTTTTGTCTAGGATTTGAGTGCAGCCTTCAAAAATTTGACAAATTCTCTTAATGGGATTCCTGGAAGACTTTCCCTGTTATGGTTGTGTTGTTTGTGATTTTGAATCTTTCTCGGGCAAGGCTTGAACAGACGGCCATAGTGATGATATACATAGTACTGTTTCAGACCCTCTCAGACGCGTAAGTTTAAAATATTGTTATTTCGCAAACCTATTCGGTACGGAGTTACCACTCAGATTTGGTCTATTGTGAATTTTCCTAGCACCGTGTTGTTAATGGTTTTAGCACTCCCACATAATGGTAGAGGGGATTCTATAAGCGTTGATTAAGAGCCGTACGCCCCTTAAATTAGCGCAGTTAATGTCATCGATTTTCTTATAGACCGGGCGACAACGATACTGAAATTCCACTCAACAACATTATGAGATTTCTCTGCGACGGAACTGTCTTAAATATTCATTTGGTGTGAGTGGTTTATTCTATCTGACAGCAGTATTTTAACTATCACAGCTTATAGAGTCTGCAGGAGTGGTCTTTCAATAGTCTCAGTATTGATTGTGACTCTATTACTTGTTATCGGCTTTCGTTCTTATAGCTTTGTTACAAGTGTTCGTTTTACTTTCGAACGTGGTTCCTGAGATAGCATCACTCCTCCATCAACGCTTTCCCAGCTCTTTCTCTTTTCTTCACACAATAGTTTTTTTAAATAGCGCTGTAGGATCCGTGGATGGCTTCATCCTTCGTATACATTCCAAAAAGCTACCAAAAAACAACTAATTTTGGCTTCGTTTTTATCTTAAAGCTTTATCAGACATTATATTAGAATATGCCCTGCTACTGGCCCACCACTTAATAACATCAGTGGAACAAGTAGAAAGGACCCATCTTAAGAGGCTTAAGAGGCTTTACTAAATATAAGTTGAATGTGTTCAGTGGAAAGTTGGCTCCAAAAAAATCTTGTAAACTATCAATGTGAGGATTATTTTCCTTCTTTTTAATTTACCGTAAAAAAAATAAATATACAAACACAAACACGAATGGCATCTTACTTATCGTGTACAAAATAAAATACGAGAGCATCCTTAAAAGGAAAAGGATCAAAAGAAATAAATTCAAATCTTTGTCATACTCACTTTAAGCCCAAGACAATTCATCATTGACGGCGAAGACTATCAGCAATAGCCGTCACTACTGTTGACAATGTGACAATGTGAGTGACGACTGGAAATTGCCGTGTAAAAGGTGGGCCATATAGAATTTTTTTTTTTTTAAATGATAAGTTATTTTGACACTGACAGCTGTTTCTCGCTCGAAATCCTGATAAAAAGTCATTATCATACCTCCGCGGAACGAAATGAGTCGCCTTACGCTTGAACAACGTTGGGAAATATTGGAAACTTATTTCCAAAGTGAGCGCTGTGTAGCCCAAACAGTGAGTTTATTAAAGTTTTGGCCGAAATGAAACATCCACCGCGACTGCTGTACGCAAGTTTTTGCAAAAAGTTCGTGAGACTGGACCACTCATGGTCCTCGTCGTCGTACGGTGCGCAGAATGTTGCTGCTGTGGCCGAGAGTGAGGGACTCGTATCACGAACATCAACTCGCCATCGATTTCAACAGCTCAACATTTCACGCACTAGTCTGAGGAGAATTCTGCACAAACATTTCGGATTATTCGCTTACAAGGTTCAATTGACTCAGGAAGATGCACGACCATTCGCTTCGTTATCGTTTCGAAGTTTGATGAAAAATCATCTTTTCTGATTAAAATGCGCTTATTTTCATCTCGGCCGCTACGTTAACAAACAAAATTGCCGCATCTGGGGCTCGGAAAATCCGCACTTTATTGTCGAGAAGCCAATGCATCCACAGAGAGTGACAGTTTGATGCAGATTGTGGACTGGTGGCTGGCATGTCATGTTAACCTTTTACGCCACGCCACACAACCAATGTCACAATCGATCTTTTGCGCACCAAATTCCCGAATCGTCAGCCGTCATCAGCCGTCTTGGCGATGACAGTTGGCCTCCTCGGAGCTGCGATTAGACCCCTTTGGATTTTTTTTGTAGGGAACCGTGAAGGACAATCCGGAATTCGAAGGAATTCAGGGAAAGCAACTGCTTGCTGTAATTGTCGGAAGTGGCGCGAAAGTCCGTGTAAGTCGATCTTAAGGGTAGCATTACATTGAACGGTATGGTAGATTAAGGAGTGTGATCCATACAAATTAGTCGCTTGTGGCGAAAGGCGAGTAGAGCAGAGTTTAAGTATTAATAACGAGGAGATTAACACTCCGACTCGAATTTTATTGGACGCAACAATTGAAGTCCTGATCCGAGTTTCAACCCAAACGGATTTGGGTTTTAACCCAGAAGGGACGGACCAGATACTGTCAACCAGCCAGGGCCGAACCAAACGACCGAGACGGCACTATGAACAAGTGTCTCAAATTGGTTTGTAACCACCCAGACTTACAGAATAGTACGATCGTTACTTAGATACAGCTAACGAATTTGCAGGTCTCATAAAAACAAATTTATCTGACGGACCTGGAGTTGGGGTAAACCCTGGTCCAGAAGACACGTCATACATAGATTCACAGCACTAGAAAAACAGATGTTGCTGCTTTGGACTTTGAGATGGAGTTTTAACCCTTATTTAGGTCACGAGATTTGAAATATCATAATTCAAACCGACTCGATAACATACCTTATACATATTTCATACCATTCGACAAATGTGAGGCTTACCCTTCTCGACATATTAACACTTTTAGACATTTCTTATCCAGATGAACCAGTCTTCTTTGTTCAAATATAATCCGATTTATTGCCGACCGCAGTGTGAAATTTCGAAATAACACACGTCGCCGCATTTTCTCTGAAAAATAGTTTGTATCTACAAATGCATTGCAACATTATTTCACAAATGTGCAAATATTCATCGAACAAATACACAAAAAAATTGCGTCGAAATTTAAATTTGATGGATTACAACTGGCCAAAAACCGCGCAACCGCTTCAATGAGTGGGAGCATGACGCCAGTGAAAGATAAATTTCCTGCTTTACGCGCCTAACTCATGTCGACATTGCGAGATCTTAGTGAAGAGCAGTTCCGAGTGATCACAAGTCTGCGATGATTGAATTTTTATGCAAGAAAACGAGATTTTTCTCGATACCGAGCCCCAATATCATTCCTCGTTGTCATGGTCATGGTTCAGTGAAACGTAAAAAAACCTCAAATATGAGTCTGTGTGTTTAAGGTATTTCCGACTGGAAACAATACAGCGAAAAATAATACAAAAAAATGTGCGCTAAATCCGGCATAGTCGTCAGAGGCAGCATTAGCTGTGTCTAGCTTTTTGGCAATGACCACATGGACAGGGTCAAGAAATGTTTAATGATTTTCCTTTCTTCAATTGAATCCGCACGATGCGATACTATGGACAAATATGCCCCCAACATGAGTCAGCTGTTTGTTTTCATTCAGGAGATACAAAAGAAGTTCGTGCTCGAGGTTGACCAAAAAGCGAAACCAAATTCGCCGCCAGGCGTGGGCTTGAATGTGATTGTAGCGCACTACCAACTTGCAGCTGTGGTCCTTAGAACCCGAAATGATTGATTTAAAAAGACAGCCCAGTTACAGTACGGATTAATTCACGGCCACGATCTATAACAAGCAATCAAGTCATTGGTAAACGGGTGTAGTGCGATTCGATCCGGCAATCTGGGAATTATTTCCTGCTCCAAAAGAACGCAAACGTTTAGCAATCGTTAATTACCAGCTACCGACAGTGCGACAGGGGGAAAAAAGCAAATCAGAGCAAATACAAAAAAAAGAAAACGAAAACACAAAAGCAGAAACAGGTTGCATGAGATGTGGCTCGAACAGTGATACCAAATCAATTTGCGTTCTTTAATTACCCCAGCTGGTCGGCTGGTACGAATATGTTGGCGTGTATCACGCTTATTAATTGTGTTTTTTCTTCTAATAGTTTGCTCCCCCGAATGTAATTAAGTGGGTTTAAAAGCCTCGTAACCTAGGTTCCTGATAACATTACCTAACAGTTGGTCTACAAAATCAGACAGTATTAATCGGTCGGTGATTAGTTAACTAGAGCACAGGGGCAGTTCTAAACACGGGCTCTTGAAATTCCTATTCTATTTCTCCGACACAGAACTCGAGTCCGCAATTAATCAAGTGGAATTCGCGCTCCGGAGTAAGTCATTTGTTAAATAAGTTCACGACAATCTGTTAACGAGGAAGTCATTCGAAGCTGTAACCAAGCTAAGCTACCTAGAACAATTGGAGCGGTTTTCATGTTGACATTGGAATGTATTTAAATAATTATTGTTCGGTCTGACTAGAATGCGGCATTCTCTTGCGCATACCTTGACACCTGGTGACCGTTTGACGTAATGACAATGAAATATTGATCGCGGGCAGAAGGAGTTCGAGATCAACGACGAGCATAAATATCTGTTCTAATGACTTTATGTTGCATACGACACGTCAAGTTGATGGACATCAGTGTACACGAGTTGGTTTGAATTCCTGTATAAAGATTTCTTAACACGTGCATTTGAGGAGTGGTGCAGTGTTGTGTGTTCTTCTGATTTCTTTTCGTGAATCCTTGTTTACTTGTGTAATAAAAATCATGCAAACAGCCAGTGCAGAAATTATAAAGCCATAAATCCGAAAACAATAAAAAGTAAAAACAAAAATCAGTAGTGACCGTCACCGGAAGAGCGGAAAGATCCAAAACAACTTAAACCATTTAGCATTGTCTTCGACCCAGGGAAGAACCTGTTGAGCAACAATTACTCATTAAAATTAATAAAATTATCTAAGCGTGCATTAGGTGAGATAAGTAGTGAAGTGTTATGAAACAGAGTTGAAATTACGATCATTCGCGGCGTATTTGCTTTCGTTACTGTGGCCGAGGGCCGTTCATACAACCCTGATCGTCTTTAGCGAATTTGTTTCATTAATTTTTTGTTTGTTTTCTGATTACTCGAGAGCCGTGAGCTTTCCCCTTCAGGTAATTTAACAGAAGGCTTTGAGATATGCTTCACGCTTGTCAAGGAAACGATGTTTAATGACACATAAAAGTCAGGCGTTGACAGCTCACCTCACGAAGGGTTTAATGGTTTTAAAAATCGTTAATTATATCTCCTTGGAAGCAGAAGCCCTAGACTCTGTGACGATCATTATTATGGTCATTTCACTTGAATTCGAGCTGCATATATGGAAATATTCATATGTACCCGTATGTCTCATAACGATGATTAAGACTTGTATTGGATTAACCAGAAGGTCCGAGCGGATTTCCTAAGTATTGTAGTTTTTGAAAAGTAAAGTTTATAGCATTAAGGAAATTTTATAGCGACCGAAATAAATGATTATCAGAGGAATTAATAAGGATAACAGCCAAGCTCCAATAAGTGTTGGCGATTCTGGTAGGAGTTCTGGACACTTTTGCCGATTTCTATTTTTGATTGATCCAACCTTAAGCATTAATTGTCCGAATTGTTTCGTTGTTCTGCAGTGACTCATTGTGTACTATTCCCTTCTAATACCAAACCAAAATCTTCTTCGGATGTAAACGGCCTTTGAAGTCGTCTCGCTTACTCCACGACCTTTTCCACTTGACATAACTACAAATTATCGACTTCTCGCCTGTTATGATTCCTTTCAAAAATGGACAATGAATAGTGTTTGCGTAGCAAATTGCTGGAAGAAATGCGTTAAATAGTACCAAACATCAAGTTTCTTTATAATTTGAAATTTACTATACCGTTCAGTACCAGTTGACGTATGAATATTTGTCCTCATTCCGATTTCCCGAACTATGATTCGAGTAAAGCTACATCCATGGTCAACTATTAACAATTAACCAGAACGAGAAGCGACTTTAAGTATTTTTTTCTCCTAAACAAAACTTAGTAAACCACTTTCGGCACATGCGTTCGCTACAGCTTCCTCTCCATATATGGTAAATTTTCTTTTCGAATTTGCGTCGAACTCTTGCCTTTACGAAAACAAAAAAAAAAAAAAAATGCACCGAAAAAACACGTTAGTTTATTGGAAAAAATAATATCACCAAATTATTATTAGTGGCAATCTGAAACTCGGAAGTTCGTTGAAAATCCTTCACCAAGCCTCTCCGTCATAAGTTCGTTCCTTCAATGTTTCGTAGTTTCGTTCCGTCTCTTCTAATTTCATTCTTATATTGTCTTCCCATTTAAGGTTCGGCCTTCCTAGCGGTCTTTTTCCCACGAATTCCGACTCTCTTTTTTTGATTATTTGTCCACTGTTCATTTGTTCTACGTGTACCACCCATCATAGTGTTTGCGATTTTATTACTCGGACAATTCTTGGGCTGAATAAAGTTGCTCGAGTTTCTGATTGTGTAGTTTTCTCCACTCGACCGTTTTCCATCAGAGATTCTCCTTGAATATTGTTTTCAAAGACTCTAAATCTATTTTCCTTATTCTTAGTCAGAGACCAAGTTTATGTTTTATCATGGTTTTATAAATATAGATTCTGACATTGTGGTACAAAAGAGTTGTTTTGAATAATTCCCTTATCGCGAAGAAGCACGCGTTACGATCTTTATGTTGTTTTTGGCAATCAATATGGTTCCAAGGTATTTGAATTCGTCCACGTTTTCAAAGTGCATCATTTGGCTGTACGAAATTCGGATCGATCCAAATGATTTGATTTTCTCTTCATTTATTCCTAAACTTATGTACTTCCTTCAGAAGCTTCAGATCGACAGCGTTAGCTAGATCGGATGTGATTACATCAAGGGTTACTCGACTATGATTTTCATGATAGATCTAATTACGTCTCCCAGCACCTATGTTTTCTTTGTACTTGTATCAGTCTAACATTTTCGGTATGCCAGCCTTACGTCATATGCCTTCGTAGATTTTAAGTTCATAAGCTGTTTCGTGGAATTCCTATTTCTTTGGAAGGCATCGTATAATGAAAACCTAGTCACCCATGAAGCTTTTCCTCCTAAGGCCACACTGGTAGTCTCCGAGTTTTTCCTTAGTATATAATCTTTACGAGAATATTTGACAGCACTTGGTAAAAACTTTATAACAGTAATATTCGTCGGTAATTTTTGGATTGCGGGAATGATGACTGATTTTTCCATTCCTCGGGAATAGTTTCGTTGTTCCATTTAGCCCATGTAGCTTCTCTGTTCATTCCTTTCCAGCATGTTTTATTAATACTGATGGTATTAAACCGACCTTGGTTGTCCTGTTATTCTTAAGGGGGTAGTCTCATGTGAACGCATTAATTTTACCTCTTTTTAGCGAATTTTTTTTTATAAGACAAAAAAATTCAATCATTTTAATTTTGTTATATGTTTTTATTTGTATCTTAAACTGTATAAAATTTTATTTTCTTATTTTACATTTTTTATATATTTTTTTTTTAATTAAATTAGACACAAAAAAAAACAGGTCACTGGTCATGGTAATAGCGGCTGTTCATGTTGTCTGAAATAAGAAAAATCGAATGGATTATTGTTCAGTAGGTCTGTCGCTGTCGGCCCTACCAATATTAATCAATTTCATTGAAAAACAAAAAATGGCAGACTGTAGAAAAAAATCTTGTTTTTTTTGCAAATTTTTTTTAGTTAAAATCGTTTAAAAAAAATAAGAAAATATTTTCGAAAATAAGCAATTTTGGTACGGCCGATAACCATTAATGAGTAGCAGAACATATGTATATAAATTTCAAAGAAATCGGTTGATTATTTTTTTTTTTAGGACCATGACAGTTTTAGAAAATGATGTTTCGAGAAAAATGCGTTTAAAGTTTCAAGAGCAAAACAAGTCGTTTACGGCACGTCGGCGACTATGAGTTGTCACTTATTTAATACTAGGAATTTCGGTCTGAATTTTTCACAGGTCTTACTATCGAAATATGAAAAAAACAAAATCGATTTTTCGAAGTGGTCACATGAGACTAGCCCTTAAGTCCATGGATTGTTTCCTTTACTTTCTCGATGGTCGGTAGTTTTACCCAAGTATTCATCGAAATTTCACTTATCAAAATATGTACGAATCTGATACATCTATTTGACACAAACTTCTCAAATTTTGCTTTTCCACAGGACTTTCCGGATTACCAATACTTTTCCATTATTGAACGAAATTTTATATGTCCCTCATTTCTATAGTATTAAGGTGTATTGAATTTATTTCGCCTAAGGCTTGCCAAAGGGCACCGTTCATCATTTGCCTTTCTTAAGTATACTTTTTTTCAAAAAAATTAAATCGACAAAATAAGATTGCGGACTTATTCATCTCTGGTAATTTTGTTTCCGTGCATGGATTTGAAATGTCTGACTTGGAACTTAAATACGTTTTCAAAAATATATTGTAACTTGCCTCCAATCTACAAAAGGTTTAATTTAGAGTTTGTGCCTTTGTAAACCCTCCACACGTACGTCGCTGCTCATTTTCTGTTTACTATTAAAATGTCTCATAGAATAGAAGAAAAAATATTCAATCTTTGAACCTACGTCGGTAAAGAAGAGGTTTTTATAGAAGGCCTCTTTAATGGAAGACTCTAATGAGAGTTATTTATTTTATTGAAATCTCCCCTGCGCACCTTTTCATTTTCTTAGGAATATTCTCTTCACTGCTATTCGAATGCTACTTCAGATAACTTCAGCAGTATAAGACCTTTTGGGCTTGGAAAAAGGCAATATGTTGTTAGATTCTCTTTCTGACAGCATACGAGCTCCGCGTCCTGAACGTCTTTTGAAACGATGTACGAATCGATTCCATTTACGACTTATTCGAAAAATCGAAAGTGCTGCTCAGCCAGGAAATGTTTCACCGATCGGAACAGGTAGTAGTCAAAAGGAGCGATGTCTAATGGCAGACGGGATAGGATGTCCCATTTCTCTTTTTCCAGATGGGTTTTAACGACCTGAGCAACATATGGACTTTGCCGTGATCACTTTGTCGTGTTCCTACTCGCATAATGGACATTTTGTATCCAATGCTTGACTCAAACGTATTATTTGCCTTAGGTAGCAAGATTCTGTGATGATTTCACCAGGTCCCTCATAAGGCTAAGTTTCCATCAAATTCAACCCATAAGCTTTGATCCAAGAATGTTTGTGTCGTCCTCACGATTTTTTCACTTTCGATTTACACAAATGCAGATGCAAACCCGTTTTTGCTGCTAGACATTCAGATAGCTTGCGAAACATATTTTGCTTTTGGACCATTTCTAAGGATTTCACATCCCTTTACTAACAGAAGCCTCAATGTAGATTTCAATGAAATTTATTCGTCATAATGTGATATTTCTAACCAGGATACACAACTAGCGTCATCTATTTGAAGAAGGCAGATTCTCACTTGTACACCTGATATTGTCTCAAAATTTAGACATCTATATATTTGCATGATAACACGAGATAAATTAGTCTCACTTCTGGACGTGATCGCTTTCTCACTTACATCTCAAGAGCAGAGTTTAAAAGCCACTGTCCTAAAACTACAGTCGGAATAGATCTTTTTCACCGTAAATTGTGTCACAGGCGATCCAATACGAGCTAGTTTTTTAAATAAGAATTTACGGGCATTGCATGCGTGCCAAACTTCTTGTCTTTCCAAAATTTCTGTTCAATATTTATTCACACCCACAAATCAACGCTTACAAATTGGAGAAATGTATTTTTAAATTCAGAGATCAATGAAAAAAGTTGTGGGTGCACAATCACATTTTATATGGTCAGAAAATCAAACTTGGTGTAAAGCCATAATAAGCTCAAAATTAATCCTTTTTTTGAATCCTGAAAATTCTGCTCGGAAGCGACCCAAGAGCCACCAATACAAGAAAAGAGACGAACTGTTTGGTGAGGTCTGAAGGCAGGAGGTATCCCGACCGGATTTCTTTAGAATGCGGAGGGAAGATGTGTAACCGTAATGGGGGACTATACAAAACAATGATCCGTGAGTTTTGTTGCCAAAAAAACAAAAGATTGTTTTAGATGACTTGTGTTTTCCACAAGATGGTGCACTGTGCGGCACAGTGGCGAAAGCATATAGTTATCGATAGAAAAACATCATCTCAAGAAACAGACCTTAAATTAGCTTTCAAGATCATATGGATTGCTGGATTGTTTTTAATATGCTCCAGTGCTCGATAATTGAATCTACAGAACGGACCGTCTGAGAGCTGATTGCAAAATGAAATTATTCTTAAATCTTATGTGCTATAAACAAGATTATCAGGTCATTACAATTTACGACGATTTAATTGATTTTTATTAAAAAAAAAAGTCCGGAAACTATTATTGGATCACCCTTTTACTCTGGGAAAAAACAGCGATAGAGCAAACAATACAGTTTTGGGCTTTTCCACATTACGCGATCTCGTTATCAGGACATCCTCGATTTCGACTACTAATTAGTCCAGTTGCGTATTTTCCCTTCGACAACAAAAAAGCATTTCCTCTTCATTGCACTACAAATTCATTGGGGGAAATTCTGAACATGAAGCCTAAGCTTACGTCAGCATCCAACACGAAAGAAAGCAATCTGAAACCCCTAATTGGAGCAAAAATCTAATTACTTAGTAATTAGATTTACAAATGCATGACAATCCAGCGCGAATATCTTTCATTATCAATTCATTTCCATGACCGCTTGAACCGCTAACCGCAGCAGCACCGGTAGCACCCGAGCTCTTGTTATAAATTAAAATTGAGATACTCGCTCGCATTGCACATCTCACCGGATGGAAAATTACATCTCGTATGACAAACGAAGCGCTGCCCTTTTAATGCCACGCCAAGTCACGGTAACAGGTAATCATACTTCTACCAACCGCTGTTCAACATCCACCTCCAAAGTCGAGCTTTCACTTTCATTTCGTCGATACACATACGAATGAGCGTGGCAAGCGGGTGTGTTTAAAATCTGCACGCAATATAGCGTTTGTGTACTTGCAGCCAACACATTTCGGCGACGTTCGCGAGAAAATTTGCGAAGTACAACCTGAGATTGCAACGTTAGTTGGACAATGCAAACGAATTGAGATTCAGTTTCGAACGAAGTGGTTATGAATGTTACGCAACTGTTGGTGCAGTTTATGATAAATATTAGCGCCAATGTGCCAGTTAACTCAACAACGGTGTAGGAGTTCGACCTAAATGTGCGAAGACGTCTGTGAGATGATATTGTTTAATTGAACGAGGAATGGCGTTTGCATATTTTCTCCTAGACAAGTGTTTGATCGTGTGCCCGGTGAGTGGCATTTGACAGGTAGTTGATGGAATTGTTAAGATGATAAATTGCATGCATATGTCGTGGGTTGGTAACACGTCTTCACAGTGATGTGGATCGAAAACTTTGTTAACAGAGTTATTAGAGATTTTGAGTAGTTTGTACCCGTAGTTTCAGGGCATAGGTCGAACTTATTGCCACGCCAACAGATAGTAAGTGGTTTTGATTACAAAAAGCGTTTCTTCAATAAGCGTGCAAACTTTCAAATTGAATAAGGGAAGTTTGTACGACTTTTAAAAATGATATTCAAATGGTTTCCGCGGCTTCGTTTACAGGACTGGGTCGGGGTTGATCTTATCAATGGTTTGAATGATGTTGTTCTTCAGTTGGTCAATTGTTGTTGATTTGTTGCCATAAACCAGCGACTTAACGTAGTCCGAGAGAAAAAAATCGTATTTTCTGGAATTAACGTGTTCAAGGGATTTGTTTTGGAAGAGCTCCAATGCAACTTCTAAAATAATATGGCTTCTAATTCACTCCTCAAAAATCGAGTTATCATGGCCCGACACTATTCGCCATTGACAGTCACTGTCTGGCCATTCTCGTTTTAGAAAATACACGGCCCAATGATGCCACCTTTGCAAAATCCATACCAAACATTGAGTTTCTCCGGATGCATTGGAGGCTCCTGACACTACTGTGGATTACTCTCTCCTCAAATGCGGCAGTTCTGCTTGTTTACGAAGACGTTTAACCAACGGATGTATCCACATTTAACTGCTCTAGAGTTCTTGTGTCAATGGATACTTTTTGCAAAATTCGCCAAGTTGACGACGAGGAATCTAGAGATTTTGGTCCTAAGCCACATTTCTTAGCAATCACATTTGGGTGAAAATGTGAAAGCGAATCGGTTCCCCCGAATTCCGCGACATTTCTTTGAATTGCTGATCAAATTGGACGATCATTTCAGCCAGATGAAAAATTTGGCGAGTATAACACAATTTTTTATAATAATGTTAACAATTTTGACGCGTTGTTGAATGGTGTATCGCGAACGGTCAACGCCTGAAATGTGACTATTGCTACGTCAAAGAAGGTCAACGCCAGGGCAATAAACTGTCAAAGTTCAAGCATAGCTATTCCAAAAAAGCAGGACAATAGAAATATAGATCCAATAAGGTAAATCACTTGTGCAGGTTCTACGTTGCAAGCCTGATACTTAGTTTCAGCGATAGTGACTCATTTATATTAGAAAATAAACCTGTTCCTAAATAATGTGCATTTTTTATTAATTTAATAGTTCTTCCATATATTATTCGTGACAGAAGATAAACGAACAATGTTACATTGACAGAAGCTGAGATTGTAAGCATCACTCATCAATAATAAATAAAATATTAAATTTTATTGATCGTAATCTAACTCCAGGGTAATGCACAGAGCAATTCCAAGTTGGTCAGTTCTGGATGAAGCTGGTTGAGCTAACCCTTAACCAATATGTTTCGTCAAGGGCTTAGACCTTAATCAATCGAATTGATTCTAACTTCTCAGCTTAAAGAGCTTTCAATTCAAATAATGACATTTGAAGTAGCTGCTACAAATTGAATTTTTTTCCCGTCTCCGTGCCTCTCACTCTACTGTGGCGGGCCTGAACAGCCATGGAATGAATATTGCTTAACAACCAATTACTCTAATTAATATAATAATAGATAGTTAGTAAACGTTATTAAAAGGAATCTTACATTACTTTAATGATAGAAAAATGTATTGCTAACACTTATTTTACTCTATAATTAATATTTTTTTGAATGTGGATTACCCGATTTGCATTACAAACTACCTTGAAATGTCAATTGATTCAAAAGTATGAGGTTCAAAAAGTAATGGGAATTGTATAATTTTGCGGGTTGTTCGTTGTTTTGTTCGTAAAGAGTTCTGATGTTCTAAATGCCCAGAAAACGGAAAGAGATTCTTAAAGAGCCATTGTTTCGAGTTACAATAAATGCTCGAAAGTTTATATTAAATGCTCCGAAAATGCTTGAGGAAACGGGTGAAGTGCTGGCTTACTTACATCCTTAGATAGCATTATAGTTTATTGCATCTGGGCCTCAGCTAATAAATCTTCAAAGCCAACACGATCCTTACACCACCTTTGATGTGGTCGTTGGAGGTTGATACTCTGCGAGCCGAAGCAATAATGTTACTTCATTCTACTTGGCTTAGACATCTTACGCGTTAAATCCATAGACACCTGAGTAACCAATGTCCCTCTTCTCTACTGTTCTCTCCGACTTTTTTAAAGATAAATGAATTTAAAGATTGCACGCAATTTGAAATCATTGGGACAGGAACCTATCAGTTGCCCCTGATGAGTTACTATAAGCTTCCACTCTAAATCTAGAGCGTGGGCATGTTCGTTTTACTAGTCAAAATCTCGAATGGTATTTCTGCCATGGTATCTCTCCATCTCCAAGACCTCGGGCCTATTATGTTCATGTTCTTTTTCTGCTCAGAAACATATGCACCTCCCTTCTTTTCTCGCGAGCAGCTCTGTTGATGTATGGCAGCTACGCAAACATTTTGTTCCTACAAGTGCTTGGCACTTTGACAATGTCTCCATTGTACATAGTTCTGCTGTTTGTACAGGTTGCATCGGGTCGGGTCGTAAAAGTAAAAGTTTGGTGATCTTTATCGACTCCATAAATTCCCCCGAATCCTGCTACAAGGGTCACAATCAATGTGGTCTCCTCGGAAGTTTCGGACATCCAGGATGTGCCTGGCCTTGAGCCCAACATAATAAGTTTTGTTGGTAGCAAGTATGTATGTGAAAATTGTGTGCTGGCTACTAAAAGATTTTTTTATAACTCGTGCAGGTTCCAGAGGGTACGCTTTTATGGTGTTTGTCATACAATCTGGACGGGGTTCATTCACTTCTCTCCGGGGGTGGTTGTCTTAGATAGGATTTGAAAGATTTGACTGAATTTACGTTGATTGTTGTTCACAGTAAATCTTTTGTTTTCCATGTCATTAAGGTGTTATATTGGAAATGCACACACAGAGTATGAATTTTTAAAGCGATCTTATGCTACGAGTGTTATGCCTTCGTCAGCACATGTTGATCATCTCTCATTCATAACTGATGATGCTGTACAGTTTTTCCGTATAGAAATTGTTCTTGACTATGAACGGACTTGAACTACAACCCTTCGGCTCAACAGTCGGTGATGATTACTATTTCACCACGACCACCCCCTACGACCCGTCTCGTCGTGATGTGTTTGTTTCTGATGTGTTAATGTGTATACCATATTTTCTTGCGATTCATTCAGACATATCCTTCCTTCCCAGCCCTGCGTTTAAATCTCCTAGAACGATTGCTGGAACATTGGGCGTATGTTCTTTGTAGGAGATCATAGAAGTCATCGATAGTCGGTAGTCGGTCTAGAGCAGCTTTGGTATGCTTTGTCATGAGGCATTTGCTCATACAGAGGAAGCTTAAGTTTCTTTGAATAAGTCTATGTAAGCCGAACTCCGCCATTAAAAGAACTTATAACACCGAAATTCGTGCTTTTTTAGACGTTTGCAATGGTCGTCGACTTGTAATATGTCCCTGTGTCTCTGATGGTTGTCCATAAAAAGCATGCTACGCCTTAGCAGAACCCACAACTTAGAGAGCTAGACTCCTATTTATCCCAAGAACAAAGAATACAGAGTAGTCCATAATATAAAACGACATAATTAAATTTTTTTTAAATGTTTATTTGGACCTACTTTTTGCGTTGAAAGAACTCTCCTTGTGGACAGGACAGAACGGCCTGAGAATAAACCCGCAGACAACCGAGCTGGTCTTGTACACCAGGAAAAGGAAAATCCCGATATTTGCTCCCCCAAAGTTAGAGGGTACTCCACTCAAACTTAAAGCGGAAGCCAAGTATCTAGGCATCATTCTTGATTCCAAACTTTCGTGGAAAATGAACTTGGAGGAAAGGATGAAAAAAGGACTGAATGCGTTTTATGCATGCAAAAAGGCCTTCGACAAAAGATGGAGCTTGCAACCGTACATCATTCATTGGATGTACACAGCAATCATCAGATCCATTTTAACTTATGGGGCCCTAGTCTGGTGGACTGCCAGCAGCACGAAAAGCTAAATGAGCATGCTCAACAAAGTACAAAGGTCAGCCGCTGTTTGTACAACGGGAGCTATGAGGAACACGCCGCAAGCAGGGTTGGACATGATACTTCATAAAAGCCTGGGCTACAAAGAGCGCTCTCAGACTAAGAGAGTCCTCTTTGTGGAAGCAAGACAACTATGGACATGCGGCTATACTCAGAATAAAAGAATGACCCCCCAAAATGACTTCTCTCTCAGAATACCAATCCTTTTCCCCGACAGAGAAGTGTGGCTATCAAACGTCGTGATTAACGACCACGAGAAATCCTAGCAATAGAGAAAGCAGCCAAACACCAACCGATATCCCACCAACGGATATCACTATCTTCGTAGACAGCCAGGCTGCATTGAAGTCAGGCTGTCATGAAATGTCATGACTCACTGAAGTCCATCAGACACCACAAAGTCAAACTCTGCTGGGTTCCAGGTCACAGCTCAATCGCAGGGAACGAAAGAGCGGACGAATTGGCCAGGTTGGCGGCTGAATTGGACATCAGCGAAGTGGACACGTCATTGCAAGCACCGATCAGCGCATTATACCGGATCATAATTGACATAATCATAAAAGAAGCCAACTCATCTTGGCTTACAAGAAACGACAGCCACACGAAAAAATCATCGTAGCCAGAGCTCAATATCGGAAAAACAAAGAAGCTCTTGGCGCTGGACCGAAATTCGATCCGTATGCTCGTCGGAGTGATCACAGGACACTGTCCCATTGAAGCAATGCTCCGGAAATGGAAGTCAAGCGATCTCTGCCGGAGCTGCAGCGATGAGGAAGAAACTGAGACGATCCAACATCTGCTTTGCCACTGCCCAGCTCTCCAGATTCGGCACTTGGCTTCGCTGGGCCAAAGATTCTTTATAGAGATTGCGAACGTGGCAAATGCAGATATATCGGATCTTCTAAAATTCATAAAGAGCACGGGGGGGTTTCAACCACCACGTGATAGGACAGGTTAATTACATGTGTATTCCACAAATGAAGGGAATCACTCAACCATCATGCTCTCTTTCTTTAACCTAACCTAACCTACTTTTTTTCACGAACTTTTGAAAATAATATGAACCAAGCGGCACTGCCATTATTGATGACTATTTGGCTTCTTTACGCCCTGGAAACACATCCTTCAAAATGTCTATCGTCGAGCAAGCTGTGTGCGCAATTGTACCATTCTGGAACATATGGTTCCAGTACAATTGCAGGCACAATTCATCAATTTGCGGTAATGAAAGCTAGTGTATCAGGGTTTTGCGACACAGTAGCGGTGTAACCCAACGAATGCTCGAAATAATGAGGTTCGATGATATTTACGACGCAAATGGCGCAACTTACAGTGACTTTGACTAGATGTATAGTAATGGCTTCTCATGAATGATACGTGGATTCTCGACGCCTATCGCTCATGACGAATTTCGACCGAAAACCTCTTCTGATTCAGGAGGGCATGGACTTATTTTAAATATGATTGACGGTCTGTAGGCAGTAGCTGGTGGAGTGTTTCCCCCGGGTTTTACAGTCATTATTCTTTTGACTATTTGTCCATTGTCCATTTGTTCTACGTGCTTACAAGTTATAGAATCTTCCAATAGTGCGATATCTCTTGGGCTAACTTATAGTTAATTCCTTTTATTTCTTAAACGCGTCTGGTATATAGGCCTGAACCGAACATTTTCAAATAGCTCTTCTCCTTTATTTTTTTTTTACTATCTATAAAATATTTAAGTAATTTGTAATGTCAATTTAAAGTCAGTCTTATTCCCACACTCTACCTTAACAAAGGTTACTCGTGGACATATAGAAGATCATGCGGTTTCCTTCCTTTCGCTGCTACCGCACAGAAACAACTTTCTTTATTTATTTTTTTTCTTTACCTTCCAGGTGGTTAAATATCGAACATATCAATGAAATGTACTCTCCGAGCGTAGCGACGAAAAAGAAAGCAATTTGAATAGCATTTTCGGAAAGTGAGTATTCGATTATCTTATATGATTAATACGACTGCGCCCAAGTCTCTGATGGTCCGCGGACCGCATCGCACACCGTTTAACCATTTCATTTAATCAGTTTCAGGTGTACGCGACACGACGTATTCGTGGAACAACCAAAAAACAAAAAAACTATGTCGAGTATTAACCGCCCGTCGCTAGCAAATAGTTTGTTTAAGACATTTCTTGTGGTAAGATTGGGATATTTCCGGGGAAATTTCCGTTTAAATCTAAATTTGTTCTTTTTCAGATATTAGCATATTTATCGAGTGCTCAGTCGAATCCATCATGTGGTCTGTATGGTGCGCCACCCTGTCAATATCTACCAGCTCCGCCGGGACAAACGCCCTCATGCGCGCGACCCGGTAGGACATACTGCGAGCACATAGACAACTATCCAACGTAAGTCTAATTATTATCATACATTTGTGGGTTTTTCGAAGCAGGAATTAAGTGTATCGCGGTCTCTTCACGACCATAACGGGGCAAACCTCGTAATTAATTCCTTGACCTAATAAGCCGTCGATTTCGTTAGAAATTTATTGTTTCACAAAAAGTAGCTGACAGCTTGGTATAATATATAACCGGAATGCGGATGAAATCGAAAGCCACCTACGGTAAAAAAGGAAAGGTGGGGGCCCATTAAAGGCAACTTCACCCACATGTGCGGAATTAATGCTAATTCGTTGCGATGAGATTTTGTAAAGCGATTGAAATGGCTATTTAACGAGGTGATCTTCACTCTTTATTTTTCTACTAAGCAAGGAAATTGAAATACACTCTTACACCTAAGGGCATTAAGACCATTCGATGGGTCATTTATATTTAGAGATATTAGAAATTAGCAAACCTAATGGATCCCCGCTCACAAAGCTGCCGATAAACTTATCTCGAATAAATGAATATTAACCTGAAGGTCAGGCCAATTGGATACCAGTTTATTTGGCTTCACTCGGTTTCGTATTTTTTTATGGTATTTTGGTATTTTCTGTTTTAACACCGCTTTTCGGATCTTTTCTGCTCTTCTCTTCTCTTTAGAGAATACTCGGAGCTATAGGGATAGATTCCTCCACGTTGTGTTTGGATTGGTATCAAACTGAACATGGTTAAGTGACACTGAGAGTTTTTTGACCTATCGGCCGGAGATTTAACTTGTTCTTCCGAGCACACAAGTATACTGTTGGCCTTTAATTGAGGGGAATGCACTTTCGGCGATAGAATAATAAGGCATAAAGCTTTTTAGTCCATTTTTGCTATTGAGAAATTTGCATTTGCATGTAGCGAGATCCATATAAAAAACTGGGAGCAGATTTTTTATATTTTATCTGGCTCCTGGAGTAAGAAGGTATTTGGCCAGGCTTAGTCGATGGCTTCCTTTCCATCTCAAGGCTAAACATCGTGGACTACATTATAGCAAAAACAACCAATGCCGACCTTCAGAAGGTTGTCTGCGCTCCGACGCCTTTTCTCAAGATTCCAATAGCGATTTTACATTCTTACCCTACTTCTGCGCTTCTTCATGGAAAAGTTACAGTTCATACGCTACAATAAACAAATCACACTTCGTTCCCATCACTTACGCTCCACTCATAAGGCAAACGAATCACGCATACGAGTTAAGCTCGAAGCAAAAGTCCAATTCTCATAAACCGCAACACTCGTGACCAAATTAAAATATCAACTCAACGCTCGAGGTTTCATTGACTCCAAAAGAAAATCACTGAATCACTATCGTACGTACGCATATAGGCTCGGCCTGTACGCTTGTCCAAAACCATTTCACCTCTTAATAATCGCGACAAGCCATCGAGTCAGCCTACTACTCGTATCTGTCGTATAGTGCGTGACGCGAATATACGACCAATGAGTGGACACTGCTGTGGTGCTCAAGTGACAACAAATCATTGCTCATGCATCCAGCACTCCTCCGTCTGCGGGTGATTTACTTCAATAAATGTTTATCTTGTGCGCGATTATCGGAGAAATTCGTCAACGGGCGGTCGATCTCGTAAATCCACTTGGCGAAAACGAAATTATAGGTACTATCGCTCGGATCACGTAGGCGCGTGTATGGATATTGTTTTTGTCGCCTCTGCCCCAGATTATGTTGACTGAAAGCTAATCATCTGCCGTTTCACTTTTTCTCCTCTATCTTAGGTATTTGATAAAGCACCTCGTGCATAAATGGGGATACGAGGCTAAGAACATCATAGTGGACGAGACTTGGGATGAATTCGATTCGCTGAGCACGAGTATATCTGTGCACTCGGATGGGTTAGTTCCGAACTTCTACGATCCAGCGTTAATTTTCAACACTCAATCGCCTAACTCATATAGACCGAGCAATTTTAACGGCTACAAGTACGATGGTCCCAAGGGTGCTAAAGGATCCTCATATTCATCATCATCAGCGTCTACAGCGACGTCTAACTCAGGCAATGGATATCCCGAGCCGATTTTCATCCCAAAACCCCATAACTCAGACGCAGCTAAGTATGCCCCTGATATACCGTAAATGTCAGTGAAAACTCAACGTTTCCTTTGATAGTTACCTCATCTACACATCATCCGGCCAACAGCAGGCTATCAACAAGAACAAGTATACGAGCATCGCACAACCCGGCCAGAACGGCAAGGTGACACATTATACGCCGGGCATTTGGCTGAAACGTTACGTTCGAGATCTCAGCAGTCGCTATAGAAAAAAGACTCACGGCCGAAACGATGTCCAGGACGTTTCATCGACGAAAAATGTAACGATAATGAATTCGAGGGATGTCTCTATCAATATGGACCTTCTGGATATAGTCGGTGTGGCTAAGGAGAGCAGTTCACGTCGGGTAAAACGCCAGAGCGCAGGCAGAACAGCATTATGTCAGACTACGAGTCAGTTTGTAATGCCGCAAGCGGCTCTGAATAGCAGAGGTTTGTCTTTGGGATATCTCCTAACATATATCTTTCTATCTATGATTTGGGTTGTTTTTATTATAGGAAATTGGATGTTTGTTGTGAACGAACAGAATACTGCAAGGCAACTGGTGAAAGCTGAACTCTGCGCGTAAGTAAGAGATTTTGTTTTATAATCACAGCGTTAGACTCATAACAACTGTGTTGAACGAGAAGGTACCATTACATTTTGGATTTTTTTTTTTTGATTGAAAATGCTCATACAGAGTAACAATCTTGAATTAATTTTATTGCTGCGAGTGTTATACCTTCGTCAGCACATGTTGATCATTTCTCATTCGCAACTGATGTTGTTGCACAGTTGTTCCGTATAGAAATTGTTCTTGACTATGGACGGACTTGAAGTACAAACCTTCAAGCTCAATAGTCGGTGATGATTACCATTGCACCACGACCACCACCCAAATTAAGCCCGTATTTCTTGCTTAGAGTACTTGCGATTAATATGATGACGCATCGCACCCAATGCCATCATACTGCGATGTCATTTATTACAAAAATATAAAGGCGTTGCGTTATATGATGTTATCCAACAAGAGGTGTCATTTTGAATTGATAGAAAAACGAAATATTTTGGCGTAAATTGGTAATATTTCTGATATGTACTTCTCTCTAAGCATTTCCTTCAAATTATTTTAATTTCCTATTTTTTTCCAACACGTATGACGATATTTCGTGAATGACAGCTCTGATATTTCTCTTGGTGCATAAATCGTTGCTGGAGTATTGACGCAAACTTTACTTTTGTCTTATGATGATTTGCCGCACGATCTTGGCGACCAGTTCACATGTCAAGTTCATGAAATCACATTTGCCTTGTAATAGGGCCAACAGTCGTATGGCCTTTGACATCGTCCTGCTTAAAATAATCGTTGCTTGTTGATTGTACCACTACTTCTCTTAGATGTAAGGAACCCTACATTCGACTTCACCACTTAGAATAATTTACACATGATCTCATTTGCCTGGTATCAACTGGACAACTAGGCCCAATTCATGTGATCGTCTCGAAATTGACAGACTTGGGCTTTCAGTGACACTCTCAGAGACGGCGATATTTTCAGCTTAACTTAGCAATTGAATAGGAGTCGCCACATTACATCGAGACGTGCAGCAAACTTCTTGATGACCAAAACCAACTGAACTTTGCAATGGGTTTTCATGATATTTTCACCGTTTTTGTAGTGCCTTTTTTCTGCTTTCGGTTTTTATTTATCAAAAGTCATCGTAATGGTAGTTGAATTGTGACAGTTCAGCAATAGCAAATGACACCAATTGTTGGATAGCTCCCTACACTGCGTGACAATATATGTATATTTGGAATTTTTTTTTGCCAAAAATGCCGGTGCAGTCCAATATGTTTGTTTTAAAAGAATATATCATTACCTTCTTCAGTCCAATGAAATTCTCCTTTTCAAATTATTTTTCCGCCCAAATACGACCGTGAATGGGCTCATTTCAACAAACATGAAACCCGGCACCAATGCCGCTAAAACCAAACTGATGTTTTTAAATAAGCTATAAGGAACTCTTGTATTGTAGGAAATACGAGACATTTCTGTGAAGGGAGAACCGTACGCTAAAGGTTTGGTTTCTAACGCCAATGACACAGAGTTCACAATTTCGCGCATCAGCCAAGTTTGTGCGATATTTCTTATCTCGAACAAGGTTCAAGATATCTTCCAACTTTGTCCAAAGTGATCTTGAGTTCGCACACTGTTTTAAAAGCGATATACACAAGGGTTAAGCACCATCGCTCTCAGATGGGTAAGTTGGCTTCTGACGGTGGTTCTGCGTGTTCCGCTGTAGAAAACTTGTCTGGAAAATCCTGCTCCGAATTCGCCATTCACACTAGATCCCTTTTTACATAAAGGAAGAAATAAATCACGATCTGGTCGTCAACAAGCTGTAACGTCAATTCTTTTAAAAACAAATATCAAAAATTCTTGAGCCTGGCATGATGAACAATTTATATTTAACGATATGGTTCCCACTCCTAAACACCAAATGAGCTGTTGGACTAAACACGTTCTAAAATGACGTTAAGCAAGTGGATTTTATAGGAAAGATTAATGTCTTTTCTATGTCTGATGAAATTAATTGTAGAGTGATTAATATCCATGCCAAAGATGATTACGTTCGCAATTGACATGTTCGGTTTTGTAGTGTATTTGCTGATTCGATAAATAAGACTTCTTTTTTTTTATCCACAATACACAATTGTTCACTGTTTAATCTTACAACTGCAAATCACTATTCGCCTATACTCTCTAAATCTACCAATCCACAACTTAATTATTAACTATTATTGAACTAACATTTTCAACACCTTGCCAACATCTCAATCCAACTCTTACTCTGGCTCAAATCTCACACTTGATTGGTTTCATGTCGATGTCTATGTATTTATTTACCCGGCGCGCGAATCTAGATACTGTTCTAAAGATGCACGAAAAGCTGTAGATATCCAGTGGAGTATAGCAGAAGTGGAAAGCTTCCAAACGTGTTGACAGTTATATGAACTACAGTGAAGCATTCATTACAATATGCAAGCTGAATCAGTTTTCGCAAGAAAATGCTTTACTTTTCATAATTTCACTAATCCTTAACGAAGTGCCTCTATGTCAAAGGCTCGGATTTAAATGATCTCTTAGTATACTTACTGCATAGTTACTGTGAACTACAACAAACGCAAATTCAGTCGAATCTCTCAAATCCTATCTAAGACAACCACCCCCTGAGAGTAGTGAACGAACACCTTCGACACAAATCATATGCACCCCGTCCAGGTTGTGTAACAAACACCATAAGAGCGTACAATCTTGAACCTGCACGAATTATATAAAACAAAAAAAATTAATTGCAAGCCCATTTACTGACCGGTTCTAGTCAACTCTATTGTAGATATTTTCCTTAAAATTCGCCCGAAAATTGAACATTCATACGATCGTTGACATCTATCTTTAGTCAAAGGCCCTTCGCCAAAGTCATCTAGAAGTTACATGAACTTAATCAAAACTTAAAAACAACAAAAAAACAAGATAAAAAGAAGATATTGAAGCTCTTACCAGTGCCATAACTTGCCCTCCGTCCAAGCAAATCTGGTAAACACTTTCGATTAACACATGTTGTGACGGCGAAAGGCACAAGCAATAAAGCAAAACTGCAAAAGGGTTCTTGTAAACTTTATTTCACGGAACTCAGTGCTGAGTTGTTTTTAAAAATGTGTATTGTCCGCACTGCTTTCGTTTCAGTTGTGTCAGCATCTCCTCGGCCAAGCCTCTTGGAAGCATTTTGTGGATAGAACCAGTCATCTTATTGGCTGGCCCATGATTTATCCTGAACTATCCCTGGAGTGGTTCCCTCTGTTGTCTTATAGGGCCAATGCCACTTCACGACATATATTTTAACAGAAAGAAAGTGACAGCGAGGAGTAAAAATTCTCAGAGTATAATTTCAACATTAACTAGACCGTTATAATAACTATTCTGAGTAATGAACGACACACCTAATCTGTTGAATTATTTCCAGAACTGTACTGTTATATTATACCAGAGTTTTAAGTGCTACTCAGTTCTTTTAAATCTTCCCGAGAGATGATCAAACGCAACTGGCAACTTTGTACAACCCTTTCGAGAAGAGGTCTTCATAAGTTGAGAGTAGCAACCGACAGCTCTGTTACTTACTGAACGAACCAATGTCACATGACATATTTCGAACAATTCAATATTTGTTTTGTACTCTGAAAAAAATGTACTCAATTCCCTAGCAAATGGTTCAAAAAACAGTACGTTATGGGGTCATATTTGAATTCGAATTTAAATTTTCTTCAACCTGAGGTATCTGTCCTCTATGAGTACCAAAGGAAGTTAAACCAAGATACCGGTTTATGTCTCCAAATACCATCAAAAATTGCCGTTAATCCCAGACACAAACCACATGAACACAAAATTCCTTTTTAATTTCCCATAGGAAGAAAATAAATGCATCACAAAGCCAAACCCAATACCAGGACTAATTTGGAAAAAAAAAACTTTTGTTAAAACAATAACTTCGCGAAAAAAGGGGGTTGCAATCGCTAGCCCTAACCAATTGAAAGAAAAGGGTAACACAACGAAGGGTTCACGGAAATGCCAGTGCACTCGTATCTGCTACTTAGTTCAATCGTATTGGGGTAATTGCGGCTAAATGCACAAGTTAGACGAAAACAAACAAAAGATTCGAGAACGACACCAACTTAAACGAATCATCATCACCATCGACCGATTGTGGTAACCACCATCACGCGTTGCTCATTTAGAACATCATATCGCCACACTTCTAGTTCAAAATCGAACCCTTTTCCGTCAGCCGACACCTTGCACGCTTCTGTATTAAAATCCCCGTTCGCTGTTACTGCGGAAAAACGTTATAACGCACTTTTGAAGGGACCACGGCCGTACATATAGTTGTCAAAAAGGGTCACACGAATTCTGCACGATATCGAAGGAAGAAGACGAAACGGCCGCGTTTGGAAACATCGAACAAGTCAGCATAATGAAATTCGCTTGTGAGGGGAAATTATGATTCACCCTTCATCGCTCCACGCGAACAACAATAAGCTAAACGATGAGCAAGACCGTCGGAGAACAACCCTTAAATGAAATTTCGTTTTTCAGGAAAAACCGATTGGATGGTGTGTCCGTACCCGTGCCCATGCCTGTGCGAATCACTCTCCTTGTTGGCGTTGTTGTGTTTTATCTGGATTGTTGGATGACTTTCATGGGTTTAGGGGCAATTTTATGAATGAGATTTACAGAATAGCATGTGGAATGGGAGGAATTACTTGTTTTTCGTACAAGATACAACCAACCAGAAAAGTTTGATTGGTGTTGCTCGTAAGAATTGGGAATTGAGGGAATTCCCGAAGATGGGTCACCCTTGCCGGTGTTCAGTGAGGTTAAGGCTAAGAGTGCGACAATGGTGAGACAAGTGCCACTTTGATGCCGCTTTCCCTATTAACTATGTAATGTGTATTGTGTGGACGTGTTGTGGAAAAAAAGAGGGGATTACCAATTACGCACATTCAACAGGGACATTGCTTACTGATGTGTGTCACCGAGAGTGTTCAACGATTCGACGGGATGTCCTTTAGGGTGTGTTGTCATTTGTCGCGCGGATCCGGATCGGGATGAGAATCAGGTGCAGCGTCAAAAGGGCATGCCGCTGTATGTGGGTGAATTGCTTTGTAGCTCATGCGCTACATGCATATGTAGGTGGCTGCCTATAGAAGGGAAGGTTCGGTTATAGGGTTTCTAGGCCATCGTAGCTAAATGGGGGTTGTCCTTAGCACTCAATCAGGTGTGCTCGTTTGAAATAACACCTTCACTTTCTGGGTAGGGATACAAATAATGCAAATTGGAGCATGTAACCAGCAAGAACAATGGGAGAAGATTTGATCATTTACTAGTATCTAAATTGTACTCATTTCTTTTTTCAGATCCACGACCTGCGCCAACTTGTGTCAACTTCCGAATGGCTACAACTCTAGATGTGAACAGAAGTTCGTTCAAAAACGCCTGATCGCACTCGAGGGCAGCGGACAAAATCTCTACACTGACAGCTTCTGGTTCCCCAGCTGTTGCGTATGCACTATTGCGTCCAGCTAATTCTCCCCATTGTCCTTGATGCAGGATTCGTTATATAGTAAATTCAAAATCTACGCCAACTTTTCCACAGTCTCTCAGCGCTTAACGCAACATTAAGAACTGATCCCCAAGACTTGAACAAAAGCGAACAAGAACAGAAAAATGCTTAAAAATCGAAAAAAAAAATGTTTAAAAGCGATATTTGGTCTCGTCATCTTTTCAACAAAAACCAATCAAAAAAAGTAATCTCGAAATTTCATCTAAATTTTCCTAACTACCTTGTCTTAAGTACTAAGCTTCAGAAATCGATTACGAAATTCGACTCAAAATCATACGAAATTAAAAAAAAATTTAGAATTGCTTAACGAAGGATTAATTAATTTATAACAGTGATATTGTGTTATAAGAAGATGGTAGCTATAGTTGAATAAGAAAATATAAAACAAAACCAATTGCCGTATGTCAACAATGATTTTTTTTTTAGTTTTTTTTTTTGTTTTATTATTTTATTTCTTTTTTAAATAAATTATTTCTTTCATATTTTTTGTTGTCTTCTATTCATTGTTTTAAACTGAAACCAAAAGTTGGAGGCTTGAATCCATCTACCTTAATAAAGATTTCTGCTTCTGTTGCAGAAGATCATCCGAATGTCAAAATTTCCGATCACTTTTTGGAAGTCAATTTTGATGTCGCGTTTTAAGTTCTGTATGATAGCTGGGTCATTAGCATGGAGCCTACTCGCCAAGCAACTCCTCAGAAAGAAGTCTAAAGGTGTCAAATCATATAATCAACAATCAACTTTTTCAAATTTCGTACACAATGTTTTCGGTACCGTCATTCTGTAAAACCAGAAATCGTCTACACCCAATTCAGAGCAATAATCTTTGAAAAAGTACGAGAAAATGACAATTTTATTTATTTACGAAAGCGATTTTCGAAAAGTGTAATCCAACGGAAAGGACCAAATTTGATCACAAATTGTCTAGGCAATCGAACACCCATGTAATAAACCAGGGGCGTCATAGATGGTCTAAAAGATTTCAATGTTTGTTTAATTCGAATTTTATAGGCGTGTAAATGAAGGTCAACCGTTAAAATTCGCCGACTGATTATGATGATATGGAGTTTAACCTAGTACCGAACCAGTTTCTTTAAAGCTCTTCAATAATGCACGAATCCTGAACTCACTGGGCTATTATGTTGACCGAAAAAAGTAACTTTGTAATTTGTAGTTTGAAGAACAAAATCGCCTAGTTGCGCAATAAATGCCTTCATGACCGAAATTAGGAAAGACTGTACTTGACATAATGGTATATCAAAAAGATCGACCATATTGAATCCAATATATGGCATTCATTGCCACCATCTGTTGGCTCACCACTTAGAGCGCACTCTCAATGCCTCATTTATGACACCAACAATGTTTCAGGATGCGATACTGGATAAAAAGGACATTTTCGGACGAGTTGCAGAAAATTACAGTCTATGGCAACATGACATCGGATTCACACTAGCAGACTTTGTGACGGGATATAATCTCCCCTTCTGCATTTAGTTTCAGGTTACAACGTTCAGGAAATTCTTGCGATAATGACGAATGCATGCAGGCCCAGGATGGGCGAGAACTACTCCAGAGCCCTACAAAAAAGAAAGAGGAGAGAAACATGCGCTTTTGGAAAGAACAAACATTTGCACGGGAAATGCGAGACCGAGAAGACGGAGCGATGCTATCGCAGAAATGACGTTCGGAAGTCTTATCAAAAATTTAAACGAACATGTCAATGCTATAAAGGCTGAGCAGAAGCCCATAGGAATTAACACGGGAAACTTCAAGTAGAATCGCAGTCGATGTCGGCAATATAGAAAGATTACTTCTATAGGCGATGACTGGTAAGACATCGTTGTCAGGCAGAGCGAACCAATTATACTGAACGAAGGCGAGAGGGAATACAGGCCACTCGACGAAGTGAACAGCGATATCGAAGCTAAAGTCCTATAGAGATGCTGGCACAGACGGATTGTGTGCTGAACTAAAGGCAGCTGGATATGAGTTGTTTAGGCACTGACCTTATTAAAATACGGTCGAAGGAATGTATGCTCGCTGAATGGAGTCTCAGCATCGATTACTCGATAGTGGATACCTATAACTGCGTTAACTTTAGGAGCATACGATTCCTAAGTATCGCCGTGTTGAGTGAACGCCTCAAATTATAGACAAACATTGGTATTATAGCTGATCTTGCAAAAAACTCGTATTTTAGATCGACAAACTCTTCTTTATAGCCGTTTATAATAGTGTCTACAGAGATGAGCTACACAGAGCCATGTCATGTTTTAATTCACTACTTAACTTGGCATACCGTATAGGATGACTGGACGATCGCTGATCCATCCTCCCTAAATTAACTAATCAGAACCTTCGAATTTAAAAAAATATTTAATGTCATGTGATTTTTTCAACATCATCTTTGGGAAGGTTGTGTGGGACTCACTTGCGAGTAGCTGAGGTTTATATGATTGGACGAACACAGTGATACCAAATCTGTTAACGTGGACATATAACCGAAAAGTGTACGAGCTTAACCCCGTTGACGTAACAGGGGCGGCCACATCTAAGATGGCTAAAGGTCGGGCCGGCTGGATAGGCTTGTTGGATGAGGCCGAATTGTAGTACCATCTAAGTAAGTGAGTAACCGGAAGCCGTGGAATGCCATTAAGCGCACATTAATCCAAAAAGTGGCATACATACATGGGCAAATCAGAAAGAATTCATTTATTATTGTTATTATTATTAACCTTTCGTCAAGGCTTCCTGTCATGTATTCCTATCATGTTTTACTGGTCTGTTCCATCTCTTCTAGGTCCATCCTTATATTGTGTTCCCATCTACAGCACGGCTTTCCTGATGACTCTTTCCCTCGGATTTTCCACTCGTTAGGCTTTTAACAGCTTTTGAATTGTCCATTCATTCGTCGAATGCTTAGGGCTGAGTAAAGTTCTTCGAGTTCTTGACTCTGTAGTTTTCTCCATTCGCCCGTTTCTTCGTCATGTTTTTTACCATAGATCCTCCTTAAGATCTCTTTTGCAAAAACCCTCCTTCTTAGTCAGAGGCCAAATTTAACACCCGTAAAGGATCACCAGCATCATTATAGCTTTATGTACAATTATGGAATTTAATATTGTGGGACAAAATTGTTTTTTGAATAACACCTTCACCGCGAAGAAACACCCGTTTAGTTTTCTGTTACCTACATACTTCCTTTCCTGCCTACGTTTTCTTACTATCTTCCAGAAGGTTCCGAACAGCGCGAATAATTCCACTAAGAGTTATTCCCCTATCATTATCCTGAAGACAGCTCATTGCTTATTCCAGCACCAAAATAAAGAGAATCCATCACATTTTTCGTGTTTTTCAGATAAGGCATTTCCTACTTTAACTCGTCCCTTGTCTTCCTTTAGACATAAGTTTCTCTTGTATCAGTTTCTCCAACATTTTTAGGACTCCCAGCCTTACAAGAACATGATGCATTTTCGATCGGCTTATACACACATACTCTGTGTGTGCATTTCCAATATAACACCTTAATGACATGGAAACAAAAAGGGTTACTGTGAACTACAATCAACGTAAATTCAGTCGAATCTCTCAAATCCTATCTAGAACAACCACCCCCGGGGAATAGTGGACGAACATCTTCGACATAAACCATCTACACCCCGTCCAGGTTATGTGACAAACACCATAAGAGCGTACACTCTTCAACCTGCACGAATTATAAAAAAAAAAGCCTTTTTAAATCTACAAATAGGTTATGGCCCTGATGAATAGTATACATATGTATATATAATGTACTCTGTATGAGTATAATGCATTTTTGGTTAAGGAGAGAAAAACGTCCGCTTCAATGTCTGATCCATGCAGAGCAAAACAATTTTTATTTCGTTAAGATAGTTGATTGGTTAATTCACATAAAATTAAGTAGATAAATTCAACAGATGAATGCAGGTCTAATTTTATACATGACAGGACCATAGTGTGTACTCCTTCGTTTAGCCTGTTATGTTGATATCCCCGAGAAAAAATATGGTGGAATCAAGATCCATTCTACAAGCTTCAAGACAGAATATGTGACGTCGACTCAGCCACGATCGCTATGCTTTTAAGCAGATTATGGGTGAATATAGCCTTGCTTTCTCTAAATGAATTCAGTTTGTTTCCAATACTTGATTTATATATCCTAATTAGCGTCCTGATTGGCACAAAAATTATCTAAATAGATCGCATTGCAACTGGTGTCCAACATTTTAAGATAGAATCCCTGCAAGCCAAAGGCCTTCAAAGGCGAAGTACCGGGTTTCAAAGTCACCAAGAATCACAGACACACCCACATATCTAAACACGGAATATTTAGATCAAAGAGAAAGAACTGTTAGCAAGCTAAGGCCAATGAATAAGAAAATTTTAATATGATATTATAGAAACGGCTTTAAGGAGTCTACAAAACCACAATCTAAAGATCTCCTGTGGATTGTAAAATCCCTAACTGACGTGGAATAAAGATTCATAAACCCGATCATGCAACAAATATTTTTCTTTCGGGCGCCATTTTTTATTGAGAGATGCTTGTTCTAAAGAACGATCAGACACACGTTTTTTTAAGATCTAAAATGCACCCGAGACACAGCATCATTGAGAAAAAGAAGAAAGTTTTGTCGAAAATTGTATTTTCTTGTATACGTAAAGGTTCTAAATCTAATTGGGCCTACATCATTCAAAGGAGCAACCTCGGAAATAGTCGATATGGTTTTCTACTTACTCACTTTTAACTTTTTCTTCCATACTATGCGAGGTTGAAACCAGAGTAAAAAAATCCAGAACATATGAGATTTGGAGGTTAGAGAATAAAACCATTTGAATGGAGAATAGTGAGTGACATCGATCCATCCTTTGTGTATACCATATGAAGTTTGAAAAAGCTCGTCTTAAGGCTTATAGCTTAGTCCCATTTGGAGCAGACGATTTTGTATGAAGGAGACAGGCTTTAAAGTTTCCTTTACCCACTACCATTTTCTGTTCCCTTGTCGATAGGAAAATTGCAATTCTACAAAATGCAGAATTGTGCATTCCCTGCACTCGAATCCTTTGTACTTTCAACAACAAAAGACTGCAATAAAAACCTCAACATTCAGAAGAACTTATAAAGATCTTTTTAGGTTTATTCACACCTTTCCAAGCGAGTTAGCCCAAATAGATGATTGCACACTTCAACGCCTCCTTAGAAAGAAATCGTTCGCGGGATCTTTTCAAAGCTTTTGCAACTGCGTTAAAATCAGACTCCCCAACCCATGCGACAGTTTACATTTCAAGAAACAACATCAAAGCAAACAGGCGGTATCCGAGCACCAAGTACCGGCTACCCAATGACGAGCAGTACCTGCATTACTTAATCAAACTCGTTTGATTGCAAATAAAAAATGAAAGAAAACATCCGTCCACTCTCTCAAAAATTTATTATTATTTCTATCAATACCCACCACAGCAACAACAACAATAATGACAAACGAGCAGCTACGGCAGCATAACTACTCAAATCCAATTGTAATAAAGGACGAAAATTCCAAACAGAAAAAGCAGCAGGCAGGCTGGCAAGGCGCACAGACATAATGTATGGTCTGTAGTTTTTCCGAAATCCTGAAAGGAGCAGATGTTTCAGTTTTTCGTTTTATATTTCTTTTTTTTTTTTTTTTGCTTTTTGTAATTCAACAACATTTCGTGCTATTGTTGTTGTAATGTCTGTCATCGTTATACCGATCGAGCTCGAGCTCGAGCAGCGACAGCAACCTGATGTGAAGCGCAACGATTTTGATCCGAACAGCTTAGTAAGTATATAGGAGCGTGTGTCCACGTATGCGTTACAAATTAGATACGCACACCGACACACATGGTCTGTTGGTGTGGTTCTTGTAAAATTACATTACAGCAGATCGAGTGGAAAAGGACGAAATCGTCTATGTTGGAAGGAGTGGGGTGGGTGAACATATGAGGAAAGCACTCAAGTGAGTTATCAAGCGATCTGTAATGCGCATCAAAGGATAACCACTTGCAGTTGGTGCCTTTCTGTGCTTTGAAGAGGGTAAAAATAAAAATGGCAACTTACTTTGCTCATAGAATCCACCTATCGTCATTGAATGATGCCTCTAATTAGCCTTTATAGCTTCCACCGTAAAATAATGATGAAGCGCAGCTGATGACTTCTTTCCATTCCGGTTCCTTATGTCCTGTGTCCTGTGCGCAGATGATATTTACCACAATTGTGCACCCGATTCCTATGTGCTGAACGTGTCTATGCTAGGTATCTCAGCTTCGTATTTATCCAATTCCCACTGTTTACCTGAGACGTCTTCAATCCTGATGCTGATGCCGACAGTATCTATTATCTTCGACACCTTGATCGACAGACAGATCTCTGTTTTCCTCTTTTTTTTTTTGTAGGCTTTGATTGTCCTCGTTGCAGCTTGTGTTTTCTTCTTTTTCAATTGTTAAATCGCTCGATTTGTATTAGTGTGAGGGCAGGACTCCAACTGCGAATTTCGCACTGTTATTACAATAGTGCATATCCTGTTTGTATGGTATTCGACAGTATGTAGGACAGTTTTCACATAGGATCAAATAACAAGGTATTCGGTAAAGAGAGCATTTCAACAATTGGCTTTCAGTTTTTTTTTTATATACATATGTGTTACAGGTTTTTGTTAGATTTTTTCCTCCTTTCAAGTTCTTATGATTTGTGATGCAACGGCGCGATACCTGTTCAAAATATTTTGGGGTTCTCCTCAACATGGAAATATGAGTCGAAAGGTTGTAAGATTGACTGTTTGATCCTGAACTTCCGCCGATCAAATCGACATGATTGCGTTGATATATTCTGATTGATCTACCAAGAGATCTACGAGTACAAGCAAGATAGCTTGGAAACACCTATGTTCATCCCTTTTTTCAATATCGAAAGGAAGGTAATTCTTAGAGTATCAATAATACTTGCCTACCTACTAGCGCCATCTAAGCTTCAATTTGGCGGACCTTTAGCCAGGTACTCTCCATAGCGCCCACTGAATTGGTTGGGAACTCTTTCCAACTTTCGATAATATCAAAGCCCCTGTGGCTGGAAGTGAATCGGAATGATTAAGAGCTACCTCATGAGCTCAAAGAAGCAACAGCTAATAGGAATTATTCTGTGCCTGACTTCAGCGTTGGTGTCATTACTGCTTATCACTAGTCAGGCAAGGTAGGTAAAATCCTTGATTACTTGCAAGTTATAGCTACTGAAGGTGAGTTTTTGGTCAAGATGCCGATTTCATCCTTTTTTTTGACGACATGAAATTGCCGGTCTAATGATCATCCCTAAAGTGATCGTTGTGGCGGGAAATTGTGGAATGAAATTCAAAATAATTTTTTTTTTTGTAGCTCAAGTTACGCTCGGGAAATGAACGATAATTATTTTAGGTTCGTATAGCGAGAGAAATTCGGCGAAAAAGATTTTTTTCTTGAGAAAATAAGCCAAAAGGTTGTTGATGATGAGAGACTAGCAGCAGCCGTTGAAGATAATCCAGCTACTACTGTTCTAAGCTTTGATGCAAGGTTCACCAGTTAAGACATATGTACGTAAGGTGAGAAGTTCTCGGCCTGACACAGAGAGGGCGTTCCAATTCGGAAAAAAATATATTTCCTGCCGGGGTGAACGTATTATTAGTTTGTATGACGACTTCTGACTGGTTCTCTCAAATCGTTTGTTTGCACGAATTTGTACAGTAAACGTCTTGCGTGTTTTTTTCATTGAAATGCAAAAAACTAAAATGTCGTGCGGTCATAAGAAAATTCATACAAAATTGCCAAAAATGTACGGAGACTGTGCTCCTTCGTTGTCAACAGTTAAAAAGTGGACAGCTGATTTAACGTGGTCCCACATCCGTCGGAGATAACCCACTAGTGGAAACACATTGCACAAAGAATTTGGGATGCGAAAGCTCTGCGCTGAATGCCAATCAGAAGCAAGCGAATCTTCACAGTAACCCTTGAAACGATTCAATAACTCGACTGATTCTGTGTGGCAGTTTGTCACCATGGATGAAAGCCGAACGCATCAGCCGGAATGGTCATGGTCAGCGTGTTTTGGGATGCGAAAGGATTCCTGTTTACTGTTTACCTTGCAAAAGCAGAACAATTATAGGCTGATATTAGACGCTGGACCAAGTGTGTCAAAGTCAAGGGAGAACATGTTTTCAATCTCGCGGCTCTTGTCAATTTTCCACACCGAAAAGGTAATAATGGCAGTATGGTGGATGTGTAAGTTAATTGTTCATTATGCGTAGCTCAACTCGTGTTATAAGGCAGTCAACCTAATACGTAACAAATTGCGCTAAAAACAGATCACTGGTAAAGAGGCATTGTCCCATACCAGTGCATGGGTGGTTGTCCTGGATAGGATTCGAGAGATTCGACTGAATTTTTCGCGTTTGTTGTAGTTCACAGTAACTTTTTGTTTCGATACCATTAAGGTGATACATATATTGGAAATGCACAGATAGAGTATAAATTTTGAAGTGATCTCATACTGTGACTGTTATGCCTTCGTCACCATTATTTTGATCACTTTTCATTCACAACTAATGTTGTTGCACAGTTTATCCTTACAGCTCGTCTGTATAGACTCAGTGGCTCAAAAGTGGACAAGAGGGGGTATGCGTTGACTTTAAATTCGTGAGTCTTCCCAAGATCTACCTTAGCGGGTATATTTGTTGTGTCGCGTATTTACCTGGTCACAACTATATTCCAAGATTGTTCAGACTGATCAGATTATTCACCAATGATTTCAGGCGTTCACACAGCACGGCAAAGAAGGTCTTATAAGCGATGCAATGCATCGGGTATGCTTTCCTTCGACTCGACCATATCTAATAGAAAAGACTCCATTCAATAAGTTTGTAGCATGGCGTGTAAAAAAAGGTGTTTTAAGCTTTAAGAATGATACATTTATCCCAACACTTCTTAAGCATTTTGAGGGCCGTTTAGTTTAAGTATTCTTTTTAGGTTTGCAAACAGGTGATAGTCGCCGGGATCCAGTGGGTAGGGATGCAATTTTGTGGTCGACTTGCCCACGACACGGTCTTGGTGAAGGAGAACCTTTTCCTTCTTCATTTGCCAAAGTTTTTTTCTCAAAATCTTTTCTGAAGCGCATTAATAATTCTACATTCGTTATTGAAATTAACGGTTTTCATTCTTTGCTGTCAACTTAACTTATGTCAATAGTGGCGCCATCTATGGGCGTCTTATTGAATGCTATGTTAAGTTGGAGCCACCTGCGCCAACGGTTTTATCCTAATCATGTTTAAGTAAAAGGAGGAAATGCTCTCTCGTTTTCGTCAAATTTAAATGGCTCGTTTTGTTTCATCGATTCATTCTCCCAGCTTGATCTTTTTCATTCCTTGATGCTCCCGCTCAGGCTAAAACTCAGTTAAAACTTCCAATCGTAAATTCATAAATCGGAAATCAAGGCCTATCATCCCATTGTTAGGATGTTATTCCAGTCTTATTCGACTCTAAGTATGCTCAAGTTTTTAGCGACATCGTAAGACTGACCTCGGAATTCATTAAACCCATCCTTATCCTCTCATCCGCTCTATTAAAGTTTCTATACGTCAATAGCTCTGGATTCATTAATTTGTTCCTAATCCTTACTATTCTAATTCACATATCCTTGAAAGTTAGAAAAATGCATTAATCCGAATAGAAAGTCCGCATCCGTCCTGTGCAAATCTACAGGAAAGCGCATTTTACTGGTTCCATGTCACGGATTATACCCTTCCACTCACATGAGCCTTTCCTGTACATCTACTACATTTCGCTCACCTAGAAAACTAATGAAACAAAAAAAAAGTACTCCACTTGCACCTAAGAAAAACGAAAAAAAGAAAAAACAAAAAAAACATTGCGAATCGAAACACTACGAACGAAGTAAGCCACAAAAACAAAATCCAGAAGCGATGAAAAGCAAAAACAACACTCAAGCAAGTAACGAAGAAACGCACAAGGTGAACACACCCCTCTGCAGCCACCCATTCCCCCGCAAGTAACATCCAAATCGACAAACACAAAAACGATGCAACTGCGGCGCAGAGCGCCAAACTCCAAATCCAAAACAATACAACCAACTTGGAACAGAATTGAAAACGAAACTCACTCAAGTCGTTTTCATTCTCTCTCTTTCCCTTTCCGCCTGCTGTTCGCGCGCTCGCTCTCGACCGGCGGAACAGCTCCGAATCGATACATCAGTTTGTTGGTACATTCTTGTGCATTTGTATGCGTGTAAACCATGCTGTCGTCCATGCCAAACAAATGGAACACAACACACATCCACGATCCAACCCATGATTTGGGGGTTGATTTTACTGCTTCTACCATTCACCCAAACAGTTGTTGTGTATCCTTCGAAGGGTGGAAAGTTTTTCAATTTTTGCACCGTGCGTTGTCCGTTTTTTGTTTCCTTCACAATTTCATTTTAACTGCAATAATAAATAATAATAAACAAATTAAAAAAAAAAAAAAAAACATAAAACAAAAACCGGAGAGAGAGAGAGAGAGAAGGAACGCGAGCGAGCGAGAGTGTGTGTGCGTGCTAATAAACTAAACTAATATAAAATACAACTTAATCATAATGGATCCATCTGCATATGTACTAGCTAGTTAGTTTGACCCACTAGCCGCAAAGAAAGATTCGGATAAGGAAGTTCGGATACACAGCCGCAAGGACTGTTTAACAACACCAATTGCACCGAGTACCCGCAGCATTTCGACCTATCACTGTCCGTGTGCGTGTGTTAAAAAATAATTTAATTTTATAATCAACTTCCTCTCGTCCCGAAAAAAAGAAATTAAATTAAAAAAAAAAAAAAAAACGATCGTACCTATGACAAAAAAGCGAAATATCTTTAAACAATGATTTGATTCGTATCCGTACACTTTGTGTTTTTTCGTTTTTCATTTAGTGTGTGCAGTTTTTTTGTTCTTTCTGTTTCCTTCAGTTCTCCTCGTTCTGTTTATCTTTAGTTGATAAAAAAAAAGTGGAAGAAACAAAACATCGCATTGGAAAAGGTAAAATCAAACAACGAATAAGCAACGACAGAAAACAAAAAATGTAATGAAACCATACAAAACGTATTGTGCCGAGTAATCTTGTGCTTTTGCTTGCGATCGCGCTTAAGTTTCAAATTGGCAGTGTCTCAGTAGTGCATAAAGTGTCATGTCTCAAGGATGTCCGTTGTGTCCTAATTGGACCGATGCGATGAGCAAAAATATTTTTTCGTATTCATTAGCAAGCGAATCAAGGATAAAACACTCATAAACGACGGTTTGTATAATGTTTGCTAGTCACACACAACAAATGCGTTGCAAGGATATTGATTGTGTTCGCATTAGAGTGCAGCCGAATATGTCATGTAGATGCATCGTGTTGTGTTTCTTGTATTCACCGACGCGAATTCTACAACATCGTGTACGAATCGAATGTCTGGATGTAGTATTTGTGTAAGCAAAAGTCCGCTGACGCCAAATGCGGATTGGGGATGCGAATCCAAAGTAGGCAGGAGGAAAATGGTGGTTGTTTCAAACTTTTCCAGCTCGCATTTCCATCATCCGCACGAAGCTGGTTGCCGTATCCCACTTCTGAGTGTACTGCTTGCATTGGCCTGGATTGTCATTGTTGGCTTCGATAGATCTGTAAACAAAACAGTTAAGGCACATGTATGATATGTAGAAGTGTGATTCAGGCATTCTGCTGTTAGATATGCGTTAGAGGCGGTTTCTAATTTTTAATGATTTGCCTTACAACAATGCCATCGGGGTTTTGTATTATTTTTTTGTTTTTGGTTATGGCACATTGACGAGATCCGTGGCACATCTTGGTTATTGGTTAAGGCCTATGAATCATGATGTCGGAAACATCTGGCGTTTTGTTCGAGCTAGGAAATAAAGATGTAACGAATTGGTGGACAACTTGATGATTACCATGAGGTCTGTGATAAATTTGAAAACAGTTTGACGTCGTTATTAGATTCCGGGTTTCAATTAGCCTCTTTTTACGCTCAACAATAGTCGAGGGGATCCCATGCTCGTAAGGCGAAAGGAAGGTTTTGGGAAGTATCGGATTGTAACATAAGAATTTTGCGATTTTTGAACACTTCTGGCCACCTCTCAGGCAATTTTTTTAATGCAGCCTCTAAAGAAACATTTGCTGGCCCCTAGCTATTAGGGCGAGTGTTATCCTGATGGATTAGAACACCGCTTCCATTAGCCGGACCTGGCCGTTTCTGCTCTAGTACCGCCTTTAATCTGCATAGCGGTTGACTAGTGTCTATTGACTTCTGCGTGGTAGTCAGCCTTACCACTCAGTAGCACCTTTTTAGCTGAAGTCCATCTCTAGAATGTTATGCTTGTCGATCTTCTGGACTTGTCCATTGGTGGAGACGTTTAATGTTGTTATAAAGAATATGTTCCTCATATCCGGTAATAATCCGGTTCAAAAACAGTTCTGAGACACAGCAGCCTTATGCCTTTTCCCATTTTTGTTATTTGTCGGTGAATGGTCATACGTTGAGTATGATTGGCCTACTCGAATGAGGTCTATCCTTCACATCAAAACTGCCATTTTGAAATTTTACAACCCATCGCCGACACATGGGACTCGGTGAGAATAACCTTTCCATATTTATTTTGGATTTCTCTAGAGGCTTCCGTTCTATCCTGGTTTTTCTCGAACAAATACAATAAAATATTCCGAATATGATCTTCCTATAAACCCATTTCAAGATTCAGTTAAAAATACTTACAATGAGGTTACTTACAGACTGAATGAGCAATATGTCCCAAATACTTCTTCGTCGAAACAGGAAGAAGCTTTGGGTCTTGCGACGTATTTATGTATGCTTTTCAGGTCCAACTACGGAGCGTGTCCATGGCCGGGCAAATATACGAAGTATATTTTTAAGTCCTTCCATTTCCAGACATGTGGATGTAGCACACTATGCTAAACGGTTGCCCCCTTAGAACCCCAAACAATTTGTGACAAATTCTGAACTTTGCGCTAGATTCCAAAAATCTTTGAGTAATCGCACTAATCAACGCGAGCTAAGATGTGGTCAGTTTGGGCGAGTTCTTGCTAATTTTGAAATGAGTTTGGCTACCACTCATTTGCTACAAAATACACCTCTGAAACATGACTTACATGAGGTACTTTCTATTGTCTTAAGGGGGATAGCCACTGTGACGACGAAAAATTGGTTGATTTTCAAGAATTTTTTTGACCGAGTTTTGGGAATTTTTGGATCGGGTTTACTTTATTTTATTAAGTACACATCCAATAATGTTTCCACAAATTTTTATTGAAAAATATTGAATAGTTTCAACATAAACGATGCCGTAGAGCCTGAAAAAAAATTCCCCCTCCATGGTCGCATCGATTATTCAAAAGCCAGTAATCTTAAAAATCAAACTAAAATTTTATTATAATTTGTATGAATGTAGTTATCGTTGTACGTAGCCGTTTTTTTCTTTTTTGATTTTGGATAAAATGGCGACCGATTGAAAATATTTGCATTTTTTCGACCGTTTTTTTTTTCAAACAGTTTAAAAAATAGTAAAAAACAAAATTTTCCAAATCGGCTGCGCTTAACCTTAGCCACTACTTTACTACATAAACTTTCATTTAAGATAAAAGAAAAAAAAAAATTTTTTGACCCATCACAGTGGCTATCCACCTTAAATGGCAGGCTTTTGCAAAAACAAACTTTTATATGGTAAAGAAATCACAAATTGTTTCACTGATATCAAGAAAGGCTTATGTTTTAACAACGATACCATGAAGGCAGAAATATCGAGTAGAGTTTTATCATAAATGATTATTTAAGCGTCTGGTTTTTAACTGTCAAAAAAAAGATAGAAAAATTGCAAAAATTTATACAAATTTTACTTGAGTTGATAAACCAATGCTTGCCATTTACTTTTTAGAGATTATGTCGTGTTAACGCGGAGAATTCAAGTTGAAGTTACTTTTTCTTTTCTTAACACGATGTAATGTTGTAATAAAAAAGGCTGCAATTGAAGCTGGCTTATCGGCATAGACGAGTGCTTTCACGAATACCTACAGAATAGTTTAAGGCGTTCAACCGCACGATCTAGCCGGCCAGTTGACCGGTCCAAAACGACATATAAATTATTGATCGAGCTTCGCGTGCTGTTTGTGCCGTCGCAAACCACATGTGGACCAGCTTCAGCTCCTACATTTTGAGCCGAAACAAAAGTTCGAAATCATTGAACGATAGCAAACGCCATTATCGTTAACGTTGTTCTCACGATCACCTTTGAAAAATTACGATCCAATGATTCCGCCGGAGCATAAACCGCACCAAAAAGTGCATTTTTTCGGGTGTATTGAGTTTGCCTCAAGTTGCCCTTCTTCTTCTTCTTCTTTTCCTTTTTCCGGCGTTGTTATGGTCAGAAGTGTAGGACCATAACCTTCCCACTTAACTGCATTCCTACTGGTCCGCTTGTGGGGTCCGCCGGTTTGGCCTCAGAAAGTAGCGGCAGGCTTCCCGGTTTGGGATTACTTTATCGCTGAGGCCAATCAAATGCTGGTGTTTTTGCATTTGTTTGCACCAATTGTTTTTCGGCCTGCCTTTTTTTTTTTTGTGACACGGGCATGCTCCAGATTTTTTTGTTTGATCTTACTCTTACAACACCGGTGATCTCCAGTCGTGTCAACCCACTGATTTGCATGTACACTTGTGGGGCAGTTTAATGGTGGTATATGTGTCCCTAGGCTCACCTTGGTGTTTTCTAAATTGCCTAGATGTGATTTTTGTTTACCTTTGTTTTAGTCGCCTTTTACGACAAGCGAGAGGTATCGCTGCAGGGATATTCTTAACCCGTCCCTGCACGGAACGGCCTCAAGTTGCCCATCGGATTATATATGGTAGTTTTGTTTGTTAACATACCTATTCAAGCAGAAATGAGCTTCGTCGCTGAAGACAATTTTTCGATATAAAAACGAATTTTCCTCTGGCTTTCAGTCGTTCAGTTCGAACGAGTTATATTTTGTAAGGTTTTAGACCAAGATCATTGCGTAAAATCTTCGAACAGCGGCGAATGGAAAATCACGGCCTACAATTGGCGGTTATAGCAGCAATACTCATACGGGTAGTTCAAATAGCGTGAAACTGGTGCGAAATTTGGTCATTATGGCTTGAATTGCGTGCTCAGTAGGTCGATTATGACGAAGTGCGTGAAAAACATTTTTTCCAGAGCATTATTTTCGAAAATAAAATTTAATCATTTGTAAGTGTTGTTCGTCTTTCCGTAATGAAATGGCAATGTTAACTGAGCATGTTTGACTTTGACACATGTCACGAATCACGCTAACGCTGTGAAAAGTAGAGCACTGAAAACCAAGAGGCAAAAAATCAATGCTTAAGAGCCATTAATTAAATCAGTAATCCAGTAAAATCTATTCGTGGTAATTTCTAAGATTCTGCGATCAAATGCGAAGCTTCCTCCAGATGTTAATTTAGACTATATTGAACTATGCTTATCCCCGTTATTACCAGCCAAGGGGCTGCGAAGGTTAGAGCACAACTAGTAAGATAAAAAATTATAAGTGCTTAGAGTGCCAATGGTATACAATACGCTGTAGGCCAAATCTAAGGAGTCTAAGCAGCCACATAAGTAGTTGCAATCAAGTGAGCTACTGAGTTTGTACGGTCGTTGAAGATGATTTTACTGCAGAAGATGATCTTTGATGCCTGACTTTAATCACATATTAAATCGAATTAATCCATTTGTATTACCATTTTTGTTAAACAGCATGTCTACAAGCCATGATCTAGGCTAATGCTGATAATGTGCTGGAAATTCTTGTGTCTTTTATACAGACAATTTGGTTTTTCTTATTAATCTGGCAGTAAGTCATATATCGTACCATGGATAGCTGCACGTGTGCTATACAAATTTAAAACTGATAGAATACAGCATGATCCAATTTGGATTTCCTACTTCTTATAATATATTGTCACATTACCTTATTTATTTCTGATTCATGAAATATACAGTTAACTTACCTAAGTTTCAGGGGCTATCCTAGTGATATTACTTCCTAAGTGCTTTACCATTGTAGGTTTGTTGACGTGAACACAAACGTAGGCGTTGATAAATATCCCTCATGAACTTAGTGGCTAGCACACACAATGTGAAATAGTGCGAATTCTGAACTTTTCACATTAACTTGTGTGGCATATTACCCGGTCTGACTGAACCAAATGTCTTCCACATCATATCGTGCCAAATTTGATTTAGTGATTGCCATTATTGTTTAAAAAAAAAAAAAAAAGAAATTAGGCCGGAGAACAAAATTTCCCTCGAAATTTAAGAATAGATTTCCTGCGTAATGTAAAAATGTAAAGTCCTTGCTGTCCATGACTTCTGAGTTTAATTCTAGGGTTGATCGAATTTTATACAATAAAAATGCATAATATCGGCTGGACGTGCGCCACGGTGACGCGCATGGCTTATCCTGTCTTCCATATTGCTAATCTCCTCCATCTCCATTTCTTCGTTTCCTTACGATATTATATGTTGAGCTGTGGTTAAACAATTTATTTTGTGAACTTTTTAAACAGACCTAGGGGTGTTACCAATATCATAAACTCGATTTGGATCACCCTTTTCTAGTACGGCATGATAAGTAATTGGGCAGGTGTACTATTATATCGTTACATATAAAATTGCTTATTTTTTTAATGTAAAGTTGAACCACCAAATTAACAAAATTAATTCCAAAAACTAATCTCCATTTATAATACATCGATGGTATTTTTCCAATGCTCCACTGAAGTGAAGTCCTTAAAGATTTTTTTTATGTCATCGAGGTTATACTATCTTATGTGGAAATGACTGCCCAATCTCGGAAAAGATGGTAATCGGGAATAAGTCTGAGAAAAAACTTCCTGTCCCATGTGCTTTTTTAACAAATTGTATTTTCGATAATTTTGAAAATCATTTACAAGTAGATATACTCTACACTGACTTTACGAAAGCTTTTGATAGAGTACATCACACTTTACTATTGGCTTAATCACAATCGCTGGATTTCCACTCTTTTATGCTGATGTGGCTCTCAAATTATTTATGTAATAGAAAGCAATTGGTAAAGATTAATAGTTTAAATGATGTTCACGAAATATTTAATTTCTGCGAAGTTTTAACATTAGCGGACGACTTAAAACTGTTTGCACGCATCAATAATACGAGGGTGGTCCGATTAGTACTTAGCCTACAAAAGAAAAACAAAAATTTTGGAGAAATGGCGATTTATTTTTCAATATAGTCTCCTTTTAGCTCGATACACTTGACCCAGCGATGCTCCAACTTCTTTAACCCGTCTGAAAAATACGTTCTCTCGAGGTCTGCAAAGTAGGCCTCCGTGGCGGCGATGACCTCCTCATTCGACTGAAATTTCTACCCGGCGAGTGACTTTTTCAAGTTTGGAAACAAAAAGAAGTCGCACGGGGCGAAATCTGGAGAATACGGTGGATGGGGCAGCAGTTCGTAGCCCAATTCGACCAATTTGGCCGTGGCGAGGGCGGAGGTGTGAGCCGGTGCGTTATCATGGTGGAAGAGCACTTTTTTCTTCGCCAAGTGGGGCCGTTTTTTCTTCAATTCGGCGTCGAATCGGCCCAATAATTTGCCCTTCTCCAGTTAGTCGATGTGGATCACACCTTGTGATTCCCTGTGAACGGTGGCCATCACCTTTCCGGCCGATGGGACAGTCTTCGCCTTCTTCGGATCACGTTCGCCGGGTGAAGTCCACTGTTTCGGCTGTTCCTTGGTCTCTGGTGTGTACCAGTGGATCCATGTTTCGTCGACTGTCACGAAACGACGCAGAAACTCCTTCGGATTGCGCTTAAACAGCGTCAAACACTGCTCTGAAGTGGTCTCACGGTTGCACTTGTTGTCCGGTGTGAGCAAACGCGGCACCCATCGCGCCGACAGCTTTCTCATGCCCAAAATTTCATGCAGGATATGACCCACGCGATCTTTTGAGATGCCTACTGTCTCGCGCACCTTCAATCGGCGGTCTGCCAATACGAGATCGTGGATTTTTGTCACGTTATCCTTCGTGGTAGCTGTTTTCGGGGCACCTGGACGTGGCTCATCAAAAACCGACGTGCGACCACATTGAAACTCGTTAAACCAATTTTTGATGGTCGCCATTGAAGGAGAAGAGTCACCGTACACAACATCCAAACGCTCTTTGATTTCGCTGCGCGATTTCCCTTCCAAAAACAAGAATCGAATCACCGACCGATATTGCTCTTTTTCCATTTTTCTAAAATCCGCGGACACTCCCGCTTCCACACGGGGTCACAACAAAACTACGAGTCCGATCCGGCTGAAATTTCGACAGTAGCCATCTACTAGAATGTACTATACGATAGTAAGCTCTTGCGATACTGGCGCCATCTGGCGGTGAGGCTAAGTACTTACCACCCTCGCATTATGTTTCAACTATCGGAGTGGTGTAAGCATAATGCATTACAACTTAATATTTCTAAATGTAAGATCGCCGATCTTATAAATTACAATATTTTATGAACGATTTTCTGTTCCTTCGTCTTGAAGAAGTCAAGCATCTAGAGGTCATATTTGACATTAAACTAAATTTCACATCACATTATGATTACGCCATATCTAAGTCTAACTCCTTGTTAGGATTTTTTAAATGGAATAGCAAAGACTTCCAAGATGTTTATAGCCTTAAGTCTTTATTCTTATTCCTTATGTAGAATATTCTTCAATTATTTGGGATTCGCCATATAATAATACTCAAGAGCTTAGATTAGAAAGAGTTCAAAAGAATTTCACGAGATATGCTATCCGCAAATTAAACATGTTTGACGAACTTCCTCCTTATGACGTAAGATGTAAGTTAATTGGCTTACGAACCTTGAGTTTTAGACGGAAGGCTTCTTATCTGTTGTGTAAAACGATACTGAGAGTATACACTAGAGAACGTAGTATTCTATGTACTCTGTGATGATGAAAAAAAACAAAAAAAAACTGGGCCAACTTCAGGAACGTTGACTTCGGTGGCTGTAAGGTATAAATTAATAGTTACAGTTTAGTCTTCGAACCTCTACTTTGACCTATTTTGTTTTTTCTCCTTCACCGAATTCGGTAAACCAGTTTCGAAATGTTTTGTCGAAACACGTACCATTGAAAAGCATAAAAGGCAGTCTATACGGTCGAATCACGCTTTCGCTTTTCAGTATCTTTTTTCTAACACCTTCAAGTGCGAAAAATGTTATACTTCATGACGTTCTAAGCAATTAAACAAAGGAAAGGATAGGCACCGTGGCTTAGTTATTATCCTATGTTGGCTTCGGATGGCAAACATACCTCCTGTTACATAATTGTCCGAGAAAAGCCTAACAAATTTGGCGCAGTTATAGCCGAAAAAAATCTTAGTGTTGCAGAGAAATCCTAGATAATGAGGCACGTTAGAACCTCAACCAAAAAAAGTGATGTTCGGGAAAACAAGATCTCAAATATAAATAGCTTTGGAGGTGTGAAGCAACAGTATATACAAGTTTGTTTTCCAAAAAGGAAATAACAATGTTTTTAAGTGTATTTAAATAAAGACAGAATAATTAGGACATCAGCCTGAAATTTATTCCAGGTGTAGTGTACACATTAAATTGAGTAAGGAACGGTTATAGCGATTGATGCCTTAAAGCCAATTATGCACCACTCTTCCACAGCTAACTTCCACTCTTCCACAGGTACGTAGCCTAATTCGCGTTCGATATTGTTCCTGAACTACTCTACTTTTTTTGGCTTGTAAGTCAGCGATTCGACTGGACCATTTGTCAAGATTATACGATTACCCAACATCTAAAAAATCAATTGATTGATCGTCTGTGTGGTCCATCCAACTCTGGCGAAAAATAAGCTTCCAACAAGGCACGGCACTAGCATGGCGATGATTTTAATCGATGAAAATATACGGTCCAATTACACAACCGTAATGAAATTCACACTACATCGTCATTTTTCACAACGTAGTCTCTTGAAGCACATGTATATTTTTTGATCTCAATTAACCCATTTTAGCCTTTAAGCCAAAACTGAGCTCAATCGTTGAAGATGATTTCTCGATCAAATTCAGAATACGCTTTTCGGAGAAGATTCGGTGCTTTCAATGATCAAGATACTTCAACTCTGGAAGTCATTTGATCTTGTAAGGGTGTCAAAATCACCACAATGTGGACTGAGAGATTCCCAATACTTGTGACCGTCGCGTCGTCGTGGAATCGACTGATTAGCTCATTTTGAACTGAAGCAGTTGTGGCTGCAATATTGTATTGTATTATCTCACTGGAACAAAAACATTCAGTACTGATTAGGTTGATTCGATTTTATGCATCATATGACGCACAGCCTGTCTGGTAGAACAGTTATTACGAACGAAAATTGGAGTAAACGCTCTTAAAGTTACGATCACTGACTCAGAATTTCGGTAGTACTTTTTAATAATTTCCATCGTTGCTCGTTCATGAACTTCACCATGATAAAACTGTATACCTTGATTGACGTTTTGACATTGACAGATTACAAAAACAGTTCAAGGGTGCGTTTGTATTATAAAACAAAATTGTTATGTCCCTACTGAAGAGCCATTTGTATTTTGTTATTGGGTTTCGATAGTTTTCTCGAATAAAATCGTTACTAACAGCTAAACAGATGTTTATGTTCGTACATGTTCATGTGTCATTAACTATAGGATTAGATGTTCCATTTTCTTGCTTTCACCAACACGCATACTACAGTCGAGTGTGGTGCACAATTTTTGCATTCGTCAAAGCTTTTTAATCAAATTCCATTAGAAAGGTGTCTGGACTATAAGATAATTCGACACCCATACTCGAACACTCACCTGGAGATACACTTCAGATTAGATTTGTGCTTTTTTTTCCACCCCTGCTTGATAGTTTTATGGTTTATCGTATTTAAAATGATTCGCGTTCGACAACAGAATGTTTATTCAACTATTTGTTATATTTTATTTTATATCTTCTCTTATCTTATCAATTAAGTTTTTTTTTCTCTCTTCATTCTAATGTTATACGAACACATTATCGTAATTTATCGATGTCGATTGGATCGAAATGTGTTGCTCATTTTATGTTGTGTTGTGTCCTCCACAATTTTTTGCGAATGATTAGTATATGTTTGGAATTGGAATAATCCAGAGGTTCTTCGAAGTTAGATATCTTGCTTGTAACAGATTAATTTGTTAATTCAGATATAGAAAAAGGGCTGGTTTTACTATTAATAGATTTAAAAACGGCTGAGGAAAATAAGTAATCTATTAGTCAAAAATATGTTAAGTAGCGCGTTAAATTTTTTTTGATTCGCTAATATTATCATTATCCATAGCTTTTTAGCACGGTGGCACCCTTTAAAAGGTAAGACCATAAAAGGGCTTGCACTGACGGCCAAAATTCTTTTTTATTCCGGCGTCTAATGGAACCCAGTGTAGGGTTAAGCCCCGAAGATTGCGCTGTTTTTTTTATAACATCTGCTTTATTACGCTCAAACCGGAGTCTACGTACTTTTGAAATGTGATTAGAATCCTCATTCAACCTTCATTACCATATTTGCCCGTTTTTGATTTTGAAGAACAAATTCTGCCGGTTTTAAGTCTTATACAATTTTCGGCCTCATCTACAACCCGTTCGATCATAAAATATTTCGCCATTTTTCTTGAAACCAATTAGAACTTTCTTATGCAAACAACTTTTATGATCCAAGCCTCACGTTTCTTAAGATTTTCGGTGTTTAAGGGTATTTTGTCGACTGTTTAACCGATGAATGATCTCCCTGACAGTATCTCTCATGTACTGTATACCTTACGGCACTAATTATTCATTAGACTTGTAACTCCAACTTTTGTTGGAGGCTTCTACTATCTGTTGGAGCACTCAGACAAAAAAAACTGGTCCATTGTACTACCAGACAGACACCTTGTCTTTATTGTATTTTCCCCGTTGTCCGGAGAAAAGTGAGGAGGGGCTTCAGTGATGTAGAGCTAAGAGATTCGGCACCCACCACGTCGGCCCCAAGGGTGCGCTACCGTCCGCGAGCGAATGCGGGACAGTCGCAAAGAAAATGTTCTGCTGTGTCATCCTCCTCGCAACATGCAGCACAGGCTTCTGCAATAATTTCTCCTTAAGGATAAGAAAAATTTTGCGGACTTCTTGCAGACATCAGGGCATACGCGCTTAGTTATCCTGCATCCTGGATATTCCCTCCATCTACAACTGTGTGCATTAAAGACCCAGTCGTTGATGTCAGATGTGACCGTAGAAGCAGGTAGGCCTAAGGCGGGTTCAGGTCCTGAGAAACTCTCCTCTGAGCCCCTTCTAGCGAGTTCATCGGAGATCTCGTTTCCTGGGATTCCAGAGTGACCTGGGACCCATACAAGCTTAAGTGAATTTAGTCTTCCCACTTTGTTCAAAAAGGTCTTGAGTTCATGCACTAATTTGGAGTTGGATAGAGGGTTGGACACAGCTTTGAGTACAGCTTGGCTGTCACCGCAGACGCATATGTTTTTTCCCTTCCACCTGTGCTTCACAACATAGTGCATGGCCATTAGGATTGCGTAAATCTCTGATTGAAAGACATATTTTCCTAACGAGAAGTGCAGTCGAATGTTTTCACGCTCAAAGAAAACTCTAGCCCCGGACCCCTGTCCAGTCCTGGAGCCATCTGTGAAAATGCGAAGACATTCCAATTCAGGTTCAGTGTCTGGCCAAAGCCAGTCCTGACGCCATGGAAATGTGACTGTGAAATTACAGCGCAGTAGGATGGTGGTTGTCATTGCGTCGGAAGGCATATCCATGAGACAGGGGTCGTAGGATATTTCTCGCGAAAGTACACTTTCATTCCAATGTGAGTTGTACCAAAGACCATTTCTCTTTAGGCGAGACATGGTTTTCAATGCGTACCCTCTGAAATATACATATGTTAAGGGGTGGAAGATTTATCATAGCATCTAGAGCAGCTCCCGGTGTGCTGGGGAAAGCCCCCGTGCGGCTGAGACAGACCGCTGTTTGGAATTTGGTGAAAGAGCCCAAACAACCGATGCATATGAGATGATCGGTCTTACCATTGCCGTGTAGATCCAAAGAACATGTTTCGGCGATAAGCGCCTTGTTTTGCCAAAGGCACCTTTGCATTGCCAAACAGCTGACAGCGCTTTGGTGGTTTTGGACTCAACATGCTTTGCCAAAGAAGCTTGCCGGTATTTTTCCTCCTTCGCATGAAGAGAACGACATCAAGAGGATTAACCGACAGCCCATCGGGCAGGATACGAATACCATGTCGGAAAAATCGACCCATTTTTTGCAATCTTCATAAGAAGTAAGTTTTTGTTTGGACAAGGCATGAGTTATCGATCGGAACAAGTGGTAATCAAAAAGAGCAATGTTTGGAGAATAAGTTTTAATTTTTTTTTTTCGACTAAATTTGGGTGTCACGTCACGTGTTTTGGAGCATTCTGGCCGCTTTTGGTTCTATGCACTATTCAAGCGTATATATGTATGTATATAGGTTCCTACAATTCTTCATCTTTGAACTCTTGTAGCTGAGCAGGTCGTTCCCTGTTTTCTCACTTTTAAAATGAGCGGCATGTTTGCTGACATGAGGACCTTCGGCAGAATTTTTTTTTCTCATCAAAGTGATGAAGTAAAATTTCTTAAATGACAAATACTGAGACTGACGCCTTCATAACAGTGTGTGTGCATTTCCAATATAACACCTTAATGACATGGAAACAAAAGAGTTACTCTCAACTACAACTAACGCGACAAATTCAGTCGAATCTCTCAAATCCTATCTAGGACAACCACCCCCGGACATTGTTCGGTGAACGAACATCTTCGACACAATCCATCTGCATCCCGTCCAGGTTGTGTGACAAACACCATAAGAACGTAGGTACATAACTCTTGAACCTGCACGAATTATAAAAAAAAAAAAAACTCTACTATGACTATGCACTCCGTCCGTCGAACGTATGATAATTTGTTGCCACACATTAGATTAAATTTACTTTCGTCGGACCATATCATACATCTCCAATCATCCTGTGTTCAATTTTCATACTTTTTCGAACGCGCCAAACGAGCTGTTTTTATGTTTGTGGTTAAGAGAGACTTGCTGGTCTTCTTCATTGTAAACCAATCTCCCGTAGCCTTCTACGTATCGTTTCGGCGCTTAGATCAACTTTCAAAGCAAACTTTCATGATGATTCTTTGCAGTACACTGTGTGCCTTCTGGGTTAATTTTCGCCCTGAGCCTTTTTTCGTATCCAATGGATCTAAATATTTTCAGTCAAGCGATGGTTGAATAAGAGCATCCTATTTTAGCCGCAATCTTACAAAAAAACAGCCCTTCCTCAACCCAAATCAATATTTCACTTCTCAACCTAAAAATAAAAGCTAAACTTTGATTCATACCTATTTTTGGCACATTATTGTCACCCAAGCGCGCTCTAACAACCTCCAGAGCACAAATAACAGCAGCATTAACAACAACAAATCACAAATTCATCTGTTTTATTGAAAAATGCTACGATTTTCCCTTTTTGCATAAGCCTCCTCAAAGCAACTGGTATTTTACACAGCGTATGTCAACAACAGAAGTTCTGCCCAAGACCTTTTCTACTCTGGCCAGAATATCAATGAAACTGATCCATCGACTCAAAGCCAGTCCTATGCACATCAACTACATCAACTCTTCCGTTCTTAGCCGATGCCAACCGGCTAAATAGGCGCGCAATTCCATCATCATGGCTGTCTTATTGCCCCTCCAATGATAATGGCAGAGGCTACCATATCCATGTACACGTACAAGTGTATATTCCTAAGCAAGCTCCGTATACAAGTAATAAAAAGAAAAGAAACTTAACATCTAATATAACAGGACTGTGCGTAGCAGACGATATACTTGTATACATTTCGGAAAGAGGAACAAAACAACAACAACGACGAAAACGACGGACAAATTACTCCGGCTATACGTAAAGCGAAAAAAACGAATAAAACGATGCTAGAGATGACGATGACGATAAAGACGACGGCAAATATTCAGTCAATTTCATACCTCAGACCCACTCACTCATACCACCCCGTCATCTCCAAAAACACCAGAAATAAGAAAAAAAAAGTATCTCAAGGCAAGTAGACAAGACACGACACACAACGTAAGATAAAGATGGAGCAAGATACGCAAATACGAGTATAATACTCGTACAACGAAAAATCGGAACAAAACAAAATTGTAATGTGTAAAAATAAACCTAAAACACACAACATACAGCCGCCAAACAGCCAACCAGTCAACCAGGCAAAGCCCACAGCCTGTAGCCCGTCAGCCGTCACAGCCATAGAGCATCAGTAGCGGCTCCGGAACAGGCGGCAGTGGCAGAAGCATCTCATGCCTCATCATCGGCCCCCCAATGAAGAGTCACAAGAAGTTCAAGTTCAGTTCACCGGAAAAAAAAAGACGAAATGAAGAAAAGTGAAAGAAGAAGAATCACTCACTCAGCTCGGCTCACAGAATGTGTGTTTTTCGTCGTTTGCCCACTACGAAATGCCGCGTACGGCACGATGCGAGCATAACGCGCCAGATAGAGATGCTTACTCTCCTCCTTATTCTCTTGTTTTCATACCACTTTGACTCATTCTGCGATGCTACTTCTGTGTATACAGCCTGATGGTTGTGCCTACACTTTCGATTGAAGTAATGCCCGAGATGTGAACGAGTGTTACTGGTTCCGTCCGGGGGAGTGTGGCGCTACTTTCGATTTCATTAGCGAATGTAGGCTCACAAGCGGAGGTTGGAAGGCACCTGTAATCGAATGTAACAAAGTCATTAATTCGTTGACTGCGAAAGTGGAATGAAGTTTGGTAATAAGACATTCAGACATTCAGGGTGCCAAGTAAATTGGCATACGACTTGTCATAGGCAAGACTCTGTAAAAAAAAATGAGCCAAATACAAATCTGCAACAAAACACTTCTAATCGCTGACTACAGACGCACGCACACCATACACAGCCAGATTGGAGTTGGAGGACAAAGGCCCACTACAAAGCAAAAAGCCATCATCATCATAACCAATGTCGTCGACTTTGTTTAGACGCTGTAGTCGACATCGTCGTCATGAACTCATAGCCATTGTTATTGTCGTCCTGCCCTACTTCTTGATTTTCTATTTTTGTAAGTATGGGTGTGTACCAACCGAATTCGCACTCAAATCCGAACACTAACACAGGCATACAAACGCGAGTCATCCATATATGTACGCTCGAATGCCGCCCAACGCATATATGGGGCTAAGCCATGTGCGCTCTATAACGAACAACAAATGAAGCCCCGAAAGCTACCGTCTCACACACGACGAAGGAAGGCCAATGAAGGGAAAAAAGGCGAAAAAGTATGATAAAAAGAAACGTATTTTGTCGATAAAGTTGTAGTACAAAACACAAACCGGAAGAATTCAGTATAAAGAGGAGACGTGGAAAACGAGAACTCGAACTCGAACGGTGTGGGGCAGACGCGATTGACGATTGTCTGTTACCAGAGGACGGTGGGTGGTAGAAACGCCAGCCGTAAAAATGAGACTAACGCAATAGACAAATGTATGGAGCGAGACTACCAATCTCTTCCTCTCTCTCTCTCCTTGGCTACACCGTAGTGAATTGAAAATTCATCGAACGAAGGAGAACGAGGACGAGGCGAATTCAAAAACGTACGCATTTGAGTGGGAGGCAGCCAATAAAATTCATCTCCATCCAATCGTTTGTTTTTATGTGGCATCAATTGAAGCAGTGTCATTTGAGAAGGTTGACATCAAACCGCAAACTCTGCGGGACTCCAGTGATTCAAATCGATGGTAAATGTGTGGCGGAAGTGGAACGAAAGTCATATTGAACCCAACGGGCTCCCGTATCCATCTATATCCATCGGAAACCTGTGTTACTCCACATGACATAATTGCTTACAACACTGTGCTGCAGTGGTTGACTTTTGCCTCCTCATAGCCTTTCATCGTCGTCATCATCATCACCCATCAGCTACATCGCGCAGTCAGAGTTAGTCACACACAAACCAATATACAGGCTACCGGCTGGCCGGTTGGACTTGCCTTTGTTGTTGCTACTCGATTCGAACAGTCTCCTACCGCTACCGTATCTCTGCCGAGCGTGCTGTTTGCGTTTCATTCATGATTCTCCTCGAAGGCGTCATAAAAACTTTAGGCGCTAAAAGTGGGCGCCATTCTACCCTTGGATCCGTCATCGTGCATGTCGTCATATAACTTTGTGTGAGTATCATGCCCTGATGTGTGTACGCATGCATATACATACATACATATGTATGGTTTTCGGGGTTCGTAGGGCTTTTTCGTTAAACCAGGTGTATGTGGAGGCGGATGTTTTCGGGTTTGGGTTGAGGTGGAAATCATAATCGGATAACATGTGCGACGGGTGTCTTTACTTTTCTCGGTTCGCCTTGTTAGGTGTTTACGTGTCGTTATTGCTGGGGGCACAGAAACAGCTGATGGTTGTAAGGAGGCGCCAACGAAAACGTAAACGGGAGCTGAAGGATTTGGAATGATGATAGGTATACATGCAACAATTGGGTCATTAGTTGTATTGTATTAAAGGCAGCTGAAGAGCTGCATCTTAGAGCACCCAGCAGTAACCGCAAACGATGTACAAGTAGATGACGAGGGCCTGCTTTCCAGACATTCGAGTATGTAATTTTGCGGTAACTGCATTACATACGCCCATCAGTGTCTGTGAAATGTACATTTTCTGCTCCCTTAGGCCCTGACGTCATTCTAGCTTCTAAAGTGTGTTGTTTCAAATCCAGAACTGACTTTAAAGAGTTACAGTGACGGACAAAACAATAAATCCACCGAATGTCTGCACAGATTTCATTTTTTTTATTTTATCACTCTCTTAATAAAGTATGTTAAATCAAAAATGGTGAAATATTAAAATAAAATTCTGCGCACAAGGTTCTTTCTGCCACCTTTTCACTGTGCCAGCCGTATGCTACAGATGTTATGCATAAACTATCAGTTCAATGACATCTCCCACTCGGCGTACGGAAACATGACCTGTTCTAATGCCTTGACGTATAGATGCTGGTCCATGGACTTCATAATCGAAAATATTGGACCATACCATGAAAAAAATGCTCGTGCCAGCATATTTCCATATTTCCTGGCAAGTTCAACACAATCTTGATGTCGGTAACTGACCTAATCTTCGATTATTATTTTCATTATTCTTATTAACGGCTATTTGGAAGTCGGAACGCCTCGTTGACAACCCTTCGCCAAGCCTCCCTGTCATAATTGTCTTCCTTTCATGTTTCGCTGAGCTTTTCCATCTTTCCTAGGGCCGTTCTTAAATATATTGCGTACGGCGCGGCGTGGCCTTCCTGTGGTCTTTTTTCCTTGGCTTCTCCGCCAACTATTCTTTCGATTATTCGTCCACTGTCCATTCGTTCTACGTGTCCTGCCTATATTAGTCTTCGCGGTTTATTACTCGGACAATGCTTGGGGCTGAATAGAGTTCCTCCAGCTTTGATTGTGTAGCTCTCTATCCTCCTGTTTCTTAGTCTTGTTTTCCACCAAGAATTCTCCTTAAAATCTTGTTTTCAAAGTCCGAAATATATTTCCTCCTTCTAGTCAGAGACCAAGTTTCGCAGCCGTGAAGTGTCACTGGTCTTTCTTCGATGTGTTTTATTGGTCGTCATCTTTCAAAGATGTTTTTCGTGGTCGACCTGTTAGAATGAGAGATTTTAGTGGCTGCAAGGCGTTAAATACACATCACTTTGCGACTTTCCTTCCTGCGAAAGTTTGAGGATCCCATCTCTTTCTTTTGTGGAACACTATGCCGCGACCATTTTGCCTGCTTTCATAAATTCCTCTTTCCGTTTAACACACAGATATCTATACTTACGTATATTTCAAAACCAAAAAAACTTTTCAAATTCAAAAAGCAAAAAAAAGTTTCCCGGTCTTATCCTTTTGTCCGTCACTGTCAATTTCAGCTGCCAGGTTGAAAACTGTCATTGTCATTTTCGTGATGACATAGACCAGAAACCAGCAATGAGACGTACCACTTAAAATGGCCGCCGACGTTTGCCTACAAGCTGCGGCGAGCACTTGTAGAACCCAGGGTTCTGTCAAAATTATGTAAACAATCACACACATTGTAATAATTCCAAGAGTGTGTGTGGCGGGAGTACACTGCGGTACAATGAAGTGAGCTCACACGTATTCACGATTAGAATTTGTTTGTAACGGGCTTTGTCGCTACGAACCTGGACTGCATTCAAAATTTCAGGGTGTCACGGGGGAAGACGTACGAAAGACACACGTCTCGTTCTGGTTTCTGACATAAACGCTTTAACAATTTTACCAAATGTAAGTAATTTGGTTCCAAAATTACATTTCTGTGCGTCAAACTGATAGAGCACTTGCACCATATTACACTCCACATGATCGACCAGACTGCTATTCGTGGTGTTGTTGACGTTTTCGCACAACTTTTTTTGCAAGATGCAGTGGCACCAAGGCTCATCCATACAGCAGAGTTTTGAAGAAGTTTTAAATCTGCTGTTGACAGCTCCGTCTTTGTCCATCGACTTTATGAAGACTGAGTTTGAAGTATATTACAAGATCCAACTCAATTACTCACTGCATGCGTCGAAATTTCGGTGAATGAGCTCAAAGTCAATAAGCATAGGATCCGCTGTTTTACTGAAAAATTGTGTTCAGCGATTCAGTTCAATTTTGGGTTATTGGATATGTCAATAGGACATGAAGCGGAGATAATTCACAAAACCACAATTTGGTGCGGTGGAGTCATTGAGTATATTTTTTTCAAAAATGAGGTTAATCAGCTTGTTACGGTCAACGGTATTCGCTATAGAGCCATGATTAATGATTTTTTCGCACCCCAACTGAATGCTATGAATATGAAAGGGATGTGTTCCAGCAGGATGGCGCTATGGTGTCATTCAGCAAACGAAGCAACCAACTTATCGAACAGAACATTACTCGAATGCATAATTCCACGTGATGGCCCTGTAAGTTGGCCTCCAAGATCTTGTGATTATGCAATTCTTGGTTATTTCTTTGGTGAAACCTAAAGTTAATCGTGTTAGTAAGGACAAAGGATCCAACTTGACGTCTCAAATGACATTCGTCTTCACAGGTTTATTCGCACAAAGGCTTTACAGCCGGATTTGTTTGATACTTTCTGTGTACTATATAGAAATGAACTGTGTCCTATCGTTCATCTCCTTTGTATATTCATGGTCCAAACTAATGAAAGGGTACCCTTAGGGATCGTTTTTCTTCGACAACCGTTCTATTATAATATAGCTTATCCTATGGCATGAATTGATCGAGGCAACAAGCAGAAGGATGAAGAAGATTTCTAAGAAAATAAAATAAAGAAAACAAAATAGGAGCAAAATGGGTTGAAAAGAGTCGGAAACTTCTTTACAAGAAACCTTACTTAAAATTAGTTTGCGAAACAAAATCTACTGAGAGGCTGGTGAAATTATTAGAAAATTCTATACCGTAGTTATGGATCTTGTTCGAAAGTTCAGAAATGAAGGTTAAAAGGTAGGGGTTGGAAAAAAAATATTGTCGGAGGTAACTGAGAGACTATTTGTCAAGAAAATCACGTATATTGACTGAAGAGATGTTTGTTTAGAATCTTAAGCAGAACTCTTTGACGAAACAGTAAAGCGGGTTTTTAGGTCGACTTGCACATCGCAAACCATTCACTTCCAAAGTTCACAAAGATAAAGGACTGCCATTTGCCAAAGAGTATTTTACCGATACTATAGACTTTTGAAACATTGTTAATTTAGTGACGAAGCAAATTTAACTTGTCTTGCCGTGAGGGGAAACAAAGGGTTTGGTGAAAACCAAATTCTGAGATGAAAGGAACCAATTTTGAAGCGACGGTTAAACATATCGGTGGTAATGTCATCATTAACGAACGGGGGTGTCCGATGTTCGTTCATAAAGTAATGTGACCTAATTTTTTTTTCGAAAAATATTTATTTGTTAATCAAAGTCTATATGTCCCTTTCAGTGTAATACCTCTCAGATGTAACACACCTGCTCCAGTGGTTTTTTCCAATCTGATATATTGTAGCTTGAGCTCTTTCAGTGATGAGGTCATTATATCCTCAATCTTTTGTGGTCTTTTTAGTTTTAGGAAGAGGAAAAAGTTGATGGGGGTTAAGTCCAGTGACTGAGGCATGATTACGATGATGTTTTTGGTCAGAAAGGCACAAGCTTTGGCAATCACTTTGAGTGCGTAAATGCATTATCGGAGTCATGTATGTACGGCAAGGTAGTATTCCCTATTGGTCTTCTGATCGATCTCATTGGAATGATTGTTTTTGGGTCTTAATGTCATAACCATACGCCCATGTTTCGTCACCAGAGATGATCCTTTTCAGAAAATCTTGATCGTATTTCACGTCACTCAACGATGCTCATGCGACGGTTCTTTAGATCAAAGTTAAGCAATTTTGGAACAAATTTCACTGACACACGTTTCATGCCCAAAACATTTAAAAAAGAGCTCATGGGATGAGCCAACCGATATGGTGAATTCCTCAGCAACTTGTCTGATAGTGATTCGTCAATTCTCCATATAAAAATCACTGTCTCAAGGTTTTCATCCGTTGTTGACGTGCTAAGGCGTCCGGGGCGGGCATCGTCATTAGAATCTTCACAGCCTGCTGTGAACACATAATTTTATTTTTCCCGCCAAATTTAATAGAAATTCTTTGATCCATTATTTTCGATAACCAAAATTGCCAAGCATACCAAAACCCGTCTAACCTTCATATCTGTGAAAAACAAACTAAATGTCCAAAGTGGCTGACAATGTACCAACATATATGTATGTATGTACCAGCATAACAAAAGACAAATTCGAGAATCCAATTTATGTGTCTGGCGAAATTCAAAAAGTCACCTTAGTTTTTGACCTCGTATGTCTGGGGGGTTGGTCAATTAAAGCTAATTAACTACCTCAACATCCTCAAACTAAATCCCCAAATTTCCACTGCTCACAATGTTAAACTGTCGCTGCTTTTTCTGGCTCGAAATCATGCCTCATCATGCCTTTTAAGGCCAGATTTCTGCAAAAAAAACTTATCAACAGTATGTTAAAACGACTAAGAGCCGTTGATGATACTAAGCCTGGCGCACTACTGACGTGCTACCCATTTACTTTATTTTATGTAATTTTTCTTAATTTCATTTTTGTGCGAATAAATTCGCACAACGCCCAAAGCTAAGTTTAAAAATTAATTACAGAACGTACTCTCTCAATTAAACAAATCGCTCGTTCAGCTCCTAGCCACTCTGCATTTTAGAACTACCATCTTCACCAAATCTCAAAACTAACCTCTGAGCATCTGAAAACCGAAATGATCCTTGCAAAAACTCTGCAGAAACTTCTCCATCGAATTAAATTTTCCCACACAGAAATGCGAGTTCAACTGAACCGTGAAAGCCCAACGACAAAGTTTTCCAACGACCGTTGTACATTTCGAAATGAGTGCATGACCTCTTTAAATGTTGTTCTTTTTTTTTATTTTGCAGTATCCTACTCCTCTTCTGTGGGAATACAGGTTGGTATATGATATATACCAAATCAGCGCGACTTAGGCACCTTAGTTTCGTCTCTGCAAAGGTCGTGTTGAGGAGTTGGAAAGCAAAAAAATCAACCGAAGCACGAAATTGTGACAAATTCACAAAAATATAAATACACATATGTACAAATGCACACACCCGCCCACACAATTGATTGCGAGCAGAATGCTACTCGAGTGCAGTTCGTGTCCGTAAAACGATCATTTCTGAGTCTCGCTCTCTACCTCTCCTGTTCGCCGTTCTCGTTCTTCTTGAATTCTATTTAGCGGTAAAGGATCCAGGTGGTAATTTTATACCATGCCTGGTGTTTCGTTATGCTTGAGTTTTTTTATTATTGCGTTTTTTTCTGCCCCCCTTCGCCCGCGACCGTCCTGCGAATGGTTATAACTGATAATACTCTTTGCACAACGGTTATGCTCGTACATATCGTCACGGCGGTAGAACTGTGGAAGTTGTATGTAGTAATGCAAAAAACACTATATATGGCCAAGTATATGTATTGACTTGAAGTTGAAGGAACTCACAATGTGCACGGAAACTTGCAGAGGAACCAAGGAGCAGAAAAGTGAAGAAGCGAACAAATAAAAAAAAAGGAAAATAATGAAAACCGTAATACCCTACATGCCGAAGAAACGAGAGCAACGAAGAAAAAAGGAAGAAATGGAAGAAAGAAACAAAAAGGGGCGAAAAAAAAAATTCGCAAGGAAACGTGGCGCAGTAGGGAAACAGGTAACAAATAGCAGTTCTACTACTCCATTGCCAACGCCATCACCATTACCATCACAACCGTCACCGCCAACGCGCCACGGGGCCACCTTCCGTGATCCTCCTCTCAATCCGGTGTTGATGATGGTGGTTGGTTGTACGTTGCACCGCACACAAAAGTGCATCCCAATCCACTGTTTCGCAAACTTCAGGGGGATTCTTCGTTTCGGAGAGCGATTTTTCCAGCATACTCGTAGAGCAATGCAACGTGCAACGTTCGGTTGCAAGGAGTACAACCCTCCCTCGTTAATGGTCGGAGTTTTGTTGAATTTTTCTTCTCGTTTTTTTTTTTGTTGTTTTGCATCAACTAAATGAAAGCACCACCAACAGCTACAACACAACCATGATGACGACGATTCCTTGTTATTGCCTCCTTACTGACTATAGCACGTACTCACGTCGTACTCGTACAATATGTATATATGGATGTATGCACAGGTACTATACACAATGTGTAGATTGCCAGGAGTGATTGGATACGACTATACGAGTAAAACAACGACCGAATGGTTTTAAGTATGCAACGTTGGGTCTTGCTGTTTGCTTCCTACCACTGCTATTACTACTACTACTGCTGCTGCTGCTACTGCTATTGTTGTTGTCTAACCGTATACTGGAGGAGCGTACTCCGAAGGACATCGACATAATGAGGAAATGTGAGTCAAGTTGCTGTTTGAATTCTCCCGGTTTTGAGCTCGCTACTTTACATACTCGTACATATAGATATAGGATATCTGTGCGGGTAGCTTACGGGCTTCACGCGGACCTTAAAATTAGGTATATGGTGCAAATGGGAGTTTTCAATTTCGAAAGGATAATAATCAGGAGTGGGCAGCAGGACAATTGTGTTCTGTTTCAATAAATACGAAATTTCTATGGCTGCTCTTCAATAGGCTTGTCGTAGTTATTCTCGCATTTAAGTTACGAGTATGCTCGTATGATATTCAGTGGAACATGTTACAATTTGCGCATTTCGGTGGTCTCTTTAGTTGGTCTTGTTCTAGCAAATAGGAAATTTTTGAAGTCCGATTGGGGTCAGGAAGACAAAGAAGTGAGCATTTTGTAAAAGCTTTCATTATTAAGAACTATATGTCGAAACCGCCTTAAGCTGTGATAGTCAATCAAGCATTGTGGATTACCGATTAAAATGCACTTTTCCCTATTTATCCTTTCAGTTTTGGTTTTGTAAAGAGAAACGATACGTCTAATGAGACGAATAATGCCCAAGTTGTGACTGAAACATTCTTATCAAGACCACCTAACCTTCATCCTCGATCATACTTCTCCGTATACAAATAATCATGATAAGGAATATCCTCCGATCTCTCTATTGCCTTCATATCTAAGGTTTTCGAAAAGCTCCGAACTTGTTCTTAAAACGACAGCGCTTCTAGAGGTTGTTGAAAACATTCGCTATGACATTGATTAGGACCATGTGAGTTCGTTGGTATTATCAGACTTTTATAAAGCATTCGATACTATCTCACGTGAAATCCTTCTCAAAAGACTCAAATGTTACTTGCATTTCGATTCCTCAGCGCCAAGACTCATTTGGAATTACCTTGAAGATCGTGAATTGATCGGTCAATGCAAATGATGACTTTTCAACCCAAAACGGGAGTCCCTCAAGGATTCCTCCTGAGGCCCCATCTGTTTCCTCTGTTTAATAACGACATTTCTGATATTCTTAATCACCAATTATATTGTCTATCAGCTACGTATTTCACCTAAAGGTAGACGCTACTGCACAGTTAAAGTAGGGTCTGCAGACCGTAACACGATGGTCATGTAAAAATAAACGTATACATAACTCCACTAAGAGCCAAGCCATTGTCATAGGTCTTAAGTCATAGACTTACGAGAAGTGATCCAAAAATAATGATAATGAAAATAAAAGACGCTGATTAAAGTTAAAAAAATTATTTATTTTTCGACATACCAGCCGATCTCTCCTAAAAAGTTGATACATTTAGCCCATTTTTTTCTAAACTCAGAATTCCCTTAGAAAAAAATTCTTTGTCTTGACCCTCGCAAAACGCCTCAACAGCGGTCATAACTTTGCTGTTGTCTTCAAATTTCTTGCCTTGGATGTGTTCGTTGGGCCAAGAAAAAAGGTAGAAGTTACTGGGGGCTAAACCTGGACAAGCGGGTGTTTCAGCAGTTCAAATTCCGTTTTTTGAAGCCGGTGCGTTGTCTGGGTAAAACAGTATTCCAGCTCGCAGTTTGCCGCATCTTTTTTCATTAATGAAACGATTGTTGTTTTGTTTGGGAATCAAATAGTGGATCCACTTCTCGTCAATGCTCACGAAACATAACAAAAACATTTTCTGAACTGCTCGGGACTCGAAATGTCGACTCGTTTTTTCTTTTACTCGTCGGTTAACAATCTCGGTACCCAAAGCGCAGAATCTCTTTTCATATGCAATTCGTTCGGAAGGATTCTTTGAACGCTGCCATATGAGATCCCTGTGACCTCAGCTATATATGTACATACCTGATGGTGACTTTTCCATCTGTCGACACCACATTTTCGATATTTCTTCGGTGAGGGACTTGGATGGGCGTCGTTCACGATGTTCACCTTCAGTGGATGTAATGCTTAAACTCGTTGACCTAGCGTGCTACTGTGGAATATGGAGGAGCAGAGTCCCCCAAAGTTTTCACCAAGTTGCTGTGTATACCTTCGGTAGACAATTTTCGTATTCAAATCTTCTGGGTTCATAACCTAATGGGTATATCAACTCAACCTAACGCGTATTCAACTCATTATCATAACTTTTGGATCCCTCTGCATAAAAACCTCTAAACATTTTTAATCAACAGCTTACATTGGGGAGATCACATCAACAACTCAACAGGTAGAATACTCCGGAAATTATCCTTCAGTTAGCATTAAATGAATACTTGCCAAGATGCTATTGATCCCCAGTCTTCTATGACCTCGATAGTCATAGCTCACGCAAGCGAATAAGTGCGTTTAACAGCACTGTGCGCTTCATATACGACGGGATCACATCTCATCATTTACTAAACCCCTGGTAGGCATAGACTTTCAAGCCTTGACAAGGGATACTAGTACCATAAGGTACTAACCTTCCTTTTCAGACTCAAACAGAGCAAGGCTTCGCTACATATGAGAGAAATGGAACATGTTCCAAAAAGGGTGACCGAAAGGAATTTTTTCAATGGCGTAAGGCTATGATATTTGGTCCCAGTTACCACAATCATATCGACCTCTTCACACATATTCACAGCTTAAAAGATTATACATCTTATGTGTTAGCTTAAAATTTTAAATGTAATTCGAAATGATTTTATCGTAAGTCAGTCTTATCTAAAAGAACTATAAAAGGTCGTAATCACGTTATTTTCACGACATACAAACAATTTTTCTTCAAAGTCCTTGATCCAGGGACCAATAACTTCATCATAGAGCGATTTATGTTACCCAACAAAACACACAAAAGGTGCATAAATCTGCATGAATTTACATTCATACACACATCTACACTTCATCACCTTAACTCAGTTAAAGTTCCAGAGGAGATTGTAGTAATTGTTTTCCAGACAGAGCACAGGTGCTCGGTTTGCTGTTTTTTTTTTCTCCGTTTGTCGTTTCTCTCCACTGTTGTCTACAATCTCGTACGCTAACCAACTGAGCTTATTAACTCATTCGCGCCTTCCCCTTCTTCGCACTGTCTCTCTCCATGTCCTTAAAAACATCTCATTTGTGTGTTTCAAGTCTCAATCCATCAATTTCTTCCACAACATTCAGTGTTCTCCGCTTCACGCGTATAAAGGTATTTAGAGGTCGTCCTTAAAATTTACAACCAAGTCGTCAGTATTACGTTGTAAAACGGTTTAATTCCACGTTCGAATCATACACAGACACGGAACCTCCATATGTCCATGGCAATCATGTTTGTTAAAAGAAGAGATTAAAAAAATATTCAACAACAAGCGAATCAACTATAAAACAGGGACCAAAGGCACCAAACACTCGGCAGAGGATTGAACAGCGAACAGAAAAAAAAACGGCGAAAAAAACCCCGGCAGCTGCTTGCAATTGCACGTCAAATAAATTGCGCGAATTTCGCGTTTATTTGAGCACGAGCTTTAATTTAAACAAAAATAGGCCATCCAACGGATACAATAAAAATGCGATGAACGACGACAAAAAAGTTACACACAGCAACTGAACATGTGCTCATCAAACTACGAAAGATAAACTAAAAAAGGAAAAGCGACACAATGGCATGAAAAATTGTTACATGGAAAGCCTGCAGAAGGGATTTAACATTTAAAGTTTTTTTTCCTTTTGCGAAACTCCTTGTTTGTACAGGAAGAGAAACTACTTGTGTGTTTATCCAAATTTTGGGGTTCGGTGACGGGGATGGAGTGAGCTTTTTAATTTGTAACGAATTTTAGTAAAAAAATATTCCATGGACGTTACGAAGAGGAACAATTAAACCCACGCTCCGGTCTATTGTACATGCTGTGGAGCGTAGACTGGTGAGGGAGACTGTGCAGTGATTCAAGGATATGTAATTGGATTTGAAGTTTTTTGTTCGTTCCCATTCTGGCTTTGTTTTTGGAATGAATTAACTAACGTTAGATTGACACATCAGCAGCATGGTCAGCGTTTTTTTGAAGACTTTAAGTCCACTGAGTCATGATTCGTATATAAGAGCTAAACTAGCGTGCTTAGAAGTGAGTCATATTTTCGTCGTTTTTGGCGCTTTGGACTGAGTAGTTGCATGCATGGGTTGTATGAATCATTGACCAAGAGTGTCCCTGAACGTGGGTTTTATGTCGTTAAAAAAAAAATAAAATAAAGATTTGGGAAACAATAAATAAGGAATCCATTGGTCCTAGTAATATTCCCCAAGTATTTTTTTTTGTCTTCGCAAAACGAGCATGAGTCTCGTCATTCACTTCTGATGGAGTCCAGATTGCTTAGCAGACTTATGAAAATGAGACTAGTTCCTACCAATAATAACCAGAACAACCCTTTCTTTGCTAAAGTGTCCTTCTATGAGTTATTCAGATTTACGTCTAACGTTCTATTCAAGTGCAAAAATTGGAGTCTGATAGGATTAATACTGGCTATGAATCACTCACGAGGCTCATCGAAATCACGTATTAACACAACTTAATACTTATATCCGGATAAATCTTAGCGATAGCAACAAAATATGGGCCATGAGGCGGGATGCTTTTACCACTTCTTTAATCAGTTGTAATTTCGTTTATGAAAATGAGAATTAAAATCCTGCAAACGCGTGCCAAATGGGATCCATTTGATCTTGTTCTTATGCGTCAGAAAGAATGACTTTATTCATTAACCAAATCATTCTTGTCCTAGTGCCTTTCAAGAGGGAGTTACACCCTCACCTAGGCACCTTAAATGCTGGAAGCTCTCAGATGAAGTTAAATATTTAGATTCTGACCTTGATCATGAAGTCGATTGGAACTCAAAAATAAATAAATTTCCAATTTTAACTCTGCGGGTATATCGATTTAGAAGACCTTTTTTCTCTATGTTGGTAGTACTGCCATTAAAGTCTATGCTAAACTGCACGCCAGGATTTCCATTGATTTCATAGTCACGCTTGTGGTTTGTGAACAACTTATGGTGAATTTGGTGACCGGGCTTTGTCGGACAAAGATGTAAACAAGTGGTACAAACAGTTTCAAGAAGCATGAGAAAAAAAATCGAGCGTCCAAGATCTCCCAAGACCCATATGTCCCAGTATAAGAGGCACCACCGGTCTTGCCCAAAAGGCACTTATTGCACCTACCCCACTTTAGTTACACATCAGAAAACACATTTTGCAATGCATACTATGAAGTTAAATGTTCATTCTTCTTAAACTTCTTGAACAAATTTTAGATATTGATCCCAAAAATTTTGGGAAATAATTAATGGTCTTAGATGATAGAAGATGGAATCAAATGTGTTTATTTTATACTGTAAGGCTTATAAAGCATTGGTAATATTCCCTAGTGTCTTCCAAACTGAGATATACGCCATCTATACATGTACTAAGACTGGGTCTGGGGTCAAAGACTTAACTTAATTCAACTCACTTAGCGAGAGCTCAACATCATTCAAGTTCTGCTTTGATGTTCTGCACAACCTTACAGGGAAATACAGAGTCAAATATTGGTGGGCTCCTGGACACAGATGCTTCGGTGGCAACTAAATTGTTCTGATATCGCCAAAGGGTCAAAAACTTCCAAGAAAACCATTTAATTCTAGAATAAAATCTCTAACAACGTCTTACATAATAGAAACGATATCAAAAGACTTGTTACCTATCTATCGAAATCCTGTCACCTTAATAAAATGATATTGTTTCCGAAGACTTAGGGAAGCGTACGTTTCTCAGAGAATTCGTAGTTGATGAAGAAGATCTGTGGGCTCAGCTTCTGTAGAAAGGTGACGGATATCCCGCTAACTGACTTTTTCAGCACAATAGATTTTGTGGTCGGAGTGATAACATTTGCGTGACAAAGCTTTTGTTTCAACAAGATGACGCAACATGTCACATGGCACGCGATACCATAAATGTATTGCTGGAAACATTTGCTGAGCGCATAATTTGCGTATTGAAGCTGTGAACTGGCCTCTACAATCCTGTGATCTCATACCTTGAGATTACTTTCTTTGTAGGTATGTAAAGTCACTAGTCTATGGCGATAAATCAGAGACGTTGGCCTATTTGGTAGTCAACATTCACTGTGTTACTGCTGATATACGGTCAGGCTGCTCGATAAAGTTGTCCAAAATTGGACTTCAGGATTGCGCTTCACTCGAGCTAACCGTTGCGCGTATATGCCCAAGTTTATATTTAAACATTAATGGCATACAATTATCTATTAAATGTAGCTAATATGATAGACAGCAACATTAGCTTCAAGTGCTTTATTTTATATTGAATTTGTATACCTCTAAAAAGAACACACTTTACGCCTTTAGGCTATGCTCTGCTGCATAGTTGTGTTTTTGGCCGTATGTCTTCAATAAGATTCCCATGCGTCGGTTGTTGTTGTCAGCACAGACCAGTGACTCTTCAACAGTCATGCCATTCAGTCGGGCATGAAAGTCATTAATCTTGGCTCTAAACGAATATCGTTGACCGTAACACACTGAACAACCTCATTTTTAGAATAATATGACACCACAAGGCCACAAGGCGTTTTCTTGCATGTAATGGCGTTTTGATAAACGTGGATTATTTTCGCTCCATATTAGACAATTTTGCTTTTTGACATTTGTACTTATTGAGCCAAAAATGAGACTCATCACTGAACATAGTTTCGAATTTAGCAGCCTATTTCAATTCTTGCGTTGGATCTGTAAGCCTTCAAACCAAGATCTTTGCGTACAATTTTCCATAAATTGGGAAGAAAAACCAGTTGTTAACTATAAATTTGGAACTTCGTCAACGCTCTCCTGAACGGATGGAATATTCTCGTCGTGTGTAATATGATGAAAGTGATCTGTAAGCCTGACGCTTAGAACCATTATTTAAGTTCGTTGTTGTCGTGTGTATATATTAAAATAAAATTCCGAAAATTACGGAATAAAAATGTCACTGTCAGTTTGCTGTCTTACCTTACCGGCTTTCAAAAAAAAAAAACAAAAACACAAGGCTTAGTAAAACCTAATTGCTTGCTGATGTAGTCATTAAATAGATAGAATTGTTATTTGAAAGTGCATTTTATCATCTTCTATAAATATTTTCCTAGGACCCTTCTACATATTACTAGCAAACATTATACACGTCAATTAAAATAATTAAGTCTCTAGGGCATACATTCGAAATATAAATATTTTGTGTCCCTTAAAGACAATGCTAATAATGTTATATTTCCTTACAGCATAATAAAATCATGCCACCAACAACCTAACCAAAGCTACGTTCTCAAAACAAACCATTCACGCAAAAAAAAATGCTTCGATTTCAAAATAATTTAAATCAAACTTAAAATTACAACAACTAAGAAAACCAAATCATCTAATCATAAATATAAATATTTTTAACTTATTTATTTATTTAATTTAATTAAAAAAAAAAAAAAAAATCTTTTAATTAATTCCTAATTTATTATTCTCTCTCACCCTATCATAAGTAATTATAACCAAATTATACCAAACGTCAGCGTCTACATTCATCGTTTAGAAAATTTTTAAAATTTTTATAACATACCAACAAAAAATCTTAAATCTAATGATAATCTCTAGCGTAGCGATAGCATAACATTTTAAGCAAAACAAACAAACCAGTGGAAGACAAACATAACCTATTAAGCAAAAAAAAATTAATAAATCTAAGCAATCTTTATATATATACATAAAAATATTATATTTTAAAAAACTTAACTAATTTAAATTATTTAAAAGAAAAAGAAAACGACGAAGCAAAAGAGAAAAACCGTGCTACATAGACGCGGATCGATCGAGCTAACACAGAGAAGGGAAAACCAAAAGCAAATCTACAAATCTATATATTATATATAACGGATAAGAAAATATTTTTGTATTATACAATTCTTGTTAAAACTAAAGTACAAAAACGTTCTTTTCTACAAAATACAACAAATAAAAGCAAAAATAACATAAAACGCAAAGGAGTAACAAAATTATAGAAAATATCTAAGAATTCAAATTCCAACAAGCAAATAACAAATTTTTAAATTAAAGTCTGAGATTTACCAAAAATTATAAAAAGCAAAACCGAAAGAAATTGTGTTATTTTCAAGTGTTGAATTCAAATTTTACTTTTGTTGTGACAATAAAAACGAAATTATTTATTTATCCATTTGCACGCGTCTGAAAATCCCAAAAAAAAAACCAAACGAATAAAAATAGCGTTTTTTTTCAAAATTGACATCCAACAAAACATCATCAGATCTACATATATAGACTTATACATATATATTATATACATGCATATAGTATACACGCGATTTTAGTCCGCAGGAAATTTGATTGTTTTTTTTGTTTCCAGTTTGTTTTTCTCATCAATCTTAGAGTGCTAAACAAAATAATAAATAATCAGCAGTTTTTTACAACAACAAATATACAACAAAAATTCAAAATATAGTACAAAATATAATTAAAACAAGTTTTCTCTCAAACGTATTCAAACATTTAATTATAAAACAAAAAAACAAAGGCAAAAAGACACTAACGCACTGTTAATTAATTACAAATATAAATCGTAGGACATAGTCGAAATATCTCCAGTTAATCAAATTTTCACTTAAACAACAACAGCAACTACCAAATTGAAAACAAATTTTATTAAATATATATAAACAAACAAAATAATACAAAGTACCGTGTTCAGCAACCAAAAAAACAAAATTAAAAACAAACTACAAAACGTAACCGTTATCTAATTAAGTTTCTATGAACAAACACAGTTCAAACAAACAAATCGAATTTCCACGACAAAAAACAAAAAAAAACCAAAAACGAAAACCTTTGTTTTCCATCAACAACAACAGCAGCAACAAAGTGAAAGTTCAAAAAAGTTCAAAAAATTTTAATACAAATTGTTAATTACACAAATTTTGCTCGTTACAAAAAACCAAAATAAATTGTTATTTAGTAGGAAAAAAAAGAAAATTAAAGTTACAAATTAAATAAATAGAAAAATAGAAAACAAAAAAAAAAAAAAGACATCTACCTCAAATTCGTACAAAAACAAAAGAAAATAAAATCAAATTCCGTTTGCTCTTCTAAAACTAAAAACTAAAACTCAATCAGTAGTCGTCGTGTTCAAATCAAATACGAAACCAAAAAAGTTCAAAATTTTATTTACTCGTTTTTGAAAAACCAAAAAAAAAAAAAAAACAAAAAAAAATTTTTTTGTAAAAACAAAAATATAATTCGCCATGACAGTGAGATTTACAAACATTAAATGGCGTCGTTAATTGCACAAAACTCGAGTGGAAGTGTTGAAACGGGTGGAGCCGGCAATCCCAACAATATACATCACAATACTCACAATCACAATCACTTAAACAATCTAAGTCATTACACTAACAACGCGCATGCGTTTCATTCGCAACAACTTCAACAACAACATCAGCAACAGCAACAACAACAGCAGCAACAACAACAACAACAGACCAACAGTATAGTTGTCGATCCCAATGGCTGGGAATACTACACCCGCCCACAGCAGCAACAACAACAACAGCATGATCACCAAAATCCCCAACAACAACAGCAAACAGCATCACAATCGCAACAACAACAACAGCAGGACGACGAAACCAATTCGGATGTTATAACTTCTCAAGCCAACAGTAATTACACGCGTCCTTGGGAAATGGAAACCAAGGACGCTAAAGGCTTTGAACCCTTCTCAAAGCTACCATCATTCCAAAGTCAATTCCACGGCTATAACGAATCGACAAACGGTCTTATGCCCGACGGATCAGTACTCTCCCAACCCCAGCCAGTACCAGTAATAATCTCACCTAGCAGTGGTTCGCCCGGTCAAGGTACCACCGGACCACAACTAACCCAATTGACATCTCTCAATAGCCTTCAACCGCCACCACCACCCACAGTCGGTCTAAGTGCCCTTTCAACACCCAACTTTCATACACTCGGCTCAGCCGCAACAGCTGTCAACAGTCCCGGCAGACCGTATCCTTTACTACCGGCACCCATACAAGCACGCGATATAACCACCATGAATCAGCCGTACTTGGATGATAGACACTTACAGCTCTATCAACCGATCACTACGTTCCCCACTCAGAACCTAGTGACACTAATCAAAAAGGAAAATTATGATCTCAGCGGTGGCTTAGTAAGCGGTCTAGTCGGAAATGGCAGCGGAATGCACACCACATCGACCTATGACAGTTCGATGATGGTCGATAGCGTTGGCAATGGTGGCTATCATCATGATAATACGACGCAACAGCAAACGATAACACCATCGACAACGACACCGATCAAAGTCGAAAAAGTGTTAAATTCGCCGATCGCGAGAGTTGATGCTCGGAAAAAGGAACGACGGAAAAATCGAGCCAGTTCGCTGGAATCGAGCGCCGAATCGGAGAGCAGTGCAATGGACGTGGATCCAACTAATCCGGGACAGGTGGATGCTGTGTCGAGTACGGCTAATTTCAAGAGTCCATTAAACACGATGGGCATGAGCGATAGCGGCGACATGAACGGCGTTAAGGAGGTAAGTTCATCATCATCATCTAGTAGACCGTCGAGTAAATCAAAGAAATCATTTTAATCGATTTCAGACCAAAAAGAAGCGAAAGCGTTGCGGCGAATGTATCGGTTGTCAACGCAAGGATAACTGCGGTGAATGTGCACCATGTCGGAATGACAAAAGTCATCAGATATGCAAACAACGTCGTTGTGAAAAGCTGACTGAGAAAAAGGTAAGTTTGTTTGCATTTTCTTCCTTCGCATATCCTGTGTGGATTATTCCCATGGAACAAAACAAAATACCACCGAGAAAATCAAATATAATTGAGAACAAGTTCAACAACCTCTAAATCGTTCCATCCAACCAACCGTATGGTAGTCAATCTTCTTTGTAGCGTTGTGTACACATTCGAATTCGGAGTTGAATCCTCCGCAGCAAAAGAAAAACAAGAAAAAATACGGAAAGATAAATAACACCGTCTTCCACATCGTATACGAAGGAAGAAGGAAGGATCGGCTAAGGCAGTTATACCTTCAACCAGATGTCGTTTTAATTATTTCGTCGTTCCTCTATCTCTTTTAACCTTTCGCTATTGTCCTTTATCTCGCTCTTGCTAGCAAATCAAATCTTCTTAACAGCCTCACATAAGTTAGTCGAACAGACGCAGGATGACTATTGCATATGTTTCGATTCAAAAGCCGGATCAGGATAATTCATTTCGTCTTCGCCTTTCTACGTTTCCTTTTTGTATGTTGCACAAATATCGTTCTCATGATCACCATCGACTCGGTGATCCTTGGGAACTAATTAGTACTAAAGAAAGAAAAAGAGTGAGCGGGAAGGAAAAGGAAGGAAACCATTACTGATCCCGGAGTAAAATGTGTGCACGTCTGCCATCTGTCGTTGAGGTAGGTTCATCGTGCGTCATCCATCGATCATCGCCTGGCCGGGGGGTTGCTCTCACGTTAGGAAGAATGTAAAATGTTTGAAATTTTTATTTCCCGACTAAAAAATTTATGACACGGAAAAATGTAGCTTCCTAAATCCTATTACGCATTGCCACATTGAATATCAGGATCAGGACATTAGGATTGTTCGGATCGTTCGATCAGTGGCGATGTGATTTTAAAGAAGAGCGATTAGCGTGAGAATGGTTTCGGGAAGTGTGGAGTTCGAACCATAAGAAGTTGGGGAAGCAGTTACCGAAGTCATGTGGTGAGCTGCGTACTTCCGCCTGAAACTTGCTACTTCGTGTTACGACGAAGTTGTGGTTTTTCCATGTGGTTTTCGGCTTGCCTTACAGAATCAGGTGGATTTCAACAGTTCTATAGAGAGGCAGTTGGCTTGATTGTTGGCTTATGTCTTTGCCGATTGCCTGTGTGTCCAACTCCATAGAGTATACTAACAACATCAGTAAATTGAATTCCTGAGTGTATCCTAGATCTTACAGAATACAAATGTGCCCACTGGTGAAGACCACCACCTGCCTATGCACCATCTGTATTTACTTTGCCTGTTCGCCTGTGATGGCCTTTTTTTCAAAAGATCACTGATCGACCTCTGTGTGGTTCAACCACCTTGACGGAATACCATGCAACGTCCCATCGAACTAGTGTAGGGTCTTCGGGTCAAATAACTTTTCCACCTATCCTTACGGACTTCAAAACAAAGGAGAAAACCCTAGTAGTCCAAATAAAAAAACAAAAACCCTCCATCAGATCCTCGCGAAGACAAGACAAATGAAACCGAAGATTAAAATAAAAACAACTGCGATTCGCGCTTGATTTCCTCCAACTCCTTTTTCCTTGCCACAACACTTACACACGCCGATGCGTTTTAAGCGCATGCTTTGTCTGCTCCTATCACTGTATCTATGCCTGCCAACCGCTGCTCTTTGCAATGATCAACGTGGACTCTCTCGCTCTCGTCGTCGCCCCCCCCCCCCCCCCCCCCCTGTTCCCCCCGGTTTCCCTGCTTCCCTGCTCCCTCGCTTTCTCGGCTAGTAGTACTATGCAATAATAAACGACCTCCATATTTATTCCTATAGAAATGAGAACAGGAAAAAAAGAATGAAGAACCAGCAACCGAACTGAAGTGAATGAGAATGGATATAAAAAGTTAAAGCGGGAATAAAAGAGGAATAAATTCGTCAATGTGTGTCGTACGTGTGCATACATACGTACATAGGTATTAATGTCAGTCAGTATAAAATTTATATGTTTCATCGCATGTACCCATGGATGTAGCTATGTATTATGCTACAGCTCTGGTGCTCTCTCTATGTTGTGTATAGTATCTGACGAATTTATTTATTTTATTTAACTCTTGTTGTGTTTTTTTTTTACCACTCTTCACTGCTTCTGCTGCTGTTGGGCTCTGAATTCCTCTTTGCAGCTCATTTCCAACTTGAAAATTGAACATCTGCTCCCTGGTTTCCTCGACTTTTCAATTTTTCTGAGTCGAGCATGTTCTCCGTGTGCCGCTGTAGTTGTGGTGCGTTGTCATATGCATGCAGCACGTACATACATTCATACTCATATCTCTCTGCCATGGAATAAATTACAAGTACATTCCTCGGAAATAATATGAAAAAAAAAAAAATTGAATAAAAGTCCAAGTATCTGTGAGATATCAAGCGGACACCTTTTTTATTTTATTCTTCATTTCATTTTCCGCCGCGTATAGTGCGCCTTTCATAGATAAACTGTGCCAGAACCGCAGTCACACATACTCGTACACGCGGAGCCGTATTATGCACATTCGAATCCAAAATTTGATAATTGTCCGTGATATGGCAAAATCACAATTATTGCACACAATCACACGTGTAGGCTTTCGGATCGCCCCAGTCACATGTGGTGATGGGGAACCAGGGACGATAATTATTTTAATTATTTACTTGAATTGGCGCACTCATTTATAATTGTGAATTCTCTTACGTTCGCTCCGCTCATTTGGGTTACTGGTGGAAAGGATAAATACGCGTTTGTGATTGCCCTCCTTAATCCCTGCGCGCGATGGGTGCGTGTGTATTAAAGTCGGCTAATTAATGTTTTTGGTTAATTGTTTGGGAATCCTTTTTAAAGTCGGGCGTTTGCAGAAATAAATTCGTCGCACGTTGAGCTGATGATAAATTTCGTGTTGATTGTTGGCTGGCGATGAGTTTTTGGAAATATATTTATGGAACTGCAGAGTGTTCTTGTTGTTGAAAACCATGTGCTTTTGCTTGGGGTTTTACAGATCAGCGACCTGAATGCATTACTTTAGTGATTGCTCTGAGATTTGCTATCTTGGTTTGTTCAAAAAGGATGTTTATTCGCATGGAATTTGTTTCTTCCAACTCGTAAATCGTTCGAGGAAGAAAATTAGCCCGGGCTGAATTTCTTTTCAATGCCCATTTAGGCTTTGTCTACATCGCCGCTGAACATTTTCATGACTCCCAAAGGAACGCACTATTCATAAAGTCGTATTTCCCCACCTTTACAGAGTTTTTCAGTAGGGACCTAACAAATTAGTATTTTAGTGTAATCGTACCTTTAAACGATGTGTCCTTTTGATAGGTCAGCCAAGGCTTGGCTTACAATTTTGTCGTGATGAATTTCACGAACAAGCTACGTTTGGAAATTCGGATTGGAACTACTGTCGAAATTGTAAGTCAGTGGTCGCGACTTTAAGAGCGTCCAATCCACTTTTCGGTGGTAATAATCGTTCCACCAGAGAGGCTTTGCGTGAGGTAATAGGTAAATTCCAGTCAATATCGGACTTCGCAAGCGTAAGTGCTTCAGTTCGAAATCAGCCAAATCAATCGATTCCACGCCGTTCATAGGGATTGAGAATCTCTCCTTCCAGATTGTTTGGGTAACGATTTTAAGTTTCATCCTCAAAAGATCACTCTACCTCAGGATTTGAAGCTACTGGATCAGTTGAAGCGTTGAAACTTCTCTAATTGGGCTCTGCAAAAGTTTGAAGAAAATCCTGGATATCATCGAAAAATCTTCTTTAGCGATGAAACTCATCCTAGTAGCTCTGTCAATAAACAAAATGTGTGTTAGTGGGACAGCAACAAATCCAAAAGTGCTTCAAAAGACTTCATTGCGTTGCCATGTGATCGTGTGGTGTGAATTTCATGTCGGAGGAGTGATTGGATTGTATTTTTTTCATCAATGAAAATGAGAGTCAAGTTACGATCCGAGTTCGCTAGTGTGCCATATTTGAAGACAATTTTTTGGGTAGGTTTGGATGGCCTTGACACCAGTTTTATGTCGTAGCACATGCCACACATCTGGTCAAATAATTTATCTATTGAAATCGAATTCGGTACTCACTCGTGTAGCTTCGCGAAAAGTCTGGTCGAATAGGTGTCGATGGCGCAACTTTGGAGGTATTTTTATGTTGTTACATTCATTCGTTAGTGATACAAGAGATAGAGGCTCAAGGACAATATCGAACGCGAAATTGCCACAGTTTCGACCGTATGTAAGGAAATGCGGTGGAAAATTGGCTCCCAAGAATCGATCGTCCCAAACGTGATTACGGTGGTCATGTGAACGAAATCGAATTCAATACTTCAATTAGACATGCTTACTGTGCCTAGAATAAATTTCAGAACGATGTTCCTATTATTTTATGCTTTATGTCTATATTGAAATAGGTTTGTTCAAAAACTAAGGTGACATTTTATTCTTCTCGAAAAGTATAGATTTTATCCCCCTCAAATATTATGCACTTGTACCAGCGCTTTTAAAAAGCCTTTTTTTACGCATTTCTGGGACCACATAATGGGTCAACATCCACCGATATCGATCGCCATCCAATGTATCGCCAACTGTCCCATGATCATATAGCGGCTCTTCGTGAATAATCTAAGGATTTTCGGTGCACCAGAAGCGACAATTTTGTTTATTAACTAAGCCAGAGAGCATAAAATGCTGCCAGAACTCCGGCTCAGCATTAATCATTGCAACGACATTTTGTGCGTATGCCAAGCGCCGTGGCTCATCTTGTGGCAAAATTCTTTGAGTTATCTGCACTTTGTATGGAAACAAGTGAAGATCATCCTTTAAAATTCTCCGCAAAGTGGTCCCAGTGATGCCTAACTGCTGCGAACGGGCGCCGATATGACAAAATTGGGTCTTCTTGAACACTGGCCTTCACAGACTGAATAGATGAGTTTGAGGCCGCAGACGTGGCCTAGGTTGCTCACGAGGGCTTGCCACAGAACCAAATTGAAAAAAAAATCGAGGCCCAACGACGAATTGTATCTTTTTTAGGCGCAACACGATCACGATACACACTTGAGTTATCACAATCGAGCGTTCATTTTTAATGAACATTGAAACTATTTCCGCGCATTCTTTTGGTGTGAAGCGATTCATGGTTAAAATTGTACTGAATTTACATTTCCAAAATGCTATGACATATGAAAATCGGTTGACAATTGTTGAAGTTATTCGAAGTTTAGATCGACCCACATGAAATGGCGCACTCTGTATATACCCATGTTTCGTCACCAGTGATGACCCTTACCAGCAAATCAGGATCATCAATTAACAACTCCTGAGCGAAGCTCATTCGACGATTCTTTTGGTCAAAATTTAGCAATTTCGGAACAACATAACAAACAAAATTAGAAAGTCGTTTATATGTACTTCGCTCGCGAAATTAAAAAACTCACTTTTTTGTACAAACCTCGTAGGGTTATCCAATTTGTTTTTCCGAAAATAAATTTGAATAAAACACATTTTTTGTTTAGATTTCGATCAGTTTTTTCTTTCAGTATATTGCCTAGATTCTGCCATTTTAGACTGAAATATCATATTATTTAAAGGTCCTTGACGGGTGTTCCTTCAGGACTCAAATCTGGCAAGGTCATTTTGACACGGATATCGGACAATAACTCGGCCATTACTTGACGAATATACATTTTTAAAGCGCATAAAGCTTTCGGATTGTATACATAAACTTGAACCCAAGAAAGGCAAGTCGTTCAATCTTGGTGGCCGGTTCACATCACCAAAATGGGCCCAGAAAATTGTTCTTGCAATAAAGCAAAATGTGGATTACCCTGCGAAATCTGTATCTGGCTTATCCCAGTTTTTGTAGCTCCTCTCGTTAGGTGCTAAATATGCTTATGATTTCTGTCTTTCTTAGATTAAGCATGCCACTCAAGTTTATAATTTTGATATTTTGATAAATTTTGAATTTGAATTAAACGCAACCCACAGTTGCCCCCCTTCACGTTGTATGCGATCTCTAATTACAATAGACGCCAATCTATGACCTAAATACCTTTGAAGCACAATAAGTTGTTTAATCGCCCTTCTCATCGTTATATAATGTGCTCTGTTGTCCAGCAGTATTAACCTCTGTATGAGTGCTCTTTTGCTTCCCCCGCACTTCATTCGAGGATACGCCGATCTCAATAGACAAACATTGTAATATCGCTGTTGTTTTATCGGTTTTCAGTTATTTTGTTTTTTGATATGCAAGGATGCGCACACCTGTCCCTCGTATCCAGCTCCAGCTACATACATGCACACCATGACCGAGGAGATATCAATGACATCGCCAGCAACGAGAATATAAAAAAAGTCAAAGGGAAAGGAATTTCTTGATGAAATTCAGGAAAGGCACAGAAGATACTCTCGTCAGATAAACGAACAGGACGAAGAAGAGTACGTCTTATAGAGTACATGGTTTTTTTCTTTTCATTTAATTCGTAGAAGGAGGATGAAAAAAAAAGAATAAAACCAAGCAAAGAAATCTTCTTAATTATGAAGAGAATGTTGGACTTTGTGTGTTTTTTTTTTTTTTTTTTTGTCTTGGTTTTTTGTGTTCAAGCAGTCCTCGAGAAGTTTTGTGCTTCATTCTATATCGATGGCAAAAAATCAGGAAAGAAAAGAATTCGCTGCTCTTAGGCCTTTGTAGGTGTGTAGCGATGGACGTCTGTTACCTCCAGCAACTCCGAATCACTACCACCCTTATTTCGTTTCTGGTTTTTTTTTTTTTTTTTTTAGGTCCTACTTGATTTTTTCTGCCTTTATCGTTTCGGCGCTCTGGCTTTCTTTACGCCGAAACATTGACTTTCTTTCAGTAGTTTCTGAGATTCTCATTATAATTTTTTGCCTCCTCTTCCGTTCGCCTAGCTGCCGTCTTCCGTTTCTTTGGTGATCTTAAATTCTTTTTGCACAGTTCTTTTATTTCGTATTCCGAACTTCTTACTTTTTCCTTCGTTCTTCATTATGAAGTCAGCAGATTTGTCAAGACGAAGATGGCGCGAAGAGAGAGGAAACGCAAGGAGCAAAAGAAAATAAAAACAATTAGAAAGAAATATATGTACATGGTCGCTCGTACTATACTTGGTCGCATTGGTGGGGTGGAATCAAAATCATCGTGCTTATTAGGAGGCTCGGAGTTGGAGAACGATTTCCTTAGAAACGTCTATTGTCCTTAAGACACTTTGGGGTGATTTTTTCATTCTCCTTTTTGTTGCTTTTAATTTTTCTCGTTCGTCGTCTGCTTCTATGAATGCAATTTTCATAAATTGTGCCATTTTCCATAGATCCGAGCATTTAGACCAATGCTCACCTCGACTTCTCGTCACCCGACCGGAGATATATCCTTGGTGGGCGGCATAGGGTGAGAGTGCAGTGGAATCACCTCAACGAGGATTAATTGATTTTATTCCTCCTACTTATCGTTGTGTTGGTTTTTTATCACTTTTTTTTAATTGCGAATTAATTTTAAATAATTAACCACCCTCCACAATTGAGTGAAATAATTTTTTTCTTCGCTTTTCTTTTTTTGTTTTTAATTTATTCCAGGCCTTCCCCTCGGCGACTTTATTAGTTTTGTGCGCAATGCAATGCAGCAATGTGGTCGGGGATTATGGGGAGTAGGGAGTCGGAAAGTTTACGGCTCTGTGGAGATAATGATTTATTAATGCGATCTATTTTTTTATGGGTATACCTTGATGGACGTCGGAGCAGAAAAAATATTTCTTTCTGATTGCATGGGGGCTGCAAACGATTGCCATTAGAATGCAGTTGTGCTGCCGTGAATGTCTATTTTTTAATTAATTTCGTTCGTTACGAGCATCTTGGTATTTACTATTCTGAACGGTCTTCTTCGGAATATGGGAAGCCATCATAGTACAATTCCTCAATTTCGAGGTACATTATTCTACGGAATATTAGGATAAATGTAAGAAACAAACAAAAAAAAAGGACGCAAGTTCCTTAGGTAAATTCGAAAATAAATAATATTGTAAGGACAGATGTGCTACGATGCGAGATAAGCGATTTCAGAAACTAGTAATTAATTTAAAGACCAAACGGTCTCAGTCCTATGATTCCCAATTGTGTTAATCAGGCCATTGTATTGTCATGGCGAAGGACATTCTGGTCAGGAAAACAACGTCCTATTTTCAGTCGCCCTTAGAATCTTTAAATCTCAATGCGCAATTTTCGAATATCTTGCTTACATAGATGGCACGACTGAGAGGAGTGAACCTGGGCCTTAATCAAAATGCCTCTCCAGGCGGAACTGCCCTGAGTTAACTTCGCATGGCAATTTGGTTTGAGTTCCTTTCCATACGTACGCGATTGTCCCATGCTTAGTCGTCCCTCGGAGCTCGGAGATGGAATAAAAAGCAGGATCAGTGGTCTCTACTCGCTCCGGGAAATCTAGCCATCTTAGGCGTTTGGTTTCCAGATTCATAGTCTAACCAATATTACAGTACAACTCGTATAGTTCCTGATCCTATTTTCTCTTCCGCTTTCCGTCAACATAAACAGGACCAAAGTGTACGCAGATTGGCCAAGGACCTCTTTATCCACTTTTTATAGTGTGATGGCTCTACTTTTCAACTGCCTCTCCATCGCAAGAAACAGCGATTGGCTAGAGTTATGCTGCTGATCTCAGCTCTGGTGTCGTACCGCTTGACACTTGTGAACAAAATTGGTAGAAACCTTATCTTCTTAACGGAGACGTTCTGGCCCAGACAAAGTTTTTGCACGTCTTTCTTTGATGAAAGATTATTTTTGGTTTTGACCCCATTATCCTTAGATCCATTTAAGCCGTCTCTGCTTCAGTGCTCCTTAAAACTTCTTTAAAGTCTCTCTGTGTTAATCTGTTCACATCAATATCATCCACGCATGCAAAGAGTTGTGCAGGCTTGACACACAGAGTTTTTAAGTACGGAACTCGATCCCATTCATATGACCAATATGATCGATCCGATGAGTCAATTTTCCACTACTCGTCTCCTCCTCTCAACGATCCTCTGACGTTATTCGCTTGTTGGCATAATCATCGTAACTTGGCGATCATTTTCATCGATGAAAAAATACGATCCAATTACACCGCCAGCATGAAAACTACACTACAGGATCAATTTTTGAGGACACGATGGAGTCTCTTGAAGCACATTTTGCTTGAGCTTGATCGCTTAAAAAATTTTTTCGACGAAATATTAGTTTTTTCGAAGTACTGAAGAGCATATCGGAGAAGCTTCGCCTCCAGTTCATAAGTTAATTTTACCTTGTAAGGAAGTAGGACAAGATCTGGCCCCACAATCTGCACTTAAAGATTCCAATGCCTGTAAAAGGCTTGGAATCGACTGATTTGGCCCATTTTGAACTAGAGCTAGACCAGTCTCACAAACAAAGTAACGAATATCCGATATATTGATTGAAATGTATCTCTATATCATTCACAGTTTGTCTGGTGGAACGATTTTTAAGACCGAAAAGTGGAATAAGCTCCCTTTTTTTTAATTGCTTCAAAAGATTTGCTCGTTCGTGAACTGTAAAATTGTAAGCCTCAAGTTTTGGCACCAACAGATCATAAAAAAAGCTTGCAACTTAAAAAGGATGCAACTTAAGAACCGCTCCGAGTTAATTCTCTGCAATATAAAAAAAAGCTCATCGCAGTGTACAATTTCTTTTCGTCAATGTTCTTCATTCTACCAACTTCTACAAAAGTAGCTCTTAAAGGAGATAAAATAGAGCACTATGTAAAGTGTAAGTTCCCTCAGACGTTTCCGACTATTTGCGGTCTAAAAGCCTGAAGCATTAAAAACTAAGGGATTAACTCCATCTATGGGACACCATAAAACTGCTGCATCCAGGAAGGGAGCTCCATGAGATATAAAAGCGTTTACAATCAGTTCCTTTGGTAACATTCCATTCCTGTGTTACCAGTCAGTTAATACACAATCTCTGTTGTTTATCAGGGGAAATCTTTTCGAAGGACAACAGTAAGATCTCCCTACTCCCAACTATTCTACGAACGAAAGCCTTTACAATACCTTAGAAACGAGCATGTTGGTATATAAATCTATGGGAGCTCCAGGGAATATCTCCCAAGGCGGTTTAGTTCATCATTCCGACCCCTAAGTAGCACTTCCTCCCTATTTCCCTTTCAAATTATCGCCGCACATACATACACTCATATACACGTGCATGCGAACCGGCCATAAGTGGAAATATAAAAGAGAATGGTAGAGAGTCGAACAAAATCCAAAATTGTGGAAAAAATCACGTACGACCAAGTTTTCTTTCACTTTCAAGCATTGAGATGCACATTATCCTTGCATCATCGGACTATCATCCTCCTTTGCATCACCCACCAATAGCATAGCATCCATCCCAGTCTGTCGTTCTCATTCTCCTTCGATCCTTCTGTGTGTTGTAATAAGATATGCACAAATACACATTCAGCAGAACATGCTGAATAAATGAGTCAGCATATTAAAATTAAGTACTCATGTTTCCTTACGATGTTTATGACGACATACGAGCATTGCTCGCTTCCTTACCTTGCTGTCTATGTGGCCGTGTGTGCATTTAGAAGCAGGAATATGGGTTTACATAGGTATTATATATAGAGGCATCACTCAGCTATAGAGTATGTTCTCTATCCATTCGTCAAATCATGAAAGGAAATGCGGGATTGCTTTCCTTTCTTTATGCTTCGTCCGTGTCCTAAGTTGCAGAAAACCTGTGCTGTCGATGTATGGTATTCGTGCATTGGGATGATTTTTTCTTTCTCGTTCTTTGCTTTGTCTGTCCCACATACAAGTATTTTATCCTTCTATGGAGTATGTCACGAACAGTGGGCCCATTTCTTTGAACTATTGTATCGTTCACGGAATAATCGTTTCATATATCCGATACACAAGCTTACATAAATGTGGTCGGTGACATACTTGAGACTCGGTCTACTTTTGTCCTCATCCACAGATATAGACTTGTCTCCAAACTATCTCCGTTGTACTTGTACTTTGGATTTGCATCAAACATAGTGCATGAGAAAATCCTGGAGATTCTCCTTGAACTCGTGCCAACAAAAAGGTTCTTAGTCGGATTGGATGATGTCACCCAACTGCACTATTTGTTTAACTCGCCGCGAAATTCTCAGACAATGGCCAAATAGTAGTGTTAAGGCAGGATGCCCTGCTTCTAGGTCTATGTGTCATGACATTTTTCTCTTTTTCCACCTGCCCTTTGGACCGTTTTCCGGACTCAGTTGTTATTCCAAAACAAAAGGAACTCTTTGGCAAACTACTTCGCGCCATTTTACCCAATTTGAAGGCCATCGTTTGTTTTTTTTCCATTTTTGTTTCTATTTTTTATGATTAAGCAGTTTTGAGGCTTACTTCCGTTCACCGAGGATACTTGAATGGATTTCAACTTTTTGCTTTTCAATTTCAAATAAAATTTGTTGTGTTACCGAGTCCTATTGCACACACAAAGTGCAATCAACCGTAGAATAGAAGAAATTTTTTTTTTCGAAAAAGCAAAAAAATTAAAAGTGGAGAAGCAAAAAACAGGAAAAACAAAAACAACACATAGAAGCAAGAAAGGATTTCGACATGGAGCACATCTGCCCGACGCCGAGAGATGAACGTTTTGTGTTCCATATTCATTACTGTTTTAGTGAATGTGCTCTTACGTGCAGATGGATCGGATGGACTCTTGTGGCTGGCTTATACACGGATTGGATAGTATTTTAGATTAAAAAACACAGAGAAGGATAAAGAAAATATAAAAAAACAAGCAGCAAAAGTAGGAGTGCACTTGTGTGGTTTGCCTTCGGAGAAATGTTTTTTTCGTTTGAAAAAAAAGTTTTTTTTTTCTTTTAGTACTTTTTTGTTGTTGTTTTACGTTAAAAGATTTACTTTTAATTAAAATCATGAATAGGTTGGGATTTTTTTGAATTTTATTATTTCTCTTAACCTATTTTCGCATCTCATTCTCATTGCTGTGTGTTTTTTTTTTCGTATTTAATTCCGCCATAAAATATGCAAAAATAAATTCTGGAGCTCTTCACTAAGAAGCATGCTGCAAAGCCGAAGGATTTTGCCCTAAAAAACTTAATTTTTTTTTCCGTAATTTAATGCGAACTTGGGAGGTAACAATAGTTATAGAGATTTCAAAAAATGGTGCCTTTTTGGCTAAAAGATTTTTATTTTTTGCTCTAGATATTTTAGAGGGTTAAGAAGCTGAAGTCTAGTTAAGCTACAGAGTCGACGGATTCTCTACTGGACTATTTAGAGACGCTGGAGATGAGTTGGTTGGCTCCATCTTCAAAGAATCGTCGAAGAAATGGATTCTCGGCTATCAGATCTATATATCAGACTACGCTTTTCAGCCAAAAAATGTTTCTATTTCCCTACATAATCTTCCTTGACTTCAACACACTTGGTCCAGTCTTTCTCCAACATTAGTATTCCTTTTCAGAAGTGAGAGTCTGGAAGGCTGTGAAAATATTTACATGCGGCTCTTCCACCTTCTTCATTGGATACGAAACGTTTTCCAGAGACAAATTTCTCCAAACCAAGAGAATTGGGGGGATGGTCGAGCAAATCATAACCCAAATCCCACTCTTGTGTAGAGGTGCGCTGCCATGGCGAAGGATGATTTTTCTCTTCTTGAAACCAGGCCTCTTCTCGCGAATGTTACCATTCAGCTGGTCAACTAAGTTGGGGTAAAATTCACCTGTAATTGTTCTGCCAGGAAATCAATGAACAGGACTCATTTCACGTCAAAAAATAAAGCTGACCATTACCTTTCCGGCAAATGCGATCGACGTCACTTTGTATGGCGCTGAACCACAGGCATCCATCCAATGATGGCCAAATTCGGTCGGACCCCTATTGAAGCGGTCCAAGGATTGCTGCGAAATCCATTTGCTTTGATCGGAATTCAGCAAATGCAGTACCAAACTTTTGCGCAGAGCTCTCATATCCTTAATTCTTTGTGCAAGATGATTCGCACCCTTTCTTCCGATATCACCTCAGCCTCAGTTAGCTCACTCACCTTCAGTCACCCATCGTTCAACACAATATCATGCAGTTTTTGGCCGTCGTACACGTAAGTCATCTTCGAGAGATATGGGACCACGTTTAAATTCAGCTGCCAACTTCTTAACGGTCGACATCGAAGGAGTAAAGTCACCGTAAACTTTTGTCAATTTCGGATTAATTTCCTTGGCAATTAATCCAACCAAAACGAAGGATTTTATGACCGCACTATATTCAAGTTTATCCTTTTGAACGCAAAACACGCAAGACGTCTTCTGCAAAAGTTCGTGTAAGCAAACCACTTGTGAGAACAATTTGAAACTGCCATTCAAACAAGTGATACGTGTACCCAGGCAAAAAACATACATTTTTGCTGATTGGAAGGCCTTCTCTGTATAAGGCTGATAACTCTTCATCTTACCTTCGTAGAACGGTGTCTGTAGAGATGAGTTGTACAGAGTTACTTTATGTTTTACTCGTAGCATCCTTGTCAAACTTGTGAGGCTGCACAGGATAGCAATGGTAAACGCTAACCTATCCATTAATATCGATGATGAACTAACTGATACTTTCGACGTTAAAAAAGGATTCCGATAAGGTGGCGTGTTGACATATGACTGTACAGGATTGAATATCTAATGAAAGTAGTAGAATCTACGGCATTTTTAAAAACTTTTTTACGATCTCTCAATGTCAAAACGTCAGTCAAGATTTAAAGGTTTTGATCGAACAAAATTTCGAAATTATTAGAAATTGCAACCAAAATGTTGGGTCAGTGGTCGCAGTTGTAAGAGCGCTTACTCTAATTTTCGGTCGTAAAACTCGTCCTACCACAGGTCGGAGTAACGAAAATATCGCAGCTGTAAGTGCTTCAGTTCAACGCGAACCAAACAGTTGAAATTCGATTCGTAAAAATCATGGCCTAAACCCTTACAAGATAAACTTAACTCAAGAACTGAAGCCGAAGCTTCACTGATTAGGCTCTTCAGAAGTTCAAAAAAAAAATCCTGAATTTCATAGAAATATCATCTTCAGCGATAAAACTCTTTTTTGGCTTCATGGCAAAATAATTAATTGGTAAAATAATTACCGCAACGAAACCGCATGTGCTTCAAGAGACTTTATTGCATCAAGAAAAAATTACCATGTGATATGGGTTTCATACCGGAGATGTGATAATCTGCAACTTAGGGTCAATTGAGTACGCTATGATACCTTGTTGGAAAACTCTTTTTCCCCAGAATTGAATAGACTTAACGTGAGATGATACCACAGCTTTTAAACAATTGAACTTTTTAAGGAGAAATTCGGTGATCGTGTAATCTCGAGAAATGGTCTAGTCGAATAACCACTTCGCCATTGCGATTTAATGTCGTTGGATTTATTTAAATGGAGTTACGTTATGTCCTCAGGCCAGCATTTCGACGATGTTATAGAAACTTAGGATCAATGTCGAACGCGAAATTGTCTGATATGTAGGAATGTATGGTGCAAAATTGACTCCCAATAATTGATCGCTGCGAATGCGCTGCAGTAGTAATGTAAATCGAATTCCATTCCTGAATTTGATATTTCTACTATACCTGAAATAAACTTCAGCCCAATGTACCTATTATTCGTTGTTTTATTTAAATACAAAATTGTTATGTCCTTATTGAAAAACCCTGTAGGAATTAAAAAAAAATTAAATCTCCGCGCAAATGAAATTGAACTCAATCTCGTTCCTATGATGAGATCATCTTTTACAACCATTGGGAGCTCCGAAATTATCGGCTGCGACTTAGGGCAGCGTAAATTGTATATCCATGGCTGCGACAGTTTTTTTTTTTTATCGCAAACACATGTTTGAATGGAAAATCATTAAAAAGTGAACTAATTGCCGCGACGCTCATATAATTAAAAATATTTAAATTCCCGCTACAACCATTGCCATATACTGCTGTCATTTAAATTCCCATTTCTATTTGTCCCACTTCCACCCTGGGCTGCCATCACCATCCGTTGCTGTGATGGTCCATCAGCATCATCATCATCAGCGCTAGAGTAAAAAAAAATTAAATAAAAAAAAAACACGACAAAAAAATCGTAACAACAAATAATCAGATTTATTGTACATCCGAATGTACAGAGATTTTTTTCCACTCTCTGTTTTCGCGCGCGTTCTCTCTCTCTCTCTCTCTTTCATATTTTTTAAATGAACCGTAATATATTTCAATATAATCACCCGCACATTATGATCGAGTGGTGGAGACACGATTATGGACGACTAGGCTGTGACTACAGCTGTGGCTACGTTTGGCATGTGTATGGTTTACACATAGCCGCACATATAATCAACACATTTTGAAGATAGGAAGCTACATGGACGATGGTACTAAACCGAGTAAAAACCGAAACCAAAATCGGAAAAAAAGCAGAAAAACAGATACAAATTCATAGTATGGTAGGACGGGGGTGTATAGAGGCGAGAATCGAAGAATCAGGACAGACCAGAAGTGGGGAAAAGCACGGCACCATTAACCGTCGTCGTTGTTGCCGGCTTGTCATATTTATTTTGTTAAATGTCCGCAATTGCTTTGCAGCAGCAGCAATTTTTGTATCCGAGACAATTAGTGGAGATTAAGCTCATTTCTTGGCTTCTGTTTGTAATGTTTTTGTTTTTTACTTTAACATTGGCGCAGACGCGGGAAATACTAATTCTAATCGGAGATTTGTTTTTTCCTTGGGTTCGTTTCGTTCAAATCGATGAATTAGCGAGGGTATCCTTAGTTTTTGCGCCACAGGCATGTGTTCAATTGTGTGCCTTACGGCAGCCTTCGTTTAAAAACTCGAAAATATGAAGGTGTCATAGGGAAAAGTAATCTCCGTAAACGCCAATAATGTTACATCATTCCTGTTGCAGTAAAACCAACGTCATGCGTTTGACAGCCTTGGGCAACCCCTCCACTCCTTTGAAATCTGCTGTCCAGTTGAAAATTCTTCGAAATCAGTTTGCCAAATATTTTTTCTACCTATTCCCCACCCTAAGCTACTTAATTCTATTTTTAAATATAATCAGGTTGGCTAGCACTCGTATGTTTTGTTCTGAGTGGTCACCCTCCTGATTGCGTCTGTCCGTGACTGGGATTCGACATTTTGCTCACTCTCCATGTCCGAGCAGTTCATCTAAGCATTGTGGCCCGTCCAGCCTACAAAAGAGCCGCTAGCTAACCCTATTCTAACTTATGAACTAAGGAGGGCGGAGGATCTCTGGGAAGCGTTTTCACCTGACAACTACCAAAATTCGGATTGCTGTTTAACAACGTCTCGAAGTCTCAGTTCATCGTTGCGGTACTAAAACGTATGGCTCATAAGCACTGTCGACATATCCGTCGCTAATGAGCCGTTTGTCTATTTACCATTTGTTATTTTACCAGGAAATTGTCGATTCTGTTTAGGCTTGCTCCGTCGTACAGGGTCTTATCAGGGTAAAAAGAGTTTTTCAATAAGAGCGGGTAGATGTTGAAATGGAATAAAACGAGTTGTGTGCGAGATATTACAATAACAAAACTATTTTTTTATTTGAAAGGCATACATATTAGGAAATACAACATGGTTCAAATGCTCGCCTTGGCTTCTTACGGTGGCACGGATCTGAGTAGTCCAATTTTCAATGACTTTTCCGCTTAGATCCAGCTGAATTTGAGCGATGGCCTGTGTTATATTCGCCTTAAGGGCATCGATCGATTGTGATTTATTTGCATAGACCTGCAAGTTCAGGAAACCCCACAAGAAGAAGTCTAGCGGGGTCAGATCGAATGACCTAGATGGCCAATTCATGTCACCTCTGACAGAGATATATTAGGAGAATATACCTTACCTCAAATCGTTCACGTAGAATGTCAACCGTGGCGCCTGCTATGTAGCGCGCAGCGCTGTCCTGTTGGAATGACATGTTCAACTTGGGCCATAAGAAATTGGTTATAATCGTTGTGTAGCGCTCGTTATTAACGGTGGCCGCCTCACCAAGGTCGTTTTCGAAAAAGTTGGGATCGATGACGCCGCCGTCCTAAACTCCAACCAACACCAAATGGTAACTTTTTGAGGATACATTGTCACCTGGTGAATCTCGTATGGGTTGGTGTCGTCCAATATATGGCAATTTTGCTTCTTAACCCAGCCATTCATCTAAAAATGCGCCTCGTCGCTAAAGATGATTTTTTGGCCAAAATTGGCGTTCTCTTCTAATGGTCATGAAATTTGAGCTTCTGAATTAGTTGGATCTTGTACCGGTATAGGCCCAAGTTCCGATGAAAAATTTGCCAAGTTGAAGTCTGCGAAAAGCCGAGTTCTTGTGCACAGCGAGGAATCGACTGACTCGGGTTCTGGCCTACATTTTCACAGACCGCAGCGATGTTCTCGGCCGATCTTGGGTTCCTACGTGGTTCGTCGATTCGTACGTCAACGATTGTTAGCTGATTAATTAACGAATCGGCCATCTCAAATTTAGCCACCAAACATCGAAGAGTCGACTGTGGAGGGCCACCACGTCTACCGTAAAACGGGTGCAACGTTGCACTCATTTTGATAATAAACTTTTATCATTCGAACGTGCTGTTCAACCGTGTACTTTGCCATGATGATTTGGCATCAGTAACTGAATAATAAACAAACAACGTGGCCGCCACATGCCGTTAAGGCCTACCTGCGCCAATTAAAAAACTCTCTGAGCCACTACCTCCAGAACAAAAAAGAATCTTTTCTGTATAAGATGGCGCTATATTAAATCACAAACCATACGCGATAATGGGCCCCAAAGGCCACGTAATATACGATTTTTTGCCCGGGGTCAAGTTGTATGCTGTCAAATAGATACCTTGTCATACCGAAGACTTTCTTAACTCCAACAGGACAAACTGTCTAGATACTGATCGAGCCAGATACCAAGATATATAACCACTTTTGTCACCACTGGTTGTCCACGTTGCCCAATGATCGCGAATTTCCTCTCGTTCTTTCTGGTATCTTTTTTTCGCCAAATATTTTCATATGATCGAAGTCACACTGCAGCCTTGTATTGATGATTTCAATTTTTGGATCTGATCTGTACGTTATTAAATCAATTCACACACTATTGAGTGGCCAAACTCAAAATATGTTTATGGACAAAGACCATTCTTGCTCGAGAAATCCGTGACCCTTTTGTTTAAATTTGTCATTATTGCAGTTCTAAGCCCCTAGGGCTAGGCTTAAGTACAATTAGCATTGAAGCGCCATATTATTTTTTTTCTGGTTTAATGTAAAGGGATATTGTTACGATATTTAGTATGTTCTATGTTCGTTGAGAGAAACAACGTGGAATATAATTTCAAATATTTCGTTGTCGTGGGATTCGAACCTCGTAGCATCGGCGTCAGAACCATGTACATTGGTATAGTTCCTCTCTTCAGTCGTATGAGGCTCATTGCTCATGGAAAAATTCCCTTCCATTGTCCAGTAACGGTCGACAGTCTGAAAAACAACCAAATTCATGCCAACGTGTACGAAGGTTCCCCTTTGTACCTTCATGAACCCTCAAAAGGTCATTTAGTAGGTAAAGAGTACAGCTGCACCTTGTGTCATCAGATACAGTAGCATTCTGTTTTCATCCAATTCCAAGGTTCGAATGGTCTTTTTCATATTTTGCCACCACTACGCTGCCGGTACGTGTCTTCCATCAACTTGCCATGTCCAACTGATCGTAATTACGTTCAACAAAACAGAATTGATAAAGACGCAGGCGCATCCACGGATTCTGTCCAGACAAACTGGAACCAACCGTGATTGCAGTGATTTCATTTCATTCCGCATATAAGGATGTAATCAATGTTTGTTAGGTTTTTTCTCTTTGTTTTGTTTTTTTTTTTTTTAAATGATTGTCATGTCCAACATTAACGCAATTGATGATGATAACATGGCAGACATGGTTCTGTGAATATGCACGATGATGGCGGACGGAGGTTATGTTAATCATTTGTATGATATGTTTCTATCAACAGCAATCATTGTTTGCCACAATGCAATTATTTATTGTCTGCACAACACGAATTGCATCATGGATTGGGTCGTAAGTTGGATTGTCGAGGCATTCCCATGCCTACAGGCAGACACCGCGCACGATGGACAGGGTCACTTAACGACTAGTTGTCGACTCGGTTAGGAAGTCGAATCGGGAGCGGAAGTGTCCTTTTTTTTGTGTGTGATTCTCTTTTTTAACTCGTTTTCATTCGAAATTTGGGACAACGAACTCGAGAAATGTTATACGCTTCCTTCCACCTTGAACCGGTGGTGGAGGTATGTCAGTTGTTCGAGCCGTTTATGTGTAGGCGAAGGAACTCACGCATTGTACCACATGTCCACACATATCCGTTGATTTTTTTTTTATTTTTTATTTTATTTTAGTGGCTCCATTCGTCTTTGGCTAATGAAAATAAACTTCTCAACAACAAACATCTGTCCCTAAACTGGGTGCGACGACACTTAGAGGGGCGAATAAACTTCTTAGAATTTGTGAATGTTTGAATGTTTGTTATTATTTGGGGAATAACGGTGAATGACAAATAGTGGATATCACGATACGTAATCGTATCCCAACGCGGACAAGGTGGCTTTGTGTTTACTTTGATTTCTTCCTTTTCTTTTTCCCGATTTTGATTGGTCCCTCTTAAGCCCAATGGAGTAAGCATGGCATATGGCGCTTTGGCAATTCTACATGATTGCAGCATTCCGTCGGAATTGCAGCTGAAATAGTATCCAAAATCAATATCCAACCCTATTTGATTGTTTGACGATCAGGGGGGCTTGGAGGCAGCATGTAAAACAGAAAAATAACAAGAAAGCAAACAATGGGGTGCTACATAGCCGTACATAATGTAACAATGAACCAAATAAAAGTTAACCACCTCCCGGAATCCGGGTGTTGAGGTATGCACCACGCCGTAACGACAACAACAGTAACATTGACAGAGGGGCCGATGATTTTGTCCACCGCAGCTAAATGAATCAATTAAGAGCATTTAAGGAAATCAAGTGCATTTGCACATATGAAGCACACCGATGCCGAGCCCGGAGTCGGAGGATGACTGCATATGTATTTAAGCGGGAATAAAACAAAGAACGTGAGCGGCGTTGTTTTTTGTATACAATATGTATCGTTCGTTGCCTCACCTGCTGTACTGGATTGTTGACACTATTTTAACCCTTCTTCGCGCCCCTTTACAGTGGTGTATGTTTTGAACGCACAATAGAGGTATGCGTGAAATATCCCGCTTTCCGAGGGGGTTGAATACCATCTAACGGCTACTCGCGCTAGCCCTCCTTCCTCGTCCTATTAACCTGAAAGCATGTGCAAGCACTTCAACAACGAGTGTGGGTGACTATGATTAGAAGAAAGACAAATTAAAAAATAAACAAAAATCTTTGCATAGATCCTGCACCTTAAAAATATGAAAATAAAACACTTAATCCACGAGTAGAGAGCGACTCAATATCATAATTTCCCCCAATGAGAAGGTGAAGCGTGGGTATTGCTTGGCCCTTAGATGCCTACTTCATCATCATCATCGGTATAGGCGAGTCAACATCATCTCTCATCATTGCATCGTCATCGACGTCAGCAGCGGGATGAGATGATTACTGGGATGACTTGAGGGCGCACTTGTAGCGTTCTATGCGCACATTTATGCTGTACTAACAGAAATATTCATAGGACCCTTCATACTATCGCTACTGTGTGACACTCGTAACATCCTTTTTTGTCTTATTTTCCGTTGCCATTCGTTCCCTTATTTTTCTTTATTTTTTTCACCTACTCTCTATAACGAACGCCGTAACCATTATCCTCCTCGTCGCAATCCATTCAGTGCTGGATGGAAAAACGAATTAAATGCTAGAGTACGGTTTAGGTGGTGCAGGTCCTTAACCATTCTTGATGACATATTGTATGCATAACGAAAGTACAGAATCAGAGATGAAAACAAATTTTTAATGACATGAATTTTCATTTCACCTAGTATTCGAATTTAAGTCAGCCATATCCCGGTCTATATATTCTACGGCTGTACATACATACGTACGCGATTCTTGCCCACTGACATTTGCGCAAGGATACAACCAGTTTGTACTGACTAAACTGCACCTATATCATGCATCTTACATGCATATAAGACGGAATGAATAATTTATGGCTTATTCCTTGTTTTTTTATTCCCTTCTATCCTATCTATTTATTCGTCGTTTCGTAGCGTCCATTCGGGGGCATTGTGCACTTGTTGAGAGGGCATGTCTTCCTCTTGGTTGTTTTGTCTTAACCGGCTTAAATAACAATAACTGTAGATGTTGTACAAGGAATACGTCGTTTGTGGCTCCTAGTTCGTAACACGTAGCATCCATGTTGCCAATCGTGAGTAAAACGAACGTTGTACGAACTCGTACGCTGTCAAGCTCGAGTGCACTTGGCGTTCTTTCCTGCTTCTTCTTTCTATTCTTCTTCTTATTCTATTCTCCCCTTCGCGTTCCGTGTTTTTTTTTTTTTTTTTTTTTTTAAGGAAAAAGGATCTAAAACTACAAAAGACATTCCTGCTGTAGGGAGGTTTCAACAACATGACGAATGCCACTATAGGCTATGTAACATGCTATACTTCTTCATATGTGGATACTAGTCAGAGAGGGGATCTGCCTGAAGCCAGGGTACGTGGTGTCGGTATAAAATAAAACAAGCAAGCGAAAGTCGTTTGGCGTATCATTGAAATCCGTTGGATCTTTGTGTACTCGATTTGATACTTGTTTCCTTCTCAAGGGATAGGAGTTGAATTCCGTTTTGTTGGCTTCTCCTCCTTGGTCCTTGGTTACGGGCGCACGACTTTCTTATTCCATTTCGACAATGAGACGAGGGAGTGAACAATTTTCAACTAGATCATGCCAATTTAGGGGCAGAAATGCATTCACTTTCACAATTATGTGCTAAGAATGCCGAGCAGTTAAGAACGAAATTTGTTTTTCTCCCCTTGTTTTTTTGGAATATTTGTTGGAGAGGAACGAAAGGAAGGCGAAGGTTCTTATCCTTAATTGGGTCATATGCATGGAAACCAATTAACATTATTTTTGTTTTCTGTGGGATTTGAGTTTTATTTTTAATTTCAGCTCATATCGTCCTCGTAAGTTGAATAGGGGATGCCGAGAGGATATGACTTTATTTGTTTTAAAAACTAAGTAGGTACTGGATTTTTGTATTTTCTTAATTATATCTATGGTTGCCCCGAATGTACAATTTAAGTTTTTGACAAGTAGTATATTAGATTTCTAAAGAAACCTCTCTAGTCTAGGATCTATTTCAATCAAGTTTGCTCATTATGGGTCTCATTGAATGCAGGTTGAAGTATTTTTCTGTGGATGTTCTTAATTATGTCCTTTTCGTTGACCTCTGACATTTGGATTGCATCCAATTTGAATGTGAGTGCTAAGGGTTGATGTAAAGTATCATTGAAATCTAAGACAGTGCACTTCGAGATGGGAAATAATGAGACTTGACGAGTCTCTGGTAGATTATTGGACTTGATACCCATGCTCTGATGAGCATTGGATTCCATACTTTCGTGAAGTATTGAATAGGACTCGATGTACAATATGTACCGTACGTACATACCATACTATAAGTCGGTGTTCTGTTGTGATGTTTCCCAACAATATAAAAATGAGTTGATGGTTTTTTTTTAGAAATATCAGGGTTAGATGCGAATCTTACGTAGAGGATTATCCATTTTTAGGTTCCGAAAGTACATTTAAATAAAATACAACTATGATTTAGATTTCGATCCAATTTTTATTTCTTGCCATTGTGAAGGCAATTAAATGTCACTGAAATGTCCTTCACGGAAGTTTTATTTCAAAACTCAATACTGAAAATGTGGTTTTTGATGACTTTTCGACACATATCGGCAATAACTCGACCAATATTTGTTTGCAAAGCGTCAGAACTGCAGACTTCTCCTTCTTCGTTTTTCCTTTTTTCCGGCGTCGTTATGGTCAGAAGTGTAGGACCATAACCTTCCCACTTAACTGCATTCCTACTGGTTCGCTTGTGGGGTCCGTCAGAACTGCAGACTGTGTGTATAAATACAATCTTTTGCAAAGCTTCTAAAAGAATATTAACCGCGACAAATTACACGATTTTGGTAACCAGGTCACATGATGAAAACTCGAAATAACTCATTCAGGAAGTTTTTCTAACATTAAAACTAGAACGAGTCTTGTGGTTTGGGACATGGGACCGTCTTGTTGAAACCACATGTTTCACAATGTTTCACAATGTTCCACATGACCGTGAAATGAATCGATACGTTTGGATCTTGTTCAACCTGTTCACTAATGGCAACCATATTTTCCGCGTGCCATTCAATAAGAAGGTCTTAAGACTTATGTAACAAAATCAATCTTTTTTTTTTGCAGTTTTGCTTGTAGTACGATTAGGTGGACGTTTATGTCACCCATTATCAGCTCGTGGGATGTGAAATGTACCTACTATCAAATCACTATATTTGTAGTAAGTTTTCAAAATCTTAACATGTTCAGCGTTTGTTGAGTGATACATGTTGTAAAATGGTAAACCTTAAACTAAATACACACAGTCTTTGGTGACCATTCCATTTCGCAGTTCTATTGAAACAGGGATGTTAAATCCAAACCACGAATTGGATCACCTTATATGTATGAGAGGTGCTTCTTTGTCTAGGAGTCAACCCAAGTTTTTCCTTTTCCTTAGCTAATTTAGAGTATCATGGCAATTCTTAACAAATCGCAAGCACACATTATACATATGAGCTCAGCTCAGCTTGATGGATGGACATGTGACTCGATAGTCTACATGTCGAGACACCATCCGAGCGAATGAGTCTAATAGTGGAGTAAGTGATTCTTGGACTGCCGATTGGCAAGTTTGCATGGCGCCACCATACTAGGCATAGGACGTGGTAGGTCTCACAATCGCTATATAGTAGCATAATCAAATTGAACGGTAAAGTATTTGAAATAGTTGTTAAACTCGGTTTCCGAAATGACCTTTAGTTCATTCATTCACATTGAAGTTCTTCTTTGGAATCGGTGCGACATACTCGGAGAGGCCTTTATAGTTTGTCAAATGGCTAGAAGTCACACGGAACTAAATCAGGCGGATACTGTGATTGTGGAGTTCATTAGATCGAATTTCGATCACACAATGTATGGTGAGCCGCTAACGTTACTGAGGTCTAAATGGTCTTTCAAAATTGTTTGGATTGAACCTTTCGATATACCAACAATATCCACAATGTCTTTGATGGTAAATTATAGATTTTTGAGTATCAAAATTTGGTTTCCTTCAATACTTTTTCAACATTTTCTCACATTTTTGGATTTTTTTCACCATTTTGTTGACATTTTTTCCAAAGTCTGGTAACCAAAGGAGTTTAACAATGCTTTTGCAGCGGCAATTGTATTCCACAAACAAAACGTTAAGCAAGCGTAACTATGAAATCAATGGAGATTATGATGCTAACCGTACACAAAAGTAATTTTTCCGAACGTGTTTACTCTCAAAGTTTAAATTGAGAAGTCACCTTTCAATTTGAACACAATAGTTGAACCAGAAGATGATTTCAGACTCCGATTTCCAGGTTTTACTGTCACTGCGGCAACAGGAACTTGGTGCCTTGGTCGCTATTATTGATTTAAATGATTTGAATCCCATGCTGGCACTATTTAGGGTGACTATACGTCTTCCTAGGGAAAGGTACTGGACAAGTTGGCTTTTTGTTGGCTTATTGGATGAACCTTCTTCGGCGCAGTTAACATTTATTCGCATAATTTTGCTTCACATTTTTCGTGTCTCATAATCAGTGACTTCATAATCAAGATCGTTTAGCGTGCACAGTAGGTCCTCAATAACAGCTGACCACGGAAGTGATATAAGCGGCCCACCCCGTGGCAGTTTTTGCTGTTGATTCTGTTACTGAAACCCTTTCGGATGTAGTTATAATAATATGGTTTTCGATCAAAGTCTTAACTCGACAATTAGTAGGATGAACGACGCTTCATTGAGATAGGGCCTTCCTGATCAAGTCGATACCAGAATGCCCACGTTGTCCACACATGTCTACATTCCTTACATGATGTAAGACGCTTTCGATTAATAGTCCTTTGCGTTACGCATATTGATAGGGTTGCTGGTACGAAGTTAGAGAAGTTCTTCCTTATCTCGTAAGTGATGATGGTAGACTAATAGCGTACTGGTTCCCCCCAAATTTTAGGAATGTTCTACACGTTGAAGCTGGACTCAAGTAGTAAGTTGTACATTTTTACTTGATGTTTTGTAGAATTTAAAATTATTGTTCTCTATACTGAAGAATCTGTCAGGCAAACCTTTTAATCTACTATTCAGAAGTTCGATGGTAATACTCATCTCAAGGTGCAAGGGAGCGGATTCAAGAAGTAAACCTCGAATAGGGTTTTTTTTTCAATAGGTAGTGTAAGTACAATTCGATTTGCGGAACAGTCTCAATATTTCAAAGGGCTCTTTTAACAAAGCTCTATAGAATCGGACTGCAATAGGTAGTGAATCGCACCTCGCAATATGTTCTCCAAAATACCATCTTGGATTTTCCAAGCCCTAGATTGTGTGTAAGTACAAGTAGTAAGAGCAGATTGCTATAAGATATTATTAAAGGAAATTAAGCAGAATTCCGACCATGTTATTTTAAAGCTAGATTATACATATCTCGCTTTACTCCTTCCATTACTGGATGTGACAGGCATCATAACTTCAGGATTTGTGCTGATGGAGAGAAAACTCAACACAGAAGTAATCCAATTGCTTTGTGTGCTCATTTAAAGCCTTTCAGTTCAGCAAGTAAAACTTTTTCCAAGTCTCAAAACTTACCTTTTCGATGAATTGCTTTTAAATTGTACAAACTCTTGAAAAAACATTGTCCACTTCCCAAAGTTCCACCCATTCGTACAATAAGTCCATTCGTTTCTGAAACATCGGCTTTTCTTTTTCCGTCATCTCTTAAACGCAAACAAAACTTTAAGCCTAAGCTACAAACAATTTCAATAGAAGCACTTTGAGTATCTTTATTTCCTGTTTGTGTATGTATGTACATACTCGTACAAGGACATTCGAACGAAATCCCAGTGCATTGGAGGAAGCAAAAATAAATAAACACGAAAAAATCCATGAAAATCGCTTCGAAATTTATTTAATAACGAAAACGCAGGCGAAAAAAAAAACTGAAAAAAGGAAAAATAATTTAAAATCAAATCGATTTTTTGCCAAAAGCAAAAAAAAAAGAAAAGAAAAAAACTTCATTTCGTTCCTCGTTTGTGAGATATTTTTTTTTTCTTACCTGTGTTCATCGCTCTACGCATTTGTCCTTTCAAACAGGCCCACACCTCGCTCGGTCCTAATAAGACACGACGACGAAGCTGAAGACGAGCACTGCCCCCTCCTACCCACTATCTGCAACCACCTCTTTCTAGCAGGCAATTGTCTATTCAACGCAGAAGAAGACACACGGTAACGAAAGGACGATTTTTTTATTTCACTCCGCGCCGTTCGTTTTTGAAACGCAAGAGCAAAATAAAATAAATAAATTTTCCATTATTTGAAGTTGGAAAAAGTTCTTTGCGTTCGTTTTCGCTCGATCTTCGTGCCGTCGCGTACTACCGTCATTTGTGCGTACGTACAGTGTGTATGTACAAGGATATGTGTGCTAACAGGGAATATAACTTTTCTGATTTTTCGATTTTTTTTTTTTAGCTAAGATTCTTTCTTAGAGCAAAAAACCATATAACAACTAAGAATTGAACGAACGAACGAACGAACGAGCGAGCGAACGAAGTAGTCGGGATGACGGTGACAGGCGGATGGGGGAGGGCAGAGAAAAAATCAAAACGGAATCTCCTTCCACCTTGTTGTATCTTGGCGAAAAGTCCTTACGTTAAGTGAAAAAATATATAAGTATGTGCGTCTGTATGTATGTAGAAGGTGGTTTGTTTGCAAGGAGCATCAGAAGTGGAAAGTTTTTCATTTCAGGCGAACGGTGGTTGGTGGAATCTCCATACCTACTGTCGTTCGGGTACTACCGTTCCCATGTCTATATGAATGTAGTTCTCTTCGCTATGCAGCATATTACATTTTCGTACGCATAAAGTGTCAGCGCGAATGTCCCTTAATATTGAATTCCTTTTGCACGACTATAACTTTTAATCTCCATGGTATGGCGGAGGAGACACCAATGAAATAGAGTGTCGGGAAAGAAAAGTGTCAGCCTTTTGGTTGTTGTGCTGCGGCTAAAGGAGGAAACGAGGGCAAATAAAAGGAATTGAACTCAACCGACTGAGTAAGAACAAAGTGTGAACACCGTTGGCTAGATATCTACTAATGTAAAACGAAAGAGCTTGGCAATTTACAGTTTTTTAGTTACTCTCGGGTCCCCACCCAGTCATTGGTCGTTTGCTCCTGTTTTTCGGTTTTTACTCGTTACATTTCCGTTTGCAGCTAAATAAAATGGCGTTATACACAACCTACCCCGCTCGGAAAGTAATGAAACCAGGAAAAGTATCAGTCCGGACAGGCAAGCAGGTACGAGTATTAATGCTAGAGTGCGTAATGCCATTGGCATGGCGTTGACACGTGTGCTTATGCGGCCTAGTGATTGTGGATAGGAATCCCTTGTTGTAGCACGTACTATACGCCAAGCAGGAATATTGCAATTTTCATTTTCTTTCGTTCAATTTATTTATTTTATTTTGTGCAGTAAATTGTTTTAATTTTGACAACGACACTACTCGTATGTACCCCGACGACAGAGTATAAACCACCCCTGTACGACATTTGGGGGTTGCTATCACCCATTCTCCCCATTCCCCATTTCCTTCTGCTGCTGATGCTTATGCATTTGTGCACATAGACGACATGGTACACAACATCTGACACGACATTAACACAGATACAATCGTATTCATTATTTTTGTATACGATACTCGTAGAATACGTTGTATCTAACCCGGTTTTTCTGTTTTTTTAAACTTTCGTTTGTGTAATGAAAAGGACTTTTTTTTTATTTCTTCTTGACTATCCACATTTAAACCGGAGAAGAGTTTGCATCACAATTACTTGGAACTTGTGTGAAGCCCCGCCATTTCGTGCTTTCTTGGTCATGCCAGCACTTAAACATTCACATACAAATTTCGATCAAAAGTTTTTCATCGTTTTTCTCGTATTTTTTTTTTGCATCCACAGCAATTTTGCATGGTTGGACTTGGACGTACTCGTATCTCGTTTTCAGCTACGCGCATGTATGTGTGCGTGATTGTATGTGTGGAACATTTTCTGGCTCGGTTGTTCCGCTGTTGGTCGTCCTGAAGGATGAAATCCCTTCCCATTGTCATCCATACCATGCCACACTCTGGTCCCTGTTAACGTTTGGCTTATTCAGCATTCGTGATGAGTCACTTTCGCTAGAATTATTGATTTTTTAAACATCTGAAACATTGTAGATTTTTCTATATCTTCCATCTACGCTATCTTGGATAGCACCTGTTCCGAGGAATTGAGTTAACGCGGAAAATATTCACTAAACACGGTGGCGAGTAGCAGCAAAGCACATAAGACGTTCCCTAAGGTACAGGTTTCAAGTGTATCTGAGTATCTTTTTCTACGTGCATTGACCTACCTATACAGGCATTCGGTTGTGAGTGGATAAAGCTGGGTAACCAGTAATAAACGGGATTGGGAGTGAAGGAGAAGCCCTTTGTGTTCTACAATGCAAATGCAAGTGAAGCGAAGATATGGAAACTTGGAAACTACCCTCGACTTTCACCCCAAAATATAGTATATGTACGTCATCTTGGCTTGAGTTGAATTGAAACAAGGGGACGAACCCGAACGAAGAATAGCAAAGTAACTCCCTTTTGGTTTCTTCTTAAGTTTGTTGGGAGGAATCTACGAATGCGGAATTCCCATGCCCTTCGATATAAATGGTAACAATGTAATAGAAATGTCAAAAGCTTGTCAGTTGTTAACGGGCTTACCTACATACATATGTACATATGTAAATACATACATAGCCTCATGCACATAATGTAATGTTGTACTATTTTTATGTAGGTAGGTATCCAAGTCGAAAAGAGCTGAGAAGCTCAAGTTGCATTTGATGTTTAGCTGTAGTATCCCTGAGGGTAAACATTAACACAAGCTACGAGTGCGAGCACGATTCCAGGCACCTAGTTTTCCATTTGTGAAAATCCTTCCTTTTTCTCCTTGAAGCGATTCGAAATTGCTTTGGAGGGAGTGAAAGATGCGTCACTCTATGTTCTTATTTCCTTTCTTCCCGCTATGTGTACGTTCACATAAACATGTGTGTGATTTTATGTTTAGATAGGGGGAGTGCAACATAAACGGCAGCAACACCAGCACCCAGGAGTATCAGCTAAAGCAAGCGGTGGCTGTGAAAGTTTCACAAAGCCAAAAGGTGAAGTGGAATCCAAAAAAAAAAAAAAGCAAACTACGCAGTGGATTTTTAACTTTTTTTTTTTTGCTATTTTTTTAATACCTTTTTCCCCGCTAGTCGCTTAGCAACAGTATAAGAAAGAATAGAAAGGAAGAAAAAAGAAAATAATTATGCGTCGCAAAGGCTTTGGTTGGATACGCACTTACTTTGCTGCGTTGTCCACAAATAATAACAAGGGGTTGCAGCGGCAACTTGACGTCGTCGTTGTTGTTTCTACAGCTATTGCTGCTGCCGTTTGTGCCTGTTAGCTTAAGCTAGTTGAGTTGGAGGTAGGATTTTCTTGAATGGGGATAAAGAACGCATTTTACGGGGAGGGCATACGCAGTTAAGACGGTCGGTATGTGTGCACATAAACACGAGTGTTTGTTAATGCGATTGCAATGTGATGTAGAAGCTAAGCCAGGTTGGACAGAGTTAGATGGGTTTGGAGATGATGTTGGAAGTCTGGGTTGGAAAGAAGCTTTGGGAGTTCAAAGGAACTCGTTTGTATGGGTCACGTTTTTAATGAATATCCTTTGAGCTGCGGGCATGTTTAAAGAAATAATGTTGTTTTAACGCGTTTTCACGCTTCTAGTGCCTATAAGAAATGATAATTTAAAGCTTGAATTCAAGGAGAGTGTTTACTGGTTCTGCAAGGTAAGGAGGACATGACATAAGTATGAACGTAAAATCTATGGCATTCCTAAAAAAAGTATGACAAGAAAAGTTTTACTAATTCCGTTGAAGTTAGAAACCTAGTCGTGGTCTTCCAATATTGTAGTTGTACATAATAAAAAGAAATCCATTATCTTCCCAATACTTACATTTCTTTAGTTTTACGTTTTATACTTCTATCGGACAACACTAGATTTCGTTAGAAAGATGATATTCTGTACTAAAAAAAAAAACTTCTTTGACGGGCTTGTAACCGGTCGATTCAGTTCTTTTTTGAGCACGCGTCAGAAATGGACACCAGCGAAGAGAAAATATTTTACAGTTTTTCTAACAAACAACAACAGTAACAGTCAATCACGCGCAATTCTGGTTTCGTCGATTCGGACCGGTAATTTCGATATCAATCAAGCACTACGCTCTGAAAGGCCAATTGCCGAAAATGATGATGAACGGTAAGAAGGCGCTATTTATTTCCCAGACAAGTGTTTGGTTGGCTTGGCAGGGATTCACCTCCTACGAGCTATTCCCCTTTGACAAAATTCAATTTAGACCTCTACTGTCAACAATTGGACCGTCTGAAAGAGACAATCACCCAGAAGCGGCCCGTTTTGGCCAATAGGAGAGGGATTATCTTCAATCACTATAACGCCAGGGCACATACATTGACAGTGACTTGCCTTAAGCCTCAGAAGCTTGGTTTTGGGGTTCTTATGCATCCACTCTATAGCCCGGTGCCAGCCTGATACCAAGTGGCTATTGTTTGATACTGTCAATGGCGGACGACTTTACTGGTGAAAAATTCACCACAAGAGGTGATCGGATCCCTAAGACTGTTTAAGTTTTTTTTAAGGATAGGGATGTGACTTCAACGAAAAAAGCATAGTAGGATTACATTTTCGAAGTGGCACCAATTTATCGAACAAACAGCGCATATTTGACCTAAATCGGATCATTCTTCTTCTTCTTTTCCTTTTTTCCGGCGTCGTTATGGTCAGAAGTGTAGGACCATAACCTTACCACTTAACTGCATTCCTACTGGTCCGCTTGTGGGGTCCGCCGGTTTGACCTCAGAAAGTAGCGGCAGGCTTCCCGGTCTGGGATTACTTCATCGCCGAGGCCAATCAAATGCTGGTGTTTTTGCATTTGTTTGCACCAATTGTTTTTCTGCCTTTTTTGCGTGTTGAAATTGGAACGTTGATTGATATCGACTTTTGGACGGGGTTCAAAGGATCTCTCCTTTGAACATGGCAATACCAACTGAGTCGGTCGCGCTCTATATTTCTTGTGATGATTTCTTTTACGTGGAGATTTCCTGGGATCTTTGAACTTCTAATTCTGTCACGCTTTGTTACTCCCGCTGTCATGCGAAGCATCTTCATCTCAGCTGCCGTTAATTTGCTCTCATACTTTTTGTGCATTGTCCAGCATTGTGAACCTTCCTTTCAGCTTAGGGGGCATTTTTCGATCACAGAAGATGGCGGAGTTTTCCCGCCACTTCATCCACCCTACGCTTACGCGATGGTTGATGTCGTCATCACAAGTTGCTTCTTTATTAATCATAGATCCCAGATATTTAAACTTTTCACACTTGGAAAGCACTCTTCCATTCAAGTAAATGTCTGGAATAGGCTGATGAGGGTCAGAGAACGGGCAGCACAGATACTCTGTCTTCTTTGAACTAATACGATACCCGTGTCCCTCAAAAATGTTCACCCACACATCAAGTGCTCGTTGTAGGGACGCCTGATCATCACTTATAATGGCTCCATCGTCAGCAAAGAATAGCTGGTGCACATTGGGGTCCGTCACTTTTCCTTCAAGCAAGCAATCAAGGACTGCTATAAAGAGCAGTGGCCTGAGGACGCTCCCTTGGTGTACACCGACTTTGATTGCGAACTCTTCGGTGACTCCTGCGGTGCATCTTACTCTTGTCGTTGCTCTCTTGTACATGTCCATGATCACTCGCACGTAGGTTTCTGGATCTCCTTTTTGTCTTAGCGCTGCCCATAAAAGATCTCTTGGTTGCCGGTCAAAGGCCTTCTCGAAATCAACCAACGCAAGTTCTTTGAAGAATCACGATGCTTTTCCATCATGACCCTTATACTTTGGATTGCATCTGTCGTTGATTTACCCGAGACAAACCCGCACTGGTCATCAGATAGTCGTATTATTTTCCGCAGTCGGCTATCTAATACCCGTTCAACGATCTTCATGGTGTGCGACATCAGTTTGACAGAACGGTAGTTATCACGATTTCGCGTATCACCCTTTGTGCAAAGGAAGAAGATAGCTTTCCCTCCATTGATTAGGCATAGTGTCGCCTCTCATAAGTTTGGAGATAAGAACCATGAGCCATCTAGACCCGATGTCTCCCATCTTTTTCCAGAACTCAGAGGGTATCCCGTCCGGCCCAACAGCTTTTCTTTTCTTGGAGTTTTTAACCGCGTACCGAACTTCTCCGACTGTGATGTCGGATATTCGGCATGATTCGGGGCGGCTCTTGGAAAGTACACTCGGGGAAACTGTTCGTTCAGAAGTTCCTCGCAATACTGTCGCCATCTGTGGAGAATTTTTTCGTCTTCCACAAGGAGTTGGCCTTCAGCATTGTTAATAAACTTTGGAAAACGAATCTCCTGAGCATTTCTTCTTCTCTGGGCGGCTATCTTAAAGATATTTGCTCCTTTGTTCAAATTGCTTTGTCGAAACTCCTGGGTAGCCTGGTTCCTGTCAGACGCGGAAGACGATATTTCTTCCAACTCCTGATAGAGGCCTTCCATGCTTTTCGCTTTGAATTCGGCGCACTTTTTCTTCGCGATACCTTTGCAATATCTATATACCTTTTCACGGCGAGCTTTTTCCTCTCTATTAATAGAAGAGCACTTTGACCAAGATTGGAAAGCCATTTTCTTTTCGGATCATTCTAACTTTATAAATAAAGCCTTCATTATCATGAGAAATTATGGATTTCTGCTTACTACATTTACCATACAACAATCTACAATACAGTAACTTAGCATAGTGACGGATTCCATTCGATTTTTTACCGATAGAACTTAAATATAGGATCAGTTCACCGGTACAGTTAGTTAAAAACCTCTTTCAGGCTACTTCAGAGAAAGTGGCTAAGAGTCTTCCTCTTATAACTATTTTTGCAGTTAAGGCAGGACGTGATAGTGACATGTTTAACTACAAGGTCTCCGATCGGCTAGTGGCCCGTAACTATAACAAGATTTTAAAGATTTTAAAGATACACAGTCCGTAGTTTAAATTAACAGCCAATTTCAACGCCATCTCTGATTCGTCTGCTAAACTTTGTGAAATCTTCATCTACGCTCAACGAAGAAGACAGCGAAAGTCCGTTCTGACCTTGTGTCCATCACATTCTTACCAAAGATTTAGGAAAGAGAAAGTTCTTGGCGCAATTTGTTTGTTCTACTCATAACTGTGGGACTGTGGGACAGAATTCGTCGTGATCGACCGGAGTACGAGAAAGTTGGCAGTTGGTTTTTGTTGCATGACAATGCGCAGTCGCAAAATCATGACAACGTTAGGCCACCCGTCATACTCGCTTGATATAGTTCCATGCGATTTTTGAATGCTTCTCAAGCGTTGACAGGGAATGTCCTCAGTACAATTCCCAAAATCCAGAAGGCTTCGACCGATATCTTCAAAGTTAGTCCAGCCTTCGAATCCCAGACATTCTTTGACTAGTTTTAATATCGTTTTTTATGTGATATTGCCTCGGAGGAGGATTATTTTGGGTAAATAAGATAAAAGAAATGCACCGCAAAGCGCATTCGTCTTTTCTTTATAACAGTCTCATCGGAAATGGAACCGATTTTTTAGACCTATTTAGTAGCTTATTGTTTTAAACGTACTTAAACTAGACCAAAGCTGCATACATATGCTACAGTCCTCCAGGCTTTGACCTATGAGGTTGGCTAGTTGTGAAAAATATTGAACTGGTTCGGCTAGAATGTTGCTTGGGGCTACATACTCGTACTACTGTCAAACCGAAAGACGTTGCTTATATGTATATTTCGCAACTCTTCCCTTTGTCCCCTTGATCACCCGACGCCTTGGAAGAAGCCTTTAATTTCTTTAAAGTGTTGTTTATCACTTTTTATGTTTTTGACCGATCAAAAATCTTTTTTTTGCACTGCCTGGTCACAATTTTACAATTCAGATAATTGAATGAAATTGGAAACCCACCTTTCAATTTGGTCACAGTAGTATATCGAGAATATGACAGGAAACAAAAGTAAATCTTAATATCAAAGTTGTTATGATTTTGTTGGTGAAGTCCGTTGTTATGACCATTTGAAGGGAGCCCGAAACAAAATCCCTAGAGATTAGGGCGCCTCTCTTCGTCGAAATCATAGTAATAAATGAAAACTATTGGATAATGAACTAAATTTTCGAAGGGAGGTGCATTTCCTATACATGGTATAAAGCTATCCAGCAAGAGGTGTCATTTTATATCAATGGGAAAAACAATTTTTTTTATAAAAATTGGTGATATTTCTATTTGAGTATATAGTACAAACTCTCAGATCAGTAATGGATTATAATATTTGCAAAAATATGCTCAACGATAAATGCCTATAATGGTCATGATATAACAAGTGAAGTATTCGCCTAGGCTTTATCGTAGACTCACAGGATAAAATGCTAATGGTGTTAAGTTGTACGATCTTGGTGGCCAATTGAAATCTCTATTTGTCGCAGCAAACATCGTTTGGTATCGTATTCTATTTTATTTCGAAAAAAATGGTCCACTGATAACGAAAGCCCAAAAATCACATCAAACTGTTACTCGTTGGGGATGGAACGTTAGTTCCACTAATTGTCTTGGGGTATTGTTGTAGAACAGTTTTCTGAAACAAATAATGATTTTGTCCATTCATTGCCAAAGCCGTGGTCTACTGGTTTCAATTCCTAAAGCAATTTGACATTTTTGAAGACACGAAATTAATGGAGTTTTCAGTCACTCTCTCAGCTGCGAAGATGATATTTTCAGTTGACTTGCTAGACGAGCACAAGCTAGAGTTTTCATGTCACGAAATCGTCCGAAGCGTTCAAATTTATCGACATTCCTAGGAGAAGAGGCTTGGTAATAGCCAAAAGCTATACTAGTCTTGTGGAGGCTTTTCTGATATTCTCAGTGAATATCACTATTTCAACACGTTGTATCGGTCTTCATTTAATAATCTCAGTTCGCGCCCATTAAATATCATTTCAATGATTGTTTTATATTGATCATTCAGCGTCGGCGCGAAATATAAAGTGACCTCTTTGTTGTATGACTACTTTTATGTAAAATAATGGAAGTCAGACTACCAATTTCTTGAGGAACTGCGTTTTTCATTAAAGTATGTATAATTGTGTCCTTACGGAATTGATCTATGTAACCTGTTTCCCATTTCCATGCATTTGTATTTGCATTTTGCTGTGCAAGTCAGTAAATCCATTTCGTCCTTCAAATTCGTTTATGCTTAAACTTTTATTCGGCAGATACTTGATTGACTCTCGTAAATATCATTTCAGTTCGAAGGATAACAACTAGCCATGTCAATCCATGCAAAATACGAATATGTACATACATACATATGTAAAGGTATTGATGTGCCAATACAACTTCCGTTCATTTAATTTTCCTAATAAAAACCGCATTGGGCATACCAGTGTCTGTGCGTGTGTACGTACTCGTACTTATCTGACTTTATGTCGTCCGGCAAGGACAATCACAAATCATAAACCCCAGAAACAAAAAAACATCCAAGTAGTAGTAATAAAAGCAAAAAAAGGCGATAAGGACAACGAGGACAATTGCATAAAGACACCACACAATGCAGCCAAGAGAGAAAAAAACAAGCAAAAACGTATAAAAAAAAATAGCAATAGAAACAGAAAACTAAAAGTATCTAACGACTGACAATGGCATTTTCAAACCCCATATCCTTGCACATACTATACGGTTTTCATACATTGTATTCAGGAGATTTAATCAAGCAAGGATAAATGTGCAGACCATACGAATGCAACTGTAAACCATTAATTTTATTCTCTTTCAAATTTAGTATACGCACCTCTCTCGCTCGTCCCACCTCCCTTGGCTATGTGCCTTTCTTTCTCTCTCAACGGGAAGACGACGAAGGACAAAGCAGTGTACGACGAGTGCTCGGTACTAGTGGAAATCCTTTTAAATGCGCGAGGGGTTTAGTGCTAAGAATCAACTGCTAACAACAACAAAACGATTTGCAAGGATTTCTTTCTTTTATTCCTTCGCTCTACTCTACTCTACTCTACACCTCCCCCTCCCCCTCTTCTTCGTTTCCTTTCTTGTCATCCTTTTGAAAGGAAACAAGAACACCAAATAAATAGAGGAAAAAAAAATCAGGAAAAAAAAAAAATGGTGGCGAATGGACGGGCAAACGAGCACACGATCGATAAATCATCCTCCTTAACGCACTTTAACTAAGGGGTGAAGTCCTTACACACACACAAGAAGACACACGCTGATGCGTTTGCACATATCCGCACGCACGTTGTTCAAATCTAATCGGAGTGTATGAGGGCAAAATCTGTACAGGCACATGATCCGATCCACTGACATGTGTCCTACACACCGCCATCTCTCTGTGATGCACATTGAACCGAATTGCAAAACAGCAACCATCGTCATCGTCGCGGCTTTCTACCAAATAATGCGTGTGACTGTATGTCAAAAGGACTACCGTATTGCGACGGATACCGACTGAGGGTTGAATTTAATTTGATTTCAGCTCAATTAAATACAAAATAGAATTTGAAATTACTTTTCCTCCTCATTCGTCACAAGGATTCTATTCGATTATCCTTTTTACCTTGATGTGGCTTGTACGTGTATTCCTGTCAAGGGGAATGCCTGCTTACTCAGCCTGCTCGACTGCATACGAATAGTAGGCAATTTCGTTATTTCCTAGCGTCAACGGTGACTAATTAAAAGTGTGTGAAAGGGAGGGGCAGAAAAGATACGTTTTTGCGCTATTTCGCAGACCTACTTATTTATTTTTGTCGGAGCCTCGTATCCTTATACAATGTGCACGAAGCCTTTGTGCCTTTGAGTCTGGGACGACTGGCAAAAAGAGAATGAACGCGGTTTGTTTATACATTTGCATGTCCTCATTTTTTTGTTTATTCCTTTTGTATGTGCCTTCGTGGATATGTAGGTGTGTCTGTGTGTCCCCACATGAAGGAACCTACCTCAACTGATAGGCAGTCGATGATGGTAGACATGCGATAACGACTGGTTTGCGACGCGGCGCCGGTTTTTGTTCGACAAGAGCACACCTTGTGGAACTTGTTTATGCGCGAAAGAACATTTAACTCTAGCCTCAGGCTTTCGGTGAAATGTAGGGCAAGTCGCATCTGCCTTGCTTGATTATAGGAGGAAGCAATACTTTGTAGTTCACTTTCACCAAGAGTTCATATGGGTTGAGACGAGGAAATTAGTTGCTTCTTTATAGTGGAAAAGATTTGTTGAAGGAAGTGCTGGGGGGAATGGCAAGGATCAAAGCGGTACCATCACATACAAATATGCTTTTACTTTGGCGTCTAAAACAAAAAGAAAAGCACTGTTTGGTTCGATGATTTGGTTCACAGATGTCAGCAACAAATAATGAGTTTGGGAGAGAATAAGCTTCTGGCCTAAAAAGTAAAAAATATTCCACGTCCCCCCGAGTCTTCTCAAAGGTTTGATCATAGATTAGGATACCAATAATAGTTTAGTGTTTTTATAGTGTGTCTTTAAACATAGGCTGTCCACATCGGCATAAGATTTTCCTCTCTGATCGTCCCTTTCGAATAGATAGAAATCGCACGTTGTCAGATCAGGCGAATACGGCTAACTAAAATTTTTGGTTAATAAGTCAGTCACCAATCTTCGTTAACATCCTTTTTCACGACGAAATATGGCGCAGCATTAACCGCCTGACCAGGTGGAACGAACTCCTCATGAATCATTTCTTTCGAATCGTAGAAACAAATCAACTTTATCTCCTCTAAACTATGCAGTGTGACACTTCGTCGTTTTACCAGTCACAGTGTGTTACAAGAAGTTTAAGTTCTTTTTGACTCCTCGATGATGTCCTTCGGATGTCAAATTCTGTACAATTTTTGGTCATTTGTGCGGAATACATGAATAGGCTTTTCGGGGCCCAAATGTTCTGTTTTGGATATATTCGATTCCATTTCCATTAATTTCAATAAAGATTGTAGCCGATCCTTGATGAACTCATTCACAATTTTGATGGTGTGATCGATTATTCTTATCACACATTTCGATTGGTCAATGTCGTGGTCATCATTTAAGCATTCACGACCATCTTTCGAACGCGTGAATTCTACTAGGGAATGCATACACTTCTTTCATGAACTGAAGCCTTTCGGTATAGGTTTGACCAAGCTTCAAACAGAATTTAATGACACCCCAAACACACTGCCACTTATAACAGAATAACTCGGCTTCTAACCGTTTGCCGGTCATGAGATTTGGACAGAACGACGTTGAAGAATGAACCTTCCAACAATCAATTAGCGGCGCCACTAGAATGTGCTGTTTTAGAGAAGTCCTGCTTACCTTGCACATACATTTATCTTGACTAAAATGCGCCCTTCACTACACGAAGTCTTCTGTTCTATCCACAATCTATTGTATGTAAATTGCAGCCCAACCCGATGGTTGTAGTGGATCATTTAGCAATACAAAATATTTGCAGCTTTAATCAAACGAGGTCTTTACTAGACGTCGATGGTTGAGGGAAGCCTATTCTCTAGCCTTTGAAGCTTTTATGAAAATCCAGCACTATGCATGGTATTATCATGCAATAAAAACCATCTATTAACTTCCTCATCATTCAGGACACCCAAAAAATATTGAGCAATCAAAGTATGGCCTTGTGGAATGAAGTTCTTATGAATAATGCCTTTGGAATCGAAGAAAACCTTGAGCTTATTCGTGATTTGATGCTTCTTCGTAGATGGCGTTACAGCGCAGGAAGACCCAGAGTCAAACTTCTCTCATTCACTTTTGTTATGTGCTATTTGTTTTTCACACAAGTGAACGGGACCTACAGTTTAATGCCGATTCCGAACGGCGAGCGCCGAGATGCTTTTTCAAGGCAAGTGTACTACGGAGGGTTTTGCCAGTACCCCGCCGAGGAGAGAAGCTGCGAAATGAACATTCGATGGTGTTGGTGTTGTCGGGATTCGAACTTGCTCATCGTGCGTCAGATGCCAACACACTACCCACTGCGCCACAGCGATTGGACTCTTCTGCATCCATATATTCTTCTCCTTCGGCTCGTATGGTGACTCCGATGACCCGCACCAAGCACCTATCGGAAGCACCACGTTTCATCGCCAGTTACTTTTTACTTACTTTTTTGACAGATTTTATGTCTTTTTGCTCATCTTGTAGAACGTGGAACAAATCGCACACAAATCTTTATCTTTCCCGAATCCTCGGTAAGAAAACATAAGACCTGTGAGTGTGGTCTATCATTTTCTTCTATCGTAATCCTAGTCATGTCCCCTATAAGTCTCACAGACAGGCAACGGTCAAAGCGAAGATTTTTTTTTTTTTCACAACCATTCGCAAATCAGCGAAATACTTGTGTTCAGGATAAATGTTGGTCACCAAAAACGTTTTTCATCGATTGGAATATTTTTTGAGCAGTTTTTCCAAACTCAAAACCAAACAGACTTTGACCAGACCATTTCTCAAGATTACGCTATCGACCTTCTCTTTCAATGCCTAGCTGTGTGGCATGTGGCGCCATCTTGTCAAATATCACAAGTCCAACCAACCTGCCAAAAAAAATAGTCTACCAACATGACACGATAGCGAACTCTGCTCTTATTTGGGGATCATTCTCATTGGCAAAAAGTTAAGGTCCAAGCACACCTCCGGCATGAACTCCATATCACATGATAGATTTTTTATATGGATGCGATGGAGTCTCTTGAGGCTCATGCTGTTGCTATTGCCAAATTGACAAGACCAATAAAAATGAGCTTCATCGCTGAAAATGAAATTACGGTGAAATTCAGAATATTCTTCAAACTTGTGCAGAACCTTACCGGACACTTCAAAGAGACTTCAGCTTTTCTGGCGGGAAGATTATTACAAACGAATATCGGAATTAGCGCTCTTATAATTGTGGCTACCGACTTGGAACTTCGGTATTAAGTTGTAATAGTTCCCAAAAATGCCCGCCCATGAACTTCACTGTGGTAAAAATGTGACATATCGACATTGACAGGTCATAAAAACACTTTAAGAGTGCGATCGTATTCAAACACAAAATTGTTACGTCCCTATTGAACAACCCTCTATGACTATATTTGCTTGTAATCCATCGTAATCCCTCTTATACCCGATCGTTCTCTAAGCCTTGTGTAGCTTAGTGTCATGTCGAATTTGAGTTGATTCGAATTGCCCTTCGTGATTTGTGGCTCGTGATTTTCTAGAAATTTTGTTGAATTCAGTATAATGGACAAAATAAGTATTTGCCATACCATACCATAGCTTAGGAATGAACGAGAGAATGTACGTATTTTAAGGAGGACTCAAAATCACGGTGTCATAAATATGCTTCTCCATAGCCCCTACCTACTAACCAATTGTTCCTTTCATCCACATTTCACTTTAATTCCTCGAACGCTAAAGCCATTCACTGCAATACACTTCATTCATACTCGTATATCGATCAACATTTTGCGCGCCTTTTACAGCAGTTCCGAGAACCCAAACCGCCTCCACTAACCATCCGCCACTCTGGTCTGGCACACAAGACGTAAATATGACCCCAAAAACGCAAAAGCAGTAGAAACGAAATACATTCCAATGGCCTTTAAACGCGGAAAGGTACAGGGATTCCTTAGAAATTCGTACAAATATGTGCGTTATTATAAATTCCCCTCGTGCAGCCCAAAAAAAAACATCGAAATTGGATCCTACTCGCGACGGAGTACTACGTTCCAACATGCTCGTAGTAAATGTATGCCTGAGTGGGTGGCCATTTTCCATCTATCTACTATGTCTACTCTTTGTCGTCAGCGTCGTTGACTTACTTCCATTCAACAAGCTATAAGCGAGCCGTCTACCGGCCCCCATCCACCCATCTCTGCCCGTCGGCCCGTCCGCCCATCTACCCACTCGCCTTTCATTCATTCATTCATTCGATTTGCTCCATATTTCGTATTCCTATTTATGGTACATTCTGGTCTCCTATTTCTAGGGATGAGTTTTGTGTATTTTTGTTTTTCTCTTACAACAACGACAACAATTGAATACAATGTTTTTACGACGACACGGTATCGTAGTAGATCGTAGAGTAGACTTGAACTTGACTTTATGGTCGTCGCACACCAGTGGCTTCATCCATCCATTCGTCTATTGTTGCATATAGGAAAGGAGGTTGAAAGCAAAAACAAAATCAAGAAAAAAGACCTTCAACTCCCATAGGAGTATTTTCGATAATATACAAGACAAGAATGGAAGGAAGTTGGGTGATGGGTGGTAGGCCTGTTTCGTGCTTCCGTGAACGTCGTGTAGGTGCATATTCCTAGGAACAGGTTATGTGTCCCTTAGTGACGCGTAGATTCCGTGCGGCTCTCCCACCCGTACATGTCCGTGTCCGAGAAAACAGCTCGTATCCTTGTTTGTTTGTGTTTTTGGTTATGCTTATGCCGTTTTCGCTACTTTGCTTTCACTTTTTCGTTCGTCTGCATACAGACGAGGAGTCTACACATCCATACTGGGCCATCATCGTCATCGTTCTGGATCAGAACAAAGAGGGTGTGGTGGTAGTGGGAATGGCGGCGAAACCGGTAAACGTGTGGTGGAGGCGCTTAGGCAAATACATATTCTCCAAAGTAGACCGAAGTAGACGCCGGGTGGCTTAACTTTATGTCGACCTCATTTGTCGGAGGTAATCGTTCCTTCATATCTCCTCTGTAGGGATCGGCTCTCGACTGCTGGTAGCCGGTCGTACTGTTGCTACTGGTGGTAATAGTGGGCGCGAGCATTTGTGTGCTCGTGGGTTTGTGTGTAAGTCATGTATAGTCGGAAGGTTGTTGGCTTTGTTATATTTCAATTTTTTTCTTTTTTCGTGTACAAGTAACCCAAACAAACGATTGAGATTTGATGGGTATATAGGGACGTACGCATTGGCCCTTGCAGAATGTAGGTCATTGTGAGCCGGTTGATTTGACTGCCGTGGGCTGTTTACGTTAAACCTTCTTTAAGAAGGGTTAAGTTTCCTTAATTCTGTCTATGGATGATTATATTTGTGCTTGACTGGACTTGTGGCGTTTCTAACGATATTGATATGGTCCCATTAATAAAATCCTCATTTTGGTGACATAAAGCAAATAATTTAGTTCTTAACACCAAGCCATTTGTGCCCCGTTCCATAGGAAAGGGGAAACATCAGTCGTGTCGGCTATGTCAAACATATTTCCTATCCCTGGGCAATTAAATTCCATAACACTCATCCGAACAACCCGCAAAGCACACATACCTCGAAGAAGCAGTGAAAATATTTTCATTGTCAGCCTGAACTTGACCTTGAGGCAATACCAACATCCGAGTCAGCACGACCCTCGAAATTCATTCACAAAATACCTTTTAACACCTACGGGGTATTTCCTTTCCTACCCGTAACATAGGGTTGAACTCCCAATAAGCTTAAATATTTTCTCACTTGAGTACGGTCCCCGTGAATAATCACTCCCCAGGTCCAATACAGTATTCTATCGAAACAGCACTCCCACATCCTTCGGGTGTCATCCCTTCTCGGCTTACATAATCGTCGCTAGCAAAAGGATTTGGGATTCTTCCAGTCCATTGAATTATTACTGCCATAATCGTTGCCACCATTTCCAACACAACATCACCACGATAGGGCGTTTGGATAAAAATCTACCAAAAAAAAAAAAAAGCACAGATGAAGTGACGTGGCGACATGGCGACAGAGCTTAACTTGGGTAACCCCTCGAAGATGTCTAGCCAGACACAACAAGTTAATCGCATTCAAAGTGATTCGAAAGAAATAGTCACCAATGTCTTTCTGTTTCTTCCTAGTCACCCTGCCGCTGCTACCGCTCAAGTCATAAAATTAATGCAAAACCCTCGTTCGCCGAACCAGGAACCCACCCTAACCCCAATGAACACAAATGGTTACATTTTGCGTTTTATTATGATGCGTATCATCAACCCTAATCTTTGGGATTCGGCATCCCATACTTTGAGATGATGTTGGTGGTGTCAGTGGTGTCCCCCAGTGCCTCGACTGAGACAGGAGGATGGGCATCTTGTCGATTACCCCTGGCGGTGTGACGTGGCTCATCGTAAAATTGTATCTTTCCAGCCGCCTCGTGACCCTAGCGGTAGCACACATATTTTAAGTAATATACATATATACGCACGTAAACACAGTCAATGAATATGACGCCTCACGAGGGTGATGCGTTGGGATGTCGTTAAATTTTGTTGTTTACCCCACCAGGCAGCCATTAATCGAGGCTGCCGATGTCATAGGGGGAGGGTGGTGTTGATGGTTACGACGAGGCAGTCACCTTAACCTTGAATTTTCGATAGCACAGATTCATCAAGACACAAAAGCGAAGAGGGTACACGTTTAGCATGTATCGCATCACAGTAGAAGGGATGATGTTTTTCGGGGGGATCCCCTTGGCGGTGATTAATTCTTTGAAAAGGGAAGTAAAAGTAGCGCTGATGAATAAAGCCGCGGCTATATGAATAAAGCAAACAGGGTCAAGGTCAAGCTCGTAAAAACCTTCATAAAGGGCGACATCCGTCTGTTGTATGCCGAAATGGGATATCCCCAGGAACAATGAACCCAGACATGAAACGACCTTGCCCGTGCACAACCCTTTTTTTCCGGTTGTTGCTTTTTCTTGCTCTTTACATTCCTTTGGTATCTGTTGTGTGTGTTGTACCACCGAAGCACCTAGGGACGGTTCTCGGCTGTGTCGCACAAAAGAGAACAGAATGAAAGCGAAATCCATTTTGGACATAAGCACTGCCACAGACGAAAGGAGGGCGGGGGATACTCCCTAACAATAATAATAAATGTTGCCTTTATTGGGGCGGCCGGGTCCCTCTATATACATAAATATGTACGTGTACGAAGCTCCCCAAAACGAGGGAAGTATAGAAGACATCAACCGAACCGAATAAAAACAGAAGGCGGTAGAACAGACGAAAGGAAACACGTAGGAGAGAAAGAAAGCAGAAGGAAGGGTGTGAGAGAAAGAATGAAAACAGACAAAAAATCGGGGGATCTGGCAGCTGGAATTTTGTACACATCGGATGGGCACATAAAATCGGAGTTAGCGTAGGTCGGTTATGTTGTGTCTGATGACTGTTTTTGTTTCTACGCGCCATCAACCTAACCACCGTAGTCGTCGTCGTCATCGTCATCCCCATTATTTAGGGGCGATGAACGAGCAATCATCGGTATCGTCACCTCCATTCGAGTCTGGTCTGTTGTATCATTTGTGATGTAGGGTCTGGGTCTGACATGGAGATATAAGAGAAGGAATATAATAACCTACATCTGAAACCAGTTCGACAACATACTCCTTGGGGCTTTGGGCGCAAATGAGTGTGTCGTGTCTTGGCATGAGTGTAGTTGTACGAAAGGATGTTTTTAAAACCTTTCAGTAAGGAAGAATGTAATAATAATGGCTCGGAATCAATTTGGTCGCATCCGGATGTGAGATGTTGTAATTGTAGATAAGGGAGCAGATGTCTGGATTTCTTGGACGGAGAATGTGTAGTCTTGCTATTTGGCGGGAGAGATTGCCATTAATTACACCGAAGGAGCGATATTCTTAGAATGGCGCTTGAATTAAAAGCCGCGGCAATCGCATTATACATATAAAGCCTTGTTTAATCTCATTAATCGGATATCAGACTCCTGTATCACTAATAATTGATCTTCTTTAATGCCTATGCATTTATTTCAATGATTCTCTTATAATTCGATGCCTTTTTTCTTAAATAGCCCTTTTTGGCCTGACGTTTCGCCAATCTCTTTTTAATTAGAGCCTTGATTTTTTTCCCTCGAGCATTCTTTTTAGCTCTGTAAACAGGTAGTAGCAGCTGGGAGTCAGACCCGAAGAAAACGGTGGCTTTGAATTTTCGACGCGTTTTTGTCTTGGATCGACTGGGACGCGGTACTCATGTCTTATAGAGCTTTCTCATACTCAAATGTTCATGCAAAGTGGTGAATATACTGCCTTCTTATATCCTTAAGATGTCAGGTATCTGACGCGTTTTCAGATTAGGATCGGTCAAAATAATTTTGTGGAATTCTTTAAATGTTTTCTCGAATAATTCCCGATTTTGTTTCGCGTTTATAAATCATTTGTCTCGATTTTTTTTATAATTCGTGCAGGTTCAAGAGTGTACACTCTTATGATGTTTGTCACACAACCTGGACGGGGTACAGATGGTTTGTGTCGAAGATGCTCGTTCACTACTCTCCGGGGGTGGTTGTCCTAGATAGGATTCGAGAGATTCGACTGAATTTGTCGCGTTGGTTATAGTTCACAGTAACTGCTTTGTTTCCATGCTATTAAGGTGCTATATTGGAAATGCACACACAGAGTGTGAATTTTGAAGTGATCATATACTGCGAGTGTTATGTCTTCGTTAGCACTTTTTGAGCATGTCTCATTCACAACTGATGTTTTTACACAGTTTTCCCGTACCTATAGGAATAGTTCTTGACTATAGATGGATTTGAACTACAGACCTTCGGCTCAACATTCGGTGATGATTACCATTGCACCACAACCCCCTTCAGTAGAGTCTGCGTCAAGTCATTGATTTGCCTGAACATTTTTTTTTCCTTTAAATAAAGCAATGTCTTATCAACACGGAATTCGAATTGGGATTTTCCATTGATCTGAAAATTACAAAAGTTATTTGGGAACATTGTAACTTGGGAACTTAAAGTCAGATTATCCTAAACAGCCTTCATTTGAAAGGTGGTACATCCTAAAATTCATATGCACTTGCGATATGTGTACCTGAATTATTATAAAATCTTCTTTTTAAATGTATTGTTGCATATGTGTCAAGCCTTCGCTATGAATCGCCTTTGTCCTTAATATCATTATGCGCAGAGACCAATTGCGCGTGACTGTACCCCGTAACTTCATAGCGTTTAGCGAATTTACCTCACACAGCATGCTTAAAACTTTTCTGTATCATCCATATCAGGAGATTGAGCAGGCCACTCAATGACGAAGTTCTTTTCGCTGCAAACATTGTTAGGTTTTGCGGTTGGTATGTTTTAGGTTAATATCTTGCTGCAGGACTCATCTGAGCGGCATATCTCCTTTGCAGTATGGCAGTATCAATATTATTATTATTAGTAACGACCATTTGGAACTTGAAAGTTCAGAGTCCGTGTGTTTCTTCCATGCTTCGCAGCTCCGTTCTTCCCACCTGCGAAGTGGTCTTTCATGTAGTCTTTTTCCTTGTTTAGACCACTGTCTACTGTTCCACGTATCTTGCCCATCTTATTCTTCATGATTTTATTACTGGGACAATGCTTGGGGCTGAATAAAGTTCCTCGAGTTATTGATTGTGTAGTTTTCGCAATTCATCTGTTTCTTCATCCTGTTTTGCCCCATACATTCTCCTTACGATCTTGCCTTCAAATACTTTTTACTCTTTCTAAGTCAAAGACCAAGTTTCACATTCGCAAAGTATCACTGACATTATTATGGTTTTATAAATATGGGTTTTGACATTGTGGGATAAAATAATTGTTTTGAATATTTCCTTCTTCACGAAGAAGCACCTTTTGTCCTTATATAGTCCTCAAAATGGTGACCTACACATGCTGATCTATTGAATCTTGTAAACAGAAAAACACACCCAAATCTATCGATTGATGATTTGCAATATTTAAAGGTTTTTATTATTTCTGGTTCGGTATTTGAAGAGCGCCGCATTCGAAGTTTGTTCAAAAAATAAGGTGACATTTTATTTTTCTCAAAAAAAAATATTTATTTATTCATTTATATCTAGATGGTCTACTGGAAAATATACATATGATGCACTTGCACCAGAGCTTTTTCTAGAAGCACTTCTGATATGCGTTTTTTTATTATAGTCTTCAGCTCTTCCAGCGATGCGATCTTTATCTCCTCAGTCGTGTCAAATTTCTATCTTTTCAGTTTTGGCTAGAAAAAAAGGAAAAGTGCCGAGACCAGGCTGGGTCGTGATATAGGTTTTTTTTTTTCGCCAAAAATTACGCCCAAGCAATGGTGAGGCAGCAGATGCTATTCGTGATGCAACGGCCATACATGTTTTACCACAAATCCTGACGTTTTCGTCGTATTGCTTGACGCAAACGGTGCTTAACTTCAAGATAATATTGCTTACCGTAGGACCTTCAGCAAGAACTTATGATGTACAATAGTTAAAGAAAACAATGAGCAAAATGCTCACATTTGACCAAACTTGGCGTTCTTCTTCTGTCTGGTCGCTTCCACTGCGATGATTGGGCTTCGAATTCGTCGTCATAATCATAAACCCATGTTTTCATTTTGGTCAGAAATTAGCAATTTCGGTACAAACTTTCCTGACACGTTTCATGCTAAAAAATATCTGAAAAAAATTCATGGCATGAATCAACCGATATGCCAATGTCCTCAGCAACTTCTCTGACAGTGAATGCGACGATTCTCGCATCGTCATTATCATCTTCTCCACCACCCGTGAAGAGCTTGTACAACTTATAAACAAGTTAGGGGACATGTGTACCAACATACCAAAATAAAAAAAATATTCAAAAATCGAATACAATTATTTCGCCAAGTCACTTTATTTTTTGAACAAACTTCTTACCGTCGAGTACCAGGCTAACCAAAAATCACTTTGTAGCAAATTCAAGTGCATGTGCAATGTATTTTTTGGCGAGGAGTTATTTTTTTTTGCAGGGCTCGGGGCATTAAAATTTTCTTCTTGGATACGCCTACGTTTACGATAAATTCGTACGTAATGAACGTTTTTTGGATAAATATTTTAAACTATGAGAGGCACTGCCATTTTTCGGCCACCACAATAGATCTACAAATACAGTTATACATTTATAAGATGACTTAAGCATTGTTATTTTGTTTTTTGTTTTTTTTGTTGGCAGCTGCATACATTTCATAGTTGACTAACCAAGCTCATTCCAAAACGAGATGACGCTACTTGTCCATTCACCTTCGACAAGTATGTGTTTTGATGCAACTGTACCAAAACTCGAATGCTCTACATTTCAAATCTGACCCCAAATTCATTCCACCCCCACCCCCATGAAAGGAAGAATCACATGCATGTCAGCAATAATAAAACGACATCCGTAGAAAGCATTACAAGAGCAACTCGAAATGTATTTAAGTGCCATCGCCCATCCCTACTAACCTAAATCCCCGCCAGTTGTCCCATAAATTCAATCCACATCCCCCAATTCTCAAATATTTCACTTTCAATATCCAACGGGATGCATAGAAATCCCAAAAACACTATTTCACATCTATACTTACGGTCGACATTGAATTTCCTGAGAAAATCGATTCTCAAATCATCCGTCCAGGAAAGTCAATACGAAAAGAAAAAAAAATAGATTTAGAAATCCTCCACTAAAAGTGTCACCATTAACCATTACCGTAAGGATGTGAGGAGGAAGAAGCGGAGTGCAGCACCTCGCAGCAACATGAAAGTAATTGCTTCCGAATGTGCGTACTATGTGCGCTGGTACGTACGAGGTTGTGCGCAAGATCAATGTCCTTTGGAGCGTGTGTGCTACGGAAGACCTTCAAGTGAAAGATGGGCAACTGCAGCGGTTTATTTTTAACCCAAATGCATCCATCTGTCTATTATGTTGTTTTTTTTTTTTTATTATTATTTGGGTGAAGACGACGCGCGTCGGCAATTTCTTTCAAATGAAGTCACACACAACAGAAGCAGCACACGCAGCATTCGACAGACATTCCTAGCCCCCAACGAAGTTTACTTTTGGATCTTCTTGGGACACATCGTGACTATTTTTAACCGCCCTCTCAAAATGGATTTCATGTGTGCGCGCTGTTAGAAGAGTGTGCACACGGGTGTGTTAACAGAGGGACGACGCGACATACTCTCCAAGTTGCCGCATGTTGTACTATTCTGGATGATTAGGAGGAGGACGAGCGTGTTATGCTGTGTGTCATAGCGGCAACAGTTGTGCGTGGATTTTCTATTTTAGGCTGTTAATTGGAAAACTGAGGCAAGTTGTTGCTGAGTGAGGAGTTAATGGCAATGCATATTATAGTGAAGCCTTGGATTTGGATGACAACACTTTGCTGGGCGGTCCCGCACATCTGTGCGATCTTTCTCACACAATACTCGTACGCAGTGGGATAATTTCTATCGTAATTCTATTCAAATATTTAAACTAAATCGAAACTAAACAATTTTCACAACAGGACACCATTACGAATGTGCTTCGTTCGTCGTATTTGTCCTTTTCGCCGGGCTTTGTTCCTTCTGCATATAGACTGACACATAACAAAGAGTCGTTCGTTCGGCCATTGCGCTAGCGCACCGGGCACAGCACCATCATTGTGCTATCATGTTTTCATCAAACACACACACATAGGTACCTATGACAGTCTCTCTCATCCTTTTCATCGGGTATATGGGATCTCGGATCTGGGAATCTCTCCCCCTGTATTTATTTTCCTTTCCGTTCCTTTCTGGGTTGGAAAACATGCAGCTGTTGTCATCTCTGCAACACCACCGAGGATGATGATGGCGACGAGCGACGTCCGACACAACTGGCAAATACATAGTGCGAAGCGTAGAGCGTATCGTACATAGTACACTCGTACACCCGTGTAATGCTCAAAGTGTCCAAACGCATAAAAACATTTGTTATATGTAATTCGAAGAGTGGTAACGGGAGGGATGGGGATAAGATGATGGCACTAGGTCGAGGGTTGGATAAGTGCATTAGGAATTAATTTTTAATAACTTTTTTTTTTTTTTCTTTTCATTTTGTATTAATCCGGTATTTTTGATTAAACGCTAGCTATGAATGGTCGTAATGGTTAACAGGATTGCCTTGTGGAGATTAGTCATTTCTAGCTCGTTTCCATAAGTTAATAAATTTAGGGTTGTCCTCCGAAAGGTTGAACAAATGTTTGAGAGGAATTGCTGGCGATGTTTACGAGCCGGATTAAAAGATATTTTCGCAGATTTAACAACCCGTGCTTTTCCATGACCTAAGTTCAGACAGTTTTTTGAAAAATCCCAAACGTACTATTAGTATGACGCCTAAGCATTAACTTACTTGTAGTTTGGACAGCCACTCGTGTACTCAGCTCTGATTTATTTTTACTTTATTACATAATTTGATGACACTTGATGCTTTGAAAATATAGGCGGGGTAGGAAATATAGCCTTACTTGGCAATTTATTTAGATTTTTTTAGAATTGGTAAGAAGCACCACGTATGAAGGTCTCTTTGCCATCTACTCCTTGGAATTTGTTGGTACAAGCAAGAGCTTTTAAAATGTTCAGTTTCCAGCAAATACTTGTACCCAAATATTCGAAATAGTATTGTATAAAGGTATGTGCCACCTTAGTATCACGGGTCTTCATATCATCCTGCTCCCAAATCCCAGTTCATTTCACATAACATTGGAGTGATGGCAGCTTAGATCTGACATGTTGGCAACATTGCATAGTAGATCTACTTCGAAGGATTATCAATAACCTGAGGCATCGAACCATTTGACGAAAAGTGGTTTCTTCGCGTACATATAAGACAACTCGGTAATATTAGAAGCTTGAATAAGTTCTCGACGTTTTTTTTTTTTTGAAAATTGTGTCTCGGTTGTATGTCGGTCGGATTTCTAAGCTCTGCTCAAACGCATTAATTCCAGTCGATAGCGATCCCCCGCGATGGTTTCGTTCGTTTTGAGCAGTTCATAATAAACTACACCCTGTTGATCTCATCAATTGCAAACCAGAAGCTTCGAACCCTTGATAATTGCCTTTGCTGACGATGTAGACGCATAGTCGGGCTTACTGAACGAGGTTTAGGGTTATCGTGCAGTATCCATTTGTCACCGCCAGTCGCGATACGAAGCAAAAAACCTTTTATTTCCTCCCGTCGAAGCAGAAGTTCATACGTGAAAGAACGACTTCAACTCATACGGCATCCAATATCTTTGCTTCTGAATCATTCCTAATGCTTTCAGACATTTTGAATCTGTTGTGTCATTTACTTATAATGATTTAGCAAGTTAGCGTCTGACATGAGGAGTCTTCATCCAATTCTTCGTCTTCAAACCAATTTCTGCCTTTCCGACAGTAAATGCTCCCTGCATGTCTCAGCAATAATTCTGTGTGCTTCAACTGAAGATTTTATTTGAGTACAATTATTAATATTACCGGTCATTTGGAACTTGGAAATGGAGCCTAACTGACAACCCTTCGTCAAGCTTCCCTGTCATCAGTGTGTTCCTTCCATGTTTTCCTGTTCTGTTCCATCTCTTCAAGGTTCCATCTCTTCTTATCTCATCCCATCTACGGGGCAGTCTTCTTAACGGTATTTTTCACTCGAGCTTTCCACTCCTTATTCTCTTGATATTACGCTAACTGTCTATTCGTAGTATTGTACATGTCCTGCCCCTTTCGGTCTTCGCAATTTTATTATTCGGACAATGCTCATGGCTGAATAGAGTTCCTCGAACTCTTGATTGTGTAGCTTTTTCCATTCGCCAGTTTCTTCGTCCTGTTTTTCATCATAGATGCTCCTTAAGAACTTGATTAACACCCTCATCCCTCCCTTCTCCTTTCTCCTTCCTTTTTCCTTCTTAGTAAGAGACTTAGTTTCATTATGGATTTTGACATTGCGAGCCAAAAGAGTTGTTTGATTAGTTCTTTCATTGCGAAGAAACACGCGTTGCCCATAGACAGCCTTTTATTTATTTCGATCTTATCGTTTTTGGCAGTCAATACGGTTCCCAGATATGTATTTGTCCACTTTCTCAAAGTGGTTATCGAGTACAACAGGTGGGAGATTGGAATCGGTCAGTGACCATATATTGTATTTGATTTCCTCTTCATTGACTTCTAAACCCACTGCCTTTCCTGCCATTATCATACTCTCTGTGTTTTTCTTACCTATTTCTTCACTATCCCACAAACTTCAGATAGTCAGCATAATCTAGAGCTGGCGTAATTCGGTTAAGGGCTATTCTCCTCTTATTGTGCCCAGGCATTCCCTTGTTTTAAACCGTCGTACCTCGCATGTTTCGTACCTTAACTCGTCCTTTGTTTCCTTTTACGCATACCCACCAACTCTTTTGGGATTCCCAACCCTACAAGCACATGATACATTTTCGATGAAAATCTGTTCACGCTACCAACGGTTTTTCCTTAAACCACACTAGTAATCTCTTGGAGCTCTTTAAGAGCTCCTTGTAACAACTTAATAGCTGATATTCCTCGGTAATTGTTGCATTGTGTTCAGTCAAGCATTTCAAATACGTGGTTTCCATTCATCGCGGTTAGTTTCATTGTTCCCTATACTCGCAGTTGTAATGATCCCACTTTTCTACTAATTCATCTCCAGCATTAATTCCGATGTTATTAGGTCGACTCATGCGGCCTAGTTATCCTTAAATCGATGACTGTTTCCCTACACCTCGAAGATTGGCAGTTCTATTTGAATTTTCGCTGTGTAAATAACGTTATTTTCCAATGCTCTTTGGTTGTCCGAAATGAGCTCTCCATTATCGTTGTTAGTATTCTGATCTGGCCTGGTATCCTTTTCGTACGCCGTTTATCCCGGCATACATTGCTCTCTAACCGCACATTCTTCCTGAATATTAGCAATTTTTGAATACAAAATTCCCCGCAAATGCTCTTTTTCTTGGCATGAAACCTGTCATGTTTGAAACTATGGCAAAAAAAGTTGCTTACATTTCGGCGCACTAACAAACACTGAAATTCAAGTTAAGAACAACCTCAATGTCCACTACGCGCACGTGAACAGGCTTCTATAAGACCATCAATATTTCCAGACATTATCGCATAAAGTTTATCATTGCAGTATCAAGTTCTTAGAAAAAATTGACGAAAATTCAACGTTGATCATGATCTCTTTTGGATGACCATTCACACATAAAACCATGAGTTTTACGATATTTGGTTTTTAAATATAAACCATTTTCATAACAAGTTTTACAAACTTTATTGCTCTGTTCTAGCATTCAGCTATGCATGGGTAAAATTGTACATTTATGTACTGTACATATAATAAAGACAACATATCAAAAAAGGTAGCGGCTAGGATTTATTCATTACTGACTTCTAAGCGTGACTTTTGAAAATTTCTATATTTTTTTTTGTTTTATTTTTGATTGTTTTATTTTTTATTTTTCTGTTTGCCAATTAAAAGAAAATAATTTTCCAAATCACTTTATACAGTTTTTTTCACACAGAAACTAAGTATGTATTCGATTGAGTTGCTCTCATTACTTTTATCTGTAACTAGAGAGTCATCCAAAAAGAGGTGTCATTTTAAAGTAATAGAAAAATGTCAAACTTTCTATGGAAATAGGTAATCTTTCTATTTGGGTCTAAAGTACAAACTTTGAGGTTAATGGAATATAATATGTGTTAAACATCCGCTCATGTTTACCAACTAATATCATAGTTCTTAATGTTAATTATTTCTTGACCATTAACTCATACTTTATCTTTATCATAGTCTTATGGAGCTTCTTCTTCTTTTCCTTTTTTCCGGCGTCATTATGGTCAGAAGTGTAGGACCATAACCTTACCACTTAACTGCATTCCTACTGGTCCGCTTGTGGGGTCCGCCGGTTTGACCTCAGAAAGTAGCGGCAGGCTTCCCGGTTTGGGATTACTTCATCGCTGAGGCCAATCAAATGCTGGTGTTTTTGCATTTGTTTGCACCAATTGTTTTTCGGCCTGCCTTTTTTGCGTCTTGAAATTGGAATGTTGATTGATAACGCCTTTTGGACGGGGTTCAAAGGATCTCTCCTTTGAACATGGCAATACCAACTGAGTCGGTCGCGCTCTATATTTCTTGTGATGGTTTCTTTTACGTGGAGGCTTCCTCGGATCTTTGAACTTCTAATTCTGTCACGCTTTGTTACTCCCGCTGTCATGCGAAGCATCTTCATCTCAGTTGCCGTTAATTTGCTCTCATACTTTTTGTGCATTGTCCAGCATTGTGAACCGTATGTGAGCGCCGGACGGACAACTGAAGTGTAGAGCCTTCCTTTCAGCTTAGGGGGCATTTTTCGATCACAGAAGATGGCGGAGTTTTCCCGCCACTTCATCCACCCTACGCTTACGCGATGGTTGATGTCGTCATCACAAGTCTTTATTAATCATAGATCCCAGATATTTAAACTTTTCACACTTGGGAAGCACTCTTTGATTCAAGTAAATGTCTGGAATAGGCTGATGAGGGTCAGAAAACGGGCAGCACAAATACTCTGTCTTCTTTGAACTAATACGATACCCGTGTCCCTCAAAAATGTCCACCCACACATCAAGTGCTCGTTGTAGGGACGCCTGATCATCACTTATAATGGCTCCATCGTCAGCAAAGAATAGCTGGTGCACATTGGGGTCCGTCACTTTTCCTTCAAGCAAGCAATCAAGGACTGCTATAAAGAGCAGTGGGCTGAGGACGCTCCCTTGGTGTACACCGACTTTGATTGCGAACTCTTCGGTGACTCCTGCGGTGCATCTTACTCTTGTCGTTGCTCTCTTGTACATGTCCATGATCACTCGCACGTAGGTTTCTGGAACTCCTTTTTGTCTTAGCGCTACCCATAAAAGATCTCTTGGTTGCCGGTCAAAGGCCTTCTCGAAATCAACCAACACCATATGCAAGTCCTTTGAAGAATCACGATGCTTTTCCATCATGATCCTTATACTTTGGATTGCATCTGTTGTTGATTTACCCGAGACAAACCCGCACTGGTCATCAGATAGTCGCATTATTTTCCGCAGTCGGCTATCTAATACCCGTTCAACGATCTTCATGGTGTGCGACATCAGCTTGACAGAACGGTAGTTATCACAATTTCGCGTATCACCCTTTCCTTTGTGCAAAGGAAGAAGATAGCTTTCCCTCCATTGATTAGGCATAGTGTCGCATCTCATAAGTTTGGAGATAAGAACCATGAGCCATCTAGACCCGATGTCTCCCATCTTTTTCCAGAACTCAGAGGGTATCCCGTCCGGCCCAACGGCTTTTCTTTTCTTGGAGTTTTTAACCGCGTACCGAACTTCTTTGACTGTGGTGTCGGGTATTTCGGCATGATTCGGGGCGGCTCTTGGAAAGTACACTCGGGGAAACTGTTCGTTCAGAAGTTCCTCGCAATACTGTCGCCATCTGTGGAGAATTTTTTCGTCTTCCACAAGGAGTTGGCCTTCAGCATTGTTAATAAACTTTGGGAAACGAATCTCCTGAGCATTTCTTCTTCTCTGGGCGGCTATCTTAAAGATATTTGCTCCTTTGTTCAAATTGCTTTGTCGAAACTCCTGGGTAGCCTGGTTCCTGTCAGACGCGGAAGACGATATTTCTTCCAACTCCTGATAGAGGCCTTCCATGCTTTTCGCTTTGAATTCGGCGCACTTTTTCTTCGCGATACCTTTGCAATATCTATATACCTTTTCACGGCGAGCTTTTTCCTCTCTATTAGTAGAAGAGCACTTTGACCAAGCTTGGAAAGCCATTTTCTTTTCGTGTATCACTGCTTTGGCTTCGTCTGTCCACCACCAGGTTTCTTTTGCGTGTTGGCAGGGGCCTTTAGATGTTCCGAGCAGTGATTTGGCTTTCTCCAGGCCAGATTGTTGTAGGGAATCCCACATGTCTTGTGCTCTGCACTCCTCATTACCGACCTCATCGATAATGGAAGAGAGGTAGTTTTTCATGTTGGTCTTATGGAGCTAAATCTCACAATCTCGGTGGCTAACTGAAATCTCGATTTCGAGAAATCCCATATCCAGGAAATTTGTCACGAAATATATGACATCGTTTCACCAGTTGTGGAGCATGTGGCGCCGTCCTACTAAAATTAAACATCGTCCACGACCATAGCACAACTTTCAGGCAAAAAATGTTCCCATTGTTCGGTAACGCAATCCATTCATTAAAGCGACCGCATCAACATCATTTTCGAAAAATATGTCTGAATGACACCATCTGCCCGAAAATCGCATTAAACTATCACTCGTTATGAATAGAGAAATGGCTCCACTTTTTCCCTTGGGTTTTCGGAGCCCAACAAAACGGAATGAGCCTTATCCTTCAGAATAATTTTGTGTACAAAATCATGATCTTACTCATTCATTACCCGTATCCAATCAGCGTAAACACGGCTTTGTACGCGGCCTACTGGTTCCAATTGCTGTGTGGCAATACCTCTGTTCGCCTCAAAATGGGCACACCTGCGTGTTTGTTATACATTCAACCACGGAGGCAATATTTTCGACTAATCTTGCCGGAATCTTTGTCCAAAGAATTCAAATCAAATATAATACCTTTACACGAACTTTATGAAACATTTCACCGTGTTTGTGGTAAACTTTCCCTATTTTAACACTTTCTATTGTGATTGGTCCATGATAATCTCCTAGTTTTTTTTCTTTTAAAAAAATCATCGCAATGATAGCTGTTGGAGAAATTTGAAATGACACCTCTTGTTGGATGACCTTGGTTTTTATAGTCAATTTTCACTATTTTACCACTTTCTACTATGTATCGGAATATTTTTGATAGCCTCCTAGTTTTTGCTCTACGAAAGTCATCGCATTGATGGTTTTGTGTTGAGAATTTAACAACGACGCGACATTCAAAGTGACACCTCTTGTTGGATGGCTCATGTTTTTGTACTGAATTTTCACGATCTTACACCTTCGATTGTGATCGATCCGTAATAACCTCCTAGTTTTGGCCTTTTAAAAGTCATCGCAATGGCGGTTTTATGTGGAGAGTTCAAATGGTGCTACATTTAAAACACCAACACCTCTTGTTGGATGGCTCTTAATTATACCGAAGTTCTAGAGTGGCAAGTTTGCAGCTACGTCAGTATTTTCCATTTCATGCCACAAATAAATGCACCTATAGCTCTCGTTGACTATTTTTATCTGTTCGTATTGTTTCCAAAAAGTAACTGCCGCACCTGAATACAATACGTTCCACACAAATAGTTTTTGAATATGCAATGGTGTTTATGTATCAAGCGATTTTTCTAGTTAGCAGCTTGAAATGCAATCTGCTAAAATTCTGCACTATTCATTATCGGATCATACATGGTTATAGGTGCAGGTTTTATGTAAAATTCGCAATATTCTGCTGATCCTGTTGTCAAGATCGGTAGGACGATTGTATTGACTGTAATCTTCCCGTCAAGGTCTCCCAGTTCGTCCAGAATTGCGTGGTTTGAATTATTTTGAACTAAGCGTGGACGAAAACGCGAACCATTATTGCGTATAGTATAGCCATTATACCTAATGGCAAGGATCTAGCGGCAATAGCCAAAAGTTGCTTGGCTTTCTTTAAGGTCATGCACAAATTATAAATCAGACACCCTGTTGAAAGACATCCATCCATCGACTATTCGTCAGTTCATCATAAATTCAATTATGCATTTATATTAAAATGATTGCAATTTTTATGAATTTTCTTTTAATCCGAAATGCCATAATTATCACTCAAAAACCAAAAGTGAATTAAACGTCTAATCCTGGACCATCAAATCAATTCCTATTGCAACTGTTATACTATTATACAGTTCTGCCAGTTCTCTCTCCCATTGGAATAAAATAACATTAACCAAAAAAACGGACTTGAACCAAATTCGACTGGTATAAATATTCAACCTTACCCAATACACCACTCGTAGGTGAATATTCAACGACTTGTTCGTCAAGCATAGCTCCTGGTTCATGTATTTACTATCACAACATTCCTTATGAAATCAACTTGTAATGGTCGGTATGTGTCCATGATAAGCAAAAACACCGTGTGCCGGATATTATTGACAACTCACTGAGGTTGTTGCATTCGGCATTAAACCAGTCATCTGTTAGAAAAATGGTAAACTAAAAATCGTTTCTTTTTGTATTTCAGATAATTTACGGTACAGACGGTCAAGCCGTGCGTACAGAATCACGTCGTGGACGTGGTAAAGGACGAGCTGCTGGTACTGGGGTAAGTGTTTATTTTTTCCTACATATTTATATAACAACATGAGATTTTTAAAAAAATCAACGTTTTCTAAATCTTCTTCTTTCCTTTTTCTAAATAAACATAAAAAACTTAATCGAAACGAAATCGTACTACCAAACACGATTGTCACACTCCCAGTTGTCATGTGAACCACTTAAGGTAAAAAGCAACGCGTCTTTCAAAGAAGACGAGTGAGTTTCCTCCAGTCTAGATAGCTTCCAAGTGTGTGCTGAACTTTCTTTCAATGTCAAGCCCAAGGGGCATTATACACTTCGCTAAGCGTGAACCATAAACTGCATTGTCAGCAGCAATAGAACCGCATGACATGGCATACATCTGAACATTCACAAAATAATCAAGGAGCAGTGCAAAAATCAGCTCCTTTGTCAGGAGTCCAAAGTACGAATACCCTGCTCGAGTCCGCAAAGGACGTAGTCGTCGTTGACGACCGAGTGTCTGGCAGAGCGAAATGTAGGACGGAAAAGAACATCAACCTGTTGCCATACAATCTGAAGAACCCGTTAGAGAATCCATCTCCTTAACCGCAAAAAGTCGTCGTAGTCATCGTCATCGTTATCGTTGTTCGGTTGTATGAACGCCTTCCGTTACCTCAAAGACCTGCAGCCGAGGGTTTACGACGAATGGGATGCTGTTCAATCATCACCATCTTGCGACACGGTGTGCGGGAACAGTGGCAGGGGACGCCCTGGTGCTCCTTTCGTTGCTGGCGCTTCGCTCTCCCAATGAAAACAGAGCACACTCACGGGGGACAACGACGACGAACGTTGATGATGCCGGCAACAACAAGGAAGAAGATACTGATATTGCCTGTGATGATGACGATGATGAGGGGTTGGAGTGAAGGTCTAACCAGTCAACCAGTTCCGGTGTCTTTTATTCCAATCCGACTGTATGGTGCTGCCTTTGCTCACATCATTCGCACATCCACCCTCTGCGAAGGGGGTTAGGGGAGACGCGGTTGGACGACGAGGGAGGACGAGATATCGTATGAATGCGAGTAAAGAAAGCAGGCAAGGCAGCCGACACTTGTCGTTTGCCGGTTGTTGATTGCCGGCTGCTGTTGGACACGCCACCACATCGGCGTGGCAGCCTTCACCTCGTTCTGCTTGCTCCATGCCATGGATTATGTAATATTTTTTATCGTCGTTGTCAAGAAGTTCCAAAGACTACGACGAGTTCATTGAGGGAAATATTGCTTCTATGGTGCCGGCAGCAGTGGATAGTGGCGGTTAAGTTTGTTTGCCATCCATGCCCACTGTCTGCTGTCCGTCTGCGCGTTTATGGTGTAAAAGAGCGAGGGAGCCATACCCTCGTCCTAAGTAAGGAATCGAACGTTGGTTGTCGGTAGTCAGTCGTCAGTTGCCGTAACCGTAACCGCAAGCAGCACACATTCGGTAAAAGATCAAATAATCGTTTGGGTTATACCCCATATTCCAACGTCGTTATCGTCATCGTAGCCGCCTTTGTTGTCATCGGGAACGCGCGTTCCCCGCCTTCGGGTGCTGCTGGAGCAACGGCAAGTGTATGGATAAACGGTAGACAGATGATGGTTGGATGCACGGATGGATGGATGTACCTTGACATTGTGGTTGGTGGGCGCTTGCTTCATGGGTTACTTCGTCTTCTTCGTCGTCGTCCTCGTTGTCGTCATCGTCTTCATTCATTCATTCACAATCGTTCGTTCGTGAAAGTGAGGTATGCGTGCGTGCTGGCTGCCTCACTGGTTGTTGGTTGACTGGCTTCTCTCGTCACCCATGGCGTGGAATTGAGATATTTCTCACACTTTTTTTCTTCCAAGTGGGAGCAAATCGTTAAGCCAGACACCATCGCAGACGTAGACAGAGAGTGATGGCGCCTGTGTGTCTGATAAGGTCTGGCTGTAGGGGGTATTCCATCCTCTACATGCTGAGAGTTTTTTTTTTTTGTTTCTCTGTCGTTTTCAACCCTATTCTTCCAGCGACAACGGTGAAGGCAAGCGGCAAGTCACAATGCTCACGACCGAGAGTGTGGTGTCGTTCTGTATGCCAAGCCGGGACAACTTGTTCAACTGCGGTGTAATCAGTTGGCATGAGACGAGCTCGCGAAGACTTTCTCCTTCGTTTACTACTGAATTGCACTGGAATGAAATCCTAATCTCGGGGCTTCATCCTTGGCTCCGGCGGCACTTGGCACGTATCCACTTTCGATTTGTGTGTTAGTGTGACATTAACACACATCCCACCTCTTGGTCTTCCTCCTCCGCATGAATCATGAAGATCCAAATCAGGATCCGTCGTTGTTATGCTCTGTCGTCCTCTCGACTGTAATCCACGCCGCCCGTGTTGCAATCTGCATTCTGCATCAATTGGTGGCTTGGATTGGTGGAATCCGCGCGGCAACAAGCCAGCCACATGCATTGTCACACAAAGGTACGACGAGGAGTGCACACGAAAAAAAATCAAAAAAAAAAGAAAAACAACAGAAAAAGCAGGAAAGGGGAACGGTCGTTGCTGCATGTGTACTAGGAACCAGAACCATCGTTCGGTGACTTGTAAGACCACCATTGCTGCGGCTATCCATCCACGTTGGAGGAGCAATCCTCTACGTTTCAGCGGTGCAGCAGTGCTACTTGTTGATAGTTCGATTCTGGTGCGCTCCTGCTGTTGCAAGCGATATGTATTCGCGTGCGGCGCCAGAAGCACCCCCGGCATGGTGCACGTCATTATGTAACCCAGATTCGTCGAAGCACCGAGGACAGAGCGCGTTAGTTTCAATGATAACGATGATGATGACTGCGTCGTTCCACAGTGGGCGTCCAGACAACGACTGTCAACAGGTGTATTCATTTTCCTCCCCGTTCCCTCGAGGCAGCTGGAGGAGTTTTATGATCGAACACCGGCTCCTGATGCGGGGTGGATGGAGGCGCACGGCATTGCATTTGGATCGTTTCTTTTGCTACGGTTTTTTGTGGCCCATCTCGGTGGTGGGAACTTTCACAGTTTACACTTGTTATTTGGCGCTCGATGATGTGCAATGCAATCTGTGGCAGCCCAGAGGTGGATGCATGACGTTTTGAATGGTGTTGTTTGGCTTTTTCGCATTTTTGTCCATCGGTTTTGGTTTTTTTTTTTTTTTGTATTGTCGGCCGCCGGACGTCGTCCGATAAAATAATTTTGTTTTGAAGAGCTCTTGGGTATTGAAATAGGAGACGACATGGTGGTGATTGTGTGCACTGTGCTGCATGCAACGTGCGCTAAATGGTCCGCTTTGGGGGATTTTGAAATCTGGTTTCGTCCATTGAATTGACGGTTCACTTAATCTATTGAGTGTGACACTGCACGTGTGTCGGGCCTATGCTGTGCATATGCCTATGCAGATGATTGTTGCATGTTTTGTGGATTCAACCGGGATTGTGTCGCGGGCATGTAAGGCCGCTCCATTCAAGTGCAGTGAAGTGGAGAGGTGTTGAGTCTGGGTTAACACTACCGGGTACCTGTTGGACGTTCGATTGCATTGCAATTTGACACCAATGGTTACGTAGTGGATGGGTATATATCGCCTCCGGGGACTGTGGATGGACTCCTGCCATCGGTTGATACAATATGATGTTATGATAGCGCCGCGACAACGAGGGTAAGAGGTTTGATGGGTCATTTGGCGAGAGCGCTAATTAGGTGTAGCTGCCTTCCGGTTGATCGTTCGGTGGTGATAAGCGGTGGGAGGTCGACCCCTTTCCTTCTTGGTGAATTCGAAATCCTTCTTGTACACAAAAGGAGATACGGGGACAAGGTCAAGGCTACGCCATATCGTCAGTGTCAAGGTTCGGGTTCAATGAAACCGCAACTTTGTCTAACCCTTTTCTGGGTCTTCGCTGACGCCTTATATCTTATGCCTCCTTGCGTTCATTCAATTCTTCTCTTCTTTTCTCGGTGCTCTGGTTTTTTTTTCTTTTTTGTGCCTGCCCTATCACGTCGACTTCTAATGCCTTTGGGTTGAAATTGTTTCCTTGATTCCTTGCAATCCCAATGGGAGACGTTCTTAAGGACGACGACACTGGTGTTGCTCTTATTCACTCCGCCCACTGTTGCTCCTGATGACGATGATGAAGATGGTGATGCTGATGACTTGACTACGACCGTCGTCAGGAAAAAGTTGGAAGGCAAATTCAAATTGTTGTTTCCTTTTTTCCCCCTTCATCCTCTCACTTCCTTTGAAATGTCCTCGGTCTTGTCTGTGAACCCTTTTTTTCCGTATTTCCTGGTTTTCTTTTATTACCGCTTTTTTCTGTCTTCCTCTTGTTGGCACTCTCTTAGTAGAGGACGAAATCGACACCTGATGATTCGATAGGAGCAAGTTTTTCTTAGATTTTTTCCCTGCTGCCATGCCAAGCCCATGGTGGACGGACAGACGAGTGGTTTGCTTTCCTTTCTCTTGACCTTTGTTAATGGCTCCGGAGACAAACTGGAAAATGAATGGGAGTTAACTTGAGGGAGCAATATACAAATGATAGACTTCACCCCGGGACTGGTGTGTTCACTCACCTTTGGCGAGTGCCATATCTGGTAACTGCCGCCACGTTCCTTAGTTGCTCTTCGTCTTTTCTACGGTGGATCGTGTCCTTTGGGCTTGATTTTATGATGAGCATTGTTCTCCTCATCTACTGGAGCGTGGATTAGAGAAGGGACGAAAAGTGCCTCTGGGAATGGGATACTTGTAGCAGAGAAAAGAATTCTTTAACGATATGACGGTATTGTAGTAGTCCTTTGTGGCCTGTTATTGCCTGACGAGCGTGAGAGAGAGAGAAAGAGTGAGAGGGAGAGAAAAAATTTAAGGAAACGATGAAGACGAAAGATCTATTATACCCACTTGTGTGCCTATCATTCATCATCTTGGTACGTCTGGGCTGAGTCTGGTACGATTCGAGGGACGATATGAAGGAATTAAGGGGTGAATTGTAAGGATTCTGTTTTGTTTTCCGCTCGACAATTGTCAGACAACGGTCAGACTTTGTTTGTCCTTGATGGGTGACTCGGGGGAAGGGTTAAGCTGTTGGGCCTTTTTTTGTTTGTTGTAACCTTGAACGGGGGTAGTGGATATTTTTCTTTTTTTCTTTTTTTTAAGGTCAACATAGGGATTCCTTGTAATGGAATACAATTAAAGGGTAATTGACCTTATAAAGGGAAGATTTAACCTTGTTGCTTGTGTTTGGCTGTGGTCTAGTGTGTGTTGGGCTAATGTCTTGGAAGGGACGGAAATGGTCTTTGGTGGCTGGTGGCTTATGGCTTTGATGGTTCTCTTTCTTCTTTGCTGAGAATGCAGATTAAGGGTTGTTTTTAAAATGGGATTACACTGGTCAGGGGTAAATTAAGTATTTACTTAGGAGGATTAATGGCCGTCACTTTTACGAGTCAATTGGTCTGATCTAAATTGTGGTAAGCCTGATAAAGGGTGTCTCAGTAAGAGTGCACTTTTTCATTTTAAAATAAAAACAAGTATTTTATGACAGAGTTGTAATATTTTTATTGTATTGTAAAGAAGACATGTTCCGATTAAGTATGGAATAAAATATCCGGCAAATGACCCCCACGGCTCCGATGACAGGCCATTACTCTTTTCATGAAATTTTCGATGACTTTTGCACAGAGATGTGGCTGTATCTCACCGATGACGCGTTGGATTTCCGATTTGAGCTCAGGAATTGTTTCGGGTTTATTCGCATAAACCCGAGATTTCACAAAACCCCAAAGAAAAAAATCGCACGATCTTGGTGACCAGTTGACATCAGAATTTCGTGAGATAATGTGTTCTGGAAATCGTTGCTGCAATAAGTCGATTGTTTCACGCGCGGTGTGGCAGGTTGCGCTGTCCTGCTGAAACCACATGTCGTCCAGATTCATGCCGTCCAGTTGAGGCCACAAGAAGTCCGTTATCATATTCCTGTAACGAATGCTGTTCACAGTCACTGCAATTTCGGCCTCATTTTCAAGAAAGTAAGGTCCAATCACGCCGCCTGACCAAAATCCGCACCAGACAGTTACTCGTTGTGGGTGCATTTGTTTCTCATGGATTTCATGAGGATTTTCTGAGTCCCAAATTCGACAATTTTGTGTATTCACGAAACCATTCATATGGAAATGCGCTTCATCGGAGAAAATGACTTTTTTCGAAAAATTGGCATCGACTTCACTTTGCTCCATTACCCATTGAACGAATTGCCGGCGCTTTCCGTGGTCTGCTGGTTTGAGCTAGTGAGTTAACTGAATCTTGTACGTATGAAGGTGGAGGTCTTTAGTCAAAATTCGCTGCGTAGTGCTTCGTGAAATTTGCAGTTGTTGAGAACGATGTCGAATTGATGTTTTCGGGTTTTCGGCGACACTCGTTTACAGCAGCAATGTTTTCAAGAGACCGACCGGTACGTTGACGTAAAGGATTCTTATTATCCATAATTGACCCAGTTTCTTCAAATTTTTTGACCACTCTTCGAATGGTTGACACATTAGGTGCACTTTCTCGGCTGAAAATTTGGCGAAGTTTGCGAGCGGTTTCAGCGTAACTTTCCCCATTTTTGTAATGAGTTTTCACAATTATAACGCATTATTCTTTCGAAAAGCGCTCCATTTTTAATAATCGGAATAAACAGAGGTGACAGCTGTCAAATTTCAGAGTTGCCACTTGCATGAAAAAAAAAATATTCCAATTTTAAAAAGTGCACTGAGACACCCTTTACAAGGCTGCAGTTTTTGGACTTCACTTTTTTAAGTTTTGAGTAATTCGTTGGTGAGCTTTGTGTAAAGTTAGGGCCACTAAGATCCTACCGAGATTGGGTATTCATTAATGGCTTATTAGCTCAGTTAAGTTAAAATCTTCTAATGTTTTACTTGATTTGAAGGAAGCTGCATTTGATAAGGTGTATACAAGTGTCAGCTACCTTTTGATGGTGCCTTCCGAGTTGTCGAGATTCCTTTTAAAGGTAAGGTTAAGTGTCAAGCTTTGCTTTTACTTGTCAATGTCATTAAGAGGGTCTTCAATATGTTCCATGTAATCTGGCTTACAAAGATGAGACTTACACTTCCTCGTTGAATTGATTTTAGACTATCGAAGTTGGTGTCAGTTATACTTTCCTCCAACTTTTCGTCTTAGGAATGCCCAACTACCTGGCTCCGCTTAAATGGCAAGGGAATTGTGTTTTATTTTATTGATCTATGTACATCTGACCTTTTTCTTATTGTAACTTTTGCTGCACTCAATTTTCAAGCCCTTCTTCCCCGCCCTATTCTAAATTTATTTTAAAGTAACTTTAACCAGATTAAGTTCGTATTACTACTGATTATTCTGTGACGAAAGGTTGGCAACTTATGTACGAGTACCTTATGCCCTTTATAGCTGATGTACAGGATTTGTACTAAAAGTATCTATAAAAATCTCGAACAAATTAATTTATTTCAGATATTGGTACAACCATCGGCATTTTCCCGACTTGAAGGCTTCTTGGTAAACAGATCCATGTCAAGAACTTAACAGTGGTCGTGTGAGCTCCTTTGACGGAACTTAAGGTCCCACTGCCTGTTGAGGGTGGATTTATACATTGAGAGCTTACAATTCAACTTTGAAGAGCTTATGAGACTTAAAAACTGTCGTTTGTGATATGCTTGGATACTTGCCACATCATTCTCAGCATCTCCGTACGCTATTTTCCTAAACCAACACAACATTTTATGGCGCGCCGCTGTTCAATCTTTCACTGAATGTTAAGCTTGCATCAATCTATTGTAGTTTAAAAGAACTGACTGGCAAGCGCCTTATGCTTGGTGCGTTTTAAAAGTCAGACCTATAAGGATCAACACATTATAATTAGGTTCTTATGTAAGTTCATAGCCACGAAGTTTGTTAAAAATGTACTCACTCCTTTTAGTCATAGCTTCTTAGAGGCTATAAAATATTTTCTATTTAACACTAACGTGTGGTTTCCTTCTTCTTCGGCCAGCATGCCTTTCCAGCTGGTCTTACCCTAGCCGTGTCCAGTGCGTAACGTACAACTATTCGAGTTCCTCTTCTCTTCTGTTTCATTCCTTGGGGTTGAACTCGAAACTCTTTGAGATAGGGCCTTGTCCCTATACTCAACATGTCTTTACTAATTTGTTGGTTGGTTCTTCTACTCTATTCCACATTTATACTAATTGCAAGAAAAATTCGCACGCAGCAAAGACCTTCTTCAATGTCCTTTGACAAGGTCTGAGTACCTATGCCATATACTCGAACTGGGCAGCTCTAGGTTAAGGCAACAGCGGTTGGGAAAAATGGTTTGGCTTTTGGTTCTGTACTAGTATTCTTGGTACCAGCACAACCAAGCCTAGGTCCAAACCAAGGAAGTCCTTGACTACCTCAAAGATACATCTCTTAATGCTCACGTTCTGGTTAAGCCTTTGATGATGTCAATGCGTTTTTAGTGATATTGTCATTGTTCTTCGTCAATCGCCTTTTTATTTAAGCTGCTTCAGCCTCTGTGCTCAAGAATGTCTATTGACTTCTTATCCGTTTATGACAATTTTCAATTTCATCTATCAAATAAAATAGATCACGCGTTACTCAGTGAATTAACGAGGTTGAAAAAATCACACCACAGCGCATCACCTTGTCTAAAGGTCAGAAGTGTAGGACCATAACCTTCCCACTTAACTGCATTCCTATTGGTCCGCTTGTGGGCCCGTATTCACATTGTCTACGTATTGCTTTGATATCAACGAGAATTTTCCATAGTTATTCTGAGGTTGTCGTATGCGGCTTTGAGGCTTAGGTACTGGTAATCAACCTGATATTTTTGGCCATCATTAAAATAAAAATTATTTTTTAAGACCAGCTTCTTTAAATCACACTGATATGTACCGATCAGTTTATTTATAAACTCGGTCGCACAGTATGGCACATAATCCTGCCTTCAGAAGACCTACAACTGAAATTTGCAGGTTGAAGCTGGCAATAGTAGGCCCTCTTCATTTGGCGATTGAAAGAAACGTCGGCTTTCGTTTTACAAGAGTTGTAACCCCTGTTATAATAAAATTAATTGGAAAAGGGAAATATTCCTATGCATATATTTTTTTTACATACGATTCCGAATTAATTTTTTTGCGTTAGACTGACTTAAACTAAAAAATAGGTTCCTGGGTGCCACTGGTCTACCCAAATTACCAACTTGCCATTTATTGTTCTCGAGATACGCGAGCCGACAAAAGCAATTTTAAATGGTTTTTTCGCTGTAAAAAAAAGCCACTAATTCAATTTTCTTGCAAACCGTATAAAATATTCATTGTGCGATTATACGTCGAATGAAATTAGTCCAGAGTCGATATCGTTATTTATTCTTGAGATATGCGAGACGGAAAAAGTCCAGGAACTTAAGTTCACTTGCACACACAGGAAACAATATATTCGAACTCAGTAAGTTTCCAACATAGATATATGTAAAGATTGGGCCAAATTCAAGTTTCTTTTTAAAAATGCAATAAAATGAACAAACTTTTTTTTTCCATGTGACAGTTCAAGACAGGAGCTTATGCTTAATTGAGTTTGATTAATGTTCTTAGTAATACAGAAGTCAATGAGGTCTGACTTTTTCTTGAGGTCACTTGGCCAATAGGTTGGCTAAGGCGGTTCAAATATGATCGAGACAAACGCTGTAGATGGCGCGCATGTATGTTTTGAAAGTCGTGGCTTGAATATGTCATATCTGTGTCCCTTACCGAGAGCGTGGCATAGTTTCCGTCGGTAACGCATGTTTCACGCGCGTGCTACGACCATGAGTAATATAACGGCGCGATGGGTTCCTAAACTGTTGAACTTCGAGCAAAAATTCACTCGGTTGGAAGTTTGTCGTCGCTTGCTGACGCGATACGAGGCGGAGGGGGATGGTTTTTTGACGCGAATCTTCACTACAGACGAGACATGGGTACACTATTACATTCCCGAAAGCAAGGTGTCGTCTAAAGAGTGGAGAAAGAAAGAGGAAGGGGCGCCAGTCAAAGCGAAGACAACCAGGTCCGCGGTTAAGGTTATGTGTACTGTGTTCTGGGACCGGCGGGGCTTGCTGCACGTCGATTTCCTGCGCACCCAACGTTCCATCAACGCTGCATACTACTCTAACCTTCTGAAAACACACGTGAAACCCGCTTATCGCTCGAAACGGAGGAGCATTCCAGCACGAAGTGCGATTCTTCTCCAGGATAACGCGCGTCTCACACTCGATACAATATCGGAATTAGGGTGGGAGGTACTGGAAGACCCCCCCTACAGTCCGAATCTATCACCTTGCGACTACCATATGTTTGGACCACTGAAAAAAGCCCTCGGAGGTCAAAGATTCAACACCGACGACGAGGTAGAGGAGTTCGTGCGCACATGGCTGTCCGGGTTGCTCAAGGAATTCTTCGATACCGGCATCAAAAAACTTCCGGAAAGTTGGACAGAATGCGTAACTAGTGAGGGAAATTACGTAGAAAAACTGTGAATTTTTGCAATTTTTTTTCGATAGTAAATAAACGAAAACACCAACGACATCGAATGATTATTTCGCGGCGTCCCTCCTCGGCGGGGTACTGGCAAAACCCCCCGTTGTACACTTGCCTTGAAAAAGCTTCTCAGCTCTCGCCGTTCGGAATCGGCATTAAGCTTTAGGTTCCGTTCACTTGTGTGGAAAACAAATCGCACACAACATAAGTGAATAAAAAAGAAGCTTGGCTAACGCCGTCTAAGGTGTCTGTCTGGTAGTACAATGGACCAGTGTTTGTGTCTGAGTGCTCCAACAGATAGCAGAAGCCTCCACAGAAAAAAAAATAAACGTGTAATGTGTCTCGATCATATTTGAACCGCCGTAATATTATGGTTTTATTAGTAAGAACAAACATTCCCATTGATTATAAAATATAACGTCGTTCAAGTGGCTGCCTCGGCTGGCTTCGCAGTAGCGCATTCTGTCACCTCGATTTTCCAAGACCTTGTTGATGCTTTCGGACTGTAGCTCACGGGTTACTTGGATGATATTGGCCTTAAGTGCTTGAATCGTTTTCGGATTGTTGGCATAACATCGGCCTTCACGGTTCTTAACGGCTGAAAACACGATTTGGGAATTTTGTGCGCAAAAGATCGATTGCGGCATGGGCTGTGTGGCATGACGCGTCTTCAATTTTAGTAAAAAAAAAAAGACGGTTAACATGACTCTGTAACGCCCATCGTTGGCCGAAACGTTGTTCGCCGAGATGAAAACGCGCCTCGTCAGAAAAGATGAATTTTCGCCCAAAATCGTTGTCCAATTCAAGTTGCCCTAAGGCCCAAACTGCAAAACGATAACGAAGCGGATGGTCGCGCCTTCAATTGCTGAGTCAATTGGACCTTGTAAGCGAATAATCCGAGATCTTTATGCAGAATTCTCCTCAGGATAGTGCGTGAAATGTTGAGCTGTTGAGATCGATGGTGAGTTGATTTTCGTGAATTGACTCTCACACTCTCGGCCACAGCAGCCACTTTCTCATCCGGGACCTATGAGTGTTGTCCACTAGCATACCAATCTCACGAACTTTTTGCACAAATTTGCGTACAGCAGTCGCGGTGGATGTTTCATTTCGGCCAAAATTTCTTTTTAAAAATCGCGAGTTTGGGCTACACAACGCACACTTTGGAAATAAGTTTTCAATACTTTCCAACAACTCATTTCGTTCCGCGGAGGTTTGATACTGTCTTTCTGTTAAGATATCGGCGGGAAACAGCTGTCAATGTCAAAATACTCGTAACCTATGATTAAAAACAAAAAACACTAGATGGCCCATCCTTGACGTCGAAATTTTTCATTTCCAAAGTAGGGTCCATAACATTAACTTCTAAATATGAAGATCGGAGCTACTTGTCTCGTTAAGTGCTAGAGTTGATCTAGGTATGGATAATAAAAGATTGAGTAATCAGACATTTTCTTAAGGTCACACGTTATTAACTTGACACTTTTCTAATCAGTGGATAAAAAATGATATTGATATAAAGGACTAGACCAAAGGCTTGTGAGGATGGTAAAGCCTTTGTTCAATGCTTTACAAAAAAAAAATTGTATGTACAAGCAATAGTTTCGATTCAATAGCTCGATAGAGTCCTAGGCGTTTTAACAGCTTTTTTTTATGAATGGAGGTAGGGAGAATGATGAGAAGTGGAAGGAAAAGTACGATGTTATAGGAAGAGTGAAAGTATGAAGAAAGGAAGCACATTTTGCTGTTTAAACCGATTGTTGGTCAAAAGAGAACGAATTCGGAGAATTGGGCGGTAATCATTAAAAGAATGACAACGACAATAGGGGACTTAAAATGGGGTTACCACGAGTTGGTAAAGAGATTGTAAAGTTTGATTGCGACAAAACGCGTTTAAAAAATATTACAATCGAGTTGCTTTAATTGGTGTGGGAATAAAACCGCGATTAACATTCCTTGATAAGTTGAAATAAAAATATAATTTAATGGGGTGATTCGCTCAACTTCATGTATTAGAGTATAGTTTAGTTTTAATAGAATAGTAACAGTGTAGAATGGTAGTTTTGAAAATTAGAAATGTATGTATTTTAGAAATGATTGGAAAAAAGGAATTAGATAATTATTATGGCATAATCCAGTAGGTTTACGATTGCTCTCAAATAGAGGTTCATTCTGGCTTTGGGACTTTTCTATCAGATTCTCCTTTGGATTTATAAACCATGCAAAAATAATCATCTATGTACGTGCTCATACACATGAATAAATTAAGTTGTTGCACATGCAATGGTGGATTGGTTGATGAGAAGTTTGATACGTTTTTCCTATTAAAGCGCAGTACAGCGCAGTTGTTTTCATAGTAGGCATATTCCTCCGCGTTTTAACAGCATAAGTTCATTTCCAGACGTCAAGGTGATAGGATGGAAAAAGCAGATAGAAGAACATGACTAAAGCAATAAGGACTGATATTTGGCAACGAATTTAAACTGGTCTACAAATCAGCAAAGGCAGTCTAAAATGACAAAACTGACACAAAACTCTTGAAAACGAGCCACGTGGGTCTGCAGTACCAGTTATCGATGACGACCGACTGTAATGGAATCCAACCATAGCCAAACTACCTAGTTTAATATTTACTGCAACCAATTTAAAAAAAAAAATAGTACCTGCAGTCTTCTTTACCGCGGACAAGATATTTGTCCTTATGTAGTCCTTTACTATCTGGGAATGGGGTGGTATCAAAAATCGTATCGTCGAGATCAGCTTATACGAAAAATGTGATATTTCTCCCGGTTGGGTTATCGTCCCATTAAATTATTTTATTTGAATCAGACGTAGACCACTGAGAAAGCAGATCTTGTCCCGGGAACATTTCACAAAAATCCATGTGTCGCATCAGCAACAAGACTTGGAACTTAGTGCCTGCAAAGGACACACAAGCATTGAAGCAAAAACGTAGATAAAAAGCTCGTTAAGGCGGTAAGTAAAAAATATTCGCACACAACCCTATTCTGTCAAAGAAAGCTTCAGAATTTAATCCAAGGAATGAAAGAGCCCACCAGCCTGCAAATATAACAGTATGGAGTGATTACGATGACATAATCAACCTCTATTTTGGCGGTAAAGGAGTCAGGACTTCGACGAAGCTTACGAAACCACTCTTCAAGTATGTGGTTAAGCTTCTTAGCCGACTTTATACCACCGAATGATTGGCCAACTGGTAGACCGACCTCAACCCTTTGGTTTACAAGTTGTGGTACGTTTTAGTTAGAATGAGCGGCTCTACACGTTACCGAAATATTGAATTTTTAAAGCGAGACCTTAACCACACTGTCAGCAGGTTTCCGATGAATGTGCTTCGTGAAGCGATTGATGATTGACCAGTGCATCTCAGATCGTGCTTTAAGGCAAGTGGCACTCATATCGAATGAAGCCTTTCATAACTTGAAACTAGACACTTGACAAATAAAATATGTAAAGGTCTTCATTTGGCATATGCTTTTCTTTGAAGTAGTGTTTATGGCTAGACTACGAAAGGTATAAGAAAGTGTTAGGTATGCTCTATTCGAATGCTTCCCATCACTTAAAATCGCTTAAAAAAAACTCAAGAAATGAAATGGCAAATGGGTTCCTCACGAACTGAACTCTGAAACTCCGAAACACGTGCTAACACTGTTCCTTCATCCAATTAAGATAAAGGCGATTGTTTGGGGTCTTTTACTAATATTAATATTCTTTCTTGAAATATTATGAAACCACTAATGTAAGAGGTACTGTAACCAGCCAGAGGTATTACATCAGAAAATGCTTGCTAAGTAGTCTAGATTCGTCAACAGTGATGGGGCTATATTGCTTCATGCCAATATTTGACCATATATCTCAAGAACTCTGCTCCAGTGATTTTAAACCATACAGTGTAAGATTCGGCAATGAAGAAGTCGTCCAAAACGCCTTCGAATTCCTTCCATTCAGAAATTTAGACTCCAAGACTGGTATAACTGCATTTATTTTTAAGTATTTCAGGATATAAGTATCAGAAGAGCTATAGTCGGTTAAAGGTTCAATATGCAATCTGATATTTCGTGTGCAGAAAACTAATATTATTTCGCTAAATACTGCAGATGTCGCTATCATATGCCTGCCCTGCTAGTCTACATTTGTGAGCACCCAGAACATGCGTAACTTTCTGACCAGGGGATTGGTCTCTAACAAACATTTTTGTTATTGAAACATTGTGAAGCATTCTCGAGGTTTTTTTTCATATAGAGCTCAATATTTCGCTCTCTCGTGACTCCGATTTCATAACATACATCTTCCGGTTTCGGATAAAGCCGAAAATTTATTTTGCTATTCCGCTGACTTTTCATCAAGCACTTTCCTTGATTACGCTGATCTCGTGAATTGCCACTTAACTAACGAACCTTTTAAGTTTCTTTCTCGCGATGGCTACGAGTGCTCCATATCTTTGATGTCCCGAGCATATTCCTTTCAGAAATCCATTAAAATACACGTACATATGTACGTATGTAATTTAATTGAATTTCATATTAAACTTATATGTACAACGTGAAACTTTATCAAATGATGAACGTGATGATGGCGACCCTGGTACATACGCTCGAAATTTAATAAAAACAAAAACAAACACATGGACGAAAATATACATACTTCGGATGAGGGAAAAAGCAGTGAGAATAAGTCCCTCATAAGTAAGCACAAATATAAAATAAAAAAAGAAGAAATCAACGAACAAAAAAATAAGAGAATATTGAAGCAACCGAGTAATAAATTTAAAATTTAATTCGAAGGGACATAAATTAAAGTTTGGGAACATGTCATTTAACAAAACTTCCTCCGCACTCCGAAAATATTCTCTCGTTAATTCCGAACTTATGCAACGGAAGCGAATTTCCACCGTCCACCACCATGCCGCATGCCGCCCACAAGCCCTGGACCGCACCGCCAACTTCTTCTATCTTTCGTACAAGGGTTAGGGTAAGGGTACATTCCACCACCCACTCGCACCCTTTCCTCACTTTGCTTTTAACTCCTTCCAGCTTTTACTAATTTTTTTTTTACATTATTCTGCTGATGTTGTTGATGCCCTTACGTTACGCCAGCCTCCCAGAGGGGGGGAAAAAAACAGAAAAACACCATACCACCTGCCCTTAACCCCAAGCGAAATTATTCCATCTTTTGCTTATACGAGTACATCCCCTCAGCCAGGCAACATCATTGAAGGCGTCCTCTGGCCCCTTCATATATTACCTACCCCTCGTCGTAAAGCACTTTAATTTCATTTCCCTCTCGCATCCCGTAAGCAAAGGCAAGCGAGGGAGAGGATGGCGGTATGATGCGGTATGGTGCTAGTGGGCAGTCGGCTGGTGGGCTAAAAAGGATGAAAACTCAACCAGGCGCGCTTCATGAGAGCGCATTACACTTGTATAATACATATATTCATGTACATATGTACATCCTATGTATGCAAGGATATACTGTTCGTCGACCACACTGCACATACCGCCGAACGAATGTATGGGTATATGGAGGGTGGTAGCTACTATATGTACATGTACCTATGGATGCGAGTGCAAAATTCAGATTGTATCCTTTTTTTTTGAATTTTGTTGTTGTGTTGCTTGATATAACGAGCAACGAACGAGGGAAAAAGGAGAAGAGAAACGAAAACGAAATTGCTTGTGCTTCGTGATATTGATTTTCTGACTGTGCTTCTCTTCCTCGTAGTTTTCCTTCTCGCTCTATCTAGCCTTATTCTGGCTGGTCCTTCTTCAAATATTTCCACAATTTTCCCTTGAGCTGAGAATTGCACGAAATTCATCATAAGAATGGACGATGCTGGCCCTGAGGGCCACAAGGTTGTAGGCATTTTTATTTTTTTAACCAAACGATATCCTTTTTTACAATTAGATTTTGGTTTTCTTGTGAAAATGTTGGCTCCATGGTCTTGCAACCGCGATGGATACAAGTTGCAATTGAACCGTGTGTGCCAAGCACGTCGGTCATAGCGGTATTGTGTTGGTAGGAGGTCCTCGTGAACTTGTGAAGCAATAAGGATAAAGAAATAAAAGAAGGGAACAACGCTTAAGCACACAACGCTCAATTTGGTTTCGAATGGAGATACGGCATGGTTTGATGGTCGAATTGTGGTGGCTGCAAGAAGGGTGATATGGCATCAGAGTTCAAATCCCTCCACCTTGGCAGCCCCTCTGACTGGAGCTCTTGTTTTTCAATAACTCAGCCGGAGAGGTATGGCTACTACTACTACCACCACCATGGTTGCTGCTACCGCTATATTGCTACTGCTTTAGCGTTTGCTACTCTAGCAAACGGTATGGAGCAGCAGATTGCCAGCACCATCGTTGTCTCTCCCTCTCGCTAACATAAGAGGACGTGCTTGAACTCAAAAAAGGATTCCGTGATCCCCAGCATACAGCCCCAAACTCCGTCGTCTAGCAGCGCCGTATTCACCACACGGTTGCATTTCTTCGCTTTTGTCGTGTAGTTGTGCTTGAGATCGTGGAGGAGAAACGCCCGGGGGTGGTTTTCCTCTATTCTCCACACACAAAAGCAGCAAAAGCTGAATCAAAATCAGGGAATTTCTAATGCAACAAACGATGACACAAACACACATGCACATATGTATGTACGTACATGCAGTGCCAAGCATTATGTGTGCTCTTCCGAGAACAACGACGTCAACGACGACGACGACGGAAACCAGACAGTGCGGTTCTGAATAAAAGGATGTTTTTCTATATGATAGCAGCCCGTCAAACCTCCCCTTTGGTTACAAATGATGAAGGGATAACCCAACCCCGTGGTTCAAAATATTCACCAAAAATTAAACAAAACCACGGGAGTAAAAAACTCGCTAATTTTTTTGGCTTATTTTGTATCTGGAGCGTAAATCCTCTAACGAAGTTTTATGCGTCTAATTAGATAGTTTATTGTCAAGAGTCGAGTTCGGTTCAGCTCTGTGCGGCCGACCGAGCAACGGCCACCCCACCACCCCCGGCCGTAGCGTCGCTGTATTGCTGCACCGTTGTGCAGAGCACACGAGCACACTCGCATTGTCGTCGTCATCGTCGTCCTTTATGTGTTGCTTGTATTGCTGCTGGTGGTGTTAGCCCGCTCATGTTGCATACGAATAGCGTCGTCGTCATCATCATCATCGACGTCGTCCCCGTCGTCGTCGTCATCGTCGTCGTTTGCTTCGTCGAAGGAGAACAACGAGCGTTCTGGTTGCGCTCCTGCTATTGAACGTGTATTTTGATATTAGATTCTGCTCAGTGGAATTTCGTGCACAACACCATTTTGAATAAATTAACAATACGAATATGTAGCCCGGGCACCAGCGCCAGGCTGGGCTTACCAAGGGGGTGGCACGGGTATCGCTGGAACTGGAGCTTGATATATGAGTTCGGATATTTCCTTTTATTCTTATTACTTGCGAGATGTTTGAAGAATAAAATGGAAGGAAGGACTTATTAGCTTTGGAATTGAATGAAAAACGAAAATTTATTACCAATTTAGAGGGCCGAGCTCGGCGAGAAACAAAAGCAGTCACAGACTAGGAGTGAACGAATGTGTTCGGGAAATTGCAAGCAATTACTTGAGAAAGAAGTAGGTATTTAAGGAGCAGCGGGTAGAAAGAAGAAGAGCAGAGAAATAAGAACATGGGAAAAGCGAAACGATAATAACGTTTGCCCTACTTCTTTCGGATTCGCTTTTATGACGATCCGTTTCTCTTTTATGTCTGGCTACATTTGCCATATTGTCTCTGCTAAAGTGTAGCGCACTTGTATCGTTGTTTTATGGGTTCGTGGAGTGAAAAGGGGTTGAATTCAATTGTTTAACTTGCTGGATGGATGGGCTAGGGGGGGTCGTCACTGGATCATATTTTATTATGAATTACGACTGTTGCATGAGGAATTTTAAGAAGATTCCATTTTAATAGGCTCAATGTCTATGGGTTCTTCTTGTTTTGTCGCCTGACAATGCATTGAACCGTGGAAAGTTATGGACCGTTTTCAAGAGTTTTATTTTGTTTTTTTTTTCGTAACACTCTTTCCTGCACTCGAAATGCTTAGGAACGAATTTTTATGGGCTAGCTCGAGCTCTAATCCTTGAAGTTGTAAGAATGATTATACTTACTCCCTAATATGCTTAATTAATTTGCATGATATTGGGACCAATTGAATATCCATAAGATCTCGTCAGCCTTAATCACAAAACCCACCTTTTTGTCCAGTCCATAAAGCCATAAATTATGTCTCTATGATGTGATTACTTTTTCATTCTAGCCACCCAACCCATTTGTTCGATCCTTTATATCACTTCGTTTTGTGCCTTCACTTATGTCATGATCCTGGATGTTAAAAAAATTGTGTGGCACTAGCCTGGTCTTTAAGCGCTTGACGCACTCAAGTTTACGTCGCAAATTATGTTCTGGCTTTAATGGCACTCTCTTCCAGCATATTTGATCCCTAACCACGTATTTCTAGTTGTACAATACTAATTGCGCTAATAGCTCAAAAATGAAGAAACTGTGCTTTACGTTATCAATTTTATTCAGAATTTGTTCCAAAAGTCACCATGACACAGAGGTTAATGTGTTGCTGTCTGATGTCGACGACGCGAGATTCGAATGAAGAGACAGCTAAGTCATCGAAAAAGTATTTCGAGGTATTTCTCATCTTCAGCGTGCTAACGATGCCTGCTGCAATCTTCTTCTTTTCCTTTTTCCGGCGTTGTTATGGTCAGAAGTGTAGGACCATAACCTTCCCACTTAACTGCATTCCTACTGGTCCGCTTGTGAGGTCCGCCGGTTTGACCTCAGAAAGTAGCGGCAGGTTTTACGACAAGCGAGAGGTATCGCTGCAGGGATATTCTTAACCCGTCCCTGCACGGAACAACGATGCCTGCTGCAATATACAGGGTTAATCAAGGTGTAATATATAGGCTAGATTTAAGTATGAAATTCGATCGGGTTCATATGACCACCACATTTGCAGCGATCGATCGTGTATAGCCGGAACGTTGGTAATTTCGAGTTTGACATTGTTCCTGATCCACTAAGACTTTGTAAATGTAGTCTTTAAATTCCAAGAGCGAGGTGGCAATTTAACCGGACTACATATTTGTCGAGATTACGCGATTGCCAAACTTACCCTTCATTAGATCAATTGCTTGACTAGCTGTGCAGCTAGTCTTCCAACATGGCACTATAGGGAGCTCCATTGACCATCACATGGCAATCCACACCACACGATCACTTTTTGTAGATGCAATGGAGTCTCCTGAAATCCATGTGGGTTTGTTGCTGTCCAATAACGCATATTTTGCTTAATGATAAAGTAAGGATAATTTTTTTTCGACCAAATTCTAGATTTTCTTCCAATTTTTGCAGAGCTTAATCGGAGAAGTTTGGCCTTTTAAATGATAATGTGACTTCAGTTATTGTGTTAATTTGATCTCTTTAGAGTGTTAGCAAAATTTGGCAGAATGCGGACTGAAAGATTCCCTATTCCTCTGAACGGCATCCAATCGACTGATTTGACTCATTTTGAACTCAAGCACTTGCAGTCGTGATATCTTCGGTACTTCGATTGGTGCATTGTCCAGCTGGTACAGGAACATTCAATGGTAAATCTGTTGATTTGAATATGTCCATTGTAGCGCGCACAACCTATCTGGTCGGGCAATTACTCCGACGGAAAATTGAAGTAAAAGCTCTTAAAATTGCTATCAGCGACTCGGCATTTCGGTAGTAATTTTCGATAATTTCCATCAATTGCTGGTTCTTGAACTTCTGTATGATAAAAATGTTCGCGTTCGCGTGTCAATGTGTCGACATTGACAGATCATTAATAAAGTTTAAGGATACGTTTGTATTTAAATATAAAATTGTTATGACCCTATTGAAAACCCCAATTCATGTACAGAGAGAGCTTTTTAAAATCACCTATTCGGGATCGGCAATAAACAGTGATTCCCTTTTACTTATGAGAAAAAAATTAATCACACCGAAAACTGCTTGATGGGGAGAAATATCGCCTCTGGTCCTCCGCGGGCTGTAACCCAGCTACGTACATGATGGAGATGGCCCATGGAAGATGGTATAAATTTTGCATATTGCCTCAGCTGTTATTTTGTTTTGATATTTCTCGACAGTTATGAAGCCGTATACTTCTCAAATTCGGAATACTCGTGACTATTTTCTTAGGGATTGATTTTGACGCAATGTGAATTTTGGCGCAGATTTCCCTAGTGTCATACACCAACTGACTAAACTGTTTGCCTCGAAAACACTGTCATAACACTTGACAGGAGAGAGTGCCCTTTCAAATTGCAGACAGTCCATCAGCTACTGCCTTGCATTCTTCTGGACATTACCGACGAAATGAACGATTTTCGGTTAAATTTCATCATGAGAGGTAAGATCCATTACCAACTGAATGGATACGCAAACACAAAAAAAATGCGCATTATGAATCTGTGTATCATTCACCGAGAGCAATTACATCCACTCAAAGTACTCGATGGAAATATCATCGGTTCTCATTTTTCGCAGGACGCAAGTGGGTAAACGATACAGAACCATGATCAATGAGCTTTTATTCCCGCAATCTGATGAGTTAGAACTGGAAGACATGTGGTCCTAGCAGGACAGTTCAACCTGACGCACAGCTTACGTGACAGGAGACATATGGAAGCATGTATCGAGTGGCTGTCAAAAATGTCCGATCTGATCATTAGAGATTACTGGAAGCTTTCAAAGCAAAAATCCGACAAAAGTCCGTCACACAACCTGCGCGGGGTGCAGATGGTTTGTGTCGTGGATGTTCGTTCACTACTCTCCGGAGGTGGTTCGACTGAATTTACATTGGTTGTAGTTCACAGTAACTATTTTGTTTCCATGTCATTAAGGTGGTATATTGGAAATGCACACACAGAGTATGAATTTTGAAGTGATCTTATGCTGCGAGTGTTATGCCTTCATCAGCACTTTTTGATCATCTGTCATTCACAACTGATGTTGTTGCACAGTTTTCCGTATAGGAATTGTTCTTGACTATGGACGGACTTGAACTACGGACCTTCGGCTCAACAGTCGGTGATGATTACCATTGCACCATGATCTTTGACCTTTGTCGCTCTCTTCTTAAACTTGCTTGTACTACACAGGACTAAATGACGATTTGATTACGATTAGAAGCTAGCTGTGGAAAGTTGATCTGAAATGTTTTAATCTGTAAAAAAGAATCTCAATATATGTCTTAAACGTCTAATAATTGACACTCGATGTAATACAAGGATTTCCACAGAAATAAGAAAAAAAAATATTTATGAAGTAGAAGGTATTTCAGCGGCATTTCTGGTAGAATATTTCAGTCAAAGTTCATTTATAAAGACACTTAACATCGTTTCTTCATAAAGTTGAAACCCAATTAATACCCTGACTGCGGCAATGGTTTGGTTTAGAAACAGGAAAACGGCTGCACACAAGTCCCTGGTGTTTACACCTGATTCGCCAGCTGGAACCGTTTACGTAACATATCGATTCACATTGCAATTTTATAAATAATCGTATAAAAATGAAAACTTTCCGCGCTATTTTACCACTTCATAGACATAATACCTGTGAAGAGCCATCGTAGCGTAGAGGCGAGCTCTAAAATTGTTTATTAAATGTGAAATTACATGCAATCTTAAACGTGATACATGCTCGCGCACACACGTGATAGCGTCGAGGGGGCGTCGATTACCGGGGTAGCGGAGCTAGCTTGATATAATGACGGTGGCGACGGGCGCTAGCGGTCCGGGAAAATGAACGTATTCAATAAAACCGCGGGAGTTCGTTTACTTAGGATAGGTATGCGGTACGCGCATACATATAGCGAGAGAGTACCATGTCGATGTGGTTCCCGTGTTGTGATGTGAAATCGATACATGTGCACAAATAACGCTTGGGTAATTCATATACTGCTCCTCGCACGCTAGAAGGATGTCGGCGCGGTGCGGTAATGATCACGGAGTTGTACACAACGCTCGTATGGATGGGAACCGAGACGGGTGTGGGCACGGGACTACTTCTATTTCATTATAAAGCATATTATATAAATTAATTGATATCTAGGAAAGGGGGAGCCGGGTCGAGAGACGATTAACTACTCTGTTACGACTATGACTACCTATTCTTCAGGCGTAATAAATGAACTTTTTTTTCCGTCTCTACATTATTTTTAATTTTATAATTTCGCGTATCAGACGATCTAAATGTTAGGAAAGAGGGAGGGCGTAACTCTATTAACTGAAGGTAAATTGCAATCTAAATTAGTTGCAAATGTGCTTTACCAACCGGAGGGATGGCTTGTAATGAATAAATAAAAATGTAATCATTTGAGATAGGAATTGCGGCAAATGGAACGAACGTCGTTATAAGTTACTTACACGAACATCATCACTGGTAAAACGGAGATGTCGACACATGGGCGTTAGAACATTAATTTTAAAGGTGTTCAGGATCATTATATTAAACATATAGATGTGGATTGTGATCTAAAACAAAATAAACAGACTCTTAAGAAAGTTGTGATAGATATATGAAACCTCTGATAGGATATTTTCTTTTCTTAAACGGCACTTCGAGGTTAGGCACACAAGGTAATGAATACATTACTATCATTACTATAATAATGATAATAATAAAAGGGTATCCAATAAGAGGTGCTATTTTAAATCAATAATTAAGTGATTTTTATATGATTTCTATAAATGATATTTACTTTAAAATAAAAACTCTGAAATTAGTAATAAAATACAATATCTATCTTGATCTCACCTGGTTATAGTAATTCTTTTGATAAACTACTCTGATATTTTCTATTGCTGCATGGATCATAGGCGGAACTCCAGAGGAAAGAGGCGAATTGTGTTAAATTGCACAATCTAGGCGGTCAATGAATGTCTACATTTCCAGAAATCATACGTCCAGAAAATGTACCACCCATAAAAGCCATTGCTTCACCAACTATGTGACATATGGCGCTGTCAAATGAGTCAACATAGTTCAATAACGCAATCACTGAAACGGTTGCACCAACCCTATATGGCCTAATAACACCCTCAACTCAAAGCCCATACCAAACTGTCACTCCTTATGGATGGAGGTTATTTCATTATTTCTCTTGAAGCAAACGTTTGATTTGTTTACGAACCGAGACAAATGAAACTGACCCTCATCACTCGTGAAAAATCATGATCTTGTTCACTAATTTCGAGAACTCGTTCAGAAAAGATTTTTTTGTTTTTTTCTTACCAGTATGTCAACTGGACCACCTTACAAACCATGATCTTTATGCACAAGTGCTAAGTGATTGCAGATATGATCAATTTCTGTGATGTCTCGAAGCAAACGCACTTGTGCTGTCACTCCCACCCCTTTGAGTCGGTCGAACACATTTTGGAGTCTTTACATCACTAACCTGGGACGATAAATTTTTTTTTATTATTTACAAATACCTATGTGATGACGCATGATGATGACCAAAAGCAGTTCCAACTGTTCTATGACATTTAAAGCATTTTAACATGAACTTAGCATCGATTCATATTTAATCCTATTTATCTGTAACCATAGAATGGTGCTTGAGTGTTGACCACTTAGGAAATGGTGTAAAATCTAAAACGACATCTCTTATTGGATGACTACATACATATGTAGTTACGCAAAATATATAATGCATTTATTTTTGCGAACGAAAATCCCTGTTTTGGGGACCTGAGCCTAAGTTAAATATGTGGATGTACATAGCCATTGTCCGCCCAATCCTCAACTTAATATAACGTTAGCAGTTAATAAAACGTTGTCTATCTTATCACTGGACCTTGTACCATGTGCATTAAACATGGTAGCCTATGCTGCCATCAGTCTCAAGAAACTACTACTCACCAGGCCATAGCACTACTCTCACTATTGATTTCAGCACCACAGGCCGTTGCCACTTTCTATTCAGAGAGAAATGGTAAGTCCCCAAGTTGACTTCAAATAAGTAGCTCGTGATCTACACTGATGGCTCCAAGGTGGAGTTTGTTTTAGGATCTTCTTGATCCAACTGAATATTTCCGATTCCTATTATTTTTCCCTATCCACACAGGCAGAAGTACTGGCGATTATGCCTCCCAAAGCAAAAAATTCAGTACAACCTGCCGTAACGATACGGCACATCAATCAGAAGTGATAGCTAGCTGGGTTAGGATTATATTCCTCTGGGTTTCAGGTCACAGTAATATAGAGAGGAAAGAAAATGACGCATATCACAAACTGTGAGTCTCCCACTGAAGTACCGCAAATAAAACATCCTTCAACATTTCTTGCCCATTGTTAACCATAAATAGGCCAGATAAACTAGATAAAGGATATCTAGGAAATCCTGACCTCCACTATGAATGGGTTAACATTAATACCTTTGATACACACGTTGCCTTTGATACATTACGTGACAGTCAGTCAGGCAGTCTTTAAGCACCGTTTAACACCCACTGGTCGCTAACCTTAGTCTGGCCAATATAATCAAATTTCTCTAGTCAACAGACTGAATTCGAGCACCCCAACAATTTCTTCCTAGGCCAAAGTTAGCTATTGTTACCCACTTACCTACCCTATATAAGTTTTTTAACCTAGTATTGATTTACGAGTAGATACTGTACTGTAGAGAAAATAATGACTGAATGTATTCATCGTGTGTAACGAGTGTCATAAGCAGTAAAAAGTTTCACAATCTTTCACCCCAACTTGTATCCAAATTTCCTAGTTTCTGAAAACTCTTAAGTATGAATTGCTAAACTTCGATAACTGTCAATATTATTCAGAATGGAGTAGTAATAAATCAAATCAGTTTGATGTATTGTAAAATAATTGTTATGATTTGCACCTTAAGATATACTGAAGTTTTTTTTTTGAAATGTGGGGACTTATTTCGGAAAAGTATTGACATGTTTATTTTTGAAAGTATTGTCAATCGCGGGCTCCCACTTTTACTCATCTTTTTGGTAGCGTACAAATTCTAGATTGATAAAAATTAACCTCTACATCGAAAAAAAGGTTACAATGTAACGTCTTTGATATGAAATTCCCAGCCAGCCTGTACCACTAGCGCCATCTAGTGGAAAACGGGTGATTCGCATTTCAAAATCTGAAAAGAGAAAAAGATTAAATTGTTGATCTGCTGACAACTTCTAAAAATATCGCTGAGGCAACAGGTGGTGGAGAGGAGGTTTTTCACATTTACACCACTACTTCATTACTTTTTTCCTTACATAGAGTAACAAAACTTTTTGATCAAGTGATCAGGAGACGTCTTTATCCTTAATGGAGCCAATCTTCGACTCAGTGTACCAAAGGACCTTGACTTTGGCATTTCTAAATTGGGTTTTATTTGTGTGTTAGATAAAGGAAGGCGTAAGAAATTAAGTCGGGCACCCAACCTGAAATTTCTTCAAAAAATGGAGTTTCATTAGGTGTTATCTCAAACATAAAAAAAAAAAACTCAAGCCTGAGCTAAAGAAAATAATAAATCAGATAGGCAACCAATTTTGAATTCCTTAGTACGTCTTTTAAGGCAAATTAAATACAGTTTGCAGCTGCACCAGAATGACGGCATACATGTTTCTACGAGACCGTAAGGAAAGTTCTGAGGAAAAACGGTTTTCATGACCCTGTTAAAACATTCCTGACAAAAAGGCATACAAACCTAAGGCAGGAATATGCTCGAAAAATACAAAAGTTTCATCATCAATGAGTGGGTAAGAGTTGTTTGGCCAGACGAAACGAAATTAATGTCTCCATGGCCCTGTAAGAAGTCTGATGAGTCAATCAAAGATTACCGTACAAAACCAACCATTGAATTTGGTGGTTTAAATCTAATGATTTGGACTATGGAAAGTAGTGGAGTGAAGGATAAATTAAAGCTCTCTTACAAGCTAATGGATTTCAATGGCTGACCGATCACCAACATGTCTTGGTCTCTACCTGATCGAATATCTTTGGGTTGAGGTTAAACGTACTATTTCGGACCTGCGAGGCAATTCCGGGCGAAGCAAATCCAAACTATTTGGCACAATCTAGGTTCCAGCAAATGCGAGACGATTGTGGAATAGATGGCAACAAGAGTTCAACGGTTTTTAAAGCAAAAGAAGGACGGAAACTACGAAGCCAACGAATTGATCAAGTGACCATTACTAGCATTGTGTTTTGAATATTGCATTGAATTATTTTTGGAAAAGAGTAAGAAAGTTACAACCCACAAAAAATCAGTTGATCAAATGATTTTGAAAGCAACTCGGGAAATCAACATTGCTCCTGTTTTAGGTAGATGAAAGAACAGTTCAAAATTAATTTACCCAATGCGGCGAAGGAGATTTTTCACTAGAAAATATGGTAAGATGTAGACCAGAGAAGGTTATTGATAATGAAAAACTAGCCATTACTGTTGTAGAAAATCCAGCAGCCACTGTTCGCAATCTTATTGCAAGTTTTTAAGTCTCCACTGCAACCATGGGTCTTCACCAATGGGAAAGGTGGAAAGCCAGATAAATGCGACTAGGAAATGGGCATGGTCTTATGCTGCTACATCGTAAAGCAAGACCACATAAAGCACAGAAAACGTTTCTGAAACTGGCCCAGTAGGAATAAAAAGTTTTGCCACAGCTTCCTTACTCACCAGAGTTATGTTATCCAATTACCACCTTTTGCGAAGTTTGCAATTATCTTCCAACAACCGGGTGCGTATGGTATATGAGGACAAATTAAAATTAAAACTAATTTGTCTATATTTTTCATAAAATTTATTATACCATCAATCCTGAGTCGGAGGCGATCAAATGTTCTTTTTATTACCATGCTGGCTCAACTGCGCCCCATACATAATAATCCAGGAATCCAGGGGATTAAAGTTTGGGGAGTCAGAAGGCCATATGTTCGGGGTGATATGGTCACGGACATTTTCGGCCATCTAATACTGTGTCACCATAGTTTTTGTAAGGAGGGGAGTTCTCAGAGGGTTTTACAACGTTTTCTAAAACCTGGTTGGAGGCGACAGCATCAACCCGAAGTCCATGCGAAAAAAATTATGCAGCGTAACATGTCTTTCTGGATGTCTCTTCTCGGATCTGACAACCTCTATAGCATCCGAACATTGGTTTTTTGGTCTTGATCAATATTTTTTCCAGGGAAAAACGACAATATTTAAGGAGCTTCAGAGAGCTTAAACTGGCTCAAAAGATTCTTTGCGCGAATATTTCTCTGTTACCGAGGTCGTCTGCGCTTAACATATGATTATAGCGAAGGTCTTCGTGAACAAGTCGACCTAATTAGACCCTCCGAAACTTTAACGTCCCCCGCAATGGCTCTCATTGACTTCGAAGGATTTTCGTCAACGATCGCTTGTTTTTGAATAAATTGCGTGGTTTTAATAGTGCTTGAACGTTTCTCATGTTTTTTACTCTTTGCAACGGATTCAGCATCGTTGCATCAACTTTATGTACGAATGATCGGGCGCAATTCAGAAAATTGGATATTTCTAAATCGGTGTGTTCCGCAACTATAGCAACAATAACAGCATGGCTTTTCATTTCTTTATGTGCTCATATCCAATAGACAATCTAGTAAGAAACAAAAAAATATTACCTTGAGAAATTAATATGTACCACTGATATGGATGTTCTCAAATATCCTTCGTGTAGAGTTTATAAGCCTAGGTGGCATAAAAAAGGACTTTAAGGATTTCTTACCTAAAATGATATGGAATTTTCTAAAGCGACATATTTGTTAGAAAAATAGCTAAGATAATATTGACGGAGACTTGACCTTAAATGATTCAACTTTATTAATCCTCGAAATAGCGTTACTTTAATTGGCAATTTTCATACTGTCATCAAAGAACACCAACTAGCACTTACAGCATCTTGAATGATATAACGCGACTTGAGCAATCGTTTGAAAGATTCAAAACTCGTCTATTTAATGCCTTAGCTTTTATATTTTAAGTTTAACAATTCTTTTCGCATTACACAATAACAGCTCCCATAAATAAAAACAAATATAAAAAAACGAACGCATAATAAACTAAATAAAGCATTTTCGTCTTATATTTATATGTGGCCTTATATTAGCCGTAGGAATGTGTGTGCCATTCCGAAAGCACACGCACACACAATTGAGTTTGAAAATTTGCATAAAATTCTAATTTAACTGATGGCATTCTTATTTTTCTTCTCCCGTTGCCTTGTTTTTTTTCTTCAGTTTTATTTTATTTCAATTTTTTTTTTATTTTCTCTCCACTTGTTCAATTTAATTTTATGTCCTTTTTTGTTGTGTTTTGCTTTTAAAAATTTATCTTTTTGCATAGTACCCGTATAGCTATGTTCATAGTAGCTGGCTATATAGATGGTATAAAATATGATGAATTATTTAAGGATAGTGGTTTATCTTGTTTTTCCGTTGCTTGTTCGATTTGGAAAAAAATCGATAGTAATTTTGGTTAAGATTTAGTTTTCGCCGTTTTATTAAAAAAATAAGAACCGAATAAACCGCTCGAGCTTCAGGACTTATTTGCTTCCTTTCTATACCACATCATTATTATCCTCATCAAAGGCCATCGGTATACTATGTACGTTCTAAAATATAAAAGCAAAACAAACAGAAAATGAAAATCGCAAAAACGAGGAGAAAAACAAAAAAGTTCCTCTGTAGTGAAAATAATAAATTCTATACGATGGAAAATAATAAAGTTGTACCTCCAGCTATACCTCCCATATCCCATCCCTTATAGTCGATACCCCACGTAGCCCATTCCCCTGCACCCCTTTGGCCCTGTTTCGCTGGGTATTAATAAGGGGTACAAGGCTGGCGGGAGGTAGTGCACAGTACAGAGTGTACACAGTAGAGATACAGAGAGAAGGAGAGAATACAATGCAACCCTACTTACCCCCAACCCCAATAAGAGCCGTTAAAATGATGGTAATGGCTGTTGGTAGTGGTACGAGTTCTGACATTGCCGGGCTTAGAGGTGGGAGAGGTGGTGATGGGATGTTCTGCTGGTGGTATGGTGGGGCAAGCTGTACTTCTATGGAATGTAAGAAGTTGCACAACATGGGAAAACGGGTGAAATGGGAAATGGGGTGGGGGGGTAAAAAATTTCCATTAAATTTCTAATTTAGCTCCTTTTTGTGTGACAGAAAATCAATATTTTCTTGTGTTATTTATCTAGAGGATGAAGGGTTTTGTTATTTGTATTTGTTTCTTTGTTATAAATATTTAGTTGTAATTTGCAATTTTCGTTCACACTTTACACGTTGCTCAACCGCACAGGAAGTACAAATGAGCAATCTTTCCCAAGTAGTTTTGTATTTTATTCCCTTCTTTTTTTTTGGCAGGTGCCTATATGGACTACATAGAATTGTGCATATATACTAGCATTTTAAAGAACTTTCCTTTTATTCTTCGTTTTCCGCTTTATAATTTAAAAAGTTCAAAAGTTCAAACGACTATAAGAGCGCAAGAAAGTAAGGAAAAATGAAATAAAACAGCGGATACGAGAAAATGGTTGAAACGAAATTACGTTTTTCTTACTCTTGTTATACCTACTCTCGTTCTTTTCCTTTTTTCTTTTTTTTGCGTTCTATTCATATTTTTACTTATGGTTTGCAATATTTGTTTTTCTTGCTACTTAAACACATAAAACAAAAATAATCGTAAACGAAAGAATCGGGAAAATCGTAAAAGTTGGTATAGAAGTGACCAAGCGGACAAGCAAAGTGTTTTAGTTCATTTTTCATACTTAGGTTTTTGTTCCATTTCATTTTCCAGATTTTTAATTAAATCCAGACGTTACACAAGTAACATAAATTTTACAGTTGTTGTCCTTTCTGTTTGGGTAGAGTATACCTCGAATACGAGATGTGTTCAAAAAATAATAGGAACTGGAAACAATTTTATTTGTGCGTCCATATCAGTGTTAGACCCTTTAAAATGGTGGCCATGTGTTTTTATGTACTTACGCGAGCGCTTCTTTCAACCCTTAAAACACTTGCTGGACTGGATTTTTTTTATTACCTGTTAGAGAGAACACCCGCTCAATGCCTCAGCCCTGGTTAACTAAAAAGAAAACAAAACCATATTAAGATTCCATTACCATAAAACCCATAGTGGGATCTGGCTGCACCTTGATAAATTAACAACCAACCAAACTGATCATTACTTTATTGCTGTCAAAGCACGGGAATAGGTTTCGCGGAATTGACGTAGCGGATAAAGATCACCAACATTTGACGGCGGAAAGCTGCACTCTCAAGACACCCTTACCAATCATGTCTCCCTCTCAAGACCCAATGCATTTTTCACTGAAACTGAATACCAATCGAGATGTTGTCAAAGCGCTGTCAGGAATGCCACTTCTGATGTAATGCTTTTATATCCACCACCTAGAAGAGCCCTTGGCTTGATCACGAGTGTATGCATGTTCATGTCTACGCTACATCAACGAACAAAAACTGCTCGTGAACAGAAAATAAATTAGGATCACGGGCCTCAAAGGAAAAAAAAAAAAAAAAGCACGAGAAGCACGAACTCGAGAAGATACTCGTAGAGAGCTGCCATTTCAGGAATGACGTTCCAAAATCTGACCAAAAAGTAAAGCAAACATACCAAGGCTAAAGGCCAAAGCAGAAATATGCAGGAATGAACACGGACAACTTTTCGTGAAGTTATTATGGAAAAACCACTCTTGCAGACTGCCAGAACACCACTGGCAGTCAGGCAAAATGAACCATTTTTACTGGACGAATACGAGAGAGAATTTCGTTCATCCGATTTAGCCGAGGCTAGGATTGTGATGTCGAAGCTGCAACGAACTTCCTGTTGAACCATTTAAAGCAACTGGAGGTGGTCGGGGTGCAATGGTAATCCTCACCGACTGTTGAGCCGAAGGTCTGTAGTTTAAGTCCGTCCATAGTCCAGAACAATTCCTCTACAGAAAAATTGTGCAACAACATTAGTTGTGAATGAGAGATGATCAGAAAGCGCTGACGAAGGTCACTTCAAAATTCATACTCTATGTGTGCATTTCCAATATAACACCTTAATGCCATAGAAACATAAGAGTTACTGTGAATTACAACCAACGCAAATTAAGTCGAATCTTTCAAATCCTATCTAGGACAACCACCCTCGGAGAGTAGTGAACGAACATCTTCGACACAAACCATCTGCACCCCGTCCAGGTTGTGTGACAAACACCATAAGAGCGTATACTCTTGACCCTGCACGAATTATTATTAAAAAAAAAAAAAACTGGGCTTATAAGACCTTCTATGTCGTGCTATGTAACAGAACGGCAGAGCGTTGAAGCCGCTAAAATATGATTGAAGGCAAAGCAAATATATGCTGTCACCAAAGAAGGACGAGCAACACCGACGTCCTGGCCAAACCCTCACCTTTAGCTAGACACTTTGAAGTGGTCTAGGATTCCATCTGCCATAACTCGCAGCAAGATCAGTTGTAAAATAACTCTTGCCTCTTGCTGCTCCTTTGGGTTCGAGACTCCCAAAGCAGCCTAACGATCTACCGTCCAAGATGGCTGGCTATGTAGAGTTAAAGGACATTCGATTTACAGGCAAGGGGGAGGACGACCGCATCTAAGGTGACACACACAGAGAGAAAGGGACTTCAATCAAGTCTTATTGTTTGACGTTCCCCCGAACTTTAGCTCGAGCTGAGCTGTTGCTCTAGCGAACAACTTAGAAATCCAGTAGTTTTGGAGAAAATTTTGTTGCCACCCTTCTTTGTACTCAAAATAACCTAGAAATGCCCATGACATTTTGTATATCTAGTGCTTCGACTTAGTCTGCAGAATGAGGAAGACGACGGTAACATATCTGGCGCCCAATACGGGATGCCATAAAAAATATTCTTATACTGGTCCATCCAGTTCGCTCGCCTTCTAAATGAGTTGATCTTGTAAACCCTAGCTATTCTCGTGGGCGTCGTTCTTATAGATTATCTCGCCTTATTTAATTTTCATATCAAAATTAAATCGAAATTTTCTGATCCATTTTAGAACGTCAATATGTAACGCGTTTACACTGTGACTTAGGGGTTGGTGTAACAGATTCTGGCACATTCATCGAAATCGCACGTACTAAACCAGCAATCCTGCCCCAACATAGTCTGATGAGTAAGGCGGATGAGGTAAAATTTCATGTTCCAACTGCGTCAGCTTCAGGAGCGTTGAGTCGTGCAACAGTATGGATCCTTTCTATCTACCAGCTTTTGGAATTTGTTTCTGCCGGTTTGAGAAACGAATAATGAGCAACTCACTTATTCGCCCTCTATAATGTAACGACATGAAAATCCGATCGCAGCCTCACTCGTTTCTTTCCATTCTCCCGATCTTTCTTCTTCCTCCTTCTCGCCGGAGGAGTGGAAGCGATGCAAGAACTGATTCTTATGTTGTCTGTTAGTTAAAGACATCATAACCTCCAAACGTCGTAGCATGTTCAGTAATATTAAAAAGCGGGACAGTTTTTCAACTTTTCAATGGCTGAAAGAAGACAATTTATGGTTGTATGCGAGAATTTGAAACTTGCGCCAAGGCTAAGAACAGTCACTGATGTTGTAGTTTACCTCGTGACTTATTTTCTCCTTCGATGAAATCGGTAAAACAGTTTTTAAGATCCCATTACTTTTTGGACACTCCCCGTAAATCTTCACAGTCGAATCTTTCCGCCCTGAGTTGTTAATTAACTCCGAATAAATAATCATTCGCATTATTGTTACTAAGAAGGTTAAACCCGAGAATTTTTTCTCTAGCCAGCATGCTTGTCAATATATTAACGTCATACTTAGCTCCTGTCCATAACAAGTCTCATTTCTACCATACGGAATACTTTTATTTTCGATTTATTCATTAAGTCCTTTTCCGTTCAACATCAGTCTACCTCTCGAACTTAATTGGGATACCAAAATGGTTTCCCGATCAGCCTTAAGGTCAAATTTACCACAAACCTACTTGACAGCCATCGTTTAAGTCTCAATATCTTAAAACATCCTAAACCCATTCGATCTTCTTAATCACACCATACGCGTATATGATAGCCTGTTTTATCTGTAGGTGGGATGAATACGAGTAAAAAGCGATTGAATTGTTTTTCCAGCCGATTTTACAACACTTTATTATTAAATATATCTTACTTCATTCGTCATTATAGACCATAAGAGGTATTGCAAAAAAGAACGACTAGCTTGAGCGAATGTGAGCTCGAGTATGCATCCATTATGCATGCGAGGCTGTGTGTATTGTTTATCCATAAATAATGTTTTTATAGCATCGCAAGCGTTATATTTACCACTGAAACGAGTCGAACTTTAATTGCATAATTATGAACAGTTTGCAATTTATCATTTTCGTCGTTATTTATGGGCTCGGTATCCGCCCTTATTCGTGAGTACGAGCTCGTTGCATTTTCGAAATTATATTCCACCGACTGAAATTGAATTAAAGGCAACAAAAACAATAACAACAACAACAACGTGGAGGAGAGCAGCAAAACACCCAACAACCAACAATAACAACAAAGAAAGAAATCGACATACTCCTCCTCGTGCAGACTGAAAGAGAACTGGATATTTAACGCAAAACAAAATACCATTGGTAAGAAGAGAGAGAGGTAAAAAACACAGAAAAGAATACAAATAAACTGCGATATAGAGTCGTAGTCCGATGGTGGGCGGCGGAGGAGCTGGAAAATAAACAAAAGCAAATGCAACATGAAATAATGAAACGCCAAAAGAACTTGAGAGAGAAAAAAGGGAAAATCAAGCAGATAAAAACGAAAACTCCAATAAAAGACGGTTAAATCGAACCATTAACGAACAGAGTCCTCATTATTATTGCGCTCCACACGCCGAACTGAATACGTTACGATAAATCAAAAAGTTTTCCTTTCCCATGTGAAAGGTTTGATTATTCCCTTCATCCTTCCCTTCACCTCTTTTTTAATGGCATACAACAAAAAAAAAAAGGAAAAACATTTTCCACTCCTTTTTTGTATTTTTTTAACATCGAAATATAATTACAAGAAATGCATTTTCATTTTTAATCAGCCTTCTTACCATACGAAAAATGAACAACATTGCACACCACAGCTATAGACATGCTACATGTCAGCATATGTGCGTACGTCTCGTATTAAAAACGGCGGATGATGGTACAGTATAGTGGAAGGCGGAAGAGAGTAGTGCATATGCATCTAGACGCTAATTAAAAATAATTGCATTCCCTTCTTGTTATTTCTGATTCCCTTTGAACCTCGCCATCGCTTACGAGCATGTATCCCATTCGATCGTTGTCCCCAGAATCGAGACCCAGACGAAGGGTAAGAAGTTTCGAGTTCTTGCAATAATAATTAGACGAGCTATAATTTGCAATCTCATGTTTCATAACCAAGGAATAACGATCTAAATTCGTCTTTTGTCGAATGAGGAGGAGACTGACTCGTAGAGGCGACACAGCCAACGCTGGTCGTGGCAGAGAGGATATGTTAATGAAAATACGAGACATTTTCTGTAATGACTAATGATAGGTCTGTTTACGACTTAGACGTTCAACAGATGTGGATGCGAGTGTGGGATGTGATGATGTCTATGGTTTTGCGGATGCCATAATAAAAAAAATTGCAATCTGGGGGATAATTGAAGGATATCATATGGTAGGTCTTGGCAACTAGGCACCTTATAGAAATACCATAGGAAAAATTGCTAGATTCACAATAGAACAAAAATATCTCCAAATGTCTATGAATCGGCCCTTGACTACATAAACAATAATAAATAAATCGTCTGCTGTCTTAATTGTTCTCATCTCAGGATCACTCGTGATTCTCTGCACAGCGAAACGTCATCGTAAAATTTGTTAAAACCACAAGATCCCCCCCACCACGCCATGCTACTTTGATTGCCTGTGAAACTCTTGTAAACGCCTGCCATTAAAAACAATTTTACTTTCTCAAAAACATATAAAGGAATAGTAGTCCAAGGCTATAAAAGCTCCTTCGTCCGTTTTTTGTTTCATTAAAAAGGCATTAAGAGAATAAGTCTGCAACTGCTGCACCGATTAACTAAAACTTTTATTGCCCACTAAATCTTGATTACTTCAAGGGAAGCAACATCTTCGTCAAAACTTTACATCATCCTGCAAACCCTTACGTCCGCGCCATCATCCAATCTTAGATGTATGCGTGTAACAATGTAACAAATATTTCCTTTTTTTTATGGATACCTCAGAGATTAATTAATTTATTACCTTCAATTTGTAAGCTACTGGAGAGTATATTGCCTTTTAAAAAGTCTCCCTCAATAAAAGAAGAAAGAATTCAAAACCACCTCCAAGCTAGGTTGGAAGGTGCAATATAATAGTTGTGTGCATGGTCTCCTCGTAAAAGACGAGCGGCAAAGGGTTGATTGTTGATTGCGCGCAATATACTCGTACTCATGGTCGTAAAATCAATCTGTTTCTTTTGTGTATTATCAGATTCGCACAACAAGAATCTTCTAGCTATAGACACCGGGGGGAAGGTCGATGGGGAAACAGACTGAGAGAAACAAAAAAAACAAGTTGAAACCAAATAAAACGAAGACGAAGAAGGGAGTATTTATATCTTTTCGACCGGATCGTATCCTGCCATCCTCGTCATCATTGTGTGCAGCTTAAGTCGTCTCCGGTCACAATCGAAGTAATTTTAAATGACCGTGACCCTTTTACGTTGAACGCTTGCAAACAATAAATCAGTTTGACCATGGTTCTTCTGGTCTTCTTTTATTTTGTTTCTGTCCTCGACTTAAGTTCCACTCGCCCTCTTCGTCCTGTCATACTGTTGCTCGATACTTGTTGTTGAGACTTTAGATGCATCTTCTTCCCTCAACAGTATCAGTTCAAGGCATAGAGTAGAGGAAAAAACACTAATAAAGTCCCTGTGATGGGAATTGGATAGAGAAAAGAATGAAATACAAATGAGAAGAGAATTTGTGCAAAATATACGTTATTCACGGCGAGCGATAAGGTCCTTAATTGAAGAGGAAAAACGATGAAAGGGATAATCAAGTAATTCACGGGTAAAAATATGAACAAAACGAATATAAATGCACATTCGTCGTTGTCGTACACATAATGAAGCTATTCTTCTCACCGTCGTCATCGTCGTCGACTTAAATAAATTTAAAACGAAATAAATGCTGAAAAATTAATGCAAAAAGAAATTTCTGTAACGAAATTACGATGCTTATCAAAGGCGGAATAAGGAAAAGATGAGTACCATCCTATCCGGGGCTCCACGGGTCCCTTATTTCTATGCTAGTGCCGCTGTTGATGGTTTTCGTTATAGTCCTTCTCCACATTCACTTCCCCCCGACGTTCTATATTCGCCCATTTCCCTTCCCCGCTTTCGTTGCGCATAAATTACATGGAAAATGAGATTTTCATTTCAAAGCCTGAAAATTGAAATTTTGATTAGATTTGCATCTACAAACTTACCTAGAGATGTCGTGCTGATGTCAGTTTTCGCTGCGCATTGCCAAAAGGTTTTTAGTTGCCTGACAATGTAGGAGTTGTTTATGTTTTAAATAGTAATTGTTTTGGAAAACTATTTGAAAATCAGTCTTTTCAAAAGGAATATGAAATTGAGGGTCGCGATTATTCATTAATATAAGCAATGACGTAGAAGAGTGCCTAATAGGCATCCTGTAGGCTCTAAATATTCTCAAAAGTGAACATAAAACACGTCGACAACGACTGAATAGGGTGATCATTGCCAGTAATTCCCCTTTTTGAGGTTCAGTTGTTGCTTAAAAACATTCTGAAGCAGTGACCCTGTGGAAATCCATCATCCACTAATACATTATTTTGAATAAGAGTCTCCAACACATCCCTGAACCCTGAACATGACTGAACCGAGATAAACTCCAAGTCTCATTTAATTCTAGTCCCAGGAAAATTCATATTACCATTACCATTATTATATTCTCGACTACTCGTAAGTTCGAAGCCTCGTTGGCAACGCTTCGCCACTTCACCCTGTCATGAATGTGTTCCATGTTTCACTGTTCTGTTCCATCTATAGCGGCACCGCTTTGACGGTCTTCTTCAAGTTTTCCACTCATTATTCTCTTAACTACTGTCCACTGTCCATTTGTTTCACATGTCTTCGTGATTTTATCTCTTCCTGAATGGATCTCATTTCGCTTTCCAGTACCAAATTAAAGAGAAGCGGAGACAAGCCGTATCCTTGTTTTAATCCTTCACTAGTGGTGTCAGTCTCTTTAGAAGAATATTTGACAATAGGTTAATAACTTCCCGTTATCCATCAGTGTAGTTTTGACCGCTCGGTAACTCTAGTTTTAATCAGCTCTCTATCACACAATAAGGTATCGAATGAGATACGTCCGGAGTTGATATCCTAATTTGTTTCCAAGATATGTATCACCAAGAAACGTTAAGGAACGTAAAAACGACAAATTCGAGCTCTAGAGGGCTAGCGAATAAATGTATTTTTTTTTAATTCGGGAAACCATCAATCGCACCAATCCACACGTGGCCTTCTTGGGATCTGACGGCAGACCAAATGACCAGTTTGATTCCAAACATGTAGATATGTACATGTTCCAAACATGTTTACCAACATATTTCGAACATATTCTCCAACATGACAAAGAAAAAATCGAATAGATCAGTCAAATATGTACAACCCAAAAAATTATACGATTTCTATTACTTTTTGAACAAGCCTTGGCTGAGGAAGTGTTAAGATATAAAGGGTGTTTTTTATAGAGGCATAGAACTTTGAAATGGAATAAAACATAGATGATTTTTTTAAATTGACCTAAAATTGACTTTATTCGGAGCAACATGTCACACAGCTCGTGCCACAATTGATTTATTGAAGGAAACGTTTGGTAACCGCATAATTTCACGTTACGGACCCGTGAATTGGCCTCCAAGATCGTGCGATTTAACGCCGCTTGACTATTTTCTGTGGGGATATGTGAAGTCGCTAGTCTAGATATACGGCCACAAATGTTGGAAAAAAATTATTGAAAATTAGACCTCCAGATTAGATTACGTCGAGCCAGCCGTAGCAGTCATATGCCAGAAATTATATTCAAATTATAATGTTAGAAGATTATCTTTGGATTAAAGTCAATTTCATGTCAATTTAAAGAAATCATCTATGTTTTATTCCATTTCAAAGTTCTATACCTCTATAAAAAACACCCTTTACACCGTACCGTTAGTTCAGCCCTCAAGAATTATTATTAAGAAATGTAACCGATTCCTTTCCTATTCTTAAAAAGTGGAAACTGAACACCAGCCCTGGAAAAAAAAACGAAGAAATACAAGTCTCTGCCATGATCAAAAAATTGGCTCATAGCATAGCGAGCACCTAAACTATACTCGGATGCTCATCCTCCTACTGTATATTATGAGAAGTCCATCTGCACTAGTCTATATCCATCTCTTTAAATTTTGAATTTTATTATTTTTCATCAAGAAAGTCAAAACGAACGAACTCCCTAGCCTCCAATCGTTATGGTCTTTAAAAGTGGTTGTTCATATGCTTCTATTCAAGTTGTTCGTATTTACAAATCCTGTTTCATTATCGAAGAATAGATCGAAATGCAAAGCTTTCTGCTTCTCCTCGCACTTTAGCTTCATACATTTAGGATTTCTTAGTTTGCTGGCCTTTTCACAAGCTTCACATAAATGATAGAGAATTATTTTTCATTTTTTACCAGTATGGGTGGGTTCTGTAAAATACGCCGAAATTACATGATTACTTCCAATATTCTGTCTAAATTCCTTGATTCAAAATTCGATAGTTTTCCAACTGCAGTGGATTTTAGAAGACCATCTCCTAAGTCTCCTCACTGAAACGGGCAACTAAACTTGAAAACTCGAAGTTCAACTTTCTAAGATGCATCTACAATCACGGCTCATCCTTTGACGTGTGCTCGATATCATTTTCACAATGAATAAAACCGGACCTAGCACTTACCTCTGAGGCACTCCATAAACAATTTGTCCACGTCAACTCTCCATCCGAGCAATTACCCTAATTTGAGTGAAAGACCGCTCCACTTTAATTATTCGAACCCGCGGGCTTGATTACAAGCCGGAAAACCTCGCTATTAAGCTATTAACTAACAATCGCTGAAACGAGTTTCCCGCGTTCAGTTTCCAATTTCCACCAAACTGTCAAAACACCGTAACAAAACCCATAAAGTAATTTGTGCAAAATGCAGATACTGGCAAGCTCTGGGTTGGCCACCAACTCTTATGCTGCTCCATCAAGAGGATAATTAAATCTAAATTATATCTAGGTGCAATTAATCCCACCTTCTCGTGATCAACTCTGTTTTATGGAAAGAAAGCAACTTAATAAATATTCGCATCCAACGGGCCAATGAACATGATGGGATGAAAAGCAGAAAACAAAAAAAAAATATAGCGAGGGACGTGGAGCACAGAATCAGCACCTCACACCTGTTGTTGAATTTATTTTTAGAATCCGAACGTGGGGAGTCGAGCGCGGGGGCATGCCACGGAGACAGAGCTTCAAAGCATGTTTATCCATTGCACAGGAGTTAATGACTTCTTGGAGTTGTTTTTTTTTGTCCCTGCACCTCTCGTCCCCGTTTTCTTTGTTGCCTCCTCGGACTATCCCCATTGGCTAGCTCGGACAGTTTACTTTGTTGTGCTCAAGGCGCAGCGATGTACTCGTACAATGCAGATATGAGTATGAGATACTTGTCAGGTAAAGCGAACTCAACTGCGTACCAATAAATTGTTGCCAGAGTTGCAATTTAGCTTTATTACTTTGTGTGCTTACAGACAATGTTGCTTTAAATTTGTTGTTATGTTTCTTGATGTTGTTTTTTTTTTTGTTTTTTTGTGTTTTCAATAACTTCTAGTTCATTGTATTATGCAGATTGTTGTTGCTGCGTGTGCTCGCAGTGGTGGCGATGGTGTGTAATTTATTTAATTATATGCATTGATAACAGAAGGCTATTACCTGAGAGGCCTACTATGCTATTCATTTGTGTAGAATGAAATACAGGGAACTGCGCGGTGGTGGCGAGGAGTGGGCGTATTTCGAAAGTCTTTTAAATTAATAATGATGCGTAATGGTGGATAGTTTAGCACTATATAGCGCCCCAACTTGAGCTGAGGACTGTCGGACTACATGCTCTATGCGTGCATGACACATAAAGAAAGGTTGCAAACCTCATACATAAGAAACAAGCAGCCTATCTCCAATCAATTGCACTAAGAGACCTTCAAATTTAACTACAAATCCGTTCAGTTAAAACCGCTAATTTCAGAAAATTCATATTAATTGCTCCCACTTTAGCATTAGTTGCCAGGATTTAAGTAGCGATCCGCTATAGAAACAAAACAAACGACGCTTATGAAAATTATAAGTTGCTTCAGTCTAAATATATGTTTTCGTCGCGACTCGTAAGACGCACGGAATGAAAGAGTGCCAGGAGCCGCCATTTAGCAGCAATTAGAGCGTTTTATGCTCCCCAAATGACTGAATGGCAAAAAGCCTCTTTAAAACCGACTTGGTTGGAAGGAAACCCGATTGCATTATTTCTATTTTTTTCTGTTTTTACAGTTTTTTGTGAGTTGAAATTGGAGATTAAAATTAACTGTTTTACTTCAGGGGCTTTGGTAAATGACTGAGTCTTGCACGGCATTTTGCGCGTTTAAAGTAATGAAAGCGTATTGCTCCGAATCGTAAAGTCGATAATTGAAAGGAATTGATTTTTGTATGCTTCTGTTAAGTTTCGAAATATAAAGGTGCTGGAAATGAATGCCGCAAGATACCTAGAGGCATTAGTGTATATCACACCCTGTAATTGAGGCAAGTCGAATCAAATGAGTAATTTCGTTTCGCTAGTGTTCGAGGTAGGTCTTGGCTATAATGAACCTCCTGTTAAGCAAAGTGAATTATTCCAAATCTGACAGTACAGGATCGCGGGATTAAGGTGGTGTGATCTTGTATACACTCTAGTATACAATATCTAATGCGAAAGGGAATTGCATTGGTATAGATGAATACATAAAATTATTTTCAAAAACAGAAAATTCCCGTAATTTTTTGAACTCAATTCGTTATGAATTTATAAAATCTTCAGTGTGGGCACTGTCACCCGCGCTGTAAATGTTCGACTTTGAGAATTAAACTTGTTGACACATATTCACATTTCAAGAGAAATGTATCTGCTTTGTGTCTGTATACACGATCGTACGTTCCTACGCTCATGAGCTTTATTTTTCGCCTCCCCTATCTTGGAAACTAGTATTGATATCGACTCCGGATCAGTTTTATTCTACGTATAGTTGCGTACTGAATATTTGATAGAATGTGTAAAAAGTACAACCGGCGCGGCGGTTTGTTTTTCCAACCGGCAAAATTAAGCAAAATTGTTTTAAAAAGTTTTTTTTGTCTTATGAGGCCGTTTAAACTAAGTCTCTCGGTTTGAAATATCACGCCGATTATAGTCTTGTAAACATCGTTAAGTGCTTACCACGACAAGCGATAAATCAGTAGTATATTCTTGAACTCTGGCGTATACACAACCTTGTTAAAAGAAATATAAGGGCGAAAGTGACAGGATAGACATCCGAGTGTGTTTCATGTGCTTAGCACTGGTGGCACTGCAGCAGAGACAAGATCTTTCCGTTATCATTTTCCGTTTTTTGTTCCAAAATTTATAACTTTATTTCAGAAAAAAGTATATCAATCGCTAGATATAACTGTTGCCCTTCTGGCAGCCTGCGAATTCCACAAGGAAAAACTGTAAATATTTTGAGGCGATCCACAGATCGACCCAATTTGTAGCTTCTCCGAAAGATCGCAGGGACGCTAAAAAAATCAACTTAGACAAAAAGTTATAATAAACAGAGAATATATTGAATAGAAAAAAACTAAGGAGGCGGTGGATTTCTACGACTGGAATTGGTGAGGTGTAGGTCGAAAAAAGTAGCAGCAAAAAGCAGCATGCTGGCCATTGGCTTAGGTTAATCATAATTCGCTAGCTGATTCGTAAAAAAGGCATGGACGGAAGGCTTCAGGCATCGGCGTTTAGAAGAATCATTTGAAGCAGTGAGGGGCACTCTATATCATAGATAAACATACGAGGTCTTTTCAAATAAAGTGACTTTCCATTTTTCTCGAAAAATATTGATTTATTCCTCAATATCTATTTTGTCCCTTTCACAGTAAAATACACTTGCGTCATCACTTTTTCCATTCCTCTAAGCACTTCTGATATATGTATATAGCCTTAAGCTCTTCCAGTGATGCGGATTTTATCTCCTCAACCGTGGCAAATCTCTGTCTTTTTAGCTCTGGTAGGAGAAAAAAGTCGGAAAGGACCAAGTTTGGTGAATAATGTGGCTGAGGCATGATTATGGTATTGTTTTTGAGTTCCTGAGCGATGATCATACGGCGGGTTTTTTGATCAAAATTTAACAATTTCGAATCACACTTCACTGAAACACGGTCCATGTGCCAAATATCTAAAAAAAATGTCATGGTATGAGCCAACCAATATGCGAATATCCTTAGCAGCTTTTGTAATAGTGACGACGATTCTTCATTACATTTTTTTTCATTGCTTCAACGTTTTCATCCGTTGTTGACTTCCCTGGATGTCCTAAGGCGGGAACGTCTCCAACATCTACCCGGCCTTCTGTAAAGAGCTTGTACCAGTTATAAACATGTTTTTTTTTTACTCAGAGTAGGCTCGTCAACTAACGTTTATATCTGTGAAAAACAAAAAATGAATACCAACATAACAAAAACAAAAATTGGCGTAATTCAAAATGTCACCTTATTTTTTGGACTAATCTGGTAAAACAAAGATAGATTCTGAGAGGTGTTCATCAAGGCCATCTGTCATCAAATATAATAAGTAGTAGTCGAAAGGGGCAATGTCCGAGAAATACGGCAGGCGGGTTGGGACATTCCATTTAAGTGTTCCAGGTTTTAGTGTCCAAAAAAACATGTGGCATTTGCTTGTATTATGGCCCTTTTTCCTTTACTGCTCGGCACCAACGCATTAGTTGCACATGGTTGCGAACAATTTAAATATACCACGCCGAATTTGTCCCACCAAATACACAACATGTGCTTTGATGTTGGCTTGGCCACTGCCGTCCCCCATTATTTACTTTTCATCCATTTTTCATCACAAATTTTCATGCGATGCAGAAAACCCTTCGCTTCAAGCAGTTGGACCATCAGTTTGCTCATAGAAAAAGGACCGTTCGACATTTCTCGACTTTAACTCGAATGGCATCCAATTTCCTTACTTTTGGATCATTCCCAAAGATCTCAAACGAAGGGAAATTGCTGCTGAATTACGCACAATGAATCTTGTTACGTTTGATATGGTTTAATATTGAAAGCAATAATACAAACCCCACGTAAATTGCCATAATCATTCGATATGCCTTTGCCGTAAACTTTTTCGAGTAAAACGTCCCGTAAATAACATGCCACAAATACTACATGCAAGGAGAATTATATGACACCAACGAAAATGCACAAATGAAATTATTATGCGTTGTTGACAGACTCCCCATGACATTTCTGACCAATATATACCACTAGCACCATCTATTGAAAAACGGGGGATTTCTAGTTGGGCATCTAATGCGGGCTGGACTGGACTCATGATAGGATTAATCTGATTTTTTTATTTTTTTTTTCATACGTCAACATGTCTGAAACATGTTCGTGAACATGTACCCAGTAATCAACTCGGTTACTTAGCTGGCTGTCAGTTATAAAAGTCGTTGTGCGAGAATTCTTCACGTTTGGCGCCCTCTAGAGTTCTAATCTATTGTTTTTAGAGAAATGTGTGGGTATATGAGGGAAAGGTAAAAAGTTCGTGGTCTGAGAATGGTCAGTTAAGAAATGATTCGATTTTTCTACATAATCTTCCTTGACTTCACACTGGGTCCAGCTTTTCCCCAACATTAATATTCCTTCCCGGAGTGAGAGTTCGGAAGGCTGTACAAATATTCACCTACGCCCTCTCAACTTCTTAATTGGATGCGAAGCACTTCCCAGAGACACATTTCTTCAAGTCGGAAAATCCGAAAGCGCTAGATCAGAAGAATATATTTGGATGGCCGGGAAATCGTATCCTAAATACCACAGTTTTCCAACGCCAACGCACCCTTGTGTATACATGATTTGTCCTGGCGGAAGATGATTTTTTTTCTTTTTCACGAATTTGGCATCCAGCTGGCCCAGAAGATTGGAGTAATAATAAATTCCTTTCTCCATTCACGCTGGATATGACTTGTTTGGCTGATGCTTTCTTTAGCGATGATTCACCGGCTTCCACCTAATGGAGCTGTTCGAGTCTCGCAAGTACACTGTTTATAATATACGAGGATTCGTAATGGATAATTGGTATATTGGGTAGGTTGGCCTTGGAAAATTCTTGAGTACATTGATCGGCAAAAAATTTTATGTTTTTTAACACCATAGGAGTGGTGAAAATAGTTAGTAATATGTTTATTCCTGCCTCTATGTCAGTTGTCAGTGTTAGCATTATCTAATACAGTGAGTTTACTTGTATCTTTTCCACCTCTTCCTGAGAAATTGTTGCAGAGATCAAAAACAATTAACCGCCCTATATACTCACTTTCCCTGCTCCGGAGTATGTTATTAATGTTGCAAATTATAATAATTGAAACAATGGAAAAACAACAAAACAAAGAAAAAATAAATGAAATTCCCCGAAGCAAATGAAACCATTTCATTAATGTACTTTGTTCTCGAAAGGAATTTTCTGTTCAAACGAAGCGAGAATTCCAATTTTCAACATATTTTCGGTTCGAAATGATTTTCTCCTCTTTTTTCTGCTTGCGTTTTTGTTCTTGTTATTCTAAATCTATATTTGTGTAAGCCAAAAACTAAATGGAGCACGAAAATTTATTAAAAATCAATAAACGCGCCGTACAGCAGTTTCACCATTACCAACCATCACCATCGTTTTCCAGCTCTAAACGCCCCACCCAGCTTGGAACGATTTCTCTTCACCTACCACCCCGTGGCCCCGGTCTCCCCATCTACACAAACGGAACATTTACTTTTACGAGAATGAACAACAAAGCGTAATCTGCCGGATCCTTTTAACGACAATAGATTAGATTTTTTTTTCTCTTTTTGTTGCTCATTATTATTTTTTTTTTTTGCAATTTGTTTAGAGAAAAAATCTATTTTGCTGTGTGTAAATAAATGGTCATATGTATGCGTATATGTGCCAAAAGCATATATTTAGACCAAAGGAATTATGAAATAGTGTGTCATATTCGCAAAAAGGGGTTTTTAATTTATAGCCTTGCCTTAAAGGTCCTTAATCGATTCATTGTTCTGCTCAAGATTGCCCTCTTAAACTGGAGCAAACAGTCAACAAATCATTTCCATTTCATTTGCCAAAAATTACGTTTACTACATCCGCCCAATAGCAAGCATAAAAAAAATAAAAATTAAGGAAAGCACAATACACATAAATGAGTCACAAAAAAAACAACAGATGATCGCCTAAAAATATATAAATTCACTTTCATGCACATTTTGCGTATTTCACTTTTTCTGCAAAACACAGACAACAACAAAATGAATATAATAAAAACAACAACAATTTCGCAAAGTCAGAGTAAAAGGGCAACTCTATAAAAACCGATCCCCGACGAATTGATTATTTTCCATTTTAATTAAAAAATGGTCAATGGCCCACGTCCTTCCCAAAATGCCGCGCAAAAAACAAAATAAAAATCAGGAAAAAGGATAAAAAACTACACACCGAAACAAACGTGTGCAATGCAGAGAAAAAAATTCTGCATAACCTGTTTTAACTTTTTTTCATTTTATGGCGGTTTTTGTTTTTTGTGACTGACTTTTGAATATTTTTTTTTATAGCAAAAAAAAAAAAACAAATACAAGAAGAGAGAGATCTGGTCGTAGTGTATCCTTTCGCTTTCATGCATAATACATAAAAATACCATCAACATCCTTCCTATCATCAAGCAGCGACCAAAACAAGCGTATGAGCGAATGAGCAAGCGGACAGACAGACACGGGAACTACGAGAACTGCACGGGTCGTACTGCATGCATCCATGCATGTTTGTATGTTGTCTGGATCACTATGTATTTATTTTGTGATGTCCCATTCAGTCGGCATAGCAGCAGACGTTTCCACTCAAATTTGTATTCTTTTTATTCGAAGCTAGCTTGGAACTCTCTCGCGCGCACGTATGGAATGTGTAAAGTTTGGAGGTTGCCTGCAGACCCCAACTGTTCTGCACTGCCATGGTCATATCTACTCGTATATACGCATGAGTAGGACATGTTTAGGTAGAAAAAAGTGTTCGTAAAATAACATTTGAAAACAGGTAAATAAAATAAAATATAAAAGCAAAACAATGCAAAGAGTGTTTGAGGTGATGTTGGGTAACGATGGACAGGAGTCGAGAAGTAACATCCGCGCTACAGGCGAATGGATGAAACCGACTTTTGATGGTATTTCGGCGGATGCCGTCGAGCGGTTTATTAGTGTGAAGGCGGTTAATTGGTGTATGAATTTGAAGTTTATTCATTTGTTGCTTCTATTTTTTGTTTTTGTTGTTGGTCCTTTTTTCCTACTTGACGGCGAGGTGGCAAAATGAGAATGACATGTGCCAAGGTAAAAACAAAACAAAAATGTATGTCGTGGATCACATGGAACAGGAACAATGTATATGGATTTGATATGTAAGGGATCACTTCAGGGTGATATCCATTGTTGGTGTTTGATTGCAATTTCGAACGATGTCCTTCCGAGATAAATGAAACTGCCAGTGAAAATATGGTTAAAAAAAAGGTGCCATAAATGGGATGCCGATTTTTGTGAAGCTTGTACTTCATGGTCTGATGCGTCTGCAATATTACATTATTTTTTTCTGTGTCTAACGTGATTGTTTGTGAAAGTGAAAAATGTCGCCAAACATCCAGCTAGTAAAGCCTTCAGCACTTTAACTTTCAATCGTCCTTCGACATCTGTACATTTTTCTAATTAACGCGCAATACTTTGGGCCTTAGTAGCTTCTTAATCTAAGAGCCTTAATCTTCTTAAATCATTTAAAAATTGCTATTAAACATAACCAATATTGAAGATGAAGTTTCATTTAAAGTCGCCATGATCCGTCAGTGCGACCTAACATTTTATGAAAAGTGCACTTATTCCAAAGTCCATCTGAATTTAATTTCTGATTATACCTACGAGTACCGTCTTCGCATTCAACCTAAACCACTTTTCTGCTAAGTTTTCTTGTTAAGACTCTAAGACTTGATTTCGAAAAAAACGTTATCAAATATTATCCAACAAAAGGTGTGATTTTAAATCGATAAGAAATCGCAAACTATTTTACGAAGAGTAATGGAATTTGTATTTTAATCTAAAATGTAAACTGTGAGCTTAGTAATGAACACAACATCCCGAAATTATCTTTCGGGTCATACTACAAATAGTCATTCCTTTAGTGATATTTTTCATCATGTCAAAGACAATTCTCACACCTCGTTTCAGTGCATAAATCGATGGTGACGCATCGTTGTAGGCTTTATCATATAATATAGTCGCTGAGGAAGAAAAAAATGGATTTAATTCAGAGGGCTTTGACGGCCTATTTCTCCCCATTTCGAAAAACATACGTCTAGGACATTTGCCCCGAATTTGAACCATTGTTTTACCAGTTGTATGTCATGTGACGCCATCCTACTGAAAATAAACGTTGTCCAGGTTGAAAAAAAAGTCAGTTAACAATATTGGGCAATGCCATATAGTGGTCGCACCAGCATCATTTTTGAAAAATGATAACCCACTAACACAGCCATTTCGATAATCGAGCTAAACTGCAACTCCTTGTGAAATGATCCTTATCATTCCGAATACTTTTTCGTGTTTTTTATTTATTTTCAGCACCAGCAAAAAGTAAGGCGTTTTGCCTAGTGTTAGTGTATATCGATAAAACACCACTGAAACCTTTTAGTTTTTACTTATCACAAGTCTTCGGAATAATACAGAAGAATACAGACCGTTTTTTGTTAAATGCACAGCTCAAGTCGGTTTCATTCCTTTCAAGCAATCCACAGTACACCACAACCTTCCAAGCCCACCCAATTTTCTCCCGTCATAGATGTTGACGGTTGGCTGATCTTAACCCATGACTTTCGGAGCTAGGAATTGTGGAATGGATCCACTTTTCTTCGGCAATGACAATTCAATGCCGGAATATCTTCGTGCTATACCGTTGAAGCAGCTCTTCACATATGAAAAAGACGCCTTGGATGTCCCTTAGTTTGAATTCATATTGGACTTAGTTTTCTTGCGTTTGGATCATCTCCATGTCTTTAAGACTTTTTCCTACAGTTGACAATCCAACTCATAACGATTCAAAAAATGTTTGAAGTGTCTGACATGGGTCTTTATGGGACAAGTCTTCTAATTCTTCGTGGAACTTTCGCCGTCCTTTTGCTTCCAAATTCAAATCACCATTTAAAAAAACATACAAATCACTTCCTACACGTTTTCTCAGTTTCCATTAAAATGCGATGACTTTCGCCACGTTTCCACTATTAGTACGAAAGCCATAATTGACGCCAAATGACAACTGTTGTACAGACAATTCTTGCGCATAGATGTGGAATGTACTACCTAAGCCATCTCTGGTAAAACGCTACGAATTAATTCCCACTCTCAATTGAATATTGACATGCCGACCTATCATTGGTTGACTAAAACTGTCTGGTACAACTCCCTTACTGGCTCTGTGAATGGAGTTTCCCTGGAGGAACTATACGAAATACACCCGAATGTGTCAGGTTTAACAGACAGAAGCTCAAATGGAATCTTTGCTGATAACAACTCGTAACAGAAATATTTCTCATCTTCTCTCAAAAACTGAAATGACTCCATAGAACTAATGTAAAGTACACCTATGAATCACATTAATTTAAGGTGTCGAGCTTACACTATTTGATTATATTCCACATACGCCCGCGATTTTTTTTTTTTTGGAGTATTGCCGCTGTTCACATCTATTTTCGTCATAAACACGGGAATTGACTGTCCGCACTATTACAGTCCACATTTCCTTTAACATGAGAGTTGCTGTCCATAAAGTGACCGTTAAGTGTAGGATGCCAAACCGATTGATCACTGTTTCCCACCTATTACCTTCGAAAGAGTGAATGGTAAAATAGACCAATAGGATGACATTTTTGATATTTTCGGGGCTCGTCTAAACTCTGATATTTTGACTTCTTATTTATCAATCAATATGTAATTTGTTAGTTTTGAAGGTGAACCAATATTTTTTACTTCAGCTTTTTACTGCCACTCGCCGAGGTCAAGCATGATCGATTCCAATTGTGTGGCGCAATACACTCAGAACCCCCGGAAACCTTAAACTTTCACATTTCAACGAAACCCATTTAACTCCGATTTCAAGGCGTTTATTTATCTCATCTGTATCAAAAATAAAATAAAAACCAATTCCATAAAAGTTTCTCAGCAAAGCCTCGGCAAAAGAAGAAGAAAAAAAAACGATCGCAAACAAACGGAGAAACAATAAGACAAAAGTCCACGAAGAGGCAATAAAACTTAAATGAAATACATCGACACTATCCGCCCCACAATACGTGCATATAGATTTCCTTTTGTTCATCTTTCCGAACAATAAGAGGATATTCCTTCTTTCCGAAGCCTTGCCAGCAAGCGGCTCAGGTAAAACTTAAATCCGCAAATAATACGCGACTACAGATAGATGAATACCCATCTCTCGCCATTCATTTCATTTATTTTTACATCCTCCTCATCTCCAATGCAATGGAAACGAAAATAAAGACCATGAAACTGAAACTGAAATGCGCATTCATCTTTTGTTTAGTTTGCGCGTAGATACGAATATGCGAACACTTACTCGTATTCGACTGTTCGACTTGTATATTGCAGGCCCCCGGGGCCAGTCGAGGCTTATTTCTTCCCCACATGTTAAATTGAAGGAACAAAGATATTTATGAGCTTTTTTGTTGTCTCAATATAATTTTTCAAATGAAACTCAAGGCGAAACTATTATTAACCATTTTTGCTTTTGTTTTTTGTTTTGATTTGCTATTCGGACATTTGTACGATTGGACGGTTGAATGGTCGGTTTTTTGTTTGTGCATCGGAATGTGCTATGCTGGACATCGGGTGTAGGTATTCTAGTTTGCGCGGGCAAATCAGAATATATGTAAGGCGAGAAGGAAAAGTGAACTTACGATCATCTACATTGAAGTCAATTAAATAATTTATAGATTGAGAAGGCTAACGTTACTATTACACAATATTTTCTGGCTGATTAAGATAGTTTGCTTTTTGCTTGCGAGTTTACACTAGAGAGTGTGGAGCTATTAAGTCGTCGCTGAGGATTGTTCGTTTTTCGAGGTCGTAATTAATTTGTTGAATGGAATTTTTGAATCTTGTTCAAAGGCATCTGTAGTGGCCACAAGTATTGGCTCAGGGGCAAATGAAGTGATTACTTAAGTATAGTGCGAGGTCGTAGATGGTGTTCTTGTAATGGGTACTTTAACATGAAGCTCAGAAATTGCGTGAATTTAATTCTTTTCCACTTTGGAAGACAAACATAATGCACAAGTAAGGGTTCCTGGTTTTCTGATGATAGGGAGCGCCGTGGCGCAGTGGGTAGTGTGTCGGCCGCTGACGTAAGATGAGCGAGTTCGAATCCCGATAACACCAACGCCATCGAATGATTATTTCGCGGCGTCCCTCCTCGGCGGGGTACTGGCAAAACCCCCTGTTGTACACTTGCCTTGGAAAAGCTTCTCGGCTCTCGCCGTTCGGAATCGGCATTAAGCTTTAGGTTCCGTTCACTTGTGTGAAAAACAAATCGCACACAACATAAGTGAATAAGAAAAGGAAGCTTGGCTCTTGCTCTTCATGAGCTTTACCGCAATCTAAGGTGTCTGTTTGGCAGTACAATGTAGCAGTGTTTGTGTCTGAGTGCTCCAACAGATAGCAGAAGCCTCCACAAAAAAAAAAAGTGTTCCTGGGAAAACGAAGTCTTCTGAGTTATTCACCTGATTTCCAAGCAGAAACTTGACCTTGTTTCAGGAAATTTCAAGCTTTCATTTTGAGAAAAAGTTAAATAAACAATAGTTATATACAACTCACTTCTAGTGAGACACCTTTTGCATCGATTTAAGGATCATATCCATATAAAGTTATTGTGATAGGTTTGATATCCACATATTTTCACGTTTTAAAAGTCCCCAAAAGTCGAATCACACGCTTTTAGGGATCCTCTGTGTGTGCACGTGTTCGTGAGCTTTTTTCTTCGCCTCGTATATCTCGGCAACAAATGATGTTGTCAGCTCTGTACCATCTTCATTGGACGCATAATTTCATAGTGAGTAGGCGACTGAACTTGTGGAAAGTTTGAGTTAAAAGTTTAATAACAATAAAACTACTCTAAGTTGATTGTGAAATATTTTTATGTCACATTGTTTGGCTAAACCAGTTCCGTCTTAGTACCCAAATTTTTCTTTTTGAACTCAACAGAAACGTGTCTATTTTTTTTTTAAAACTCTTTCTTTGGCCTGTATTATCAGCATATACAGGGTGGCGCAAAAACGCACACTCCATATCGTTCTTTGAAATGAAACGATCAAATTTAACATATTTTTGAACCTTCATGTTTTTTCGCTACATTTCGAAGATGATCATTTAAGCTCTTTTTAACCGCATTTTCTAACATTTCGGGTTTTCACACACTTGTCCGAAATTATATTCACAAGCCTCGTTCCTTGTGCCAAAACCAAAAAAAATGAACCTTTTAGGTGTTAAATCGAGCTACGGGCAGTACAAAACGTCAAAACCAGACCTTAGGCGACCCATTAAGGCCTGTTGGAACTACATGTCTTACAGTTTCAATTCATCAGATTAACTCATTGATCATGGCTCTTTGTTGCTCAGCGGCGACAATAACCGTGTTACCCAGGACGTCCTCGAACAAATGAGGCCCGATGATACGTATGACGTAAATGGCGCATCATGCTGTAACTTTTAGTGGAAACAATTCACAAGTGATACGTTGATTTCCAGTGCATCAGGGGTGCTCCCGTCGACCAATAATCGTTTACTTCGTTGATGATGTTCAGGAAAACGTCAAGCAGTAGCTGATGGATTGTTTTGAAAGGGAACGGCTCTACAAGTCCTTAATTAAAATGCGCTACAAAGACAAAAATATAATGCCCAGTTGTGCGGCATTATGTCTGGTCGACGTTGAGCCACCGTGACGAAGCATTACTACGCCTTCCGGCGCCTCTTCTGTTACGTGTTGTCTAGTTTCTTCGAAGCGAGCGGCTAACCCGCTTTGTGCTTAACTCGTTGGTGTGGGAGGGTTGATATATATGAGGCAAAATTCGCGTTACGCCTACATCACTGAATGTTCCGTAATAAAGTTGTTACGCGATCTTCAGGAGTGTAATATTCTATGGCTTGTCAACGTAAAAAGTGATTTTTTCACTGTGTGGCTTTTCAGTGTTCCATTTTTGACAGCTCACCCGTGATTCGTGTGTCAAAGTTAAGGATGTTCAGTTAGTATTGCCATTTCATCATGGAAAGACTATCAATCGAATTACGCTTACAAATTATTGGATTTTATTACCAAAATCGGTACTATCACGTGAAAGTTTTTCTCGCAATTCGACCATTGTACGGACGCCATAATGAACCTAATGAGCAAGCAATTCAAGCAGTAGTGACCAAATTTCAAACTAACTTCACGCTATTGGACGTCGGGATGTCTCGCATGCATAGAGTGCGTACAAGGAAAATATTGCTGCTATAACCGCCAGTGCTAATGAAAACTGTGATTTGTCCATTCACTTCCGTTCGCAACAATTGGGATTATGTTGAAGTACGAGAAAGATTTTACGTACGGATCTAAACCTAAAACATTACATAATACAGCTTGTGGAAGAACTGAGGCCGAACGACCTTCCACAGCGTCGAATTTTTGGTGATATTTTATCGGGCCATATTTCTTTAAAGATGACAACTGTGAGAACAACGTTCCTGTCAGCGGCGGCCGCCATAATTCAATGATGTTTAACTTTTCTTTGCCCAACATTTATGATCTGAACCCACACAGCATGCGAATGGACCAATTGAGAAATGAGTTCGGTGAGAAAATTATCTCTCATTTTGGCCCACGGAATTGGCCGGTTAGATCGACTAAATTTCAAATGTCAAATCACTGGTCTATGCCGATAAGCCAGCGTCAATAGCAACGTTCAAAAGGAAGAAGTTCGAAAAATTACCTAAAATCGAACTTAGGACCACAGACCTAGTCATAGGCAGCATTTACACGAAATAATCCTTAAAAAAGACATGGCAAGCATTGTTTTATCAACTGACATTTTTTTTATAGAGTTCGTGCAGGTTCATGGTGTTTGTCACACAACCTGGACGGGGTGCAGATGGTTCGTGTCGAAGATGTTCGTTCACTACCCTCCGGGGGTAGTTGTCCTCGATAGGCTTTGTTGAGAGATTCAACTGAATTTGTCGCGTTGGTTGTAGTTCACAGTAACTCTTTTGTTTCCAAGTCATTAAGCTGTTATATTGGAAATGCACACACAGAGTGTTAATTTTCAAGTCATCTTATGAAAAATTATACCCAAAAACTCATTATCCTTATCTTAAGGAATCACATATTATTTTTTATATGAAACTGACAGTTACTTTTTGCAAAAATTATATCCTTTTCTAATTAGGTGGCATATTTTGGGCCACCTTGCACATATAACTTAACAGAAAGAGCTGAATACTTTCACGATGGTTCACTGCCTGCCGAGTAGTTTAAATCACTTTGTTTCACATGCGGCTATTGTCGGTAACGTAGAGTAGAGTTGTAGAGACTTATTTTGTTTTTAGAATTATGACACAAAACCTTAATGGCATGCTATAGGGAATTTTAATGATATTCTGTTGTCTGAATGGACGGTCCGTGATAGTGTTAAGTGCATGTACAATTCTTATAAAGCGCTTCATATACCTAAGTGTCAATGTCAATTAAGTTTCCAAGGATCATAAAGAGTATTAATATGCGATGTCCTTGATTAGAAATCTTACATGTATAAGGTTTCGTACAATGCCAAGGCGTGCTACAGAGTCAGTCAGCTCTTGAAGCACGTTCCATTTCGTGCAATTTCGCAAATATGCCATTCAACTGCCTCTTCATAGTAAAACAATTCCTCGAATTCCTTTTCCCTGTTCAAAACAAAAAGTTTTTTTTTTTTTTTTTGTTTTTAAATCACCATACACTCGTAACATTATTCGCATGTTCATCTAGTGGTGTTGTCCCCCCATTGATGAAGCAGAGACCAAAAAAACAAAACCACCAACTGCACAAATGAAAAATAACCATCAACAGTTCAGTGTCCATGGTTGAAACAATGAGCAAGCAGCAGCAAAATAACAGAGAAAAAATCGCATAAAAAAGGATACAAAGCCAGGAAAAAAAAATGTGGCAAAAAAACAAGAACAACAATCGTCGTTTGTCTGACATTGAAAAATGGCCGGTCACGTTTTATGACTACCGAGAGAGAGTGAGCGAGGTGAGCTGCAGGGATGCGCGGGCGATGAAGCAGTGAGTAAAGGGAGGGTGGAGGAGGCAGAGCAGATGAAGCAGGTGATGGTAGCGGGCTGAAGTTCACTTGTACATCTTCCACTGATGATATGTTACAAACGAACATACTGCGAGTACATCCTGCATAGTATTCGCGTATTTTTCTTCTTTTTTTTTCGTGTGTGTTTCACTTTTTTCCAATTTTTATTTATTTATTTCCTTTAGCAATCCTTTTCGTTGCTCCTACTTCTACGACAAGTTGACTATATTATGGCGTCATGACTATGCAGCACTGCCAGATCATGATGATGCTTTTGTGTTGTGTTGTGTTGCTATGCATCATGAGGATGTTTTTTTTTTTTGTTATTCCTTCCCCTTAGTTGTTTTGTTATTGTATTATTTAATGATTGTGTTTAATGTGTCTCCAGGCTTTAAGCTGGTTCCACTCAAGCGGTGGGAAACGGTCATATTTGCATTTTAAAGACCTTAGCTAAGTTAATTGCTCATCACCATCTCTCGAGACAGCTCGGCAGGACAACAACGACTACAACGATGATGATGATAATGGTACGAAGGGAATAAGAAGGAGTATGGAACGAGGTATAGTGTTATCTGAGTTTCCGGAATGATTGATGGCAATTAATAAATTTATCTTATTTTTCGCTGTCTACGTGGATGTCTGGCATGGAAGGTCTTTTAGGAGCTCATTACGCGTATAAATGGTTTGCATATCCATACTCCTATAATACAGGATACACAAAGTCCCTATACCCTATAGATGGCTCTAGCACGACGACGCCATGTTGTTTACTGGCTTTAATAAAAAGCCATCAGAAAATAATTACGAATGCGAGTAAAATGCGCACGCAATGCGCAGCAAACAATCGGAAAATTAATTAAAAAAATAAAACAACACTGCGAAAAACAATAACAACAACACGATTCTGCATTGTGCGCTAAAAGGATAATTCAAAATGGAATTGAAGGAAGCAAAAAACAAAAAAAAAAACAAACTACAACAACGTTGATGAAATATCAACAAAAGATGAGAGAGAATTGTTCGTTATTCGTGTTGTGTATCGGGAAGGACAATTAAGCACAGAGAGGAACACCGAACACCGAACACAAAACACATAACACAACATTCCATCCACTCACACTTGTTTGTATGGTTTGTGTGTTTTTTCGCAAAAGCAGGAGGAACAGAAGGAGCAACACCGACTAGCTGGCGAGCGTACTTCGAGCTCGTATGTCTGAGCGTTATCGATTTTTCAGAGCTACGCGCATACATAGAGTACTCGGCGTATGTGTATGACATGACGATGAATAATTCTGCACACAAAATGTTGCAGTAGCAACAACGTACACAATTTTTGGTTGGCAGGGTGTACCGCGTTAGAAACTACTTGCCATATAGCCACCACCGGATTAGGGAGTGCAAGGTGGTGGAGCACTAAAAAACAGCCTTTGCTCTCTGCTCCCTTTTTTAATGCTCTCTTCTTCACTACCTTTTCTCTTCGCCCTATACCGTCCGGAATCCATTTTTCGCCGAAGGGAGTTGAGCATCAAATGAAAATGACCCTCATCCATAAAAAAATGAAAAATGAAAATCCAAACGCGGGTTTTAATTTCCACCGAACAGGCGAGCAAGCCGGCTATTCACAAAACCATCCAGCCGCCCACTCTTTGATTCGGTTCAATCCATTGATACCAATCGTACTACTGCCATGTGTCCAGTCAAGCCGGCCGAACACGTAACAAAAAAAAGCTCCAATAAAAAAAAGAGGAAAATAAAAACAGCCGCCGCTAACCTTCGCGGCTATTTAGTTGACCTCGATTTTTGTGTGCATCACCGTCCCAATAAATCCCGCCGAACACACATACACACGACGCCTGGCAAGGAGCACAAAAAACGGAAATAGTACTCGTACACGTCATACGTATATATTTTACGTATTCAATAATAAAACGTTCATTCATCAGAAAAATAGCGAAAAAAAAAAGTTCAAAAGTGAGTTTTTCTGCTCTAGTGATGGGGAGGTGTTCGGTTAAGGGTTTGAGAAAGTGCAGAGACGAGCGGAGGGGATGATGTGACGGCGACGACAACGATGGTTGATGGTTAGTATAGTTTCCGAGTGGTGTTCCTGCGAAAAGTGGGCTGACTGGAAATTTCATTCATACTTTTCAAGTTCATGTTGACTTGTGTTGCAGCTCCGCCACATACCATTGCTACGGCTACGACTATGACTGCTACTACACTGCAACTCTCCGTTGGGGTTCTGGTCTGGTTGGTTGCCTCTCGTCGTCATCGTCACCATCATCGTTGTCGTCGTCGTTCATTTGCACCACGTCGTTACGTTTCAGGAGGGTGTTCTTTTATTTTTTTGCGTACTTTTTGTTCTACACTCGAAGAAGAAGACGACGACGAAGAGGGAAGATTCTATAGAGAATAAAAACAAAGTCAGCCCCCAAATGTTGTGTCTGATGGTTATTCAACTCAACCAACACGCCAATGCTGCCCAGCAGCGGTTCCCCCGCACTTGGTTTTTGTTTGCCTTGTTTAAAGAAAGTGACCTCCGGGTGGCAATAGTACCGCACCGGTAGTCTCACATTACATGTGAAAGAACACAAATTGAAAAGAATGCGAAAAGCACGTGGTGTCTGCTTGGAATCTGTTTTTCATTTAGTGTTAAAGTTGCCGGTAGCAACCCGCAATCCACACGAGCATTCAAAGAGAGATGCAAAAAAGATACAAAAGTCAAGCGCCAAAAATACGAAAACCAAATCAAAAACAGAGGAAAAGAAAAACAAGTAAACGATGTGACAGGAAAAGATAGCTCGAGTCGAGCGGTTCGAGTGGTTCGGGTGTGTATCGGTCGGTGCCTTGGCTCCGTGCTAAAAATAAAACGGATTACAATTGTGCAGAGAAGTAAATTGATGTAAATAAATACATGAGGATGAACTGAAGTATAAAAAGTAGACCACCGTGTGCTGGCTACTGACAGATGTGGCTTGTAATGGTGGTACGTGTGCTTTTCGGATTTTATTGAATCATCTTATGAAATTTTGTGTGCATTTGCGCTTACGGCACATTCTTGGAAATCAGAGATTGCACTTGGAAGCACAGGACTTTTGCATTTTTAAAAACAACACGTAGATAGTGCTGAAGCAGTGATTTTGGCTTTGGTATTGCATCACAAGCCAAAGGATTTGATATGGGAATATCTAAGGAACTACATCGACTACTAAAATCCTCCCAAATGTCGAGGAGGATATCAGGACCAATCCTGCGCCACGGTGCCCTTCCAAGTGTACAAATAGAGTGTTTTCCAATAGGGGTATAACAGTTTCGTACTGTACTAGGAAAACAGCCTTAGACTTATTTTATGATCCGTTAATATCAGAATATCAGCCAAGGCTTACATTTTTATAGTTGTGAAGTTCATGAACGAGCAACGGTTGGAAATCATCAAAAAATTCTACCGAAATTCTGAATCGATAATCGCAACTTTCAGAGCGCTTACTTTTATTTTCGGTCGTAATAATCGTTCCACCAGACAGGCTATACGTATTGAAGTGGATAAATTCGAGTCCATATTATTCACTACTGAATGTTTCTGTGCCAGTGAGGCAACGCATCAATCGAAGATCCGAAAATATCATAGCTGTTAACGCTTCCATTTGTCACTCCGTTCACAGGAATTGGTAATCCTCCAGTTCACATTGTGGCAAATTGTGCGTAAAAATCTCGGCTCGAACTGAGACCTTTAGATCATTTGAAGCGCCAAAACGTCTCCGTTTAGGCTCTGCTAATGTGTGAAGAAAATCCTGAATTCCATCGAAAAATCAGAGATGAAGCTCATTCTTGACTTAGTGGCACAATAACTATAACTAGTGCTATAAGAAGCCACAAGAGACTCCATTGTATCACATAGTGACCGTCCTGCCAACAGTTTGATTGGACTCGAATTTTTCGTCGATGAAAATGTTGCGGTCAAAGCAGTTGGTTATTATACCATGTTGAGACACTATTTTTGGTCACAACCGAATGGACTTGATTTTTTTTCTTATCACCTCTCTACTGAACCGAAGGCGCCTTGGCTCGCAGGTCGTGACATCATGATCGTAGAGAAGTCCAAATTGCGGGTAGTTGAGTAAAGTCGTTGCCCCTGAAACGTGGTTTCCAATCAATGTTATCGGAAAATTGTCCATCCGTAAAATTTAGCCGTCCTATGGGGCTAGAGTAAGGGTAAAATTTCGTACATTCAGAATCGGGTGTTCTGTGCAATCCGGGACAAGTCCTAAGACATTGTCTCTCAAGCAACCCGAATTCTTTCCATTAAGCTGGCACTCACATTGGGCTTGATTAAGTTCATGAAGCAGATTACCTTCACTCTGGATTGAAGCTAGCTGCTATGAAACAGCCATCTTGTCAGAGCGAAAGCCCCTGGACCCTAGACAGAGCAGCATCTACATGGTTATTAAAATATAAATACCTATTTAGCCAGATCCCAAGGTATCTACCTACTCTTTGACTTGCTGTTGACGCCCATCCAGCCCAAAATTGAGAACCTGCGCTAATTTTTTCTAGTGTCCCGAGAGGCCCTAGGTAAAGGCCTTCTGAATAAAATAGTTTCTGATTCAGTTTCGACGCGGCATGAAAAGCTTCGAAACCGAATTTATTTGTTAGAATGATTTTATTGTCCTCAACCCATTTAGACAAGCTCTATGCCTACCTACCTTCTCGAAGACCCAGCTGCACGGGGTATTATCGACCTGAGATTTGGCGGCTTGGAAATGTTTTTACTTCTCTTGGGGATTGGTGGCACCACCGCGATCTTCCAACACGCTAAATAATGCATATTATTAAAGAGGATGACGTACATCCCTACAGCAACTGGTGTAGGTGCGCAACAATAAATATTCCGTCGGTTTCCATGGATTTTTTCTCTTCAATGACTCGAAGATCATCCCTTGAAATAATCTAGGTGTTAGTTCCCTCACTAGCGACGGCATTATTTTCACTGAACCTGATAGAACTAAGTTTCTCTGATTGCCAACGATCGATATCGTTTCGAACGTAGAAATAATGAAGCAGGGCTCTGTTTACAGGTGACTGTCGCAAGCGTCCATTGCGTGACGTTCAAGACGGATCCTAGGATACGGAAAACTGTCCGTTGCGAGTGAGACGGCAATTAAAACGACGGCCAGAATGAAGTCTAATCTACCGACTTGAAACCGCAGAGATTGGAAAAAAGTCTCGAGTTCTGCGATCTAAATATTGATTTGAGATGTCTCAGGTGCTGCTATAACGTCTCCACCACCTGTAACCTCCGCACATCACCGCTTTATAGAATTTTATGCTTAAAATTGTTTTTGATGAAGATGGCAACTCCCCGCTTCGTGTAGCATTGGGTCAGTCTTTCGAATAATTTTGTAAAAATTGTGCCGGGTTTTGTGCTTCTGATATATCGGGGCAGCTCTTCGCTCAATCCTAATTAGTGTATTCACATTCACCGACAGAATTTTTAGGTGGCACTCCTTGCCTTCGTAATAATTCCCATTTGGGTTGAAATGATCCTTGGCCTCTCCTGTTTGCTCTTGGGTATAAGCTGTACCAGGAAGAAGAGCAATACGTGCTTCTCCCAGTTGGGTCGCGCCGTGAAGAACGATTTGACTCCCACGAATTTGAGGTCGTAACTCTTGAACTTTTTGAGCCTTGGAAGCATTTCCTCGGGGTCAAAAATCGAATAAACGCCATGCGGATAAAAATATGTGGCACCTTCTTCTTAGTAGGGTGTATTGTTGCTTCTGTTGCTGATATCAGGTAATTGCTACGGGGTGATGTGAAGTTGTTAGTTTACGCAACAACAACGTTAAAGGAGCTCAGGAGCTCATGTGTGGAAGATTTGTGGAAAATTCGTTCCAAAGAGTTGATCACTGCAAACGTGCCATGATCATATAAACGGGATCGAATTCTATGTTTGAATTGGACATGTATACTACACCTAAAACAAATTTCCGATCGATGCCTCAGTTATTCTGTGTTTTATTCAATTACAAAATTGTTATGTCCTTATTGGAAAGCACTGTAGTAAAACCATTTTTAAGAAGACCTAGACGGTGTTAAGGATAACCCGTGCCCTGGGCATGTCAGCACATCAACAAACGATGGAAACGGTTAGAAAGTGATCAGAAGTCATGATTACATGAACCATCGCCAAATCACAAACAGCGAATGCGCTGTAGGTGTTCGCTATGGGAAACCAATCGCAACAAAATTTCTTTCAATGAATTAAGGCGGCTTCGGACATAGGCTTTCGAGCATAACACCGTTCAACGTTTAGCATTCCTCCTATAAGTCTCGATAGAAACTTATACCAATTGTTATTGATGAAAATGAAGAGACTTCATAGACTCTGCCCACAAGCCCCTTGTAATAAAAAGGCATTTTCACAATGATTTACAAATGTTCCTCCTAAGACCGATTTCCAGGACATATCTTCATCAATCTGCCTATTTACTATACGCCACACAAACAAGCAAGTATCCCAGGACTAAGTAGGATTGTCTGTCACTTTCCGGCGCGTACACTCACAAGTTTTACTTTCACATCAGCAATTATACATGCCTGCGTTCACCTCCGTCATTCTGAGTCAGACAAAGTCCCACTGGTACAGATGTTTGTCTGAGTCTCGGTTCATTAATGCCAAAGTCGTAGTTCGTTGACTTGGTCCCCTCAACGCGCCAAAGTCAGTATTTCCTGGGAAAAAAAAAACAAAATGTAAATAAGAAACAACATCAACGTAGGGAACATAGTTTTGTCGTGTCTATTCGTGGAAATCAGATATCCAACCTCCCCCTAACCCACAATTTCTTCTTTTTTTTGTTCAAGGACTTTCAGAGTTTGGCGTAACTGATCAGAAAAGAAACGAACAAATTCCACGAAAAGCAAGAAGAGAAAAATTGAATTTCCCAGCTTTTGTCTGTAAGTGAAAAGGTTATTCTCCCACTCACACTAAAAACTTGTCCTTCTTCGTCTTGCTTCTTGTGCGCAATCTCTCTTCCCATCGTTGGTACCTACTATGCCCAATCCCACCACGATGACTATTTTCCACGTCTTCGGCTTTGCACTTTAAATTCTTTCTTCATACATTTGCACACTCTATCAAGGAATGGCAATCTGACGAATAGAATGTTGTAGAAAGGATGCAGAGAAAATTATTATTTCGCAACAACAATAGACCATCTAGTCAGGCAGCCTTCTCCGGGTATGTCCGGATGATGATGACAAAATGTCTGGGAAACGAAAAGGCAACTAACAATGCTTAGAGAAAGGCGATGGGAATCCAAATCGTATGGAAATGGAAATATTTTTTTTCGCACAATTTAGAAGGAAAGCCCATCAAACTCGTCGTTACCATTTTCGCGAAAGGCACGACACGCACACCACCCTACATCCCTACAATTGCTTAGCGGATTAAATGCATTAATTTCACTCATACATATTACACACTACAATGCTTTTCTTTTCTTTATCGCACTCCCACCCACACACACACACGCTCAAATGCAAACAACACTATACACTGTCGTCGTCGTCGTACACTGTATGCACGGACACACACCACGAGTAGCAACAGAGCAAAAGTACACAAAAGAGAAGAAGAAAAACACATTTTCCTTCATCATACAAGTATAACAATGCACATTACCTCCAGCACCAACCCCCCGTTTCATGCACACACAGACCCAAACATTACCGCCTGCCCACTAATACCACTTCCACGCTCGACGACGTATACCCCCCTGTGACTATGCCAAAAACGTGAAATAAATTTCTGCAATTTCTCTCTTTCACCATTCGGGCTGGCTCTAGAACCCGACGACACTGGTATGGTAGTTGGCTTTTGTCTCTCTTTTGTGTGCCCATCTTCTTCCCCACCTGGGGTTTCTCTTTAAATTGTGTACTACTCGGTGTTATATGTCCACCCCCTTGCCCGGATGGTAAACATGCCGTTGAGAAATGCGAGCAAAACGAAATAACAAAACAATCATCGAACAAAGACGATGGCAACGTCCAACAACAACAATACGAAAAAGATGATAATCAAGCAGAATAAGAAGAAGGATAAATGAAATGAAAGGAGAATGAGCGAAAATGAGAGAATCAGAAAATAAATTTTGTAATTTGCAAAAGCAAAATATAAATTGAAAAAGGTTTTTCCTTTTTCCCTTTTTCCTTTTCGTTTTATCATTTTTTTTTGTTTTGTTCGCCTAGTCGTCGTTATTGTTGTTGTTGTATATTGTTAAAGGGCGGTAGTGTGGTGAAAGGGAGGCTAGTGTGTACGAGTATATGCCCATCTGATAAGGAAGCTTGTGTGAGGAGAGAATAAGGAAGGATGTGGTGTGTAGTAGACATGCACCTCTACACACTACCGTCAAGACGAAGTTGCTCTAGTGTGGCATGCTTGTGCTCGCTATCGTTGGTGGGGGTGGCAACATTCGTATCGATGGTGGTGATGGTCGAGTTTGACTGTGTGACGAAGAAGGGCTCTTGCGGTGGAGTCATCACACAATTGTTGTTTTTCTTCCACTCGTTATTAGTGTGGGGTCATGGAAATATTTCAAGGAAGAGGAAAGCACACTAAACAAAAAGACATTTACCCACACACCCTACATATCTCTCACACACACTCGTTCACAGATTTCTGGGAATAGAAGGAAATGTACGACGAGAAATGTCTGCAGAAATAATAGTGGTGAAGAAAATCAGAGCACAGTAGAAGCAGCAATGGCAGCAATAGCAGCAGCGGCACAACCAACACCATCGTAAGTGAGAGACCGAACGACTGGGGGTTATGATGAGTTTTTCGGGGGTGTTGTGTTGGGTAACAGCTTTAAGGGGTGGCGCGCCACTGAAGATATCACAAGAGAGGACGAGAATGAGAATTCGTGGTGGCAATTTAGCAGCAAAATACATACAGACACCCGTACATACATAGGTATGCAAATTTATTGCCGGAAATGTAATTTACAAAATCGCCTCAGAGCTTAGAAAGGTGGTTGCTGTGCTATACTGGTACTGTAAGGCGTTGCGGTATGTGGTGTGTGGGTACCTATCTACCTACCCACGGAAGGGTAGGTAAACTCCACTGGATGGTTGCTTAGAATTTCGGTTTGGTGGTATGTTCGGGAATGTTATTTCATCATTAATAAATACGATTATTACACGTTTGCTTTTTCTTGTTTACTTTTTTTTTTTAACCAACATTTCTCTCACTCACCACTCACCACTCGTAGTGTGTTCTCGATGCTTTTCGCCTCATCCTGACGGAGGAGATTTATTACCAGCGTTCATTGTGGAGAATTTACAGGAACAGGAAAAAAAAGCAAAAATTGTAAAGCAAACAAGTAAAAAAAGTAATGCACGATGAAAAATAGAGAAAAAAACAGAAAAGAACACGAAGAATGGAAGAAAGAAAGAGGAAAATGGTGTGTGGTGGACAAATATTCCTTGGTTCTGATGTAGTATGTTTGCTCTTCGTGTCCATGGCTGAGTCAACATGGATGTTGTTATTTCACCATCCACTATTCGTAGTTTTCTCAAGTTGCTTCGATTTTTCATTTTTCATTTTTTTTTTTTTGCTCTCACTCCTTTCTGTTTTACTATTTTTCAAGAGTTCAGAAGGAATTTTCTATGATTTGAAAGGAAAAGGTTAAGATTGTTGTTTTAGGTAAAAAAGAAAATATTTAGCTTTACGGGAAGATCGAAGACGATATAGGATAGGAACGAGGATATTGTGATTATATTCAAGTGATATCTGGCCGTTCATATCAAATATTGGTTGTGAGGGTTGGCTGTATTAAAGTGCACTTAAGTTGACAGCGAGTGGGAGATGTGATGCAGCGAAGTGCATCACTCGTGGTCATGGCTCGTTGTTGTCTTTTGCCTAACGACTTTCTCGGATTGATTATAATGCAAAAATTATTCGCGGGTCAATTTTTTCTTCACATTACACCTTAGCACGGTTCCATTGTAAATTGCTTTGCAAGCAACTAAAATAGTGACTTTCACCTTATTTCTCTGGTAATTGAAGCCTCAAGGGTCCTTTTCGTGCCATAGCTTTTTCTTACTCACCAACAAGTGATAATACCAGTTTATAAACCTCATGGAAAGGAGTATAGGAAGGCAATCGTATAACTCTCATGATTCGATCGATCACAAGTTACTCAACAACGCTTACTTGAATATAGTGTCGGAAGGAGGAAGCTTAATCCGGGGTGCATTTACCTTGTCGCCCTGTCTCGTGCGTTAAATACATTTAGTGACAACTAAAAACAGAAAACAACATGCGCTGACAGCATTGTCAGTTCCAATTTAAACATTACTAACTGCCACATATTAAAAATCGGGGAATCAGTCTTAAGTCGGGATGCAGACGTATCAAACATAAGGTGTAGTAAAATGAGATCAATTATTTTTGCATAAAACCGATGGCGATTTAAGTCAAATATGTGCCGTCTTGCTCGATAACCTGTTGCTGTTTGTTACAAGCCTCTTTTGAGCAAAATCGTTCGCCATGGACATGAACAGAGTGTAATCCAGGTCCGGACTATATGGTGGTTGCATAAGAATCTCAAAACTTAGCTCCCGTAGCTTCTGGCAACTCACTATCGATTTTTCGGACCTGGCATTTTCGTGGTAGAATAAAGCTGACAGCTTCTGGGCGATTGCTTCCTTCAGACGGTTCGATTGCTGATAGTACAGGTCCGAATTAATAGTTTTGCCTCCCCTAAGGCAACTCATAGTACATAGATGATTTCCTGTCAATCGCCATACATTGAATTATCTTGGAACAACAGGATAGAAAGATGGAAGCAAACCAGGATGATTATTGTAGCTAATGTCAAAATGTTCACATTTCTCTCTAAGTTGTACCTATAAAAGTTAATTATTGTTTCTCTTTGGTTTTTCCGTTTGATAGCCCGCGCGTGATTCCTGACTTGTATGTATCAAAGTCAGACATGCTCAGTTGGTATTTCTATTTCCTAATGAAAAGCTTTTCACCCAAACATCCCTCATATGATTAAATTTTTTAATCAAAATTCGTGTTTTGTGAAAAAAAGTTTTTCGCGTACTTCGACCAACCAATTCAAGCCAAATTTCGCAATAATTTGACTGGACACCAAGCCACCTACCACGGCACGACAATTGAAATTGTGTTACTCCACTACGTGTGGAGATTCTAAAACGTTACAAAATACAATTCGTGCAAGATCTAAAGCCGATTGATCTGCCACCGCATTGAATTTTCGGTGATACTTTATGGGCCGTATTTTTTCAAAGATGACCATGAGAACAAGATTACCGACGATAACGCCTACTGTCGTTCAATGTTTTCGACCTTTTTTTTACCCAATATGTACAAGCTAAACTCAGCTAATGTGGTTACAGCAAGACTGCATTACATGCAACACAACAAGAAAATCAATGAACCAATTGAGATGAGTTCGGTGAGCAATTTATCTGTCTGATCTGTTTTGGACCGGTGGCCGACTAGATCATGCGATTTCATGCTTACAAACTAGGGGGGAGATACGTGAAATCAATGGTCTATGATAAGTCAGCGTCAATTGCAGCCATTAGAAATATTAGCTGTTGAGATACCAGCTAATATACTCAAAAAAAATGACCCGAAATTGAACTCCCGGTATGGATCACTTAAAGCATAGTCGTGGTCAGTATTTACACATATATGAAAATAAATGGCATATATTTGTTTATCAACTCAAGTAAAAATTGGATATACCTTTGTAATTTACTTGTGTATGTTTTTTACCACTTAAAACCAAACGCTTAAAAAATCACATATTCGTATAGACGAATAAATCACTCTCCAAAGTAAAGTTGTCTTACCTTAGTCCATAAGTCATTAAGCGAATTCTAGTCGAACTGGAAAGTATCCACACATCCCAAGTATTGGGATTGGCTCCACTGTAATAAGAGGGCTATGGCTAGAGTAAGGGTTAAGGACTTCGGTCCAGCCAAACTAATGTTGCATCAAAAATACGATACTGCCATTTAGATTTCCACGACACTCCAGTGCCAAAAACTTACGCGTCATTCTGGATCGGAAGCTCAACTATTATCTTTTCAATCATTATCTTAGTGGCATGGATTGAATTAAATTCTTTAAAGTATTCAAGGGAATTTCATTCCAGGCTTTCTCTGTCCTTGAGAATAAATCGTCCGCATTTCGAAAATCAATCCGATTTATTCTTTGTTTCACAATTTCCCAAAGATTCTCAATTGGGTTTAAGTGGGGTGACTGCGGTGGCCAATTCATATCAGTGATCTTTTGGTCATTGAGCCACGATTTGACAAGCTTTGATGTGTGTTTGGGTCATTTTCCTGCTGGAAGACCCAACGCAACGGCATTTCCCACTCCGCATATGGTAGCATAACATCGTTTAAGATGTTTTTATATGCATGTTGGTCCATTATACCATTAATGCGGTGCAATGGGCCCAAACAAGCAGCGGAAAAACAACCCCACACCATCACATTGCCCCGAAAAAAAAAAGTTTTTAAGCAAAAGCGAGTTTGAAGTCGCTTGCCAAGTGGTATCCTAACGTACGTAATTCTATCGTTACCCATAATATTAGATTTTGACTCATCACTTAAAAGGACTGAGCTCCTCTTTTGAATGTCCCAACATCGATGTTCTTTTGCAAATATTATTCGCTTTTTTCTGGTTTCGGATCGAAATCAATGGTTTTTTGACAGGTCGATAAGTGCCCAAATTAACGTCGGTCAACCGACTGTTCTGTCGGCCACGATACTGTTCTAGCACCTACTATTAACAGGAAATCTTGACCCAATTTCGGTGCAGATATGAAGGGATCGATTTCAACTTTTTGTGCGAACAATGCGTCCATTCGGCAGCGTGTTTTACGTGGTTGGAGGCCATGATGCACAACAGCTATTTCTTTTGGTTTTTTATATCGACCTATAATTCGGGAAACCATCGATTTATTTATTTTGTATTTCATAGCTTTTTCCTCTTATGAAAAGCCTGATGTGAAATCATCCACAATACGCTGCCTTAACGCATCACCAAATGTATACGGTGCCATTATTACCCTTTTTCAAGATCACTCGAGGTCTGCTCTGTGTAAAAATATTTACGCAAGTGAGCCTTCAGGCAATGAACCTCAGACATGTCCTCAATACGGCACAACTCAGAAATAGTGGAAAACCACTGCGATGTAACGGTAAATATACTGTTGAACGTTGCAGCCACTTCAGTTGCAATTGTTTTGTCGCGAGAAAATTTTAAGTACCTTATCATAATTCAACGTAACTTAAGAAATATTTATTGGATTTTTATGAATCATATGTTTTTATTTTCCTTAAATATAGAGCTTTATGTGAAGATTGTTGTGATTTCGAATAAAAATTTTATGAATTTTATGAAATTTCCAAGTTTTTGTTCGACTTGTAAATTTTTTGTCCGATACTGTACATTCCAACAACAAATATCGCAGCTACCAGATTACCTAATTAGAAGAAAGTTCGCAACACTTTCTCTTAGGTCGCTCACCTCACCCTTGCCAATATATCAGATTTCTAAAATTTACGGTCAACACAGGTGTGGCGCGAGTTATAGCCAGAATACGTCGATATTTACCTATCTTACATAGTTCATTATTATTACTACCGGCCATTTGTAACTCGGAAATTCAGAGTCTCGTTGACAACCCTTTGCTAAGCCTTCCTGTCATAAGTGTGTTCTGTCCATGTTTTGCCATTCTGTACAATCACATACGGCGATTCCTTCCTCATAATTCTATTGACTGTTCGTCCACTGTCCATTCGTTCCATGTTTCCTGCCCATCTTGCCTTACAAAGTTATTTTTCAACATGAAATAATTGCGAAATACTTTATTAGGAGTTAGCTTGACAAAATTAACTAGCTTAATACCATTCAGCTAAAGTTAAATCAAAACGATACACATTAGGTTTCACAACTATAAAATTTTGCGAAATAGCTATTCAAGTGCACTGCACTGAATTTCAGTCATACTGCGTGTTCATTGTTTCATCGCAAGTAATTGTGATAACTGAGAATCCCAACGAAAATTGAGTACTGCTGTGCTCTGACTTGGTGCTTTATAGCATTTGGTTCAATGTAATCGTTACACTCGACGATATGACCAGCACGGACATTTAAAGTATCAAATTCTCATCCGGCTACCCAAAAGGCTTGCATTCTCAAGGGCGACTATACAGATAATCTAAAACATTCCTTCCAAATGCTTTCATTTTTAAAGAATTTTTCAAAAAATAAATAAAATTTACCAAAAATTTAAAACGCAAAAAATGTACTTGAAACGCACCCCTTAAGCCTAAGTTGAAATATTGGCACAGGGTAATATTGTTTTTTCCCAATTCAGAAATTTATGCTAACCTTAAGACTATTACTCCTTTCGTAAGATTTTAATAGGGGTTCTAGTGCATTTTAGCCTCTAAGTTTGTTCAAAAAATAACGTGACTTTTTATTTTTCGTAAAAAAAAAAAAAAAAATATTTATTTATTCATCAATATCTATTTTGAATCCTTCAAAGGACACTTCTGATATCAGCTTTTCCAGCAATGCGGTCTTTCTTTCCCCAATCGTAGCAAATATCCGTTTATCCATGGACTTTTTTAATTTTGGGAAGAGAAAAAAATCGTAGGGGTAATATGATGGCTGAGGCATGATTACAGCGTTGCCAAAAAATTACGCACAAGCAATGACGAGTGGGCAGATTACCTTATCGTGATGCAACAACCATACATTTTTCTTTCCACAAATCCGGACGTTCTCTACTTCAAGGTAGTGTTCCTTACTGACCATTCAAATCATTCACATTTGACAGCACTTGGCGTGCCTTTTCCGGCCTTGGCTTTTTGGTCGCTTCTATTGGGATGATTAGAGTTTGGTTTCGACATCATAACCTTATATCCATGTTTCGTCACCAGTGATGATCTCTTTTCACGTCATTCGACAACTCCTGAGTGATGCTCACGCGATGGCTCTTTTGGTCGAGAGCAATTTGCCAATTTCGGAACAACATTCGCTGGCACACGTTTCATGCCCAAAATATCTTGATAGTGATTCGACGATTCTTGATACAATTTCCTTCACTGCTTCAACGTTTCGTCATTAGCATCTTCCCGCCCTTCTGTAAGAGTTTGTGCCGATTATTGTACCGAGTCCTTAAAACTAGATATGTTTTTGAAGTAATGTTCTACGTGTGCTGCCTGCCTTACAAATATAAGTACTGTCATGACCTTATCAAACTGATCTTCTGTAATATTCATCATAGAATTGTGCTAGATTTCCGTTCCAGTTTGTGTAAATCAAACGAATCTCAAAAAGCATGGACAGACCAAGGACTCTGGCGCCTCTTAACCTCAGTTCCCCTTCTTTGTTAATATCCTATTACCTTTCTTCACTACAGGGCTTAGGCATCAAAACTTTGTAGTTCGGACATATCAGTCATACTAATTTGAATCTTTTTATTTCACCTCCTATCACATCTCGTGATTTATGGGCGAGCAAACGACCTACCATAAACGCAACAAAGTCCATAATATTTCCGACAATGCTTTCTAAGCTCGTTTCATTTAAAAGTCTCTCTTAAAGTCAATGTAGCACGTTGATTTACGCTTGCAGCCAAACTGCCATCCCATCCACAGACCCACACATATCGCCTCGCCACACATGCTAAACCTATTAAATCCTCTATTAATCGAATTTTCGTTTGGTAATTTTATTAGAAAAGCAAAAACAGAGAAAAACAAGTAATCAGAAGAAAAACAAAATAAAAACACGAAATTGCAATAAAAATGCAAATTTAATTAAACTTCCTTTCTAATTTCGAAACATTACTGCAAAAAAGTACTAAATGGTATTAAAAACGTAAAAATAAATAAAAGATAAAAGCAACCACCACCCGCATACGTATCCATCGTACTCGTATCATCCCGCACACCATCTCATAACGCGTATCTGTGATTTTCTTCATTTTCCTGAGAGTCAGCCGCCACCATACGAAGAAAGAGAACACGAAAATAATGGAGCACATCGCCAACGAATGAGAAGGAATGAAGGAAATCCAAGAACAAATAAGGGGACGACGGAATAAAGGAAAAGGATGAGAACAGGAAAAAAAGAACAACAGCAACGGCATCACGATCGAAGAAAAATAAAGAGAAGCAATTTTGAATCAACAAAAAAGTAGATAAAGAGGAGGAGAAAAACAACAAGTAAGAAGACGAAAGAGAAGATTAAAGCAAAGTTAAAGAAATTAGCGTTTGGTTGCAGTGCAGTAGAGAAGAGTATAAACCACCGCCGTTGCCGCCGCCGCCGCCACCACCACCACTGCTGTGGTAGTTAGAAGACGAAAAACAGAAACAAAGGAAAATAGGAAAGAAAATAATTGAATTTTATTACATTGTACGTAGAGAATAGAAGATAGATATTGGTACGGCATGAAGGAGAGAATAATGACCCCAATGATGGTGGTGGTAGACTGTACTCGAGCTGGCGCGCACAATGGATATGTGGATCGTGTGTGCACGGAAAGCGAGCGAGTGGGTGATGGGGATGTATGGATAATGACGAATGGGAACTAACCACGTTCGCAATGAACGAAGGGGAGGGGAGCCCAAACGGCAAAATTGATCGATAGTTTTTGAATTATTTACCATGAGGAGATGGAGCATTGCCGGCTTTTCGCATTTTCCTTCGAAGAGAGACAATGTTTTTATTTTATTTCAATTTTTTTAAGAGAACGAGAGCGAAGGAATGTAATGTTATCTAGGAAAATGCAACTGATGATGATAAACCGAATTGTGAAGCCTTTCTGTCCCTTCTGGTCCGATGGTAGGATGAGCATCGGCGTGCTGTAGTGTTAAAAGTGCAAATAAGAAACGAATAAGAAAACTTTGAGAAAGAATTAAACCAACACACAGATGGTGGCAGACTCCGATAGGATATCTGGATAGCACACCCTTCCGCACACACTATCCTTGCTTTGAAATTTGTTTGTGTGCTGTATGTCCGCGTGTGTATGTGTGTGTACATCATTTTTATCTCTTCTCCCATCCACTGGCGTGGAGCTTGTAGGTATCACAGCCGCCCTTCTGCAAAAATTTCTATCTCTCGCTTTCAGTTTTCTTGTATTTCGTATTCTATTTTGCTTCGTTCTATTCGGCTGGATTTCTATTTTATGCCATTCTGTTACTACCTGTATGTAGTGTACAGTACCGAAAAGCACTGACAGTACAGTTTTGTGCTTATCTCGCATGGCACACAGCTCTACTGGGCTCGAGCTCCACCGTGTCGTGGACGTCGTTGTTGGGTTTTCTTTGTTTACATGATTCCGCGCTATTTTCAATCCAATATCTGTGTATAGCTGCCACGATGTCTGTGTTATTCTGCATTGAACAAGTGTGCTGCACTGAGAACAAACCAGAATAGGAAACAATACATCGAATATAAAGCAAAAAATCAAAAATCTATGATTGTGTGCGCCTCATCACACAGATGGGTGTTTATAAGCCCATCAGCCTCTCTCTCTCTCGCTCTTTATCTCTCTGTTCCTATGGTACACATGTGTGTTATATTTCTGTTGTATTAGTGCCTGACTCTTGGCCGTATCACTCAGATACATTTTTACGTTTACACATAGCAATCTGGTCATTCTGTAATCGCGATTCCTCGAGGACGTTCGTGCGACGTTCGGCACAACACGATACGAAATAATAATCACAATAAACATCAATAAAAAAAATTAATTAAAATTAAGAAAAAAAAAAACAAATTTCTTCGATTGAGCCAATCCGTCTATTCAGGTTCTGTAGATGCAATTTATTTTGACACCAATCCACTTAAATAGTTAATGGTACGCCAGAGCCATTCTTCTCCGGTAACAATCTCATCGGTGGTGGTGGTGGTAGCTAAGAAGTGATGGTGTCGGAATTTAGTTCTAATCCGTCGTCGTCGTCGTCGTCATCTTCGTCATCATCATCATCATCATCGTCGTCGCCGTCGTCGTCGTCGTCGTCGTGCTAGCTATAAAGATAAAAGGGGAAAAAATATATCTAAAACATACTCATTATCATCCGCATATTTTGTTAATATTGTTTTCTTGTTATTTGTTAAAGGAGACTAAGTAAAAAAAAAATTTTTTTTTTGTTTGTTAACTGAATACTTTTTTATCCTGTTCTAGAAATAGTCCTTCGTGTGTGCTATACTACTCAACTCGTCTATTGGTGATTTTGTTCTCTTTACTTTTATCTGTCTTGAAAACTTCCTTAAATCAAATGTATATAGTGTGCTAAGAAGCCAGTGGGAAATTGCAATATGTCACCTAATTAACATCCTGTCTTTGAAGGAAACAACTAACAGATTGCATAAGTTTCGATCGAAAAAGTGTGCGAATCTTCAGTGCAAACAGTTGAAGATAGAATTTGTGATTAAATTCGTAAAGTAAACTAAACAATTCTGTTATTCGTTTAATTTTATCTGCAATGGATTAAGTGAAAATTACATTCACAAAATTAAAACTCACACAAAATCAGTGTAAATTAATATCAAAAAAGAAACGAATCAAGGATACACGAATTAGAAAGTGAGTAAAAAATAAATATTTACTTAATCTAATTAAAATCGAAGAAATACGAGCAAAAATGCATTTCATTCGATGGTGGTATCTACACTTAAAAAATGAAAAACAACATCGAGTATCCCACCAAATAGAAATTAATTATTTATGAATTGAAACTGACATTTCCACCCCTTAGCGCGCTTGAATAACACAAAAAAAAAACTCAAATAAAATACAACACATACACACACATTCAATCAGTCACTCGCATGCTCGTAATAGCAGCTAGACGTAGATATAAATAAATAATCTAAGAAAACTCTTTGAAACCCCCACCGACTTGATAGTATTGTTTGGGGGGTGGCTCCGGCCAGGTAGGGGTTGCTTCGTTTCTTGTTGTTATTCGCTTCGTCCTTTTTGGTTAGTTTTCTTCCCCGTTTAAGTCAGGCTACTCGACGATAACGAACAGCATACCAGGTCAGGGGGATGAAATCGATGTTATTTTTATTCCCATTGTATTTTCGGAGTTGATTCATTTCTGCGAGACATTTAATGCATCGATATTAGTGAGGATAACAAACCAACCCTTGTTTGTTGTATTATTCTTCCCTGACAGGTGCAGAGAGGTGGTTCTGGTTTTGGGGGTAATATAAAGATTGACGATTTACGAGAGGAGTTGAATCAAAGGTTTATGCTTTGAAGATGGTGTGAAAGTTATTTCTATACCATTGTAAGGATCTCCCACCTTTGGAATAAATAGATATTCTATAAATATCCAATTCCTTGAGGTCGATGATGCGTGGGGCGTGTCTTACGCAAATACGTTTTGTATACAATTGCATGTGAGTCAATGACTAATAGTCGACGTTCGTCATGAGCTATTTGCGAAGGCCTGTTCCTGGAATTCATTTCATTCAGCCCTCAATTTGATTATCTTTACTATCAGATAATGTGGCAGGAAATCCCATTTATTCACTGACAATCTTCGTGGCTAGTGGCTTATAAACGAAGCCGTCGGATCTGCTTAGAGCTATTTGCGCAGTTAAAATAGGATATGTTCAGTTGTAGCTTAAGAACGGCTAGTTTGAAAAACCTTTGACCCGTTTTGAAGTAGCATGGTCTTTGCAAAAAGTCCGTTTTAGGAAAATTATAAAATACAACGTTTTTCAATGAGCACATAGCAATTGATCTCAAAACATACGTCGATCTTATTCATCTGACGACCGCCAGTACATTTGAGGTGGTCGATTCTTTGGGGCCAATTTTCGGCCACTCTTGCCGAACTTCCGAAATGTTGGCAATTTCGTGTTCGATATTGTTCTTGAACTCTATTTCATTAACGCTATTGGTTTGCTGATATAACCAATGCCTTAACGCCGTACCATAGCTAAAGCCAGATAGCCATTCGTCTGGTCCATTTTTTGATACTACACGATTACCGAATTTCTCCCTCAAAAGATGCATTTTTTGGCGAGCTGTTGGGCATGTTAGAATCACACATCACTTTTAAGTCAATCCAATTCTGACCAAAAATGATGTTCCAATATAGCACAATAACGAATTCGATTGCTCGTAACATTGTGAGCATTTTCATCGATGAAAAAATACGGTCCAACAACTCCACCGGTATGAAATCCATACCACACGGTCACTTTTTGAAAATGCAACGGAGTCTGTTGAATTACGTGTGGGTTGTTACTGACAAAGCCGTGAACCCATAAATGAGCTTCATTTCAACATCTTTATTTCATCTTCTCAAAACTTGAGCAGAGCCAATCGGGGATCAAATCTTGTTTTCGGCGATCCAATGATCAAGAGGCTTCAACAATTGAGCTAGTAAAATGTTGTACATCGTAACGTAAAATTCGCCACAATGTGGACTGCGAGATTCCTATAAAGGGTGTGGAATCGTGTGATTTGACTAATTTTGAGCTTGAGCACTGACGGCCTCAATATTTTCGGTACTTCGTCCAGTGCCTTATCTCACTAGAATAGGAATATTCACTAAAGAAAATGTTGCCACGAATTTATCTACTGCAGCAAGCACAGTCTGTCGGGCGAGATGGTGTAAGCGCTGGTAAAATTGCTACCACTGACTCACAATTTTGAAAGTATTTTCCAGTTATTTCCAAACCCTGATCATTCGCGGGTTTCATCATAGTAAAAACGTAAACATTGAGTAGCGTTCTGAAATTAACAGATCATTGAAGAAGTATGAAGCTGTGTTTGTATTAAAACACAAAATTGTTATGTTCCTATTGAAAAACTCTTTCAATAGCCTCTCAAATGCATTGCTACATCCTGATTCGTATGATTGATGGAACTTTGCTATTATGCCTGACGACATTCTAAACGAAATTGTGGATTCCAATGGTCAACCACGTCTGCAGAATTTCATGGAAGCAATTCAACAACTCCCTTCATCTTTAAAGGAAACAATATTGACCTTTTGATCGACGTAAAGATCCAGAATTTGAGTCTATCTATAACTTGAACTGATTTAAGAATATTCTTGCCATTGTCCTGGTTGCGATACATTTTCGTAAGGCATCAAGTAGAAAATAACTTTAGTTCACGCTTGGCCGAATAGCTAGCTCAGACGAATGTTGGTTAAGACTATAACCTTACATGAACAGAATGTATACTTATTTACGAGTAATTTTCCATCTTTCGTCAGGCGTAAAATGACTTGCAATTGCTGTGTGTCTTAGCTCTCATGATATTTTTTGATACACGATTGTAATTTCGAAGATTCAAATGATATTGCCCAAGGCATTCGGAAAAAAAGCTAGAATACATATGTCAGGTGTATGAATGCGCATCCGCCGTTTTTCCAATAGATGGCGCTAGCAGTACAATCTCGGCAGAAACGCCGCCTTTTAAGCCTGGGCATCGGTCAATAATAAATTTTCATTCCATTCGTGAATTCTTATCAGCGTATGCTTTTTCGCAAATGGAAATGTCGTCTTTTGCCAAAAAGGGCTCCATTTGAGGGAAATCCTGCCTTTCGTCTTCTATTTAAAAAAACTGAGGAAACGTGTCGCGAATGGTTTCTATGCCACAAAATTATTGATTTCAATGTGAAATGCGTCTTAGAACCCTCTCTCCCTCTATACCTTCGGCCCGTGCTGAGTCTAGACTTCTTGACATTAAAGGTAATCATAACCCCTTGTGCACGCGTAAATTATAAAACAAAGCATCAGTGGTAAAGTTCGAAGACATAGAATTGAAGTCATTTCTGAGCCAAGATTCATGTCAACAAGCCAACAAGCTAACGTTCGAAAGCCTTCCGAATAGTCCAATAGCAAGTTGAAGCCGAAGGACGTCCACCTGCGTTTTTTTACGAGCGAACTGTCGATGGGGCGACAAGACAGATGGGGTTTTCTTCATCGTGTTGTGACTGACGATGAAAAATTAACCAATTACGACAATTTAAGGCGGAAAAATCGTGGAGTCGCCGCAGCCATGCATCAATTTCGACGAACAAGCCAAACATCTATGGATCGAAGCGCATGCTGTTTATTAGATGGGCCCAGCTTGGCGTGGTATATTATGAGTTTTTGCAATCGATAAAACTATCAGAGGAACTCACTATTAAATTTAAAAAAATTGCACAGTATAAGCAAAGACATGACAAGGTGATTTTGCAGCACGAATGCGCTAAGCTGCATGGTGCTCAGGTCGTTAAAACCCACCTGAAAACACTGAAACAGAACGTCCGAACCCACCAATTGTATTATTTAGATATCGTCCTTACTACCACCTGTTTCGATCGATGACGCATGACTTGACTGTGCAGCGCTTTCGATCTTCCGAAGAAGCCAACAATTCAGTAAATTAATGGATCGACTCAAAATACCTGTAATTTGTCCAATTCGTATTACACGTAGGATATTCGCTGGGCATAAACATATAAACATAATTCCGAAATAAAACTGCAAATTTTGAGAAAAAAAAAAAAGAATATCCTCATCTTGACATCATCACTGACAGCCCACAGGTTAAACCCTCTCAACCACACAAAGAGTGATTTTCATAAATTAAATTTTTCATTTCTTTACTGCAGTACATGCACAATATTGCGAAATTAAAGAAGTTCGTTATGCATACCAAAAGGTGCGAATTGGTCTTTCGTTATTCCTTGCTCTGGCTCCATCTTTTCAATTCTTACCAAAGCCTCCTTGATGGCCAACTTTCTTGCAAAGTGTTTACCCAACTGCCTTTTTGAATTGGTTCCGAACTCTACATAAAAGTGCTATCGATCCTACGTCCAAATACTAATTTGGCATTTCACCACTTTTAGTTCAGCTTAACACTTTATTCCTTAGAACATAAACGAGACTCTGATGAGTCCGAGAGTGTCATTTGACTTTGATATTACATTTTATATTATAACGTACTAAAATAAATTAGAATAAGTCTATTTATTCACTTAAATACAAGGTACTTTCACAAAATAATAATTGCTCGCCATAAAGTGATCTAAATAATGCTTGATTGATGCCGAAGATTTCCAACGAACCCCCGAGTCTCGTTTCAAGTACACACACCCCCCCACAAAGCGAAGACAATTACCCCTGAATTGACAATAGACTTAGTTTAGTACACATTACTATTCTCCATTGGGCAATGCGGTTTAATTTCGTTGAAGTAATTTGAAACATTTGAATTTAATTGGACGTCGCTTAAGGCTACGATTACTCTTGTCCGACATCAATGAACGGATGGTCTATGGAAATCTTGATGGCTTTATTAAGTCACGAAATATAAAAGTTCACTTTGACCTCGATATGAAATTTGAGTAACAGATAGACGTTTATGGAAATAGCAATCTGTTTCCATAGTTCTTGTGGAGCTGTTTCCCGGTCACTTATAGCCAGACAAGAGTAGCATTATATGAGTATGAGGGTGAAGACAAGTGCTTCATATGACAATGATTGAAATATTACAACAGAAATCTGGAGAAGTGTTGTGTACTATGAACGTTTCATCGATTCAAAGGTTTATCTCGAATCTATAAGTGAATGTAGGCATTCAATTGAATCTGAATGTGAAATGTTTAATAAACCTAATTGGAAAGAAAGAGCATGAAATTGATTTGAAAAATATGAAAACACAATTAAGGGAGTGCGAGTCAAGTCAGAACAAAATCATGTGCAGCGATTTATTATTTTTTATTTTTTTTTTCGCATTTCGTGGGGGTCTCTGCCGTCATCATCATCGTCATCTTGGCTACATACTGTATGTACATGAGACTTATAAATTATAAATAGCTACAAAATAAACTCCTTTTCTTGTTCATTCTCCTCTTCACTGCACCACCATCCTGAATCTTTTTTTATTTTATTTTTATACAATTTCAGTGCATTGTTTATTTTATTTTTATAGTGTTCAGCTTCGTTATCGAAGGTACACACTTACGTACTATCTTCTCTTATTGTTCCTTAATTCCTTCATATATTTTTTTTTTGTTACTGCTCGTTTTCTCTTGTTATCCTTATTGACTCGACTATGTATCCCATGCATATATATAGTAGATGGGCCTGTATAATAGTTCATGTGTGTTGCGGGTCGACGAAAAGAAGCGAACAGCACCAGATGAAATAGAATAGAGAAAAGTGGTGGAAAAGAAGAAAATGGTAAATGTGTTTGTATGTGCATTTAAATTGAACTCATTTTTTATCGCTACAAAGAGAATTTATTATAAAAAACGAGGCAAGACGCAGAGAGAAACGATGAAAAGGAAGATGAAGAAAAAAAGTTAAAAATTAATCATTCACAAGAGATGCACTAGACGAACACACAAAAGGAGCAGAACATGTTAAAAAAAAAACAAATGCAATTCATATACGATGACGACGATCAGGAAGATGCGCGAATACTGCTCGCGTAGCAAGACTGAATAAGTTTAAGTTTGAAAAATCTCGAAACGATTGTAAACATTTCCACCAGGACTATGATTCACTATCGACCAGAAGACGAGACTTTCATCGCAATTGTGTTAAAATAAAAAAAACCTAAATTGCTTTCAATGATTCATGGAGGCGGCTAATAAAAACAGTAATTAACTGAACTTTATGGAGAATTTTAAAGGCTGCTGTCGGTACGTTTGTTTTAAACAGGATTACTGTAGTAGGTGGCGGTCGTGTAATGGCCCGATCTAATTTGAAGTTAAGTGGTTCACACAATAACTCTTGACTACAGTGTTACAAATTACCGTGAGTTTCCCCCCTATTAGTTTGGTTTAATTACATTCGGCTTTTTAGGTCGTATTTGGAAGTTCAACAGTCAGCAAATGGTTAGCTGATTCCCATGGCATCTATTTCTCAAGTCTCTCGTTTGTCGTATCACATTTCAATTATCACAGTCACCTCATATCAAATTGTTATGCGGTGGTGATTTTCGGGGCCGAGATGCATTCCCCATTTCACTATTTACTACACAATATACGACAGAGAGAGTGTAGTAGCCAGCCATATGTTGAGAATGGGTGAAAAACAGCAAGCAGCACATTCGCCTTTCTGTTTGAATTGTAAATTTTATTTGTATACTCACTTTAAATAGCAACGCTCTACATACCATACCCGCCATACGTATAGTAGAGTGTACACGACTTGGAGTGGTATACACCACGGGTACTTGGTAACCAGGAGGTGAAGGAGGCGTACCATAGTACTACTGGTTGTGTGTCAGCGAAATGAGGTCTCCGAATGAATAACGTATTTTCCCATTAGCACAAAATGTCGACTTGCAGCAACATAAACATAAATATTTGACTTTTTTCCCCCCCAAATATACATAAAAGCTTAGTTTTAGTTTTATACTATCGAACTGGACGCTAGTTAATTATGCAATACAAAACGCATTCGTCCAAATCCTTCCTCATCTAATCCTGAACACTAATTGCAAACTAACACAGGACTATGTGCATGCCCGTTTGTATCTCGATACTGTCTATTTAGAAACGTAATAAATTTCAAATAATTACCCATTATCTTTGGGAAATAGAGACTAAAAAAGAGTAGATAAAGTACAATATACATTATGTCGTCGTCGTCGTCGTCCTATATCTATTGCGCATGGAGCTTACATAGTAGTTTCCGGTTTATTTTCCTTTTATTTCGGTTTCATTACTTTTATTTCAAAGTACTTTGGTAGTAGGTCTTGAGAAATAGTCGGTCGACAGGCAATCTATGATACACAGACTCTTAGATACTGCATAGCAACATAACAGCATCAAATTTATATTATTTTCTTTGCACAAATAACAGCACTTTGTGTGTTAACGTAATATTATTTCGATTGTAAGTGGATAGAAAAGAGAACTGCTGCAGTAGATACTGGCTACAGGAGTGTATCTATAAAGTTGCATTGCAACTTTCTACGATTTTCTCTTCCTTGAGAAAATGGAAATAATAAATTGAGTTTAGAAAAACATGACAGAAGAAGGCAAAAACGATTATGAATAAGTGAATGTACATGTCCAGGAGTAAACGTTCGGTTACAAGGTATAGATGTATCCATGTATCATATATCATTCGAATGGTGTTGATTAGATGGCCCTGAAAGGCAATTAGACGTTCCAGATTATCGTTCAGAAGGTGCAGGACCTACATACGGATGTGTTTCGTAACGCGGTATCTGCAATTCAAATGCATCTTAGATCAACACGACGATATTGCATTAATAATTAATAATCCAAGATACATTCGTATGAATATGCATGCTCTTGTGCATTTGCTGTCGATAAATTAATCAGGGATCGACGCTGTCCGGATTAGTGAAATTGTTTCGATTAATTTCGTATCGCTTACTTGGCGATCAAATGCAGTAGTTTATGACACGAATGATTCACTCGCAATCTGGTGTGTAGGGGGAGAATGCTTTGTTTATTCATTTGACTCGGTCTTCTTGATATTTAAGGCCCTTGTGAACTATATATTGTACATACTATGAAATCGTTCTCTCTCCACATCCTTCATCGGAGCACAATTTTGCACGATGACTATTACCTGACATCTGTATAGTTTCCCCTAAATTCCTGTTCCGTTGAGCTACTTCCGGGTTACCATAGACATCTAGAATCTGCAAACCACGTCGGCTGGCCTACTTTCCCACGGGAAAAGGTCGAGTCAGCATGATGAAGGTCAAGTAAAACGTCATCCTAATTCATTAAGGGGTCAAAATTATCCTCACCGATTGATTAATTGTTTTATTGCCTTCTTCGAATACTTTAATTATGTGCACAATGCCACTGTTATACCACTGTCGCCTACGGAAGAGTAACGTCTTTCTGCCCCTTCATTGCAATGCTTAACCCTATTTATTGTACGTATTTTGCTACGTTGTTTAACAGCTAATAGCGCCCACTATCATAAACCCAATAAAGGTATGAGGTTGTCATTTTAAATTTTGCGAGATTGTTGAACGATTTATCGTGAAAAATGTTCACTTGAATGGGGCTAGAGCTCGGGATACAGCGGGCTTGAACCAACAATACTCTTCGACTGGCAGCATCTTTAACTACTTCCATAGCTGCTCGCGCAGTTGAGGTATCACCTGTGAGCGCCACCTTACAAGCAGTCGTCCCCAGCTCGGAGTAAAAATGTATGACTCTTCGTTCTACCTGACCTAGCCATCTTAGACGTTTGTTGTGTCGTCTACTATACTCTATGTTAACACAAATGGGACCAAACCAAAATCTTTATCTGTAATCGGCCATGCCCGATTATGCCCAAGCCCCTGCGGCAAGCTAAATAAGAATTTTATACAGAGCTACCGCGTTTTGTCGAGAGAGAGCTCTACCACTCAAATACCTCAGAAGCCCAAAAGAACAACCAATGGCAAGAGTCATTCTGTATCTGTTTTCAGCGCTGGTGTCGTTATCATTTGAAACCAGTGATCCAAGATTTCACTACTTTCAAGTTATCACTTTCAAAGATGACGTTCAGGCCAATACGTCGTTGTTATGCGTTTTTCTTTGGGGGAACATACACTTGCAGTCATAAAACCGCACCACATTACGTTTCACTACATGCCACACGTGGTCGATTAGATTTAAATCATGCGAATTCACTAGCCAGTCCAGTCTGGAAATTCCAAGATCATTAAATGTACAATATTCAATGGTTGATACTAAAAATGACCTTGTTACTTGTCGATATCTTCGAACATTCATAGTTCAATTAAGCAAGTGGAAAATACCAAGATCGTGAAAAGAAAACCATAGCCATACCTTTGAGGAAAGTTCATTTAAACCTTTCACCTGTTGGCCTTCGAACGTGCGGCAAATTGTCGGCACACAACTAATTAAATTTCCATCTGTGTCCCATTTTCATATTTTTTCGCCCTCACTAAAGAAAGGTTTTTTTCGCTAATCGTCTTCCATATAAACCTACCGCCCGTAGCCTTTTACGTATGACTTCTGCTCTTATATGGACTTTTAAATCGATCTTTCATGCTAATTCTTTGTAAAATACTGTCCGTGTTTTAGATTGATTTACATTTTCACCCTGAGCCTTTTTTCCTATCCAATGGACTTAACTTTCTTTTTTATTCATCAGTCATACTATTGTTGAATAAGAGCCGCAATCTTACATGATAGCCCTTCCTCAGCCAAAGTCAATATTTTTAATTTTTTGTCTCAATATTTTGCTGATATTTACCGGACATTTCACTTCAATGTACTTATCCCAATCAAAACTGAATTATGCCTAATGTCGCTGTGGGAAATAATGCTCATAATTGTAGAAAAACGATTCCACTTTGATGAAGTAATTCATTTTCTGAGAACCCATTGCGACCTCTGCGCGGTCGAAATTCTCTAAGATCTGCTGTAGTACGGTAATTATTTGATCTATCGTCGGTTTTCCTGGCCTGAAACCAGGCTGATAGGAACCGAATATATTGTTCACAGTTTTAGACGTTAACGCAGCACGCTGAAGAAGACTTTATAGCGAATTCAGAGGAATCCCTTTTTCAAGGACAGCGATGCTGATGTTGTATTTATCGTCGGGGAGATTTCCTTGGACCATATCTTGCATGTTTCCAACCCAATGACATGGAAACAAATAAAAAAAGCAAACAAAAGTTACTGCGAACTACATGCAATGCGATCAATTCAGTCGAGCTCTCGAATCCTATCTAGGACAGCCACTCCCGGAGAGTGGAGAACGAACATCTTCGACACAAACCATCTGCACCTCGTCCAGGTTGTGTGACAAACACCATAAGAGTGTAACTCTTGAACCTGCCGAACATTATAAAAAAAACAAAAAACCTCACCTCTAGCTGCTTTTCATAGTTCAGCAGTTAAGCCGTCCCCACCTAGTCCGGATTTCGTCCAGTTGTGAATGATTCATTCTAACTGGCAGGGTGTTTGGCTATCACCATTACATAGTCTGCAGAAATGATTTTCCCAAATTCTCAGTAGCGACAATGAACCTATTACAAGTTGTCCGTTTACATCCCTGCAGAATACAGGGCTTTCCTTTTTGAATAAACTTACGAACGTCATTCCTGCGACAATATCTCTCCATCCCTCGATCTCCCCTTACAAGCACATGCGGCATCCCACTTTTTTTCGTAGAGCTCACGAGCAGCTCCCGTCCGTCGATAAAACGTAGTCATGTGCTAAAGGAAAATGTCAGACCTGTTATTCGGGAAATAGAACCGCAATTATAAGAAAACGTGATGAAAAATTCCATCAAAGGAATGACTATTAATAGGCAGAGCCGAGACAGACGTTTGGCAGGTGTATCCTATTACAAACCTCAGTGCTTGTACTTTGGATTAAAATGTGATAAAAATATCTCTGCTTTCCATAAGAAAGGTGCGTTTTCCTATTGATTTAAATGACGAGAAAATAGCCGACACAAATCAACGGATTATCAAAGTCAACGAACAATCCAGTAATCTCTACGAGATTTGTTCAAAAAATAAGGTGACTTTTTATTTTTCTCCAAAAATATTTATTTATTTATCAATATCTATACTGTGCCTTTCCAAGCAATTTCGTCGAAATGTAACTCACTTACGTCAGCGCTTTATCCAATCATTGGAGCACTTCTGAAGCGCTATTTGATATACTCTTAAGCTCTTCCAGCGATGCGGTTCTTATCTCTTTAATCATAATATTCTTACGACCTTCCATCATAACCATATATCACTGTTCTAATATTGTGATGAGCCTTTTCAGTAAATCTGGATCGTCGTTCATGTCATTCAACAGCTCCTCAGCGATGCTCATATGACAATTTTTATGCTCAAAATATAGCAATTTCAGAACGCGTCTGGCGTTTCATGTCTAAAATTAGTAAAAAAATATTTTACGGCATGAGCGCCGACCGATATAGTGATTCGACAATTCTACATAACAATATTCTACACTGGCTTAACGTTTTTATCAATTGCGAGGGCGTCCGAGGCGGGCACCTCATTAACATCTTCTCGACCTTCTGTGAAAAGCCTGTACTATTTAGAAAAATTTGTTTTGCTAGAAGTAGACTCGCCAAAAGGCAAGTCAATATTTCAAGTAAATTGGGGCACTTAATTTTATTTTCACACAAAATTTAGAAAGGTTTCGCCAAGCACACCAAAACACGTCTGACCTCTTCATCTGTGAAAAAAAACTAAATATTCAAAATGGCTGACAATGTCAACATATGTTAGGGGACATGTTTACTAAGAGAGCAAAAAAAGAAAATGGACGATTTAATGTGATTGTTTCGCGAAATTCAAAAGTCACCTTATTTTTTTAATAAATCTCGTTTATTTTTTATAAGCATATTCCATCACCTTCAGATCTTTGAAAGAATTTTCTCACATTCCTTGGATCGAGTCAAAACTAGCCCCAGGAAGTGGTAATATACTTAGAAGATTTACGAGATGGCATGGTACAAAATCCAAAAGTTGTTCTGCCACGATTCCGATCTTTTTAGGTCATAAGGCTTAAATAATATTACGAGAGCGGGTCAATAAGTCCGTGATTTTTTTAATTTCCCGCCTCTTCACTGAAAGGGCAACACTGCTTCTGTCAACAGGCAACTGTCAGTTGGCTGCTGTCAAATTTTGAACAAGCTGCGTCGTTTAGTTTGTGTTTGACAGCCGTTGGTAGCAGACTACCGCGTGTTTTGAGAAGAAAATGGAAAAAGTGGATTTCGTGTGCTCATTAAGCATTATTTTTTGCGGAAAAAAGCTGTCACTCAAACAAAGGCTAAGCTTGATAAATACTATGGGGACTCTGCACATCAATTTCAATGGTAAAGAAGTGGTTCACTGAATTTCGTTGTGAACCGATACAATTGAAAAAAATCACGATATGATGTTGGCCGATCGGAGATTGAAAGTGGGAGAGATTATGGAAGCCATAGGCATCTCACATGGCTCAGTGGTTACAGTTTTGAATGATCACTTGGGTATGGGAAAGCTTTCCGCAAGATGAGTGCCACGTTTGCTCACAATCGACCACAAACGCAATCGTGTGACAACTTTGGAGAAACATTGGACAAAGTGTCTAGAGATCAAAGGTGAATAAGTTGAAAAATAAAATATTTTTTTATCCAAAAACCTGTGTTTTATTCAAAAAGTCCCGGACTTATTGACCCACCGTGGATTCACCGAAAGACGTTCTAATATTCTGCACCAATTCCTTGGCGATGATCCATTTGAAGAGTCTTCAGCTCGTTTGGAACGGGCTATAACTGATTCATATTAAATGAATACTCTCAAATTTTAGTGATGATTTTCGAGCACCATTTTCCTCACTAAGTCGATGTTTCCTTCAGTAACGGCTGCTTGCCCTCTGTGCCACTCGATAGCTCTTAATCTCGATATTAGAACCCCAAATCAAAATTTCGAACAAATTCTGTGCTACTGACAACAAGCTAAACAAGTTGGCAGATAGCGCCCAAACTCAGCGTCAAAATAGATGAGAGTATCACCAATTTTCTTCTTCATTTCCTTTTTTTCCGTCGTCGTTATGGTCAGAAGTGTAGAACCATAACCTTCCCACTTAACTGCATTCCTACTGGTCCGCTTGTGGGGTCCGCCGGTTTGACCTCAGAAAGTAGCGGCAGGCTTCCCGGTTTGAGATTACTTATTGCTGAGGCCAATCAAATGCTGGTGTTTTTGCATTTGTTTGCACCAACTGTTTTTCGGCCTGCCTTTTTTGCGTGTTGAAATTGGAAATGAGAGTATCACCAATATAAGGAAAAAAATTAAGTTCCGGATATATTTTGACAACAAAAGTCAACCCAATTGAGCCTAGCGTGCATAGAATGACCGAATTTTTCGTCAACGATTCCAGTCAAACGATACATGAAATCGTATCGTTTTCTTTATTATTTGATTTGTCTTACAACTAAGTGTAAATGATGATAAAATAACGTGGAATAAAAATGTAAATCTCGTTCTCGTTAAACTTTTTCTATCACATTTCATCTCCATCTCATGCCATGCCATGTACGAGGCAATGGACATTTAATTGCTGTCAATTTCCTTTGGGTTCAACGTTATCCCTATGGGTTCACTCATATTTGTTATCTCTTTTTAACTGTTATGCCTGCAAGTTTAAAAAAAATTGTGAAATTGTCCCCCTTTTGATGAGCAATATTGCCTTTGCCTACCTTGCCGGACTAGGGACGACCAATCACATCGCTGGTAAATCTTTGATCGCTTTCCTTTCTTTCCCGTACATTTTTACTATCGATTTCACCCTGTTATCCCTCATACCTTTGTTCGAATCGAGCTTTTAAATTAGAAAGGTCAAACAAAACAAAACGAAAAAAAAAAAATATAAAAAAAATGCATTCGCCCATCCCTTTTAAATGCTAACCAAACATAGTTAACCTCTTCTTTGTAAATATCTAATAAAGCCCAGGCACAGTAAAACGGACAAATCCAACCAAACAGCTTGTGCATTCATATAGTACACAGACAATACTCGTATTGGTACCGGTACGTCCTCTCCTCTTTTATATTTACTTAGTTGTTTAGTTTAGAGAATCCAATTTAATTATGTATTCACTTATAGCCTAGTTGTAGGGAGGTTTGTCTTCTATTCAAATATTAAATATGGCCCCAATGCATGTCGCGCTATACAGTATGATAGATACTCAAAGTATGTGTTTAAAATGATTGTAGTAAGGTACCCTGTATGTTTGTTTATCGTATCCGTCCTATTCCTATTCGTCGTCATTAGCCGCACACAGTCCGACTGTAATAATAATAATCTATTAGAAAGTATGCAAAAGGTATATTTGCTGCGCTAATTAGCTTTTGGCTAAAGTACGTTACGTTTAGATAGATATAACGTTTACTTAACGTGTATACATCGTCATGTGCGCAACGGCCCAAACATGTACCTACGTACATATGTACATATGTATATCTCGTAAGGTAAATAGGAATAACCTAATTCGCTAGTCATTGGATATCTTTTCATTTTTCTATACCACTCTGTACCTGCATATGTTACGTAGTACCGATGTCAAATGAAAACTATAAACACGAAACGACTTTAGTTTATTTGTTTAACACACTTTGAAACAAGATTAATGCACTTGCGGGAAATGATACGACTACAAATGTCCTTCGCCGTTTGAAATGGCATTTTTCTCTAAGCAATAAATCTTCAGATTACGTTCGCTTTATTTACTTGAAATTACATTTAATTGGGCGCTCTCAACTAGTTTATGCAGACAATGAAATAGAAAAACAAAAAAAAAACAGAATTAATAAGAATAAAAGTCAATCTAACGCGGGTCTATAAAATTGAAAGCAACTTCGGGTTTTCGTTAAGAAGGTTGTTGACGGTTGATCAACCGTTTGCTTGGTCGTTGGTCGTTTGAAAGGTTCTGACAGATTGAATGTCACAACGGGTTAGCCGCTACTATGTAGGTATTGACATCGCCTTGAATATGCTTTCTATAAGGAAAACGTCTATCCCGCTGATAGCGATATGCAGATATGAACCTGTATTATGTGGGAAGTGTCAGAAATGTTGACACTGAAGTATGCCAGCATCCCGTGAATGACTGTCCAATTAAGCTTTCGCCTCTTCTCTCTCGCATCCACAATCATTTTAATTGCATCTTAGTGTAAACAACCGCACACAACAAGTAGATATGGTAGCATAAAGAAAATTTCACCATCACCATTGCTATTGGAATTTATGCTAGAGGATACTGAGTAAGCAAACTAGTCTTCTTCTCCTCCGCCTCACGTTCATCCTGACATCACCATCTCGACCGACAACGTTTCGTCCAACTATCGAGTGTGACGAGATGCCTTTAGCCAAACTAACAAATATGTCGTGATAAAGAATAATGTGTGCATAAATGCAATTTTCAATCGTTTCTCCATGGTTGGGACAGAAGGCTCTCAGGCTCACCTTCCAACTCCAACGTCAACGAGTGGATTCCATAGATGTATATCAGGCAATCGGCCATGTGGCAGGCAAGCCTTTTCGCCTTCTAGCATCGGCATAGCCAGCTCATAGTTTAATTAAAGAAAATATTTTCCTTAACTCTCTATTTCCTGTCGTCATTATTAACCATCGTATCTCTATGAAATATTTATCTAACTCCATTAGAGGATCAAGCAGAACACTAAATTATCAACAAAAGCAAAACAACGAAGACTAAATTATAGTTTGTGTGTAAAAAAACAAAAAACCAACAATGCCATGTGTGTCGCTGCTACTTTGTAGCTATGCGAGTATAATGGTTAGAGTCTAGTAGCGCTGCTGTTGGGTCTTGCCTTAATTTCGGTTTTAATGGTTGTTTTTTATTTATTTTTAATTTTTATGTGTTGTTTATTGTGCACAAGTTTGACGAAGCTGATGTTGCCTGTGTACTGACAGTGCACAGCAGCAACTCCATGTTCCATAAGATACGGCTGTTGCCTGTCTACTGGCTGCCGTATGATAGTGCAAATTTATTTATTCATTTTGAACATATTTAGCATAACGAGACGTTTTCCATACTTAATATATAACTGTTGGGGCAAGTAAATTATGCATTTGGTCACGATGGTTATGCATTGGTACAGGGTGGCTTGAAAATATTTATCAAAAAATAAAACATTTACTGCGCAAACGGTTATGAGAACTGTTTGAATTTGATATGTAAATAAATTGCTGCACGTAAATGTTTTATGATTCGAATCTACTATTTTAAAAGCCTATTTCGATTTATGAAATAGTCCATATCAATTAAAATAACTTTTTTGAAACGAAGGGTCGATTACAAAATATCAGCCTTGGTGGGCTGATTGTCTGTGCCAAATTGTACATACTTTGAGACACTTCATGAATTATTGTTGAAGACGCTTGTAGTTAAGCCGATTCGAGTATATTTTGTAAAAAGTTAGATCACTATTTCGATAACTGGAGCCCTTACCACAATAGATTTAATGAACTAAGGTTATGTCGAAACCGAACGATATTTTTACTTAAGTTTTAACAAAAAGTCAACCTATAATGAACTTAAGCAAATTTATGAATTTGTACAATAATTTGGTTTGCCTGGATTTTGTTTTTTGTTTGAGGTGTCAAATAACTCATTTCATTGCTACCTTTCCGCAGGCCTACTTAAGTTAACGAAAATTCAACTTAACCCAGCAAAATCGCATTATGGTTATGCCGTACGATTTGCATCTAATGGGACATTTCAGTAAAGCCCTTAGAACCCAGCTCCTATTCTCCTACTATTGACCACTGGAAATAGTACAGATAATTCGAATGACTTCAAACTATTTTCAATTTTCTCAGAGGAAACTACCAGGTTGTAATATAAATTTGCGCGATTTTTGAATGTTTAACGTACCAAATTGAAAAATTAAATTGTTTGTGTAATTTCCTTCTGTTCACCACTCAATTCTGTCACAAAAAAAAAATGTTGGCTTTGACGGAAATAACACTCCAAGACCCTCTTGAACAACAGCGTGAGATCTAATTTTTTTTTTGTTAAAGAAGTTTAACAGACTTCGAAATAAGTTGAAATCTGAAAGTGCGATCCTGGAGAATAGGACTGATGCATTATTTTTTCCCAATTGAATTCTTGTAACTGTGTGCAAGTGATCTAGCTGCCTGAGGGCGAGCGTTATCCTGATGAGATCGAACACCTGTTCGATTAACCAGGCTTGGCCATTTCAGCTCTAATGCTGACTTTAATCTGCACAGCTGTACAGTAAACCTCTACGATGATATTCTGGTCAGCTCAAAATTAATACCCGTAACACCTTGAGTGAAATCTGCAGTAAGGATCCGGTTCAAAACGGTTGTTGATTGTTAATTTCAAGCTTCGATTCTTTGCTGAAGATTATTTTGCGATAGGTAGTGTGGTTTTTCCATTTTCTTAGCTTTATGACTTTTTCCATTTTTGTTAGGTGTCGGTGGATGGATTTCTTTCGACGGTGAAGTTTACCCGAATGAAGTTCATGCTTTAGGTCAAAGTCGCAATATTCTAGACTTTGCAAACCAACGCCACCACTTGGGCTCGCTAAGAACACCCTCTCCATATACATTTTGAATTTTTCCTACAGCCCTACTTCCATTCTGGTTTTTTCCAGAATAAAACAATAAAATTTACGGAATATGCTCTTCCGATACATCCAATTTAAAACTGAGTAAAGAGAGTTTACAATGACGTTAGCACAATGAAGCTTGTACACTGAATTAGCAATATATCTCGAATACTAATTTTAATAATGGTTTTCGTATTAAATTAGTTTTGTGCATTTTATGGCTATTGGCAAATTACAGACAGAAAAAACGCAGTACTTAAGCAATCAGATAAATGTTAACATTGACACTATTGGGAAAATGTAAACACTAAGAAATCCTATATCCTGTATCATTTTAGTGAGTTATAATTCCTTTATAAAGTCCGCAATGAGACTTAAAATCTACAAAATAATTCTGTAGCTAACTGCGATTTTTGTTCAACTAAAAAGCAATAAACAATGGAATTAAACTTCGACAAAATACTGAAAAGGTTCTTAGGTGCGACCCAAACTACTAACTTACCATTTGGATCCCTTAAAGATTAAAGACGATAGTTTTTTTTATAAAAATAAAATTACTGAATTCAACTAAATTAGTTTTTCATTACGTAATTACACATCGGATAACTTCAAACCATTACCTTAACGATACCTTAATTATTTTCGCAAAAAAAAAATTCAGGAACATACAAACAAACACGGCACACTGCGAGGACAATAAAATGTAGATACTCGTGTATGGTACGTTCTGTGTTCTCCAGTTATCCAAGATGGATTTTTTTTTTATATTCTCATGGTTTTTTTTTTTATAATTCGTGCAGGTTCAAGAGTATACGCTCTTATGGTATTTGTCACACAACTTGGACGGGGTGCAGATGGTTTAAGTCGAAGTTGTTCGTTCACTACTCCCAGGGGGTGGTTGTCTTAGATAGGACTTGAGAGATTGGACTGAATTTGCGTTGGTTGTAGTTCACAGTAACTCTTTTGTTTCCATGTGATTAAGGTATTATATTGGAAGTGCACACACAGAGTATGAATTTTGAAATGATGTCATGCTGTGAGTGTTATGCCTTCGTCAGCACTTTTTCGTCATCTCTCATTCACAATTGATGTTGTTGCAAAGTTTTTCCGTATAGGAATTGTTCTTGACTATGGACGTACTTGAACTACAGACCTTCGGCTCAACAGTCGGTGATGATTACCATTGCACCGCGACTACCCGGTGGTTTTTGTCGGTTCAAAAAAACCAAGCACTAATTCAATATTTTTGCAAACAATACCACGTATTCATTATGAAATTACGCGTCGAATGCAATTAGCTCGAAGTCGATAGAGTTATTTGTTCTTGAGATATCCTAGGGGAAGGAAAGTTGAATACCGCACACATGCTCTCTCGAAAACTTATCCATATTGGTTCAGAGTCGGTTTTGTTATTTGTTTTCCAGATGTACGAAACTGTACGAAACGAAAGAAAAAAGTAAACGACGATGGATTCGAACCCTACAAACCTTGAAACATGGGGATACGTTGAAACTGTTAATTAAAAATAATATTAACAACTTCACTTTTATTTTCAACCACCCTGTGTTCCTATTAATTGAATAAATGTTTGCTTCGTTTTTTCCCAACATATTTTGGTTCCCAGCAAACCCATAAAACAGCACAAACTATCTTAAATAAAAGACTAAGGTATAAAAGCAATTTTCTACAAGACCAACAACCCACCGAAAGGGAAAGAGAAAAGAAAATTGCATAAAACAAGGAAAAAACAAAACCGAATAATAAAAAAAAAGGAATAAAACAACGAAAAACTACAAAATATATGTTGTTGTTAGTACTTGACTTGACGGGTATATAGGATTTTCATGTTCAATTAACATTTTTATGTTGCGTCTGTTTAATTCTTTTTTTCGTTACTGTTCTTTTGTACATTCGTGGTAAAACAAAATACAAAAAAAAAACAAAACAAAATAATGAATGTCTTCAACGGAAAAGATGTTGTTTGCATACAAGTTTGCCTTTCCTTAGTCGTATTTAAACTTTTCGTGACTAAAAGATTACAGCGGTCCATCGTGTGAGTGTAGGATTTCATTGGAACCGCACAAAAAATAAACAAAATTGTTTGATAATTTAATTGCAACGATGTAACGACTGCAGTGTTGCAACGTTCCTGTACATAGAGAAATCACAAGTTGAGTTATGAGGAAAATTTATACTGTAATGTGCTAAAGCGTTCGCAAATATGTGCACACAATTTCGTACATACGCGTCTATATGGTGTCGCATATGCAGCGACTTCCTTGGGATGAGGCCTCATGGGGACTTATTGGATAGATGCGAAGTGATTTCTCTTTGTTTTCTCTATAGATCTTGGCGGTCTTGTTGGCTGGCAAAATATTGTGTTTCGGCAAATAAAATAAAATGAAACTTGCGAAAATGTGACGGCGTGTGAGGGTAAATGTTTGGTAAACGCCGTTTACTATTTTTGTCTTCAAATCGAGATAAAACTAAATTTGTTTTGGTTATACTCGTACTTGCTAACATTTTTTTGTTTTTTTCTTTCTTTTTAGGTAAGTACTGACGGCGGAATCCCACCCAAAGCAAAGGTATCGCACTTTTTCCTTTTTTTTCTATATTCGTTTCAATCACGTAGACTTAGAGTGTAGTAAGAGTAGAGTAGATTACATGTCCTAGTTTGTAACTTCAAAAAACAATATTGTCATGCGTGCGTGGTTGCTAGGATGCTGTGGGGAAAACTCGTGAAAGGACATTCGCGGGTATTTCATGTGCATGGAGAATAAAAACTGCGTTCTAAGCTTAAGTACTATGTGTTCATGTACAATAGTTTCTTTGTTAAATAACAGGAATTTTCGGTTTTTTGGAAAGAATTTCATTGATTCGTCCACATCAAAGCTGTCCTCCTTTAAAAAGTGTCCATTAGATTTTTTAGGATAACAATTAGATGTCTTAGAAATGCGCTTTTAATCTCACATAAGCTTTTGGAAAATAGGTCGTTTAAGGTGCTTGGAGCACCTTGGAGACTGGGGCTGTTTGTTTTTGCCCAAGTATTTACGAACAAGCAATAATCTTGGTAGAATATACATAGGTAGTTATAAATTGCTCCGCAGCAATTTTTCGAATTGCTTCATGTGAACGTCCTTGCCCTTGTAAGTGGTAAGATACTATTCATTGTTTAATCTTACGCCACAGCTTAACTTGAATGAGAATGCCACCAATGGGACAATTGGCAATACACAGGTCATCCAACAAAAGGTGTCATTTTAAATACTTAGGAAAAATTTAAAATTTGTATAAAAAGTCATATTCAGACTATTACAATCTAAAATATAACGTCCGAGGTTCGGAATGGAGTACAATATCTGCCAAATACAGCGTGCGCCATCTCATATGGGTCGATGTAAATTTCGAATAACTTCAACAATTCTCAATCGATTTTACAAATTCAAAAACTTTTATTCAATTTAGACTCTTACAATTTATTTTGATTAATTTTTGAAAACAATATTAATTAAATGACCGCCTTTATTGCCGATGCAAAAATGGGCTCGTTTTCGCGCATTCTCCATGACATTTTCGAGCATTTCGGTCGGAATTTCTGCGATTTTCGCACGAATGTTTCTTTTGAGCTGTTCTATTGTCTTCGGGCCGTTAGCATACACCTTGCTTTTCAAGTATTCCCAAAGAAAAAATTCTGGGGGAGTCAAATCCGGCGAACTTGGAGGCCAGTCAATATCGCCCTTTTTTGACACCAATCTTCCAGAGAACTTCTTACGCAAGAGGTTAATTGTTTTGTCCGCCGTATGACATGTCGCGCGAAATAAGCCTTTTTTACGCCTTTCTGGTACCACACAATGGGCCAACATCCACCGATATCGATCGCCATCCACTGTATCGCCAACTTTGAAGAAATACGGTCCAATGACCCAAACAGTAACTTTTTGATCATATAGCGGCTCTTCGTGATTAATGTGAGGGTTTTCGGTGCCCCAGAAGCGACAATTTTGTTTATTAACTGAGCCAGAGAGCGTAAAATGTGCCTCATCGGTCATCAAAATTTGTTGCCAGAACTCCGGCTCAGCATTAATCATTGCAACGACATTTTGTGCGTATGCCAAGCGCCGTGGCTCACCTTGTGGCAAAATTATTTGAGTTATCTGCACTTTGTAGGGAAATAAGTGAAGATCATCCTTTAAAATTCTCCGCCAAGTGGTCCCACTGATGCTTAACTGCTGCGAACAGCGCCGATATGACAAACTTGGGTCTTCTGGAACACTGGCCTTCACAGACTGAATAGATGAGTTTGAACGCCGCGGACATGGCCTAGGTTGCGCACGAGGGCTTGTCACAGAACCAAATTGAAAAAATTCGTGGCCCAAGGACGAATTGTATCTTTTTTGGGTGCAATACGATCACGATATTTTGCACGATACGCAAGTTGAGTTAGCACAATCGAGCGTTCATTTTTAATGAATATTGAAACTATTTCCGCGTGTTCTTTTGATGTGAAGCGGTTAAATAGTTAAAAATGTAAAACTGAATTGACGTTTCCAAAATGCTATGACATATGAAAATTGGTTGAGAATTGTTGAAGTTATTCGAAGTTTAGATCGACTCATATGAGATGGCGCACTCTGTATTTCACTTGACTCTAGCTACAAATAGTCATCCTTGTGATATTTTTCATCTGATATTGTCGGAAGAACATAAATCGGAGTTCCCGTCCGAGGTGTTCAAATTGATTGATTTAACCTTTTACAACCCTGTGAGAAAGCACTGAAGTACCAAAAGCCGTACGAAAAATATTGATGTATGTATGTCTCTGCCTATGCATATGTGATCATGATAATGATGACATCTCAACAAAGGCGCGATGTTTATAATGACACCTCTTGGCACCTATTGACACCCCTATTTGGCACCATTCAGTAGTTATGCATCGTTATTGACTCTATTTAGTGGTTCCATTTGTCGCTGATTTTGTTGAAAATCTAACAGGTTTTGAAGAAATTTTGCAGCCACACGCTCCATACCCAAAACATCGGAGTATATGTCATGACATAAGCCAATTATAATGCTAACGTTTTTAGTTGGCAGTTCGTTTAACCTCCAAGTTTTTACTTATCAAAAGTCAGAACAGTGACTCATCTCAACAATCACGCGAAATCTAAAATGACACCTCTTGCTGGATAATTCCATATTTGGCATGTTTCAGCAGTTCTGTATCGTTTTTGACTCCATTTACTTTAATTCTTAAACGATTTCTATTTATCGCTTTTTTTGTTAGAAATCTAAGACGTTTTAGACAAATTTTGTATCCACACGTTTCGTATTTAAAACATCAAAGTAACAGAGACCAATTGTAATGCCAACATCTTCAGAGGCTTCTGATACGATCTATGTTTAATAACTTCCTAGTTTTAACTTATCAAAAATCATCACAGTGATAGACGAAGGTCGATATCTCAACAATGGCGTGAAATTTAAAATGACACCTCTTGTTGGATAGCCCCGTATTTGGTACATTTCAGTAGTTATGCATCATTATTGACTTCCTCCAGTGCTATTTCTAAACAAACCCTTTTCAGGGGCTATTCTGATTGTAATTTGGCCACTGTTCACAACCATATCGTCCAATTTTCCTTAGTTTTCTGATTATACCAGCGATCACTCGTGATCTTTAAATGCTTACACGATATAAACCCTAATTTAAAATATTCAAAATTTCTAAAACTCTCCTGCGCCGTATTTTTTGTTTCAAGCCAAATGCCAATCATATCAAAGCATATGAAACCCCTTTAACAGCTGACAGCATACTAAACACAACGGCAAAGGAAATGTCAGCCTTATTTTTCTAGCTTCAAAACCAATTGGTTCGAGTTTAGTCTTTGAACAACAATTTTTTTTTTTTGTCACCAGAGGCTGTTTTAATACGCATGTTAATGCTTCGTTTACATTTCAATGTTCTTAAGCCACGTGCTTAAAATTCGTGACAATGTGTGTGGTTTTATGACAAATTACTGGCATATTTGCGTCACTTCGAATCTCGTTAGAGCTTGTAGGCAAAAGTCAGCCAATGTCATGAATGAGAGGTGACTAGCAATGTTCATACATACGTTTCAGTTCCAAGAATCGGATTAATACAGGAATTCCCGGGACTTTTTGAACGTACATTGTTTTAAGAATACAAATCAAAAAGAAATACAAGTAAAATGAAAACCTATCTGCAACAAAAGGAAAAATCCTTATATCTCGAAAATGTTATAGGGAACTCGGACAGCCAAAAGACTGTCCCTTGGGTCACTGGGCAAGCCACTGATACACATAATTTTTGGCAAAAATGTCGCACTTGAGCACACTAAGGTGCTAAGGTGTGAACGCACAAAAATGACTTTTCAAAAGACATAAGGTCTTGATACAGAAGAAGAGTAAGCCCTGTTAAGCATGCCGCTCATAAAACGAGCTTTTGACTAACCCCATTGTACTCTGCCATATGTATAATAATGTCGAGGTAGGGTTCCCAAGTCTTTTAATCAACCATTCACATGCTAAACACCGAAGACACTGTAATCGTACTTACCATACGATTCATCGTTATTCACCGTACATTATGAAGGATTGCACAAAAACCGCGAATATCTAATATTTGACTTAATTCATATTCAATTCATGTATTCATATAGAATTAGAGTCCCGCTTTCTCTTTAAACACCTTGTCGACATTTTTTCTCTTGTTTATCTAATAGTATATTAGATATTCTTACTGTATGTAGGTAGGTATGCGTTCGACGTTATATTTCAAATCAAAATGCAAACAACATGAAAATTATGTTGATTTAAGCAAAATTAAATAGAAACTCATTTGAGCTGGCGGACGAAAAGGGTGGGCACAAATTACACTCAAACCCGGTATACGTGTGCATATGAATATGTATATGTAAAAGTTGGTTTCCCCACACTCGCATGTGTGTACGGGGAGGGAATATTATCGTTGGAGGATGTGAATACCGACACTGTGCACTAAGTGTTACTGAATTTGGGTAAATAATAGATACGAGTGAGCGTTTCTTCTACTTTTCCTCTTCGGGTACATCTTCGTTTTCCATTTTAGTCATGTACATGTGTGCGGTGAACTGCATATGAATACGTACCTATACGTGTGTTGGTAAAGATAAATTTTGAGTTATGTTTACGTATTCACGTAATTTACTAATTCCTTGAATGCAATGTAAAAGGTAAACATTAGTTTGTAAATATTAAATTTTTTTTTCTCTTCCTCTTTGCTCGGTCTTGGGTTTTCATCTTTTTTTTTTTGTGTATTTTTGCATACGTTCTATATTTAGTCAAGTAAAAAAGGGTCGTTGCGGTTTGTTTACTCTTTATCTGAAGGTTGACAATGCTTACTTGAACGCAAATTGTGTACATATTTTTGGAAAAGAAAGATAAAGTTGATTTTTCCCCGAGGATTTAAGTCATAATTCAAAGGATTTCCTTTTTGTACAGTTGACATCTGAATGTAGTCGATGGAGTTATGCGGTTGACTCCACCTGAAGACGATCGGAAATATATTTGTCGTTTTTCTCTTATGTTTTTTTATCAATAAAACGATTTTCCACCCCTTTTCGTAATAAAACACTCGACATTAAGAACAATGGAAGAACAAGAAAAAGTGAAAGGGCGGGAACGGAGGAGGGGGAGCAAAAAGGAATCCATTTCGCCAACACCACTGACACACGAAGTCGGTGCAAAACGAAATTCGTTAACGACTTGACATTCCAAAATTAATGGGAATACATAATTAAACAACCCAACAACAATGGATCACAAAAAAGGAAGCAGACCGACTCGAACCAAGCCCGCCACCCGCGAACGAACGGTCAACAAACAAAACCCGGAGCAACAACAATGGTCGGAACCGAAACAACGCGACGACCAAGACGCGGCGTGCTAATCCATTCTACCAGTCAACCAGCCAACTAACTAACGAGTAAAATGTATCTTAAAGTACGAGTATCTTTATTTTTATTCGCAAGCGAATTGTATCTTTTTATTTTTATTTCTGTTTTTCTGTGCTTTGTTTTCTTCGCATCTCATGCATCTTGCATTGAAGCGTCCGTCGAATGGAGCTCGAGTTTAAGCTAGAACTTGGAGGTCCATGTCTGGTTTCGTTTTCATCGTTCGTTTTCGTTTTTCGCTTGCCTTTATACTTACATATATCCTTCTTTGTGTGGCATTGTTATACACATGGGTGAGACCCTTAACTTCATTCTGACGATACACAAAAGGGCGATAAAAATATCCAACAAAAAACAGAAAAACGACTCACACACGCTACGTTGTTCGTTATGTTGCTGCAACGGATATGGATATAGTGATCTCTCCTTCGGGGACCACGGTGGAAACGTGGATACGCGATTTGCGATTCGCGAATATAAAAATGAGTTTTATGTGGGCGTTTGAGAATACTACTGCCTTAGCCTGTAGTTCGTTATGTTCTTGTTATTGTATTCGAGGGCATGCCGAACAAAGGAATAACGAAAACGACGTAGTGCGATAGAATAAAAGCGATGCTTAAAAAAAATAAAATTAAAATAAGAATGAAGTGAACACATCAAAGAATATGTTCCACACCGAAAAAGACATTAACATGAATAATTGCATGCGGAATAAAAAACAAAAACATAACAAACGCGAAATTCTTTGAAGAGAAATTAATTAAAAGTACATATGCGTCGATATAACATAAATTTTTATTATCTCTGGGAGTGATTTTAATTTTTTGAAGGAAATATTAATTACGAAATGCAAATCGTTCGGGGAGGAATGCGTTCGTACCTTAAACCCTACAATACTTAAATAAAAAATTGTTTTTCATCTTAACGCTCATTTTTAGGCCAAGTCCTTGTTAACTTTCGATTTAAATTGTCTGTTTTTCTCTATTGCTATTTTATCTAAAGTTACTTAAGAATTTTTAGGGCAATCCAACAAGGGATGTTATTAAAAATCAATAAAAAAAACATATTTTTGTGTTGAAAAAGTAACTATACTTCTATTTTAAGCTCAAGTACAAACTCCAAAGTTGTAACGATATACATTGTCTGCAATGTATCTGCATAGGCTGTCATTCTTTCGACGAAATTATTCATCATGTTTTCGCCTAGTTCCAGCTGTATTTCTTGCTATACACTGCAAGTTTTCATTACCTGGCCCCAAAGGAAGAAATCTAATGGTGCTAAATCGCACGGTCTCGACGGCCAATTAAATTCTCCATTTCGAGAAATTGTAGAAACGTAGAGGAAATTTGTCACGCAATAAAGCCATTGTTCGCCACCAGCTGTGGCGCTGTTCTGATAGATATAAACGGGGACGTGTCCATAGCAACAATTTTAACCGAAAAAGTAAGTCAATGTCATTCGGTATCGCAATCCATTCACCGAAATGGTCCCACTAGCAATATTTTCGAAAAAATATGGACCAAAGATACCGCCACCCAAAAAACAACAGCACACTGTCACCTTTTCTCTTGAGTCTTCGATACCCCAAATGATAGTCTATTTTTGTACCTACCCCAAACGATGGAAATTAACCTCTTCATTCAAAATAATTTTAGGTAAAAATCATGATCTTGTTCTGGCTTCAATTTTACATCAACTTAGGCAGTGGTTGATAGGTTAGATGGAAACATATTAATAGGTTTTCAGTCACACTCAAAGCTATTGACATGACATTTTTAGCTGACCTTGCGAATCAATCCGAGTTACCACTAACATTCAAATGTAAATAACTCACCCTAGTTGTGCGAAAAGACTCTTGATTACGACTGAACTGTTAGGCTTCCGCCATGGTTTCACTGCTTTTTTAGTGATTTTTTTTTATTCTTATTCAACATTAACAATCTGCTGGTTAACATGTCAATAGCAAAAGAATAACATTCGCGTTGTAAATTTAGAATAAACTCTGGCGTGTTTACACTTCAATTGTAACAGTTACTGCTGAGCATTCACCCAATTTTCCGAACTTTGTGAGTCTCTGTATATCTTCAACACTTAGACCGCATGGAATATATCAAAATCTTCGATGCCAAGGGTTTTCTTAAATTATACATATATCCTCCTACAATGATCGCCGAATATGATTATTTCGGTTGTTGAAGTCTGTATGGCTCTCGAGGTTGGAGAGATAACAAAAATCAAACAGCATCTTCCTCTCGATCCCGATGGAATAACTTCTATAGTGACTTTGTCACAAGGAATCAAGATTCCAAGTCTTTAAATTATAAACTATCGGATCGAATCATATCTTAACGAACGGCAGTATACAGTCGGCCTTAATTGTCTGTATCCACTTCCTTTATAACGCATTACGGAGTTCCTTGAGGTACTCCACTTAGTCCTCTTATTTTCATTCTGTTTTTCTACGTTATTGACTTTTAAATTAAAAATTATGTTCGCTCTGATTTGCTTGGATTACTGATTTCAACAAGTTTACAATTTGTTTTCAAACAACTTGAACTCATCGTCAAGCCATCACATCTACTCATAGACATATTCCAACGGCCAACCAACTGTGCCAACCCGTTCCTTCGGTCTTTCCTTGTCATATTGACCAATTTCGCTTCTCCGATCCTTACGTCACTAAATCAGTTTTTTTCTTTTGGTAAAGCCAATCCTAGAACGTGCTAGTCAAATATGGTTACCCTTCCGCTATACCCAGACGCTCGAATTGGGGCTATTCACCGTCGCAATATTGGGGTCTGCCATGCATAGACATTCTTAACTTACTCCCCTATAAAGATCGCTTGTAAGTTCTAAACAGGCAACGCCTCCTCAAACTCCAGGAAATTATTGACAATCTATTTGGCAAACAGATCTTAGGAGGAAACATCTTTGTTATGTTTCAACACCAAGTCGTGCTATCTCAGAGCTGTACCCCTCTTTCTACTAAGGCTTTTACAATGAACCTATGTATCCAGAATCTTAAACATGGCCAAATACTCCAGCTCGTTCAAGCTCGTTTGATTTTCAATGCGGCAAATCTGTCCTATGAAACTTGTTCCTTAACTCTCTCTGGTCTTTTATCGAGTTCGCTTTTCTCTCCGAGTTTCCTTGAAGTCAAATTGAAGGTCGAAACTTTCACAAATGATGAAAACCTGTACATATAAGTAGTTTTGGCATGGAAATCCATATTTCAGCCAATGCTGCCAATGAAACGGGAATAAAGTCTTTTCAATAGTTGGCGTTGAAAAGCTAAAGCATATTTAGGGATATTAGTTCTCTTGACATAAATTTGAAGATGGAAGGAAATAGCGTGGTTTTTCGATGCGTTTTCCTTGTGTAACTTCGTTAAGCCAATGCCGTATACGAAAGTAAGTATGTCAACCGTTTCCGAATCTGTAAGCAAACTCTAACTGATAAAGAAGGTTGATGTTTAGGTGTCAAATGATTAAATTGAAAAAAAATCAAAACTATTAGCGTTTTGATATAAAAACGCCGTGAATACGATCCGATAGGTCATGATAGTCAGACCTCATACAAGTTTTCAGATTCGTTAAAATTTCTTAGAGATTGGCTGACATTGCATCCTCCGATTATTATCATTAATGTAGTTCCCTGCAAAAATTTCTTAATGGAATGAACTTTGCTTTTCAAACACTACTTAGATAGCCTTTTAGAATGACCAAGTATGGTGATGTGCATTCATTACAGATTAAAATTGTTTTTTACTACAAAAAATCAATTTCATTCATAAGCGTAAAGTGAGGGGCGAAACAAATAGACGCGAACACATTTTCGCTATTTGATTGTAAAGAGTTTTTAATTTTTTTTTTTTTTAAATATACCACTGTAAGAACAAAAACAAAACGACATCTGTGTGTTAACACATAAAGAAATATTTATGAAAACAGATTATAAGCCGTGGGGTACATTGTTCAACAATCGAAAAAGGATTTGATCCTAAAACTTAGGCAGGAAGGAAAGCCGCGACGGGATATGACCAGCCAAATAGGATGATCAAAAACGTTTGCTTTTAATGCGTAAAACCCACCAAAATCTTACATGCCAATGGATTAATCATGAAAAATATCTTTAAATAATGACGCCCAAATAAAAGGCCTATCAAAGAGAATCCCTTTTAAGTCAGCTGCCGACATCAAGGTTGAATTGTCTGCTCTCGGACGGTACGAAGAAGACTCGAAGAACAACATCTTTACGAAAGAAGTCTCAGAGTAGTTCCTCTTCTTGCAAAAAGCACCGTAAAAACCGTTTAAATATGAAACGTTCTTTGTTCCGATGAAACAAAGATAAACTTAGTGGGATCGGATGGCAAAAGATGGGTCAAACAATCTGAAAACGCAGCATATCATACACTAGCAAAAGTGTGAAGCACTGAGGCGAATGCATAATGGTATGGGCATGTTTTTCGTAGTGTGGTGTAGGTCCAATATTTGGATTAAGGATATTAGAATAGGTTATGCCCGAATATGCTGAATGGGAGATGCCATTGGAATGGCAGTTTATGCATGACAACGACCCGAAGCTCAGTAAAAGGTGTCTGGAAGAACATAATATCGACCTCGTGCACTGGACCGCCTTTATTCCCATGGAAAATTAATGGAGATTCTTGAAAATGTCTATATACTGGTCTTAAGGTTTTGTCCATCACTGTACCGAGACAGGTACAAACGTCGATCGTGAAAAAAACTTCGATAAGTAATGTATAGTTCGGCATGTTCAGAAAACCATAAAAGTCATGCGAATCACACTAACACAGCCTACGAAATTCCGGATTCCTAAAACTTTTTGAACATATCTTGTATTTAGTATAAAGATTACGAGCGGCACTAAAACTGCAAAATCCTTCTTGAAACTAGATAAACAGCATGCGTTAAGTTAAAGACCTAGCTCTTGATTGAATTCTACGAACTTTCTTTGAATACTTAATTTAGCAATGGATAAAGCCGGGGTTTTAATGCTCGTGTTCCCGTCAACTAATTGAAAATAATGGGCAGCCACCTCCGTTGATGACTCAATCCAACCTCCGACCAAATCGTCTGATGAATGAAATGATGAGTAATAAAATCGGATGCCCAGCCAAATCAAACCGGCGCGGCGTAACACCCAACGAGATGGTATGTAAAGTCGCTTCGGGCAATTTCTAACGCCGGACTTCCAGACAGCATGTCTGCCCTGTGCTTGTTTGCATCGATAGTTAATCGATACTAAACAAATCCCATGACATGATACCGATGCTTTTGATGTTCGTCTCGCGTCGCCTGTGTTGTTGTCATTTAAATCACGTTTGTCATTAACTCTTTAAAGTCGTATAACGTACACGTCCGAACCCCGCAAGTCCACTTCTCGGCAATCGACTTAAAGTCAACATATCCCGAATGAGTAATAATAATTTACTCACTTGTCGAGTACTATATAACCGTGTATCTATCTGCCCTCGCTGAAAGTGCTTCTGGCTTTGTTACGTGTTGTAGCGGTGTGCATCCAACCAGTAAACACCTGCTTCAGATGCAATATGATGTGTGTTGCAAGCCGGAGCGAATGAAACCAGAAAAGTAAAATCTGAATAAAGGCAAACAAACGAGAGGCAAAGACAAAAAAACAAAAAAAGCTGAACACAACAGAGGTACCAAGAGCAGAGTATAGTGTAGAACACCACGTTCACAGATAGTACAACGAGTAGCCGGGTGGTGGTGGTGCTTGAACCCCGGGGTTAAATGACCTCGGGCAACTATACTCTCGCAAAACAAATAATTATCATTGAACTCTTGCTCTGCCAGATGGTTCTTTATTCGCTTCGTTGTTTTATTTTTATTCTTTTTTTTTTGTTTATTTCCCTTTCTCGTCCAATTCTATTCTTTCTTTCGATAATCTTTTACGAGCTCCGACTAGTCGAGTGTAATATGTTGTGTGTCGGGCTTGTTGTTCGATTGCTGCAGATACGAGCATCTTTTTTTTACGACTACAGGGAAGAAGTTTATTGATAAACAATCCACTAAATAGTAGTTCTTGGAAAACATGTAAATAGAATCAAAGTTAAATTGTTCATATGGTAAACATCCTTGAGCTTCGCAGAGCTGTCGATTCATTCTTATCATACACTGGGTAATTTCCAGTGATTCCTTTGTGTTTCCACTTTCAGTTCAAATTTATTTTTATTAAAATGAAAGATATTCCTGAAAATAAGAGCGTTCTCGCGGGGGATTATTCATATATCGCCAATGTATGTATGTTCCTTGCGTTCTTGTTAAATTGCTGCTTAAAACTCCATTGTTGTATGCATTTCTTTTTATGCCGCTCACTGTTGAAATATAAACATTTTTTGATTAAAATGGAACACATCGTACCACTCACGTACATTCCATATCAGCCGAGCAGTGAAAAACGTTGGAGGAAAACCTGTTTGCTTCATTTTTAATGAACAAGGATCTTTTTTTTTTTTCTTCTCTCCGCGTTCGCATACATAAACTCGACTTCTTGCTTTGGATTTTTATATATTTTCCCTTTCATATGGGAAAGCAAAAAATAAAAAAATAAAAATGAACATAAATTGAGTAAAAGATTTGCACATCCTTTAGGGATGCCGAGGGTCGTGCTGATGTGCCCCTTCAACCTCGGAGCATCGCGTGTAGTCCTTTTATATATTTTTTTTTCACTTCTCTCCTTTTTCTTCTTCTTCTTCTTTTATTAATTCAATTCAATTCCAAGATCGTATTTGGTATTGCAAACATGAAAAGAGATTAAAACTGAATTTCTAATCAACGACAGGGGCTTGGCTGGTGGGAAACATATCTTTTCGGCGGGAACCTATTGCATAAAGATGATGGTGTGTCGTCACCACCCATTCTATTCTGTACGATCACACACGAATTCCTTTCTTCTCGCTTCTCATTCCCATACAACAATTATTTATACAATTTTTAATATTTTTTTTATTGGATTGTAAGGAACACCTATCTCTCCGAATAGTTCAATGAACTGAACGATGACACAGATGTGGATTGTCAACCTCCACCCCCCTTCGTCCTCCCACCGTTATATCTAATTGCAAAGACTGTTTGTTTTTATTAAGTGAACACAAAAAAAAAAACAAAGTAAAAAGGAAGAGAAATGAAGAAAACACTCGAACGATTATTATGTAAATGTGGTCACGTTCTGACTATATTCAGTGGGAATTTATTTTATGGAATAAATTAATGTACGTTTGTATGGGCGGCCGACCGGGGGGTATGCGTACGTTTTTTCGCTGCCTCTCCATCTCTTGTTGATGTTTTTTTGTGTGTTATGTTGCTATTTTGATAGTCGAATGAATAGTCGCTGATGTGCATATGACATATTAATAAGAGAATGATTAGGTGGTCGTCGTTTTATTTGTTTATAATAAATAGTTCTTGATATAAAACGATGATTAGATGAGGCATTTGAGTTATAAATCAATCAAGTTGGTCAATTAAAATCGATGTCGATTGGTCGAATTGAATTGGCAATGATGCACGTGCGCCAATTTGTGGGAACACGATGACCGGTTGTGGTTGAAATGATTTTGGAGGTTGTCTGCTTGGAAACTGTTTTGATTAATTAGAAGGTTGTCGGAGGTATGTGAAGGCCTTGACTGGAGTGCAATTAAATTTTTAGTTCTGCGTTCTTATCCGGTCGTGTATTATATAAATCAAAAGTGACCTTGCTTCAAATCATGAAGCTTATATCTTGACTACATAAGCTGAGATATGAAATGCCGCAATGCTTAAGCATGCTCGCTATGAGGTGAAGCATCTTCGTATTTCTGTCTATGAGTGAGTAGGGTTATCATATCACCGAAATACCTCTCTTGTGACCCATATTTCCCGAATAAATTATGGTGATATACATACGTATGTCCACGTTTTAAGGTTTCTAGAACTCGAATCTACCGCGTGGCTACCTACATTTGCCTCACACGGTTGCAACAAGTCATAATATACCACGCCGATCTTGTTCAACCAAATACGCAGCATGAGTCTCGACCCATGAATGTTAGGCTTGGCCGTTGATGTTACTGCATGGCCGCGGCACCCCAACAATTTCCTTCGCTTTTGATTATGGATCCACTTTTTATCGCCAGTCACACCAATACGATACTCTTTCTTTTCTGCAGGTGGAGCAGTAGTTTGTTCGTGAAAAACGTTCGAGACCTATCTTCCTCGTTTTGGATCATTCGCAAAGTTTGTTGAAAGCTTGTAAAGTCTGCCAATTTGCAGGTTGGTGCTATATTTGACTTGGATCTCGACTTGAACTTTCTCTCCGGTGCAGAAATCGCTAGCTTTGAAGCGTTTAAACCATTCGCGACACGTCCTTTCACTAAGCCACCAAAAATGCCTGTGAGCGTTGGACGCTTCCGAGCTACAGACATAGCCAAACTTCTTGCAAAGGAGCCTTATATGGCTCGAAGATCGAAATGTTCATGCCCAAAAAAATACGAGAAATAGTGGTAAAGATAATAAATCACGGTGATTATACAGCGTGCGCCATCTCATATAACTTCAACAATTCTCAACCGATTTTGGAAATTCAAAATCTTTTATTCAATCTAGACCTTTACAATTTATTTTGATTAATTTTTGGAAACAATATCAATTAAATGACCGCCTTTATTGCCGATGCGAAAATGGGCTCGTTTTCGCGCATTCTCCATGACATTTTCGAGCATTTGGGTCGAAATTTCTGCGATTTCCGCACGAATGTTTCTTAAGAGCTGTTCCATTGTATTCGGGCCGTTAGCATACACCTTGCTTTTCAAGTATCCCCAAAGAAAAATGTCTGGAGGAGTCAAATCCGGCGATCTCGGAGGCCAGTCAGTATCGCCCTTTTTTGACACTAATCTTCCAGGGAACTTTTTGTTCCAAAAGGTTCACTGTTTTGTACGCAGTATGGCATGTCTTTCTTACGCATTTCTGGGACCACATAATGGTCCACCATCCACCGATATCGATCGCCATCCACTGTATCGCCAACTTTGAAGAAATAATTTTAGCGCATACACCGGCCCAAACAGTAACTTTTTGATCATATAGCGGCTCTTCGTGAATAATGTGAGGATTTTCGGTGCCCCAGAAGCGACAATTTTGTTTATTAACTGAGCCAGAGAGCGAAAATGTGTCTCATCGGTCATCAAAATTTGCTGCCAGAACTCCGGCTCAGCATTAATCATTGCAACGACATTTTGTGCGTATGCCAAGCGCCGTGGCTCATCTTGTGGCAAAATTCTTTGAGTTATCTGCACTTTGTATGAAAATAAGTGAAAACCATCCTTTACAAATTCTCCGCCAAGTGATGCCTAACTACTGCGAACGGCACCGATATGGCAAACTTGGGTCTTCTTGAACACTGGCCTTCACAGACTGAATAGATGAGTTTGAACGCCGTGGCCTAGGGTGCCACAGAACCAAGTTGAAAAAAATTCGAGGCCCAACGACGAATTGTATCTTTTTTGGGCGCAACACGATCACGATATAATGCACGATACGCATGTTGAGTTAGCACAATCAAGCGTTCATTTTTAATGAACATTGAAACAATTTCCGCGCATTCTTTTGGTGTGAAGCGATTCATGGTTAAAATTGTATTGAATTGTGGTTTGCAAAATGCTATGACATATGAAAATCGGTTGACAATTGTTGAAGTTGTCCGAAGTTTACATCGACCCATATGAGATGGCGCACTCTGTAGTAAAACTGTTTCAAGTCAAAACCTTTAGTCCATCTTTTTCCTAAACCCAAGATTCCCTTAGAATTCATTGTCTTGACCCTTCCAAAATGCCTTGAGACGGGCCATAACTTTTAAATTTCTGTCTTCGGATGGATTCCTTGAGCCGGGAAAAGAGGTAGAAGTCAGTGGGAGCTAAGTCTGGTGAATGAAGCGGGTGTTCGAACAGTTCGAATCCCATTTCTTAAATTGCAGCTGGTGCAACTGCGACTTTGTGAGCCGGTGCCTTATCTTGTTGAAACTGCATCTAACTCGCAGTTTGCCATTTTGTCTTTAATGACCTCCCGCAACCTTCTTATTTGGTTTGCGTAGTAAGATCCCGAAATAGTGGCTTCCCCTTCTCTTGACATTTTGAATTTATGTGGTGTCGATTAGGAGGCTCACTTTCAAGTCTTCAACTAATGTTTGGTTTCAGGATCAAAATGGTGGATCCAGGTCTCGTCCATGGTCACGAAACAAAAACATTTCCTGATCTGCTTAGAGATCGGGAAACCTGAGATTCACCCTCGAAATGCCTTTTTTCTTTCTTTAGCTCGGTGGTTAACATTCTCGATACCTAACGCACAGAAAACACACAATTTTCGACTTTTTTCACGTTATCTTCAGTGATGGATGCAGTTGTGCGTCTTTCGCGATGTTGATCTACAATGGTTGTTCTGCCCAGCTTAAACTCCTTGGTCGAGTGTGCTTCTGTGGAATATGGAGGAGCAGAGACCCTCAATGCTTTCACTAAGTCGCTGTGTATGGCTTTGATAGTCAGCTCTTTCAAACGGAGGTGCTTGATGACAGCTCTAGTTTCGTTTTACTCCATTTTGATGTTCCTCCTGGGAATCGTGGTATGATTTTTGTTCGCTAACGTAATGGGTATGTAAACGAGCAAAAAATTATCATTACTTTTAGATTACCGATTAAAACTGACAAATGTTGTGATAAGAAGTTACCGACAGGCGCCCAAGCTTACTAAATGATGCTTCTAACTGCCATCTATTGAAAAACCACGGATTTCCATGTGTAGAAATAGTACTCGTAATTTAAGTAGATCGATTGCAACCATGAATTTAGTTTCTAATTTAAAAAGAGCACACGGCTTACGTAAATACGACAACTTGATTATAGAACTCTCAAGCGCGTACTACATCAATAAATTATATCTTAGGGTACCCAAGTCTGTGCTAGGTGCACACTGATACACGGTTCGGTGAGAGCTTTTGGATTAAAGGGCTACTGCACGCGGTGAAAGTAGGTGCAGCTGGCAAAGAAATGCTTCAGGTGGTAAGGGTGCACGACCGAGACAAGTACCACTTCTTCTCTTTTTCAGGGCTTCTGTTATATTTCGACCTTCTAAGGAAAGTTGCATTTTACAAATATTACGACTGAATCGATTTTGATTTAGTCTGCTGTATGTTCGTGTATTTTTTGGGGGTGGCATATACCTTGGGATATCTACCCCGAATGGGTTTTACTAGATGCGTTATTTATCAATAAAAATTTGACAGTAAAAATGCAAACTGTAGCTGTCGTCATAAGTACCAGTCCCAAACATAAACATATTTTAATATCCTTTTGGAATCACCAATTTCACTTGATTTTATGAAAAAGTCTAGGATACTAAAAGTGTCCATCTCCTTCCGACTCTCCTAATTATTATACAAAATCCTGCTCAAAAGGATTGCGTGCGGTGTATGAAAATAAAGGATTTTTCAGTAGCTCTGCCCGAACTTGGTCATTTTATTACGTTTACCTTTGGAGTGACAGTGCTGTAATTCGCAAACCTTTGAATTCCACCGTATTTACCATTTCTCCACGGAGTGCTTCATCATTGAACAACCCATCGATAAGTCCCTGTACGACTCCGAAACGCGCGATTAGTCGTAAATATTATTCCTGTTGCTGATAGTATGGCTGATGATTAAAACCTCTCGACTTGAGCCCCGAAATCACCAAGCTCGTCGTGCATTCGTTTAATGGGCTCATACATCTTATGAAAGGAAAATGGCCAGACAATGACTGTCTATGGCCATGATGATGGCCGACTTTTTGCGCCCTCAACTGGGTTCTATGGACCTTGACGATATGTGATTTCAACAAGACGGCGAAGCGTGCCATAGGAGCGAGCTGCTGTAGAAAAAGCTCCAAAAATGTGTTATTTCTGTAACAGGTGATGTGATTCCAAGATCTTGCGACTTAGCGCCCTTGAATTTGTTTTTTCTACGTTAGGTCACTGCTGTACGACAACGAACAAACAACAATTGACCAACTGGAGAACAACATCATTCAAACCATGTAAGATTCAACCCCACGCTCTCTGCTATGCTCACTCATAACTCTACGTGGTCAATTCAAAACTTAAAAGACGAACAGCAAAATGCCTGCCATTTGACTTATTTTTAGGAACAGATCCCACGAAGCCATGTCTGGTGAATATAGAGGCTGAGTCATCATTCATGTGGCCAATACTCAAAGCTTTGCTTCTTTCATTAGTGAATAAATTAAATGCCATAGCTTTGGTATCATTAATATCCGCAGTTCTTAGCCTCTAAAGTGATTGAGACGAATCGAGTCCCGACAAAGGTGCCTTTCTCCATTGAAAACAAACCTGTTTGTGGTAACACTGACAACATTTTTTCGTGAATCCTGAACTAGTTAAAGTCCCATGATCCTGAACTTTTTTTACTCTCTCTTCGAACCGATTTTATCAACGTGATACTAGCCATATACTAGTATAATACCTTCTGGATATCCTTGTCTTATAAACCTATTACACTGCTTTAAGCTAAAGAGTAAGCAGTATAAGACACCACTTGGAGATTATAAAGTTGTTGCTCGCCCAACGCATTACAAGAATTATTACGAACTCCATACCCAACAGGTGCCTAGTCTCATGCATCATAATTCAAATGCCATGCGTCATGAAAGAAAAAAAAAAAGTATAGGAGCGTCCATCGATAAGTGTCGACCACCTACTTCCAAATTTTATGGCCCATTCAATGGATACGCTATGAGCTGATTTATGCGACTCTATCGTATAAATTGCAACTAGGTTGCTAAATTTCAAAGATCTGCATACCACAGGCATATTCCTCTGCAACTAGACCATCTGACGCCGCCCACGATCAGCGTGTTTTTATCGTCATGCATTGTTTATGAGTTATAAAATATAAGCGCATTAAATCCAAGATGACCCAATAAATACAAGATAAACGATCTCGTTGCCAGTTGTACACCCACAATCTCAGCTCGACTCGATTCTTCCGTGCGCCCGGGTCTCACCACCGAACTGCATAAACACGTTCTACCAGAAAATGATTTAAACAATTTTTTTTTATCTTCGTTCCCAAACTATCAACGTTAACAACAACAACAACAGATGTTTGTTACAAACATCAATCTAGGCCATGCAGGTGGTATTTTCTTTTTTGATCTACCGCTCGCTGCAGCAGAGTACTGCAGCTTCGTGCTAAACATTGTATTCGTAAGTACACGGGTTGAATGTGTTTTACGTACATGTATGTATGTACGTACATTGTAAAAAGAATTCAATGCGATCTTGCAGTTTCTTCAATCAGCGTTTCTACAGTACTTACAGAGTTCATATGCATCTTGCGGTCGCTTTCGCCGCGTTTGGGGGCATCGCTACATTGTATATCCGTGCAGCAAACAAATGTACATACCATGTACCCACTATTAGTGATATCATTTTGTGTGATTTAACCCGTTCGAATTCCAGGGAATTTCGAGCATTTCTTTCATCTGCATCTCGTCTCCTCCAGCCGCGGTTCTACCTACCATCTCGCACGAACGCTATCCTTTGTTCCAGTATGATTTGCACGATCCACAAATAATACTCGTTTTGTGTACGCTGCTCGTTGCTTTGCTGCTTCGCTTCTTCTCCAATTTAATCATCATCGTTGTTGTTGTCGTAGTTGCCCTTAAAAAAAAAAAAAAAAAAGAAGAAGAAGAAGATATAAACCGAAGCATGAAAAATCTTTATGACAAACAGATGCAGCGAATACAATATACATCAGTGGGAAAGGAATAAGGCATCGCAGTAACAACGGTGAACAATTGAACTAGAAGAACTTAAAGCGAAAGAGGGGATCGGGGTGCATAAAAACTAGAAAATTTATGTTTAGTTACAAGTTTTTCTTGTTATTTGCCTTTCTTTTTATTCAATTTTTTTTACTTCATTCTGTTTTGTTTTTATTCGCATAAACCGTGGACGCTGTCTGCGGTGAAGAAGATTTATTTGCCGAAGCTCGTTGGAATTTACGGTCGTGTACGTACTTTGTACACGTGTACAGGACGATGCGAAAGTGAATGACATAGAATGTTAAATCCTTTCATGCGAAGGGGAATTTGAGGAAATTTTATTTTAAATTTCAATTGTAATTTTCTTTTGTTTGTGCTGGCAATGTGGGTCATTAAAGGAATGACGGCAGGAGTCTTAAATCTGTGATTATCTCCTGTTAAGGACTCTCGTCCCGAATCACAGGAGTGGAATTCAAAATTGCATTTATTAAAATATTGTTAGTTAATGCGCTCAGTATGGCCTACCCCAACGCTGCTTGAGCTACATTCGTTAAATTCAGCACACAAGTCTCCCGAAACAAGACATTATCTAGCCAGAGAGTGATCTGGAAGCTGAAAGTATAACATGGAAAATCGGGCTAGGAAAGCTGGAGTGACTTTCTAGCCTAAAAGTTGGGGACTTAAACCAAAGTTGACTCTGTGGATGTATGTACATAGCCTTTGTTCGCCCTGTATTCGCTTATGGTTCCTAGTTTAGTGGCCTAGCCTTAGCTAACCTTAAAGTGTAGACGAACTTCACAAAGTTGAAGTTGAACGACGTATTCCTGTATTCGCTTATGGTTCCTAGTTTAGTGGCCTAGCCTTAGCTAACCTTAAAGTGTAGACGAACTTCACAAAGTTGAAGTTGAACGACGTATACAAGGTTATACCACACGCCTAACATTCTACTTTAGGCCTTTATATGAAATATTGCTATTGGTCTCAGCAACACGTCGCATTGTCTTCTCGACTCAACCCGAATATTTTCTGCTCCAAGAGAAATGAGGAGACCAATCAGGCTCGGCTAGTCCCTCCATGATCTGCATCTAATACGTTTTAACCACAGCTAATCTTAATAACAAATCTAGTATCCATTGTTACGTACATATGGTTACCTATAGCACAACTATTGCCCATCGTTCTGGCAGCATACGAATTCCGCGTTAGAAAAACTGCACATGGTTTAAGGCGATCCACGCATTTTTGACTTCCTCAAAAGATCCGAAGTACTGCTCGGCCAAGCTATGTGTCTCCATCGGAATAGGTGTTGGCCGAAAGGGGCTATATCTCGTGAAAACAGCGGGTGCTTTCTGGTTTTAACGATCTGACCAACATGTGGTCGAGCGTTGTCATGCTGCGATATCACTTTGTCGTGTTTTTGGTCGTATTGTGGCCGTTTTTCCTTCAATCTTCGAATCAGTTCCTCAGTAACGAGCTCTTATGATGGCTTCACCCAGTTGTAATAACTGATATTTTCGTTGCTGTTTACTTGTTCAGTGTCTGTTATTGGCAGCTTACGCGTGATTCGTGACATGTGTTAAAGTCAGTTAGATTGTCATTTTACCAAGAAAAGACTGATGCCCACACACAGTACAGCAAATTATTGAATATTATCATTAAAATCCGTCTTTTGTGAAAAATATTTTTTATGCACTTTGACCATTTTGCGGTCATAATTGACATTTTTTTTTTTTTTTGGAGACTTCTACTATCTGTTGGAGCACTCAGACACAAATACTGGTCCATTGTACTGCCAGACGGACACCTTAGATGGCGTTGGAGCTCATGTGGAGCCAGAGCCAAGCTTCTTTTTACTCACTTATGTTGTGTGCGATTTGTTTTTTCACATAAGTGAACGGAACCTAAAGCTTAATGCCGATTCCGAACGGCGAGAGCCGAGAAGCTTTTTCATGGCAAGTATACAACGGGGGGTTTTGCCAGTACCCCGCCGAGGAGGGACGCCGCGAAATAATCATTCGATGGCTTTTTTGTTATCGGGATCCGAACTCGCTCATCCATAATTGACATACTGAACAGGGAATTCAAACCATCATGACCAAATTTAGCACTAAATTCACCTTAATGGACATAAGCGCAACTTACTGTAAAATATTAGGTACTGCTATATCCGCCAGTGTTAATGAAGAACGTAATTTGTCCATTCGTCGACGTTTCCAGCAACTGGGATTGTGTTATTCAACTACGTGTAAGATTTTGCGCAAGGATTTTGATCTAGAACTTTTTTTTGCCAAAATGCGCGAAACTAGTCAACATATAAATCCAGGAAGACGGCGCAATATGCACCACCAAAAATTAGTTCGGGTAGCAATTTGTCTCCCGTTTTAAACCTATGAATTGGCCAGCTATATCATGCGATTTGACGTCTTTATACAGTTTTTTTATGGGGACCGATGAACTTTTTCATCGCCAGTTCAAGTACGATGCAGGAAGTCATTCTTTTCTTGCGATTGGATCAACAGTTCGTTCGTTGAAAAACACTTTTCGCCGTCTCTCGGGTTCCTCGTTTTTGGGAAGTTCTTAAGGTTTTTAAACGATCGTCTATTTAGTTACGGTCAATGAATTCAGAGGTACCTCTTGCATTTGATATGAATCTTGATCCAGGAATACCTCCTATTATGCGTCTTCAAAGTTGTCCCGGACAATTCCTGTCTTCCATCTTCAAATCACCACTAATGTAACATTGAAACCATTCACGTCACTAATGGAAGCCTCAGCATTAATTCCTGCGCTTCAGCCCCAGATTTTTTGAATTGAATTGAAATGGCACGAAAGTCGTCAGTCGACATTATGAATGGTGAACCATTGTTGACGGATGCCTGAGCTTGCCATGCGAAATTTTGACTATTGGAAAATGACGGATTGCACTTTTTAATTTTTTAATCTTTTTTCTCTTCAAAATTTCTTATTTGTACAATTTGTAAGGGGGACTCAGCTTCATATTCAATTTTTGGTTTCAAATTAGGATAAAGCCACCACATTGTTGGTTCGTGTCTAATATAAAGTATAAACATTCTTTGTTTTGGAAACATATCATATGAAAGAGGAGACTTTTATATTTGAGTGAAAACAATCCATAAATGATGATTTGCTTCTTAGGGTGGTGACTCAATTTAGGAAGGGTCAGTGCAAGTTTATAAAGCCTAACCAAAACTACAATATATGCTCAAACCATGTTTAACGAAGAAGCATTACCCGTTTGAGGGGATTGAGAGGCGGACTTGACCCAAGTCAACTGCTGACTACGGTGGATGCGCTTAATTTTTATCTTCCATCCAACCTTCGCGAAAGGGTTAAAATGAGTAAAGATACATATACATGTAACGTATCACGTGAGCTTCGAATAAAAATAATTTTCTTTCATTCACGGATTATCTTATTCGACGCGCTCGCATCAACCAGCTGTTGCAAGGATATAAAAACTCAATTCCCCCTTTGAAGTGCACGTTTCTGTTGACCCTAATTAAAAATCTATGCAGACAGCGTTTCCTGCTCGCACACAAGAAATAAAGCAAAAAAACTGTATGCACGCGTAGATTAATATCGTTCCCTCCAAAATTATTTTCATTTTATTTCAGCGACTTATCTTGTAGACGGCAAACCTGCACATGCAATAAAACGCGGCACTTAATCGTTAAAGTGGTAATCCAGCATAAAATCGAAAGTTAAAAGGAATTTACCGTCTCATTACATCATCATTGCACTAGATGTTAATATCTGTAGATACTGTGTCTACGTTTCCTACACCATCGCACTAAAGAAGTCATAAAATCGAGAAATGTACGAAAAAAGAATTCGATAAAGATCACTTGACATTTGGACTCAGTCTCGGACAGAGTGATAGGGGGAGGGATAAGAAAACCAACAAGTGCAGTAGCTCTTGATACCTCTAATGGACATCCTTTCTGTCATGGGGGAAAGGCAAAAAAGGAAGAAACTACAGAGAAAAGGCATTAAGTAAATGAAGAAAGAAACCTCAGCCGAACAAGTAGACAAGTCTACAGAGATGCATAGTAGTACCGAATGAGGCTTAAACAATAGGAATACGAGTCCTCGGGGATTGTTTTTATTACCTCACTTAATGAATTATTATTTCTCCGTTTCATTTGTTTATCGCTTTTTTAATTCGACGTGCTGTCGGATGCTCTCTTTTTTTGTTTTGTATCTCGTCGTTATTTTTAATATCTTCACGTCCCGACATTAAATCCATTATTTTTTTAATTACATTTAAAAGGAACAGGAAAACGGAGAAAAAGAAAAAAAAATAAAATAAATAAATGACGGCAGTAAGTGAGGCTGGTTAATTATATAAGATAACCACGGCATAGAGCAAGACACGGCATGCCACAAAGCACGACACACTACTCGGTAGACGTGTTGCAGGTATGCCAGGAGACTTGAAGAGTCTCTCAAATCACCGAGTGAATATCTATGTTGCGCTGTTGAGGTTCATGTACTCTGGCTTAAATGCTGTGCACGGTTTGGCATAAAGACAATAACCGGGTTTATTGTTTATGTGCTCAGCTTTTTTTTTTGTCTGTTTAATGGGATTATAAATTTACGGCTGTTTAATTAGAAAATCATTTAATGTGTCGTTTTTCCTTTCATACGGCCCAATGTTGTGGACAACGTTTATTTTTATTCATTTTTTCCTGATTGTAAGAGAGGAAATAAGATAAATTAGCGACGTATTAGAAACGTGCGACTTTCACTTTCTAAACGATAGGTTTTGATAGGTCGGACAACTAGGAAGGAATGTGGAATGTAGACGAAGTATTTAGTCAAAAGGAGATTGCTTGCAACTCGCACATAAATATCACGTGATGGTCTCGAGTTCAAATATTTCTTCCGGGTTCATGACCAACTCTATAAATCTTAGTTGTTGTCGTTTTTTCCGGCATACGTTTTGCCTTGAAGTCATAGATAAACTCTCCACTAAGCTTTTATTCAGAGTTTATTCAAAGTATTTTGATCGAAAGTGGAAAGGCAGACAGGATACAGAAGGGCTAACTCGAGCATACAAAACCGTCACCTCCTCTACCACATAAGGAATTTAGGAACCGTTTTCTATATTGGATCCATTTAGTTGTTTGGATGGTTCTTTCTATATGTCAAAAACTTAATTTCTTATCTTCCACATTGTGCCATAACCATTTAAGGCTTGACTTGACTTATGTTTATGAACGAATTAAAAAAAAAAGACTTTTTTGTCACTCCAGGAGTCGGACGATAAAATGCCTCTAATTTAAGAAGGAATTTTAAAATATCCCCTCCACATCGTATCCTTCACTCCAACACTTCCATACACATACGTAAATGTGCTCAATAAAAACGTGCTATGAAAACACAAAATTCTTTAAGCTTGACGGCCTCCAGTCTAAACATTTCATCAAGAAACTTTTCGTCCCAGCACGTCTTTCCACAAAACGCTCCTAATTGCCTGACTTTTCATGCCACCAGCATACCGTATCCGCAATTTGTTCAATTTACATTTTCTTCTTTCGGAAAACTCATGTTGCCAGTAAATTTTCTTCATACCCAGTTGAGACCGCAATTTTTGAATTTCCATGTTATACTACGATGTATGGAGCAAACTCGTCGTGCGATCGATAGCAAAGAGTCCGTACGCCGTCGCTCGTAATATTTCACATTCACTGTCCCATCAAACTCCTCCCATTTAACAACCATGCCCCATCAATCCAGAATCTACATACACACTGTATTCATGGTATAGGACAGACCGAATCCGAATATACAGCAGAAGGACGTTGAGGAGAGGCAAAGACCATGCTTAATATTATGAAAAGAAAATGAATAATGTTAGTTTAGGATTTTATGCAAATTTCAATTTGAAAACGTTGTACAAATGAGCCATCCACCCACTAGTATGTCAGTGCGATGTTATACTACAGATGAGAGCAATGAGGCCGAGGGGTATGAGGTCGAAATGGGAAGTGTTGTAAATTGGATGGAATAAAATTATCCTGGCCTGACTGGCTTTGTGGCGGGTAATAGAAAATGCGTTCATTTATTTTCCACGTTTACCTTCTACTTCCATGAACGTGTAGCCCAAATGGTATGGTGTTAGCCACGTCTCTTCATACAGTATCTGAACAAAAATGAAATTGTGTGTGCGTGTACGAAATTTCATAAAGTCCTTTTCCTATTCCCTAACAACTCTGCCGGATACTCTTTGCTTTAGCCACAATCAAAGCTGAAGCTTTCTAAAATATGCATATCCTTGCATCTCTATGGTTAATTGCAAATTAAATTTTCATAAAGTTTACAATAATACTTTCCTGTTCCACGTAGACATCCTACTATATTATGAAAGGGTGAAACTTGCAGATACATAAACACATCGACAGATTGTCTTTCATACTACGAGTATAGTGAGCTGAGTGGAATTAATAAATTTTACTTAAAATGCGATGAAAATCCCACTTGAAGACAAATTAATCCCAGTGGATACTCATTGAGATAGATTACGGGTACGGTCTGTATCTAAGAAACAAATAAAATATCTAGATTTAAGCGTTACGAAGAAGAATATTATCGAATAAAGCGGGCCAAGTCGTAAAGATAAATTAGTCGTTCCACTCAATTAATCATTGTTTTTCCCATTTCTTCTATTTTACTATTAGAATCAATTAGATAAAAAATAGTGGACGCTTCACACTAATATAACAATCCACAAAACGGGAAGAGTAAAATGTATGTATGTCGGCTGGCAACTACTTGCTTGTTATGCTTATTTATTGCAGTCGTGCTATAATAAAGTGTTCTACTACCACCGTGCTTTTGTGCAGCTGAATCATCCGTTCTAAAAGAAGAAAATTGCACAAATGATCTGCAGAAAAAAAAAAAAGAAAAACGAAAAAACAAAAGCAAGAAGAAGAAATAAAAATAAATGAATAAAGTAAAATAAAAGAGGGCCAATGTATCTCGGAGATGCGAGGACGAACATAGACGTACTCGTATATATACACATCCGGCAAGTGTGTCACATAAATAAAGTCTTATTCTCGATTCAAGTCTCCTTTCTCTGCATACAACACTGCATAGATGCGAGCACTCTTGTGCACATACCCCTATGACTATGTTTGTTTTGGTACGTTTGCGCTATTTCGCGTATTACGAAATCCCATTTCTGCATTTATTTATATTTCTTCATTCGCTTGAATATATTTTTACATTCAAAAAGTTTTGTTTAAAACAAAAACAACAAAAACATCGAGGAAAATTCAATGCACGCAAGAGTAAGGAAAAGTATAGTAAGTGTGCTATAAGCAGAGCATAATGGCCGAAAATGGTGCTGCTGCTTCAGTAAGAGACAGACAATGGTATGCAGCAATGAATATAGGGGGGCAAGGAACAAGGTGTGCTTATAGCGGTAATAAATTTTCATTAAAAGCATTTTTCTCCCTCGTTAGATTGCTGTTTACATAGTACTTGTTATTATTATTAATACCAGTAATTGCAAAACAGCCCGAAATTACTTTCAGTTTGTTTTTTATTTTTGTTATTTTGTTGCGTAAAAAAACATCAAATGGATACTTACGAGTACCTTTATGGATATTTCAAATTTTACTCTTTTTTGATCATTTAAAAAGAGGATGTGTTCGAAAGCTATTTAGGAATTAGAAAATTCGTATAAAATACGATAATTTAAATGAAATTTAGGTATTATATCCCTTTGAGTCTTTTTAATGTCATGAAATTTTGAATTAATTTAGTTCATACGCCTTTTGCAATAAATTCAAAACAGTATCCAACTTGTTACTTGCACATGTCACAAATACAATGTTTCAATCAGTAAAAAAATTCAAATCGAAGCCAATAATTTTTTATCAGATCATTCGCTACGTTTTGTCGTAGAAGCATAACACTTATCCTTCCATAATTTTTAAAAAGTCAGGGGCTTAACCGAGGACTCGGTTACGATTCAAACAATATAGTCGTTACTAAGCAATCGTAGTTTACAACCAAAATTGGTCTAGAACCCAGTTTCGTTTAGTTTTGTTAATTTTAGTAATCTTCTGTCCCTAGTATGACGACCAGTGGAGACTTTTTAAATTCAAACTATGCCGGCAGAAAATGGCAGTTGGTTCGAATGCCACCGTTCAGTTAATTGTTTAAAAGAGTGGGTTCATGGGCTGGTTTCATTTTGAGTTTTTTTTATTTACATTTTTTAGGCTAAGCTTACCCTAGACAAAAATGCTTAAAACTAGCTTAAATAACGACTAACATAAAATACCATACTGGCCCAAGCAGAACAGCTTAAGACTGTGCCTTTCGGTCTAAAAGATTTTTCTTTTAATTAAATGTTTGCAACAATTAATCGTTCGAAATATTCAATAAGACGCGGAAGGGAGCAAACTGATCATCCGATTTATTACAAATTTTCTGCTTGGATTTTAACTTAGCTTAAATTTGGTATTAATTAAAAAAGATCATCATCTCAGACGAAGTCCTTGTTCCTCGCGGTGTTGTGTTAATAACAGAAACCTCTGGTCTTAAAGGAGCCAATGCATCCTCACCGCGTGACTGGTATTTGGAGTTGCTGCATTAGTTACCCATTTTTCTTCGGGGATGAAGAGACCGGTACAGAAACATGATAAAATGTTTATTGGATGTACGAATGTGAACACCCTTATTGTTTCAAGATTTGGAGCTCTAATTTGTGATGGAAAAATGGTTACGTGTTTGCTCTTGAAAGTCTTTTCCGAGCTACAACTTTTACTTATTTTTCTAGCCAAAAATGCACTTCCTTTATGGCAATCTTCGAATCGATTTAATTTAGATCTGCTTAGTCAATTCAGCCAAAAGCGTCTTCTACAGGTGGTAGTCGGAAGGAGTGATGACTGGAAAATGCGGTGAACGGGGTTAGGACGGTCCACTTCAATGCCTCCAGGTAGATTTTAACGACCTGACTTTTTACCATGTCAGTTGTCGTGTTTTTCTCCGTATTCCTTCCCCCGATTTTCCTTCAAGGCTCGCCTTAAATGCACTAGAAGTGGTCGGAAACGAAATCATATGTAATTCCCCCAATACAAAGTTTGTTCAAAAACTAAAGTGACTTTTTTCGAAAAAATATGTATAAAATAATATAAAATGTATAAAATAATATGCTCAATCGTGGTAAATCTCCGTCCTATCATGGGTTTTGGGAAGGAAAAAAATTTCAAGGGTGACCCCGACAAATACGGTGTTGTTTTCGGCAAAGCAGGTGCATTTAATGCTGCAACAGCCATGCACTTTTTTCTCACAAATCCGAACGTTTTCTTCGTATTGTTTTACGCAAGCAGCGCATAACAGTAAGGTAATATTAATTATTGACCGAACGATCTTCCTGCAAGAACTTATGATGAATCACACCATTGTAATCGAAGAAAACAGTAAGCAAAACATTTACATGTTCTTCTAGTCGCTACCACTGGATAATTGGGCTCTGGTTTCAACTGGGTAACCATATACCCTTGTTTCGCCACCAGTGGTTGGCTCATGCCACGGTTCTTTTGATCTACAGTTTCATGCTCAAAATGGTTGAAAAATGTTCGGAGCATGAGCCAACCCATGTGCCAATATCGTCAGCAACTTCTATGAAAGTAATTCGACGATTCTTCATAACAATTTACTTCACAGCTTCAACATTTATATCCGTTGTTGATGTGCTGTGGTCATCCAGGGCGGTAATCTTCATTAACATTTACTTGACATTCTGTGAAGAGCTTGAACCACGTATGAACATTTATTTTGCTCACAGCAGACTCGTCAAGTGCCACAGTCAACAGTTCAAGTACGTTGGAGCACATCGTTTTACACAAAATTAAATTAAAACTCTTTATATGATTTTCCTCAATACTAAAAAATCGCCACGGCACATCGAAACACGTCTGTAAAAAACAAACTAAATACCCAAAATGACAAAATAAAAATTCAAAAACCGAATGTACGGTACATACATATGTACATACTTAGCTCCCGAAATTCAAAAAGTCACCTTATTTTTTTAACAAATCTTCCACAATAATAAAATATAATGGGCGCCGCCAGCCACAATTTTTGCCCATCTCTTTGGGAGTAAAAAACTTGACCACTTTTGATCTATAAATCGGTCTAATTTTTGGCATCATATGAACAGGTTGTTGTCGGAAGAAGTGATGTCAGTGTCATTTCATTTCAGTGTCTTGTCTCCAGGTGGATTTTAGCGATCTGACCAAAATGTTGCCGACGGTTATTATGCTGTAAAATCACTTTGTCGTATCTTTGTTCATAGTGTGGCAGCTTTTTTTTCAGTGCTCGGCTTAAACGAGTTAAATGTGTTCGATAACGAGCTGCAGTGATGGTACTATCATCACTTGCAACAAATTTCAAAATATATATCGTCGCACTGTTTTCAATACACACAAAGCATGAGCTATGTCTATGAATTTTTGTTTGGCCATCGATGTTGACACATAACCGAGGCACCCCCACGATTTCTTTTGCTTTAAATTATCGCTTGTCACAATGCTAAAAAAAAGCCCTTCCTTGCCCGAAGCAACAGTTTTTCCGTGAAAAAAAACGCCTGTCTCGGCTGCAACATATATGGCACCAACCTTTTCTTTCTTTTCGCACCATTCTCAGGGCTTTCGAATAATGAAAAATTAATAATTGAGTAACGCCTAATGAATCTGCAAGCCATTTGACATAAATCTTGGTCGCGGAATGCCTCCTCTTTTGTAGCGCTAAAACTATTCCTTCTTCGTCAATTCACTTATAAAAGCTTCAGATGCCCAAGCTTTCCATATGACATTTGAGGCCAGCATGTAGCGGTAGCGCCATCTATTGGGAAACCAGATTCTCATTTATATGCCTGTTATTGTGGCGACAAATTGTTGAATTAGACTTGGGTGTAATATGGGTCTCCAAATGAGTCTCCAAAGGCTACTGCAAAGCCAGCCAACCATAGAATGAAATTATGTTCCACTATAAAATAAAACACCAAACTTTGAAAAACACTGAACAATGTCAAAAGTATGACTTTTAAAGTTGAAAAAAGCAAAACAATTTTTATATTGTTGCAATCTTATCATAAATAATTGCCAGATCTTGCTACTTTGTCGACCAAGACCAGTTCTGGCCTAATCGACTCCCCTGTATTATACCTTGCGCAATCCTACATGATCAACTATCGCAATCACAGTCTCACCCAATTATATACTAAAACCACAAAAGAAATAAAAAACAAACGCGAAGAACATATTTTCCTTAATAGACTATCATTTCAAATCAATTTCGTAACATTGACGGTAAAAATAATTTTTCACATGTCGCAACGCGGCAAGTGGAGAAAAATTTAAATTATTCCAAATTACACTTTAAATTATCTGGGAAATTGAACCAAAAAGGAAATAACTATTAAATGCAAGCAAAAAGAAAACGAAAAAAAAAAAACTAAGATACAGACAGTCATGCATATACACAGTATACAACAATTCAAAGGAATAATAGCAATCTAAGTGCGAATGAATCTCATTTAAAGTTGAAAAGTCCCCCATTATTCGTGCTATGGGTAAGGCGGTAAGAGATACACTACGATCGTTTCAACCGCATTGTATAGCTTCGTAACGCCACTAACGCTCTAACGTTCTGCAGCTCCATCGTTCTATAGCTTTAGCGATCACCCGCCCTGACATACGGACATACATACATACTCGTACATATATGTAGTATGTCTTTCGCCATTTCGATTTAAATGTCTTCTTGTTATGATTACATTGAAAAGAGGAGAGGTGAGGTGTAGCACGATTGGCTACAAGTAGATGGTGCACGAGGAGGTTAAGTCAGATATGTGTATCTGTAAGATTTCAAGATATTACACCAATAAATAATGATAATACCTATAATTGTATTCAATTTATTATATGGAAGATAATAAATTGAGTACGTGACCCCATCTCAAAGATACGAATATCACACAATAGTGTGTGCTGCAGTCGCGGCGGGGCGCGGCTAGTGTGGCAGCGAAAGAAATCAGGGAAAAAGGAAAAAGTTACCAAGCATCTTTAGGGAGCTGTTGTTGCTGAAAGTACACGGAGAAATGCATTACGCTAAGTCTTTAGTTCGGACTGTTTTTTTTTTTTTCTTTTAATTTTCTTTGTTTGCAGTATTCTCGCTCTGGGGTTTGGGATTTTCTTGAACTTAATCTTAGATTCGATTGTAAACGAAACCAAATTAAAAATCTCAAATAGAGATATGGGCAAGAGGAGAGAAAGATAAATTAGATACTTCCCTGGCATTATGCAAACCAGACGTAATTTAAGTCAGGAAGTGATTGGTGTATATTCCTTTTGTTCCCTCTAATTGCTTGGAAATATTTGTAGGTAATTACAATTAGTCTCATCCTGTCTTTGTTTATACTTTAATAAACAAAAGATAGTGCGGAACGAGGGAGGGGGACGGGAAAGGGGGTTGAAGTAATCAAATTCTTCACACAATCAGACGAGTTTAATTGCTTACCTATTGTGCCGCAGATGCAATTAATTGAATAACAAGAAATATGTGTATAGGCTCCAGACTCCCAATGATGCAGGGTATACTATAAAGAGAAGAAGAAAAACACAGAACAGAGTGAACGAATGATGCAAAAATAATATAATTGACAATTAAAAATTATTTCATTATGCTGAATGAACTGGAGTTGTGTTTTCCAGTAAATGAAGCACATCACATCAAAGTATCTGCAATAATATACCAAACTCTGGTATACAGGCATGCAAACAGACAGAAAGACAGACAGACAGACATGCAGTCAATGGCTTGTATCCAACCAATGTCTGAATGGGTGTGCAACTATCCGCCAGACGGGGACGAATGGATGGATGGATGGATGGCTAGATCGATGGCTTATATGTATGGATGTTGGTTTGCTTTTTTAGTTCCTTTCGGCTACAGACTCTCTGTTTGCTTGGCTAAATGAGAACGAGCGCGATAGCTGAGATAACACTCGAACGGACGGTAATGTGTGTTTTGCGAGACAATGAAAAGCTGATGATGGAAATTAATTATTGATTTGATAGGCATTTTGATTGGAGTTTTAAATGAGCAAAAGTCGACATCATCGACCGACCGGCCACCGAGTGGCTGCGGGGAAAAATCGATTTGTCCGATCGGGATTGTTTATTATACGAGAAATATTATTGCTGATAGCTGAGTTGATTGTTGATGGGGTTAATAAGGTTTTTCACATTTGCATTTATGCATCAACATATGACAGATGGGTGATAGCATTTCTTGTCATTTCGGATTATTAAAAAATCTAAAATCCGAGAATGCACTAGAAACAACACTCATCGCACAGTCATTGTTCCCGACACGAATTGCGACTTTAAAAATTTAAATAGAAACCACAAACTCGTAACGTAAATGCGCGAGTATTATGGGGTCATTGTAATGATTCAGCGCTGTTCATTAGGAATTCTATACACACTTCCGTGGAGAGCGGCTTCTTTGCCTTTAAATAACCATGTCTTTTATTGATTTTTTTTTGTTTTTCTTTTCATTTCCTACCAACTAGACGGAGGAATGTTGTTGTATTGTGTTGTTGTCAGTCGAATCTATGATTAAGTGGATGGATAATCAGTTGGGTAGCAACAGAATTAAAATTTCAGAGCCTGCCCTCGTTAGCGAGGTATGGCATACGGTTAGTGGCGCCAATTAACTCAAAAGTGGTATGACATACTTCATGTTTCACTTCGACGTGCTCGAAAGTTGACAGACATATGAATGGATAACCATCAGGCAAAGTGGTAAGAATTACCTTTAATCTCAAGTAGCCAAAAGCACCAGTGTTCGATCTCATAATCCACGAGCTTATCGTAATGCATTCATTGTTCCATAAACAAACCGTTATTCATAAACCGAACGCAGTCTTAAAATATTTTCACGTACGACTTGAAAGTTTATTTATACAACACTTGGGAGGTGACTGAACCGCGCTTATTAAAAATCCAACGAATTATAAAAATAAACAATTCATATGCCATTAAATGACTTAATCACATCTTCATGTAAATAATGAGAGAAGAAAAACAAAACGAAAGAAAATAAAAACGCGATCGTGATCAAAAGCAAAGAGAGAAACAAAACAGTCCCTATCCATTGAATAGACGGCAACAGTGATACAAAGATACAGCACTTCCGCAGAACCTTTATTTCCTTTTGTTCTCATTTTTTTTTATGGATGTATCCACTTTATTAAGTGCTCCGTACATATTTATCATTTTCGACTTTATATTGTATTTTAATTTTTTTTTTTTTTGATGTAAATTTCGCACCATGTTTCATGTTTTTTGTGACTTAAAATCGCCCCCAACAAAGAGAAGACAAAGGCGAAGGAGAGATGAAGTAAAATTGAAATGATTTCCAAGCGAGATTGGATTAGTCCTACCACTCTACCTTATTCCCCCGATTGACAATCGAAAATGATTTTTGCTTTTATCCCATACTCGTATATGTTACATGCATGGGTATATCTAGGTACATATCTCTTAATTGAAGATCCCTTTTAATATTGCGATTCAGTTTTGCATATTCCACGGAAGACCAAGAACGTTGTGGAATGGTATGGTACGCTTAATGCAAGTCTCTCTCATAAATATGTCGTTTATTTTTTGTCTCTTGTTATTCAGTTGCTTCTTATCTCATTCGGTCGAACTAAATTTAGAAGTTGAAGTATAAATAAAAGAAACGAATGAAATGGAAATGTAAATTATATTAATCGACGATAATTGAGTTTTGTTGTTCGCGTAGCTTTATTCTTTTATTCGTTTTTCGTGCTCCTTCGTGCTTTGTCCTTGATTCTGTTTTTTTTTCCGACGCGAAACTTTATTAGAATACACGAACCAAAACTTGATCTTAATCGAAGTGCAACATTTTAAACTATGTCCAGGAACTCAGTAAAAGTTGGATACGACTTTAAGTCGCATCAAATGAATTATCTCTTTCAATTGCTTCATTGTGTTCTTGTTTCCCAGCCATTAACTCTGGAGTTAAGGTTACTTAATGATCCCTTAGATTGGTATTGTGATCTGAAACATTTCGTTTCTCTGGCCGCTCCCAGAAGACAGCTGCATAATGAAGTCTTTTAAATGAATTGAAAATTATCAAATAAGCAAAGGGTTGCGTCATAATTGGTCATACGATCGGGCTGAAAATACTGGTATTAGAGACTTTAGGTAGATAACCAATCACAAAACGCTCTTATTTCCACTTGCGATTGGTCATAGACCATCAAATCTTTATCAATCTTCTTCTACTTAGGCAGATAGGTAAAAGTGGTGATTTTTCAGAGCTCCGGAGAGAATCGAATTCGAGCTGCTTCTCCAATCAAAGACCACAAAAACCTGGAGGCCGAACAAAATAAGTGATTAAAAATTAACGACGTAGGTAAATCAAATCAAATTTGTTTAACCAGTTAGATATTTCAATGGCCATAAGATTGGGATCATTAATAAACCCCTAAATTTGTCGAAGTTTGGTTGACCTAGCTTGTTAAGGCGTCTCCTTGAAATACTAATCGGAATTCGCCATATTTTTTTCTTTTTTTCTAAATGCCCTCCTATCTAAAAGCATAGGAATTCCGTTGGCTTCTGCGAAAGATTAGAAGTGATGCCCAACCATGCAGTGTGTCATCCATCAAAACAGTCTATGTTTATGCGATGCCTGGAAAATATAGCAGATGGGTTTGAATGTCCCACTTCAACCTGAGTAACATGTGGCCGAGGATTGTAATGCTGCAAAATCACATTTTCGTGTCTTTGCTCTTTTTGTGGTCGTTTTTCCTTCAACACTTCTGTGACCAAATACAAGGCTTCAAATCGATCCATGGATGTTTGGCTCGGACGTCGATGATGAAGCCGCGACGCTTCCACGATTCCTTTCACTTTATCCTAATGGATCCATTCCATTCATTTTCAGTTGCAGAAAACGCTTCCTTTGCCAATGGAAGAGCAACAGTTCGCTTATGAAAAAAAAGAAGTTTTACGTCTCTCGGCTTCAACTTGTATAGTACCCAACTTGGTTTTGGATCATTCCCTAGACTGGAAAAAAATCGGATATGCAAGTTCATGTTGCGTTTGACGAGGATCTTCATCGAGCTATGTTTTTGATTCTGCGTCTTCAAAGTTGTTCGCTATTTATCTTCCATGCAGAAATCACAATTTTTTTGTAGCGTTGAAATTATTTACGGCACGTGCTTGTACTCACTCACTCAGCAGAAGTCTCAGCACCAAATTCTATGATATGAGGCGCGCCTCAGTCACAGATTTTTTTTTTTTAATTGGAGACGAAAAGCAAATCTTCTCGGCAATAATGCTTATTTGGCTCGAAAGTCGACTTTTTCATGACATCAATGAAACTTATCAAATGTAATGGTGAGGAGTTGTTGACAAATACCCAAGCTTATCATCTAATATTTCTGTCTAGCATTAACCGCTAGTGCCATCTATTGAAGAACGGTGGATAGGTACACTTGATAGACAAGTGAAAGACTGTTCTCTTAGACTCAATATCAATGCAGCTTCGGTTGTCACCGTTTTAGAAAATTTCAATTTGGTCACTTGGGTGCAGTTTCTCTAGTCGGAATCGGCAATAAATAATAGGCCCCTCTTACGCCTTGGCTCTGGCCCTCTATGGACTGTAACTCTAAATATAATAACAATGATCACATTCAAGCCATATTTCCTTAGGATTTCTGCATCGTCCTGCTTCTTATTTTATTGGGATTTACAAACCAACTATGCAAGTATGGGGCAATCCAGTAAGAGGTGTCATTTCAAATCAATAAAAGTTGGCGACATTTTAAATAAAAGTGGTAATATTTTGAACTTACCTAAAAGTACGGAGTCTTTGGTTAGCCCAGAAATAAAAATCAAACACAATTTTGCTCTGAATTCTGCCTACAAACAGTGTCTTTTTTTTGGCGAAATTTTTCGTCACATTTTCGTTTTGATATTATCTTATAGTGTCCGAATCGTTGGTAAAACATTGGCTTGGACCCTATTACCTCGACTATAAAGTGGCCAGTCGAAGTCTCCATTCCGAGAAATCACACGTCAATGGAACAGCCCTGCGGGGTATGACACAATCTTTGTGAAAGTAAATGTAGCCCAAGTCTATTACAGCTAAAAAATGTAAGTGAACACCATTCAGTAGCGCCATCCATCCACTGAAACGGTCCCACAAGCATAATTTTCGAAAAAAAAAATATGGTCCAAAGACACCACCTGCCCAAGAACCATTCCAAACTGTCACTCGTTGTGGATAGAGAGGTTGCAAAAATTAGCCTCATCACTCAGAAAGAAATTATGTGGAAAACGTGGGCTTATTCATTTATTTTCAGCACTCAATCAGCGGAACTACGGCAAGTAGGCTAAGATCTTTAAGCAAAAAGCAGTTCTGTATTGGCCAAATCCCTAGGATCGCCCCGAAATGGACACATTTGGGTTTTCAGTCACACCCTCAGTTACGACAGAGCTAGCTTCAGCTGGCGTCCGACAAAAAATTAGAGTCTTGCCATCACTAACACATCTAAGATCTTGAAAGGTATTATTGCTGTGTAAAACAACGCTCGATGACGACCAAAAGCCTTATGAATCTTACGAAACGTTTCCGCGATCATCATCGATTTAGTTTTAATCCACTAATCCAACCTTCTAGTTTTAGTTATCAAAAGTCACCGCAATGATAATTTAATGTTGACACATTAACAATGGCACGGAGTTTAAAATGAAACCTCTTGTTGGATGATCTTTTATATAAAAGCTTTGTTGATGAATCGGGCAACTTTGACCACCAGAACACCCAATCTGAGTGTTCTTTATCATTTCTCATGTTTGATTTTCACCATCACTGAGGTGATGTTTCTTATACACAATGGGACTGAGTAAAGAGCAGTCTTCACTGCACGGTTGTCATAGAAGATATTAGTATCACCAGGCGTATTAGTGGTATAACAGAGCAATCGAAAGCCTTTTTTTTTTTGTATTGTCAGAACCCTGGTCTGGAAAACACTGAGTATGATGAGAAGTCTCGAACACATTTTTGATCCGTCGTCTTAGAATGCCCATACCGATATTGCGACTACCATTTTCATGGGCTTGGATGAACGTTGGAAATGAGACAGATCTGAAGGAAATGCCCAGTACCTACAAATCACAGTGAACTATTCCAGCCATAAATTGATTCATTTTTTACTCAATGAAATTAAAGCAATGTTTTTTTTCACTTGGCCTAGGGACATAAACCAATGCATGTCAACAGGTTCCTGCCATATAAATTCTCCCATACATCACTTTAACCGAACTGCGACATCCAACATTTTCAACACTTCCACCGAGACCTTCCCTACGGCATGGATTTTCTAACTCATCCTGCCATCGCACCATAACAGCCAATTATCCGTCGCAACGCATGCACCTTGTCATCCTACTCTTAAAATACATATTGCATTTCTGCTCTATAATCCCTTCCCTTCGTTCATCCATGTAATACACAATTACATGCAACCGGCACTATCTAGAGATTCGCTTATCTAAGAAATACAAAACGTTTATGAATTACTATCATATATTATAACCACAAACATGCCAAGCACAGAAACAGATGAGGTAAACCCTGCCATTATAAATTATAACATGCACGATGACGACGTTAATTGCAAGGCGACGTTGTCGTCGCTGTCTTCCGCAGTCCTATAACTAAACGCAACCAGCAGCGCTATTGCCATCATCAGCATCACAGAAATTATAGTGAGTTATTCGATGCAATAAATTAGTGCCATAAATTCATATTTAACCTCATCGTCCTTGCGCTCGTGTACTTGCATTCAAACTAGTAAATGTATGTATGTAGATGCAGATGTAGCTTTAGTGTAATATTGCATACTTGTAATTAATATGTAAGGGTGAAGGGAGGATCTTCACTGCTTGTTGCATTAAGTTTCTTTTGATCGATTGAGTGTTACGTTACTACAGGTCCTTGTTGTTTTTTTGTTTCTTTTTAGACAAGAGGACGTAAGCCAGGCCTAACCGGTTCGGCTAAATTGAATAAGCTCAGTTCGGCAATCTCACCCAGACAAACCAATTCAGCTCTAAGTCCAGCGCCAGCAACTGCTGTACCACATCCCTCGCCAAATACAACATCCGGTGGATCGAATCCTTTAAGTTTGGGTGGCAGTAATCTGGCGCCAATTGCTGTACAACATCAACAGCAATCACATCAGCAACATCAGCAACACCAGCAACAAGTTCAACAACAACAACAAGCTGCACAATCTACCCAACAACAACATCAGCAGTCACATCAATTAGCAGCACAAATCCAAACCATGAAGGATCAACCACAACAGCCAATGGTAAGTTTCATGGAATTCGATCAATTCATCCCAATAAGGTCGATTTGAATAACAACTCGATGAATAGAGCTTTATTAACATTTCCACATTTCACGAGAACCAAGAACCTTAAGAGTAGTAATTAAATTCCATCCAAGCGAACCTAATTGCATTTAGAAAAACCCTATCCTTGCTGACTTCATAATAACTATGATTTTCAATTTGTAAAACTTTTTCTCTCCAACCCTTTCCATTTACGTATACATCGTCCTCGGAATAGGAGAAAAAGAAAAAAAAATTGAATATTTTCCACTTCCGCCTCGGGTCCTTATTGCATTTGGCCAATAATTCAATTCAAAGAGGGAAAACAAAAACAAACTATGGGTACATCCTTCGCATTCTATTTTCTACAAAGTTAAGTGGAAAATCCCGAAAGATAAACCACCACCACCAGCATCACCTCCACCGCCAGCAGCCTTCAGTTTGAAGAGGACTACACGCAAGGAACGGCCCAGGGTGCATTGATTTCTCTTCTGTCCTTTTGCTTTTTTTTCCGTCTTCCTAAAGCCTTGGGCTACGTCGAACGAGTATACGGAGATGGGTTTGTGTTAGAATTCCAATGGCGCATCTTCAATACTATAACACAAGTTCAGAGCGCCGTCCGTGATACTCGTACTTAAGCAGGAGGCAATGGAGATTTTGCTTCATCTACTACTGGTTGTACTTCTGTTTCTATTTCTGCTCCTACTTCTGCCACCGATGATGGTAACGAGGAACGATGATGATGATGATGATTACGACGAAGGATAGTGCACCCTTAAAACGAAGGTAGTACGTGTTTGAAGCATTTATTCGCATCTCTCTCGCTCACACTATCTCCACTTGTACAAGGATGGATAAACATGTTCCCACTGGAATAGGCTACCACTACCACTTCAATGGTAGGTAGGCAGCCAGCAGCAACCAGGCGACCGGCAGAATAGGAGCAGCAAAAACCAAACATAAGCTATGTGCAGTAGCAACACCACTTAACTGAATCTAGTATGTACTCGACAATACATATCACCAAAACATGACGAGGCACGTAGTACATACATACATATACCTCCAGAAAAGTGGAAGTAGTACCCCCAGTCATGTACATATACAGGCGACGTGAACACCAGAGAAAATAATCGTCTCCGCCAGCTTCTCTACCTTTGTACACATTCATTGCCTTCATCGTCCCGCATCACTTTGGTTTTTCACATTCGCCCAACATCGGATTCTCTCTCCCCGGGACCCAATTCGGAGCCGAAGCCGGGGCCGGAACCATAGCCATAGTGCTGATGTTGTTTTTGTTTTCCCTTTATTTTTTTTAGAAGTCGCGCATAAGCAATTGCGCACCTTCGACCCTTGTATGAAAAAGGAATGAATGCATTTTCCATGTACCCCACTGTAGGGCGCCACCTGCTCCCTCACCACCCAAGTAAGTGACTCCATATTCCGTGTAAGCTGGAAGAGATTTGTCCTTTACATACATATGTGTGTGTTTGTTTGCCTTGCTTTTAATGAGCGCTATCTACGCAATCCGTCTATCATATGAGTCGACTGCCAGACGTCGGATTCTCCTAACCACAACCCTGCAACTCCCGATGGCTGATGATGAATCCCACCATCACCATTCATGTCTCTTGAGGGAATGACGAAAATTATTTCTGGATCCTGTTTTATATTTAATGCGAAGGAAAATAGAAGATTCCCTCAATCAGGACTTTACTCGATACCATCATCTCCTATCCACCCACCCTCTTTCTCTTCTACTCGTAGTGTCAGCTGTCTTTCTCTCTCTCTTTCTCTCTCTATTTCTCTCTGTACATTAGTGAATTTTCCTAATTTCGAACTTTTGTACTATTCACCTTTTCTTCCTTTTCTTCGTTCTTCCGTTTTCATTGCGTACGAAGCATGATGATGACAATGAACGAGGGTTGGTTGACCACAACCACGACAGCCACCACCCAACAATAAGCGACCACCACCTGATGGTTCTCCCATTGAGTTGGCGACCACCAGAGAGCATTTGAGTGGGTTCTTGTCTTCCAAGGATTATGTGCTGGTCGGCCAGACAATTAATATCACCCCCAGACGGATGAAGGAGCTCGTTTCTCTCTGTTGTTCTCGGGACGAATTCTCTCCATCCCACCACTCGTATCTCCAATCGGCTGTCTTTTTTTCCTCCTTCACAAACACGATTGTCGTCCTGCACATGCACATGCAGAGATAATTAAATGCGAAATATATTCGCTGATGGAATATAAATATTTGATTTTCGTAAATTATAAAATTAAACCAGTGGATTCCCATGTCGCGGTTGATTTTTTCCCTTATCTACGACCAACCTTTGGGCCTTTGTTTACTACAGCATAAGACAGAGAGTGGAGGCGCCCTCGTAAAAGAATATTAATTTATGAGTAAAATGCAATCGCAGTTAATGCAAGTCTATAAATTCGTTGATTTGTTGCAATTGCACTCGAGCATGTAGGGTTGTTGTTTTTTCGCTTGTTTACTTGTCATTTAATGGCACGGCGGTAAAGCTAGTGAAAGTACGAGTGCACGAGTATTTTTTTATTAAATGCAATTTAATATGCTCATACATATGTACGTGTAGCCGTTGTCGAGCAACATTTTACTTCGATCGCTGAGTGGATTGTTTAATAAAAATCCCATTCATGCGTCTGATCTCGAATGTACACACCAATATAACGGTGATGAATGATTTGAGATCTGAAGTGTCTACATGTTTGTTCGATAAACGAAAAAAAAAAGAAATGATTTTTCGTATTGAGTATTGCGCGATATGAGGATGTGGACGATGTGTGTGGTTCACGTGTGGATTCCATTAAATGGATATTTGTTCGAACATCTGTTGGAATATTAAATCAAACAATGGTACGTGTGAGATGGTTATGCGCGGTATTTGTAAGATTTCGGGCTTGAGTTGGGTGATGGTGGAGCCATCAGAATGGGGGGAATAAGGGCGTCATATGGTGTATTTGAAGAAAGTTTAACTGGAAAATAAAGACGACTTATTTGAAAGTGCGCTATATGGTCGGTTGTGAAAATATTGACCCCTTTTTCTGTTTTTTAATGTACTTTATTTTAATTACAGAATAAATTCAGTTCGGATTTAAGACTCGGGCTCCTTGGAACCTCTATTTTCTAGTTTAAGTGGCTTCATGCATATGTTAGTTGCTGCACTCTTACGAGCTTAGCTATTTATATTACACGCTGAACCTTAATCTGAACGATTTTTTCCCTTACAAACAACAAACTTAAATAAGGGGTTTCAAAACAAATGCGAGTGTAAGATGTGTGTTCAAAAAGTACCTCATACCTTTACTTCTCTACAACTGACAGGGAAGTCATATGTTTTTTAGTAACTTTTCATTTCGAAGCTATTGTAATAAGTTCAATTTTCCGAACATACGTTACGTTTTGAGTGGTCCATAAGGAGAGCTCAATTTCGAATCACGTTTTCTAGCACATTACCTGGTATCTCGGTAATAACAATTGTTATGGTGCCTTCCAAGGCTGTTGATTTAACGATTCGATTCGCCTAATCCGTGCTGCATGTAGCGCTGTCTTGATGGAACCAAATGTCGATCATATTCAGATTGTTCACTTTGTGCAAAAAGAGTTCGAAATCATTGAAGGATAGCAGATACCATTGACGGTAACGTTGTTCTCACGGACATCTTTGAAAAATTCGAGCTAAGGATACCACCGGTCCATAAGCCAGATCAAACAGTACATTTTTGTTTTTTTTTTTGGGTGCGGGTTAAGGTTGTTTATCAGATTAAATACGACAATTTTATTTATTAACATACCCATTCAACCTGAATTGAGCTTCTTTACCGAAGATAATTTTTTGATAACAAAGCGGATCATCCTCTAGCTTTTCGAAGACCCACTCACCAAAGTTCGACGCCGTAGCAGGTCATCAGTTTTTGCACAAGCTCTTTTGTAAGGTTTTATGCCAATATCATTGAAAAAAATCTTCCATCGATTTCAATCGTCATTAACACTGTCGGGTACAGCAGCAATATTTTCCTCTATATGCACTCTACGTATACGGGTAGGTGGCTTGATGTCCAATAGTGTGAATTTCATTCGAGATCAGTGCTTAGTGCGTTCCTTTTGTGCCCGTCAGTTCTCGGTTGAGAATTAGCAAGAGAGTGGTCGTGGTGCAATGGTAACCATCACCGACCGTTGAGTCGAAGGTCTGTAGTTCAAGTCCATCCATAGTTAAGAACAATTCCTATACGGAAAAACTGTGCAACAACATCAGTTGTGAATGAGAGATAATCAAAAAGTGCTGACGAAGGCATAACACTCGCAGCATAAGATCATTTCAAAATTCATACTCTGTGTGTGCACTTCCAATATAATACCTTAATGACATGGATACAAAAGAGTTACTGTGAACTACAACCAACGCAAATTCAGTCGAATCTCTCAAATCCTATCTAGGACAACCACCCTCGCTGAACAGTGACATCTTCGACACAAACCATCTGCTCTCCGTCCAGGTTGTGTGACAAACACCATAAGAGCTACACTCTTGAACCTGCACGAATTATAAAAAAAAAATACCCTGCCCCAAAATGGGCTTTAAACAGTACGCCACATCCCATTCAGACTTATACGCAGTCTGTACAAGTTCTGAAAAGACTGCTTTAAAGTAAAGGCGAAGACACTTTGCACTGCATGTCTTTCATCATTCTCGAAGCGTGTCTGGTTTTCGAGCACCGGAATAGCTTTGCGAATGTCGGTCGAAGCCTTCTAAATGGTAAGAATCATTCTGTTGGTGTTCCCCTTCAATGCTTATTTGAATTTAGGAAACAACCAAAAGTCGCACGGCGCTTGATCAGGCGAGTATGCTGGGTGATCGAGCGTTGTGATGCTTCTTTAGCCAAAAACTATGCTACAATTAGAGTTTTATGGGACGGCGCATTATCATGCAACAACTGCCAGCTTCCTTGTACTCCGAATTCTGCGAAAATGACGAATTCTGCCTCATAATTCCTCCAGGACTGAAATATAATATTTAGCATTTACATGAGAACGGCGTGGCCCATTGGTACTGGCAAAACCCTCCGTAGTTCGGAATCGGCATTAAACTGTAGGTCCCGTTCACTTGTGTTAAAAACAAACCGCACACCACATAAGTGAATGAGAGAAGCTTGGCTCTGGCTCTCCGTGAGCTGTAACGCCATCTAAGACGAAGAAAATTTACATGCAGGCCTTATGGAATGAATTCCTTATGGAAAATGCCCTTGCAATTTGAGAAAACGCTGAGCATCGTCTTGATCCGACTCTTCTTCATCTGGTGACTGCATGTCGCGCTTGGAAGAAGCACGTTTCATCGCCAGTTACGATAGGAGGAAAGACTCTCATGTCTTTTGGTATTAGAGAATTTGGAACAAATCGCGAGGATCTACTCTTTCCCAAATCCCTGGTAAGAATGCGACTACACTTTTTCAGATGTCAGTTATCTACTTAATAAATCTCGCAGACACATAACGATCAGAATTTTATTGATTTTTTCAATGTTTTCTTCGTCTCTAGAGCTTCTCGGTTTCAGGGAACGTTCGTCGTCTTCAAGGTCTTCACGACCATAATGAAATTTAGTAAGCCAACGGACTACTTATACACGGGATAGACACTGGTCACTGTAAACACTTTCCATCAATTCGAATATTTCTTGAGTAGTTTGGCCCAGTTTAAAACAAACCTTGATATGCGCCCTTTGCTACATAGTGATTTTTGACAAACAGGTTATAATGTCATAGCTTTTGACAGAACAATGGCAACGGAAATCAGTGTGATTTGTTAATATTAAACCGTCAGTTTAGGCTTACATTTTTATCATAGCAATGTTTGGAAATCAATTTTCGGTCGTAATAATCATATTCCCTATTAAATATTCGTGTGCCAGTTAGACAACAAAATATTATGGCCGAACTCATAAGTGCGTTCAGAGGACCTGCACATTGCGGCGGGTTTCGCGATAAGATAAATTTGAAGCAAGAACTGAAACCTCTTGATCATCGGGAGCCCCAAAAATTCTCCAATTGGGCTCTGTTGAATTTGAAGACCTGAATTTCATCAAAAAACCATCTTCAGCGATGAAGCTTAATGAAATAAAATATGCCATATTGAACAGCAACAAACCCACATATGTATGTTCCAAGAGACTTCTGCATCCCAAACAGTGAGGATGTAGTGTGGACTTCATATCGGAGGTGTAATTGGACCGTATTTAAAGATCAGCGTTCAATGCAGTTCGCTATCCTACCATGCGGGAAGACCTTTTTGGCTAAAATTGGATGGACCTGACATCAGTGATATGTGGTTCCAACAAGTCGGTGACATATGCCACACAGCTGATCAAATAGTTGATCTATTGAAGGAAAAGTTCGATACCTCGAGAAATGGTGTAGTTAAATGACCACCTCACTCATGCGATTTAACGCCATTGGATATCTCATTTTTAGAGTCTTATATAGGTATGGCCAATAAGGTTGGAGGAGCTCAGAAACAATATCGAACGCGATATTTCCGGTCAATACAAGGGTGGTCCGATAAGTACTTAGCCTACAAAAGAAAAACTATTTTTTTTATAGAAATGGCGATTTATTTCTCAATACAGTCTCCTTTAAACTCGATACGCTTGACCCAGCGATGCTCCAACTTCTTTAACCCGTCTGAAAAATACGTTTTCTCGAGGTCTGCAAAGTAGGCCTCCGTGGCGGCGATGACCTCCTCATTCGACTGAAATTTCTGCCCGGCGAGTGACTTTTTCAAGTTTGGAAATAAAAATAAGTCGCACGGGGCCAAATCTGGAGAATACGGTGGATGGGGCTGCAGTTCGTAGCCCAATTCGACCAAATTGGCTGTGGCGAGGGTGGAGGTGTGAGCCGGTGCGTTATCATGGTGGAAGAGTACTTTTTCCTTCGCCAAGTGGGACCGTTTTTTTCTTGAATTCGGCGTCGAATCGGCCAAATAATTAGGCATATTACAGCCCTGTGACCGTTTTGCCCTTCTCCAGGCAGTCGATGTGGATCACATCTTGTGAATCCCAGAAAACGGTGGCCATCACCTTTCCGGCCGATGGGATAGTCTTCGCCTTCTTCGGAGCACGTTCGCCGGGTGAAGTCCACTGTTTCGACTGTTCCTTGGTCTCTGGTGTGTACCAGTGGATCCATGTTTCGAAACGACGCAGAAACTCCTTCGGATTGCGCTTAAACAGCGTCAAACACTGCTCTGAAGTGGTCTCACGGTTTCGCTTGTTGTCCGGAGCGAGCAAATGCGGCACCCATCGCGCCGATAGCTTTCTCATGCGCAAAATTGCATGCAGGATATGACCCACGCGATCTTTTGAAATGCCTACCATCTCAGCTATCTCGCGCACCTTCAATCGGCGGTCTGCCAATACGAGATCGTGGATTTTTGTCACGTTATCCTCCGTTGAAACTCGTTAAACCAATTTTTGATGGTCGCCATCGAAGGAGAAAAGTCACCGTACACAGCATCCAAACGCTTTTTGATTTCGCTGCGCGATTTTCCTTCCAAAAACAAGAATCGAATCACCGACCGATATTGCTCTTTTTTCATTTCTAAAATCCGCGGACACTCCCGCTTCCACACGCGGTCAAAACAAAACTACGAGTCCGATCCGGCTGAAATGTTGACAGTAGCCGTCTACTAGAATGTACTACACGATAGTAAGTTTCTCTTGCGATACTGGCGCCATCTGGCGGCGAGGCTAAGTACTTATCGGACCACCCTCGTATGTATGGAAAAGTAGTGAAAAAATCGCTCCAAAGAATCTTTCCCTGCAGTGGTCGTGCTCACTTTGGCATATGAACGAGATCGAATTCCATACTTACTGTGTACTGTCCTTAGTGAAAAGCTCTGGGACAATTACTCCTGCTTAAAAAACTCGATCGCCTTAAAGGTTGAACTTTAGTTGGCCAATAGGCCTTTAATTCCTGAAGGGAACAGGTGGAGAATTATCTTCGAAGACCGGTTTCGGTTTAACAACGTCAAGTGCGTCACAGCAAGAGCTACTAAGAGGATTAGGAAGTTCATCTGTTCCTTTTCCCACACTGAATGCTTCAGCAGTACATATTGATTCTTTTTCAGAGTCCTCACTATAAATTACTTTCCTTGCTCGTCTAAGCCCAGTGGGCTAATAGAGTCTCATGTGTTTTCTAAAGCAGTTTTGTAACATATATGATTTGTTTAATAATTCAAATTGTAATCCTAGAAAGTATCGATCATTCCAAACAGGCAACACAACAAATGTCACTTTTAATACAATTTTAATATTTAACGAATTTACTTGAGCATAATAGCCGCATTAACCCGTGTACACGCATCCCTACGAGGGTGCATAAATTAAGAATTTTGATTGGCCCTCTGCAACCATTCCTTTTCATTATTTTTCCATCTCGCCATTCATTTCGTTTCTTGTTTGCAGCCGCCGTTTCGCTACTGATAACAGAAAATTCATTATAATTTTATAGAATTCCATAATACGTATGTACGTACTTGCACTCCGAGGAGTAATAAATTTAAAACGAAACATACATACACGATGCCACAAGGAACGAGTGCACGTTCGAGCACTCGCATAAATAAGTTCCACTCGCACATGTTCACATTCGGCGATATAATTCTTCCTGTCTTTTGTCGAAGAGGGGAAAGGGCAAGATATAAATTCCTCACATTCTTCCTTGCTCTTATGCACTCTTATGTTGGCCTTTCATATCTCACCCTTATACAAAATAGAACAAAAAATAAAATTGACGTCAATTATTTCCGATGTGTACTGTACGGCAAAGGGAAAAAAGGGGTCGAAATGAACGGAAGGACTTTTACGAAAAGCTTACCCTTGTGAATCGATACGATTTAAGATCATACATCGAATACGAGGCTCAATGGTCTTGTTTTCGTGTCCCCTGAGAGATAAGCAAGTTGTTTAGTGTTCGAGAAAGGACGGGGACAGAAGTTTGCATATCGGCGGTATTCGTTCAATAGTTTATTATCATCGGTTCACTTGTCTCGATTGATGATAGTTGCGGAACGCCTTTTGCGAAAGTGGTGTCATGTGTTGAATTACACACCTTAAACGCGATGGATTGCGTGGTTCCTTTCGTAGAATGCCTTAGGTGCGATCCTTTTCCGTTTCAGCACTACCTTCCAAACCAATTACTTCTCAAACTCAAACCATACGTGAAACAAATTGTAATTTTCAACAGACAAGCAATTAACGAACCAAGGGATTACCATTAAAGCACAAGACGCCCTATTAAAGTTCCAGGGTCATTGGGTGCACACAAATCTATCAATCCGCACACACAACCGACGTAACATATTTCAGCTATATAGCACGTCAAAAGCAAGAGGCGTTATCGGCAAAGCCATTAAATCCCTTTCCATCCACGGCATAATTTTCTCCCCATTCCTTTAGTTGTGTTTTCCCTCCTTCGCGGACATAACACTCCTTCGTTTCGGTGCCGTCCCCTTACTGATGCCCCGATGTTCCGGCATTGCGACTCATTAATGAGCTCATTTTTAGGGGATACACGTTAAATGAATACAAAGGAAAAGCTATGTCTATGCCTTTACCCGACGTAGCCGAGCGTGTAGACTTAATTAGTTTGCATTTAACGCAAATTTATTTAAATTCATTCTTTTCGTTTTTCATTCTTTCCAGGCTCCGATGGCCTTCTATCCAACCTGGCAGGCAGATCCATCTCAAGGATGGCAAAACCAATTTATCCAGCAAATTCCACAGAATAGCCCAGCAATAACATCGCTCAATTCACTGGAATTCCAGCCTCAAAGTTATACGTACCAACCGCCGAATGGATATGTTCAGACAGGCCTTGGATTCGATCCGAATTATGGAAGGACATACGCGGCACCGGTGCAGCGCTACGAATTTCAGACCCAACAAATCTCTTCGCCAATCAACCAAGTCTCATTGCAAAGCGTGAGTTTCGCGCCAACAGTCACATACGCTGGACAAGTGTCAACCGCTCCGGCACCACCGCCCGTGGTTCTATCGAATTCGTCGGCCTCGGCAGCTCAACAACATCAGTTGCAAGTGGGCGGGGGCTCTGATTTGAACAAGACGATGTCGGGAAACGACACGCCTGGGTATCCGCGGGTGAGCAGCGTACCGCCGCGCTCACTCAATTGTAACGGGTATTCAGGCGACTTCAGCGGTAATCAAGCAACTGGATCTCAAGCAGTAGCACAACAACAGGCAGCAGGAACTGCACCAGCTGGCACTACACCTAGTCAGCAGACATCCAATACAAGCGCACAGCAGCAAACGCAACAACAGTCCTCATCTTCGCCTATGCATCCACCATCAGCACAAAACTCTCAAACACAACAGCAACAGCAGCCAACACAACAAGTACCCCAATCGCCAACACGGGGACATATGACACAGCAACATCAGCCACGTCATGTTACTCAGTCTCCAAACCATGTTCCCCAATCTCCAAGCAGTCATACCACTGCTACCAATGGCAACGGCATGCAGCAATATCCAATTCCACCATCACCAAATCATAACTCTCAGCAGATGTTGCATAATCCGCATCAAGGAATGCATACACCCAACCAACAGCAGCAACAACAGCAAGTCCAACCGAATCACATCTCATCGCCGAGTCATGCTCAAATGGCAGCTCAAGACTGGAACTGGAACGGGCAAGCCCAACAACAACCCGGCGCTCCCGGTGAAATGTTCAATCAAGCCGAGCGCGTCAACCTGAATACACGAATCAAATCAATGATCCTTCGAAAGAACGATCCCAAGGATATTGGAGGCACCGACGTTCAAATGCAGGCGCCCACCGGCCCATCCGCGACCGCTGTCGCTCACGGTCAGCCTCAGAATCAGACCGGTCATTTTTTATCGTATAGCCACCATCTCCGAGGCGATTCAGCATTGAACGCCAATGGTTCTAGTGTGCCACAACAGCAACAACAACAGCAGCAACCGTCGCATCAACAACCAAGCGCGACAACAGCACCCAATGCAGCACTAACAGAACCACTCGGAGGTGGTGGCGATCAGATTTGGAAGCCACAAGGTCATTCGTTCAAGAAGCCACCGAGTAGCTTCCAAAACTCGGATCCACAACAGCACCAACACCAAACCACATCGCATAGTAGTAAATCAAAGAAAAAGAGCCATAGCGCGCCGGAGGTCGATAAAAACTCAAACGATCCTGGAGGGGGCACGGGTCTCCATCATCATCATTCTCAGCTCGGGCACCATCATCAGCGAGACTCACCGCATCAGGTGGAGATCAAAACCGAAAAGTCCAGCTATCCGCCAATGTCGGGCTACGGTCAGCATGCTGACCCGAATGCCTGCTACCCGGGCATGACACCACAAGGTCAATATCCGATGATCAAGCAAGAAGCAGGTTTGATGCCGCCCCAGCAAACCAACAAAATGGAGGGCTACGAGCGCAACTACCAGAATTTCATACAATACGCTGACTATTGCCAGAACGAGGTTCAGCCGGCAGGCGGTAATAGCCAGCCGAATCCACAGCAAGACTATCAACAACAACACGGCTATCAGAATCCTGCCGCTTCCTACTACGGCGCCGGCTATCAGCACCAGAACAACTATCAGCAAAATTTCTCGCCCAGCTATCAGCATCCGCCGCCGCCGTTGCCGCCACACTCATCGTCAGCATCAACGCCGTCTTCCTTTGGTTGTCCGCCGTCTTCCAATTCGACAAAATCTTCCAGTTCCGGCTCGAAAGGGGGCCACAGCCTAATGGACTTAGATCGTAAACACGAGCCGAGTAGCATTATCCCTTTGCCGATGAACTATGAAAAGGAGATTCCCGCACATGCATATCCAATTCCCCCGAATCGATATTCCATGATGCAGTCGGGCGACAAATCGACTGCAGACCTTCAATCAAACGAAGAAGTGGACAAAATAACCGGTTATCCGTTCCTAGGTGAGGGTGGTCCAGCAGCGATTAAAAACATCGTCGGATTCTCTTGCTGTCGTCAAGGCGGTACCCGTGTGCCGACAATTGAACACTTAAAAGACGGCACCTGTATGGGTATGCAGACAAAAGATGAAATCCTTGACGAGGAGGATGAAGAGACTGATGAAAATGGTGAGCCAAAGGCTCCGAGCAGTAAGAAGAAGAACGGAAGCGATGACAATGCCAGCGAAGAGTCACTATCGGCGCCGGCCGAAGTGGTTGTGAAACGAGAAACAATAAATCCGATTTTCGATACGTCGGATCGACTGGAGAAAGGCAACAAAGCCGAAATTCCCGAGTGTGATTGCTTCTCGTCGGACAAGAATCCCCCGGAGCCGGGCAGCTACTATACGCATTTGGGTAAGTCACCAAAGGCAATCGCTCGTAAATCAACTTAACTCCTTTCATTGCTTTTCACAGGATCATCGGCAACCTTAAGTGAACTGCGCAAGGAAATCGAAGATCGATGTGGAATTTCCGGAAGGCAATTGCGCATCGAGAAGATCGTCTATACCGGTAAGGAAGGCAAGACGACACAAGGCTGCCCCGTTGCCAAATGGATTATCCGACGTGCCGATCCAGAAGAAAAGATTCTTGTCGTCGTCAAGAAGCGGCAAGGTCACAAGTAAGATCCCACAACTTCCTCCAAACTTAAGCTCATGATTACTAAACTGATTTCTGACTCGTTCTAGGTGCAATGCAGCGTTTATTGTGGTCTGCATGGTGGCTTGGGACGGAATGCCGCGTCAAGAAGCCGACAATGCATACAAGAATTTAATTGGCAAGCTCAACAAATACGGTTTGCCTACAACACGTCGATGTGCAACCAACGAAAACCGCACATGTGCTTGTCAAGGTAAGTTTGCCTCGTAACATTCGCACGCAAGCTGTCAACTAGAGTCAAACGTCCTCTTTCAGGCCTCGATCCCGAATCATCCGGTGCAACCTACAGTTTCGGCTGTTCGTGGTCCATGTACTATAATGGTTGTAAATACGCACGATCCAAGACCGTTCGCAAGTTCCGTCTCTCCGTTAAAAACGAGGAGAGCGCCATCGAGGATCACATGAACCTCCTAGCTACCGTGCTGGCGCCGCTTTTCAAGCAAATCGCACCACGTTCCTATGACAATCAAACAAAATACGAAAAAGAAGCGCCTGACTGCCGACTCGGTTTAAAACCGGGAAAGCCGTTCTCGGGCGTTACAGCCTGTCTAGATTTTTGTGCACACGCTCATAGAGACTTGCACAATATGCAGGACGGTTGCACGGTGCAAGTAGCTCTACTCAAACCATCGAATCGTGACGGTCGAACACCAGACGATGAGCAATTCCATGTGTTGCCTCTCTACACCATGGATACAACGGATGAGTTCGATAGCGCTGAGGGGCAAAAGGATAAACATCGCACTGGTGCTGTGCAAGTCCTCGACAAGTGAGTGTAGCGTTGAGTTTTGATCATCAGACTCATTTATCATTAAAATCCCTTTTGCCGCAATAAAAGCATATCTAACGTGACTGTTATGTTTCTTCCTTTACAGGTATCCTTGTGAGGTACGTGTGCGATCAACACCGCTCGTGCCATGCCGAAGGCATGGGAAGAAACGTAAGGACGAGGAAAGTTCTGAAGGTGCTGCTGGAACGCCAGCACAACAGCAAACAGCTTCGCAACCACCGCCAGTGACACCGAATCCTCCGCCGCCCACTAAGAAAGAATCAAGTAAATCCAAGTCAAAAGCAAATAAAAACCAACAACAACAGCAACAGTCACAAAATCCACCGGCGACGACAGCGGCTCCACCATCCACGCCGTCACCGCGATGTCAAACGCCAGTCACCAACAATCCCAGTCCAGCTGGCAGTGCGTTCTCAACGCCACCAGTCAATAACGCTCACAACGGAGGTAATAACAATCTAATGTCGACCAATTCAAGTCTCATGAACATGGCGACAATGATTGACACCTTCACAGATGCCCAGCTGCAATCGAATCAGATCTCAAGCACCGTCTTGGATTCTCCCTATTCGTATGACTATCAAACGGGTTCCTACATCGACTCGCGCAACTACTACGGTAACTGGCCACCGCCACCAGCCGCTCATCCGGCAGCTGCCCCCCATCCAGCTACACAGCATTCTGTGGCACCTAATCTAGCGACGCCACCGAACCCTCCGATGGCCGTAACCGCACCCAATAGCCATCATCATCAGGCGCCACTTCCACCAGCACCCACAGCTGTTCAACATCATGACGGCTATGGCAATTTTAACAACCATCTTCCACCAGTTGGAAATCAATTGACTCAGCTTCAAGATGTTCGTGGGGATGTCAAGAGCCGTGGTGGCAGTGAAGAAAACCCGGACTCCACAACGCTAGTGAACAATCTCAGTGAGAGCAGTAAGCTTACACCATTGACTCCCATTACCAATTTGGGACCGCCACCGCTGGAGGAAGGATTCGTCAAGCCGAAGCCACCGCCCGACTATCAATACTCACAGTATCCGAACAACTATCAGATGTATCCACCGCCGCCGCCAACGTACTCACCGTACGACGCGTACAACAACATGAATTACAACTACGGCTATCACCATCAGCCATATTCCCCGTACAGCATGTATCCGCAGCAAACGCCTCCACCCACTCCACCGCCACCGTCTCCCAATTGGAACATGTATCCGCCGTCCACATCGACGCAACATCCACTTCCGCCACATGCAGCCGCTGCAGCCGCTATGCATCATCAGCAAGCGGCCTACACCCCAACAGCACTACCACCGGTGACCCATACTCCACATCCACATCATCAGCAGACAACTCTGCCGCCACAACAGCAACACAATCCACATCATCATCACCTCCAATCGCTGCCGCAATCGCCTTTGCACCATCATCAACAGCAGGCCCCGCAACAACAACAACAACAGCAGCAGCAGCAGCAGCAACAACATCAACCGCCCCCAGTCGCACAGTCCAAACAAAACTCCCAACAACAGCCGCAGCAACAACAACAGCAAATGCCAACACAACCGCAACAGCAACCTCCGGCTGTGCCGCAAACTGCACCGCCTATCGACCATACGCCGCCAGCAAACGTCACCAATAACGGCGGCGGTGCCACGGTCAAGGCCGAGCCAATCGGTGAAGTAACCGAAATCAATGACAACCTCGAAGCATTCCAAGATCCGCAAATGGGTGGCGTTGCAATAGCTCTAAACCACGGCAGTGTTCTGATCGAATGCGCCAAGCATGAGATGCATTCCACAACGGCTGTCAAGCGACCCAACCGCCATCATCCCACACGCATGACTTTAATCTTCTTCCAGCATCGCAACTTGAATCGCTCCCGACACGGCATCGACGAGTGGGAAGAGAAGATGCGCGTCAAAAAGATTAACACCGAAGCCGATGCGAAAGCCAAAGAAGAAGGCCAAACGAAAATCAAAAAAGAACCCATCGACGAGGATGATCTGGACGAGTGTAGCGGCGGTAGCGGAAATGCCGGCACCGGCAACGGTAGTAGCGGCAGTCGAAAAGATGGCACATCCGGTAATAGTAATAGTAAATCGGACGGACATCATGAGGCAAAACGTAAAAAAGAGCGCGATAGCAAGGCAAAAAAAAACTCCAATCAAGAGCAGTCAAAAAACGAGAAGATGGTCCTCCGTGCACCGACCCTAACAACTACTTCGTGGACAACTTTATTCCCCATGCATCCATGTGTGGTGACTGGGCCCTACCAAGAGGGCAGCAGTAGTCCAACATCAACAACGGCCCCATCACAGGCCTAGGTGTCGGAGGGCTGAACAACTCAACTGATTCAACCTTCAAAATAGGGAAAATTTTAATTAAAACCAACTCTCTGCTCAATGATTGTGATTAAAAATGATTTCTAAAAAGAGAAAATGAGGTAAAAAAAAAAATAAACACAAATTTGTATAAAACGCAATTGCGTGCGCTGTGCCATAAATTACAAATTAAAGTTGAATATAATTCGAAAGGATCACGCATCATCAGCAATTTATGTATTATCGTAAGACTCTCTCTCGCATACGATCCACACAACATCCACATCCATATTAGACATGTATTCTAGTAGGCTTTGAATAGTTTTTTTGTTTACTTTCTCTCTCTCTCTCTCTCTCTTATTTCTCTTTTGCAAAAAGAACGATCGACTTGGAGATCGTACAAAGGATAGTTTAGAAAACGATCATCGTTGCCAAAAGTACAAAAACCACATAAAACAGAGAACTACCATATGCAACTACAACTCTTTTGTTTTCTTTCAAACATATTTCTCGCTATTCCTCTCTCTCTCTCTCTCTCTCTCTTTATGTCTGCCTATTTTCGCTACAGAAAAACAACTACAAGAAATACAAAGCAACAAATTAGAAATACAATTAAAGTAAAACAGACACAACTGCTAGTTTAATTAAATGACCATCAACAGTTCACCCCGCTCCACAGCGGGATTCATTGAAAAAAAAAAATACAAAAACACAATTTTGTTCTTCGTTCTTTGCTTTTAATTATTAAAAAAAAGAAATGTGTGAATGCGACGCATTTTTACTAACAAAATGTTGTGAGTTAAAAGCAGAAAACAAAGGAAACAAGCAAACAAAAACACAATCCACTACGCCATGTATCTCATAAAATATTTTTTTAGCTATCATGTATAAAAAAAAACATCATTCAAACATCCCTTCGGTAAATTCTCATCCTTAACAAAATGAGCAACAAGGAAACATTTCGTTAAGGACGAGAATTTAATGAACAAAACAAAAAAGAAAAAAAAACGTAAAACTATAAGAGATGAAAGAGAAAATCTTTTATAACGATAAGGGCTACTCGTAGGATTATTAATTATAATTTAAATAAAGCAAACAAGAAAAAATAATTAAAACAATTAATTTGTTTAAACATAAATAAAGAGGAAGACATTAGATCGTTTTATTTTATTTTTTTTTTATATAAGATTCTCTTTTAATTCTATATATTTTTTTTTGATTTAAACTTAAGTGTTTTATTTCATAATTTTAATCGAACACGCGTTTTTCAAAGCTAGTTATATACGCGTACATGCATATGCTTATACGTAAGACGCGCAGACATTATTGTGGATCAAAGAAAGACTCGAAACCAAGAAGTATTAAATATAAAACAAAACAGAAAATAAATTTTAAAGCAGAGATAATGTTAAATATATATTAAATCTAATTCTAGTAATATGCATCGCATTTTTTTAGTTTTTCCTATTTTTCCTATCGACATACTTTCTTTATTTAATTTTCCATCCATTATCTGTTTTTTTTTTTCTTAAAATTCAAGTGTCATTTCTTGATTTGATATTTCTATGAGATACGATAAACAATTGGAAGACAAGACCGTAAACTTAAAAAAGAAAAAAAAAAAAACAAAAATCTGTTGTAATGTATGCTATCCTTTATTAATTGTAATTTTATTTATATATATTGTGTAGAAAAGGAATGCTTATGTTCGTTTTCTTTTTTTTTTTTTCTTAATGATTATTATTATTATTATGTGACAATGGTACGTATACATACATAAATATTTTTTTCTCTTTTTTGATAAATAAACATGATTTTTTCGCTATAAAACTTTGATTTTTATTTGTTTTTTTTTTCACTTTTTTTGTAATTTTATTCTTTACTTGCGTGAGTGACATTCGAACCTTGATCACTGAGTCGATGGACTTACGACATCTTGGTTATCATAGAGCAATAAATCATCATCCACACTAATGTTTGCTAATTAGCGGTTTTTTAACGCATTAACCAAGATCGTTGATTTTATAGCACATTTTTTAAACCAAATTGTGTGTATGTAACAAAGTAGTAAATATATCAGAGGTGAGTTTCTTTATGTTTTCGAGTGTGCTGGAACTGATCCGGGCAGAAAATTAAGAAATTTTAATAATAAAATTAAATGTGGCGGATTTGGAACAAAAAATCGTTATTTTTAATATTTATATATTTTTCCAGATATAAAACGCGCAGAAATTTGCAATGTCCTTCAACCATCGGTGCATAAAATTATTGAAGTTCAACAGGAAATTTTTGTAAAAGTGTAAAAATCTCCCCAAATTTGCGTTATTTTCCATTTAATATCCAACGCATCGTTCAATTTTAAAAATGGTGGATTTAATACGCCTACCTTCGCATGTACAGGGATTCACTCTTAGCCTAACCCAGAGACAGCGGCATGGACGTTGTAGAATTATGGCTCCTTTGGGGTGCTTGATTATAGTGGGACCCCTCGCCTCCGACAATGTTCTAGTGATCCTCTGATATTCATTTTTTTCCTTCATACATGGACTGCAAGAAATATCGTAAAAATTTGCAGTTTACATATCGGACAATTAGAGCAGCGTTTTTGTTTATCTTGTTGAATCGTTTTATATTGTTTCTGTTGTTTCTAGTTACTACTTAGGCCTGTTCTGACGCACAAGACCTCACACAACTTACTCACACCGGAGAACCATACGTGATGATGGGCCATATTAGGGCCTAGTAACATATGCTTTTTACCCTGTGATCAAGTTAACTGCTGTGAAACAGATTCCTTGTCTTACTGGAGGTTAGAAAGCATCTACATATATGTATGTCTATTGAAATATAAATACTGATCAAGTCAGATACCACGATATTTAACCACGTTTGTCACCACTAATGTTTGACTGGCTATGTTGTAGTGAATTTCCTCCAGTTCATTCTGGTACCCCTTGGGTATCGTTTCCGACTTTTGGAAGTCAATTTTTAACTTCCAATCATCGCATCGTGTTGAAGACCTCAATTTTTTGGACCTGATCTGTACGCTAAACTTGTAGATGACATCGCAAGATCACTGATCTCGACGTTTAACAAAGCATCATTGACAACTCTTCGCCAAACCTCCAGACATGAGTGTGTTCCTTTCATGTTTGGAACTCCCATCTACGACACGGCCTTCCTGACGGTCTTTTTCCTACAGGTTTTCCACTCAATATTCGTTCGACTGTTCGTTACTGTCCATTCGTTGTACGTGTCCTTCCCATCTTATTCGATTTTATTACTCGAGTTCTTGATTGTGTAGTTTTCTCGATTTGCCTGTTACTTTGTCCTCCTGTTTTCCACAATTATTATTATTTTTAGATGGCTCCATAGAGAGCCAGAGTCAAGCTTCTCACATTCGCTTATGTTGTGAGTGATTTGGTTTTCGCGCAAGTGAACGAAACGAGTGTAATGCGGATTCCCAACGGCGAGCGCCGAAAAGCTTTTTGAAGACATGTGTACAACGGGGGGTTTTGCCAGTATCCCGCTGAAGAGAGAAGCCGCGAAATAATCATTCGAAGGCGTTGGTGTTATCGGGATCCGAACTCGCTCATCACGCGTCAGCGGCCGACACACAACCCACTGCTCCACGGCGCCCACATGCCGCCCTTAAATTTATTTCAGTCGACATTCAAACGACATATTTTGGCAGTCAATATGGTACCCAGATATTTGAATTCATCAACTTTCTCAAAGCGTTTACCGAGTACAGTCAGGTGCGAGGCTTGGATCGATCAAATTTGGCCGGCGTCCATATATTTAGTTTTCTCTTCATAGCTTACTTCTTTAACTGCCATTATTAGGCTTTCTACATTTCTTTTAACCATTTCCCTACTATCTCTCAGCAGGTCCAGATCGTCAGCGTAAGCGTTATTCCATTAAGGACTACTCCCCTCTCCTTTTCTTAAAGGGACCTCATTACGAATTCCAGCACCAAATTAAATGCATAGAAGTGACAAGGTGACAAGGTATCTCCTAGTTTTAATTCTTCACGTGTCCGGAATATTTAAGATGAGACTTGGTTTCCATTTAAGTATACTAGTATCAGTTTCATCAACTTTTTCGGGATTTGCAGCCCCTTACAAAGGCGCTCGGTGTATAGAGTCATATGCTTTTTATAAACCTACGAATAGTTGGTGTACCCTTTCGTGGAATTCACATGAACTCTTTTAATGAAGTCTTAGCATATGATTTAACTATAATTTCATCTACCGACAGCGCAATTCTCCAGGAGCCGAACGTCAGAATATTAGTTTCATCAATGTCCGAACCCGCCGTCCCTTATCGTTCGAATCATTTTCCTTGCTTATTGAGTACTTCAATTAGGGTTTGGTTTGCTCAAACTTAAAACGTTATATTGCCGAAGAAAGTACTTCACATAATAGAAAGGGTCGGTTAAGCAATAATCTCTCTGATACTTTTTTATTGAATGATTCAAATCGGCCAGTGATAAATCAAAACCATTTTCCTTATAGACATCAATAATGCATTGTTTCATTTCAATTTAAAAAAAAATCTTAAACAGTTCTACTGGTTCGCTTTTTCGAATTTTACCCTTTACCGTTTCATCAGAATACATATTTTCATCATTTTCCCATTGAAAATTGTGATCTCTTTCAGGCTCAGCTTGATCTATTTAGTGAGTTTCTATAGGTTCTCCTATAAATGACACTCGGTCACTATTAGAATCAGAATTATCTGAAGGACCAGAATTATCCGTCATTAATATGTAAAGGAAACATTTTTCTGTTAAACTTCAATAATTTTATGCACCGATGGTTGAAGGATATTGCAAATTTCTGCACGTTTCATGTCTCAAAAATAATAATAATAACAAATTTTTTGTTGATTTTTTGTGCAAAAACCGCCATATTTAATTTTTTTCGTCAACATTTCTTAATTCCGAGTGCGGATTCGGTTTCAGCACACCCGAAAATATAAAGAAACTCACCTCTGATCTATTTACTACTTTGTTACATGCACAAAATTCAGTTAAAAAAAAAAAACGTTATAAATACATCGATCTTGGTCGTTAACCGGTTAATATCCCCGTTCTCACCATCATCGACAAACCATGTTCCGCTTTTCTCACTTTTTCTTTTCAATTTCATTCTCTTATTGCTTATTTGTTGATTTTAAGCTGCCTAACGCAACCTCTAAGCTATGATAAAAATGTATTCGGAACTATGTATTGACAATTCAACTATATCGAAAGCGATGACAAACATTAGACACTTAACACAATTAAAAGAAAAAAAATAAAACAATTTTTTTAATAATATAACCAACGTAAAAAAAACAAAATTGAGCAATTGGGAGGACATTTTGTAAAAAAAAATAAAGCAAATCTATACATATACACACATATAGTATAATATCGTAAACGAAAATGGTAAAACCTTTTAAAAAGTGAACTCACCACTCCGTTTTTTGGCAAAAAAATCAAGAAATTTAAAAAAAAAAAAAAAAAGATTATAGAAAAGGACAATTAAAACGTATGGATATTAAATTACTGAAAGTTTGTAAACGCATATATTTTAGATATAAGAAAATATTGCAGAAAAAAAAATCATAGGCATTATAAAAAAAATATAAGAGAAAACCAAAAAATGGCAAACATACCCGTAACTTGATTTAAGAATAAATTTAAATAAAACAATATAAATAAAAAAAATCAATGTACATTAGGATCACTTTAATGATAAACACCATTAAGGAAATCAAAAAAAAACAATTTTCCTGTTCACTATAAATATATTTTTTATCCAAAATAAGCCAGAGAAATACTGAACTTGGATTGATTTTTTAGTTTCGTTTTATTTTATTTTCTATTTTCTTGAGTTCTTATTTTATTTTTATGCTGCATCTTGGGGTATTATTATTACAAAAGAAAGACTTTATGGGAACTATATAATTCATACATGATTATTGTATAATTAGCAGTTTTAGAAATGCTACATTTTGATTTATTTTTACTGAACGTACGCATTATGGGAAAGTAAAATATATTTATGTATATTATATACATAAATCAAATATATGTATATTAAAAACAGAAACAAAACGATGAGATTGAAACAACACAAGAAAACAGAAAAAAAAATTAAACATACAAAATATATTTATTACATATATAAAAACAAAAATAAAATTTAAACTAAATCCGTCTGGTGTGGTACTGTTTTCTGTTAATTTATCGGAACTACGAGAGTATAGTGAACAGTTCTTGGACTGGCACTGAAGGTAAAAGAAAATCGGCGTGCTGTTTAGCAACAATTCCAATTCTTCCAATTGTTGTACTGTAATGTTTGAGCTCATGAACTCTGTCGACGTACCCATCGCGGATGAGCCGATTGTCTCTGACACCCCGGGTGGCGATGGTAAATTGCCGGGATACGATCTGTATTGTATACTTACCTTTCGGAGTTGATATGAAGAAATGTTGGGGAAATAAAATCCGATGAGAGTGTGCTTTTGTGGTATCTACAATCGGGGTAATAAGCCCCGAAGAACAGGTTTTTGTAGATGACCCATGCGATGTGGTTTCGGGTCATTTAAACAAGAATATTGTCCATTCTGTTTAGGCCTGCCCCATCGTACAGGACCTTATTAGGTTTATACTTAACTAACTAGGACTCTTGCGTTCTGACCATTCTATGACAGACCATAAGGCACTGCCTCCCAAACACACGAATCTTTCTCATATAAGATGGCGCTTCATTAAACCACACCGGATAACCATACGTGATGACGGGCCTTATAAGGGCCGCGTAGCATGTGATTTTTACCCTCCAGCAAGCGTCTATATGTCTAATGTAGTATAAGAAGCATGATCCAAAGGTAATAATAATAGGCTATTTCCATTTTTTTTTTGTTCGCTTGCTTATCGTAAAAAAGCAAACAAGTCGAAAGGATAACATCAAAATGGAGTAAACGAAATAAGAGCTGTCATCAAGTACTTTTGCTCTTGTAAAATCTAACAAAAACATACACAGCGTCTTGTTGAAAAATTTAAGGGAATCTACACCTCCATATTCGACTGTAGCAGGGTTTAGAAATTTAAGCTGTACAGTACATCCACTACAATTGAATATCGTGAAGGACGCCCATCCATATCCCTCACTGAAGATAACATGAAAATTCGAAAATGTCGTGTTGGCCATCAGGCATATAGCCGAGGTCGCAGAGATCTCATATGGCGTTCAAGAATGTTTGCGAACGAATTGCATACGAGGGTGGTCCGATAAGTACTAAGGGTGGTCCGATAAGCCTCACCGCCAGATGGCGCCAGAATCGCAACTTACTATCGTGTAGTACATTCTAGTAGACGGCTACTGTCAGTACTACCACTACTAATTTCAGCCGGATCGGAATCGTAATTTTGTTTTGACCGCATGTGGAAGCGGGAGTGTCCGCGGATTTGAGAAAAATGGAAAAAAATGAATATCGGTCGGTTTTTGATGAGCCACATCCAGGTGCCCCGAAAACGGCTACCACGGAGGATAAAGTGACAAAAATCCACGATCTCGTATTGGCAGACAGCCGATTGAATTGCATTTCAAAAGATCGCGTGGGTCATATCCTACATGAAATTTTGGGCATGAGAAAGCTATCGGCGCGATGGGTGCCGCGTTTGCTCGCTCCGGACAACAAGCGAAACCGTGAGACCACTTCAGAGCAGTGTTTGACGCTGTTTAAGCGCAATCCGAAGGAGTTTCTGCGTCGTTTCGAAACATGGATCCACTGGTACACACCAGCGACCAAGGAACAGTCGAAACAGTGGACTTCACGCGGCGGACGTGCTCCGAAGAAAGCGTAGACTGTCCCATCGGCCGGAAAGGTGATGGCCACCGTTTTCTGAGATTCACAAAATGTGATCCACATCGACTGCCTGGAGAAGGGCAAAACGGTCACAGGGCTGTAGTATGCCAAATTGGGCCGATTCGACGCCGAATTGAAGAAAAAACGGCCCCACTCGGCGAAGAAAAAAGTGCTCTTCCACCATGATAACGCACCGGCTCACACCTCCGCCTTCGTCACTGCCAAATTGGTTGAATTGGGCTACGAACTGCTGCCCCATCCACCGTATTCTCCAGATTTGGCCCCGTACGACTTCTTTTTGTTTCCAAACTTGAAAAAGTCACTCGCCGGGCAGAAATTTCAGTCGAATGAGGAGGTCACCGCCGCCACAGAGGCCTACTTTGCAGACCTCGAGAAAACGTATTTTTCAGACGGGTTAAAGAAGTTGGAGCATCGCTGGGTCAAGTGTATCGAGCTAAAAGGAGACTAAATTGAAAAATAAATCGCCACTTCTCCAAAATTTTTGTTTTTCTTTTGTAGGCTAAGTACTTATCGGACCACCCTCTTATGAAAAGGTCTTTGCGCGTTGGGCACCGCTTTTTTTTTAAGCTATTGCATAGCTTTTATCTCGGGCTTTGAGCGCGGCGACCGAATCAAGAAATTCCGTAACGAAAATAAACCTTTTATAATTGGCGCGTGCACAAGGGGTTATGGCTACCCCTAAATTCAAGACAGCACCGGCACGGTCAAGATACCGGTGCATATTGGTTTTAAATATTTGTGGATTGTAATGAGTGGGAAAAGTTGAGCTGGGAAGACGTTCCACATTCAAGTGGTTCGGCTAAAAAACGAATCTCTAAAATTGACTGTGCGTCCGAAGACAGGCTTGAGGGTGAACTGATGCGCATTCCGGGTGAGACGTGTATTGCGGTTGAATTTTTGAAGGGGGGGCATAAAACTAGTTAACTCATTTGAGCATTGTTTGTTAAAATAACGATAAAACAGAAAGAGAGAAAGAGGAGACATTGCGTCGATGTTCGACTGAGTCGATCAACTTCGCTATATTGTTGTCTCCTATGAGTTTTATCGCTAGGTTTTTATATTCTATCTAGCAGATGCAGAGGGGACTTGGGAGCACCAGACCAGATATGAGCGTTGTACTCAAGCTTAGGGCGGATGTCGGCCTCATAAATTGAAGCCAGATCATTGTTTGAGGAAACGTAGACGTTTCGCAGCGTTCTTGCCGACCTCGAATATGTGGTCTTCCAAATAAGAATTTTATTAACACACATACCAAGGATAGAAAATTTTTCGGTTTCATCAACACAAGCGCCATTGAAGGATAATGGCTAATTATTGATAGTTGTGTTTTGGAAGCATTAAATTTCACTCCATGTCAAGGTCGGAGTTTAATGTGTGTTGCCATTCCAGTTCTACGACCGAAGAGCAGGAACGTGAGTCCTGGAACGAATATGAAAAGCTAAGAGCTCTGTCATCAGCGAAGGAGTGTATTGGATTAGAAGTAGCAATTAAAATATCATTTGTAAAAATAAACAAGAGTGCCGGTGACAGAACAGAGCCCTGGGGAACACCAGGGTTTATTTGTTGAATATCAGACTAACCGTCCAAAGTAACTTGAATTGAACGGCACGAAAAATAATTTCTAATCCACAGAAGAAAAGACTCATCGATATCGATACCACGCATTTTCGACAAAAGAGACTGATGCCAAACTCTGTCAAATGCTTTGAAATATCGAGCCAGTGGACCTATTGCTACGGAAACGGTACTGCCGGTCATTAAAAAGTTTCCACGATTCAAGATATTTCATACGCTGACGATTTATCAGGCTTTTCATGACCTTAGAAAGACATTAGTGCTATGAATCGGTAGAAGGTAGGTGACGAAGATTCGTCCTTTTTAACAACAAGGCTGGACAAAATGCTGTTCTCCATCTACTCGGACAGAGATCAGAAGTGTGGGAAATATGAAAATCTTATAGTGGTCTTGCCAGCATGGAAGAACACCTCTTCCCAAGTATTGGGGGAATACCAACAGGAATTGGGGGAATACCAACAGGAATTGGGGGCATACCGTGAAAATCGCAAAGCCGCAGTTGTGATGGCCGCACCCTTCCTATAGCCAGATTTACCACCCAGTGACTTCCACCTATTTTCTCGGCTCAAGGAACACATCCGCGGCAAGAAATTTGAAGACGATAGCGAAGTTATGGCCGCATTTTGGAAGAGTCAGGACAAAGAATGTTATTTAACAACAATTTTTTTTCCCATAGTCATTACGTAAATAATATACTAAAGGTGATTTGGCATTCCTAACCTGGTGAGCTTATAGAACAAATCACACGGAATCGATGGGCTTTTCAAAGTCGACCAGACAAGCACCCGTACATTGTCTTTTTTTGTCAATTTTAAGTGGTTTGCATCGAGAGTCCTATTTTGAGTTACTTTTCCAAGCATAATAGCTGATATCCCTCTAATAACAGGTCTAATGTTGTCTTTCAAGGATGCAGTTGAAACTGGCTTACGGACATAGATGAGTGATTTGACGTATCGGCATAAGAAATAGCCTAAAGACGTTAAACCATACGATCTAGCCGCATGAAGACACATTGCTCGCGAACTTATTCCTTGATTGTTCCATAGATTCGCGTACGTGGCATGTAGCGCCGTCCTGCTGAAACCATATGTCGACCAGATACAGCAGTTTTTTTTATATTAACATACCCATTCAATCAGAAATAAGCTTCGTCGCTGAAGACACTTTTTCGACAAAAAGCGGATCTTTATTCAGTTTTTCGAAGGACAGTTCTTACACGAGCTGTGTTTTAGACCTTGCGTAAGATGTTCCACGTAGTTGAGTAACACAATCCCAACTGTAGCGAATGGCCACGATTGGACCTTCGATTGGTCTTCACTGAAAACACAAAGAACAAAAAAAAAACACCGTTTATCAGGTGGTTTGAGGAGAATAACATAGACCGACTCGGGTAGTCTTCTTTGTCCCCGGATGCCAACCATATAGAACATTTACTCTGATCAAATGGATTGAGGTAAAGAAAATAATACCGGACTGTTTTTAAGGCGAGGCGTGATATTGTTCACGCTGCGTTAGAGACTAGTCTTGGTCATAGTATACATAATAACATAAGGTATAATATACAAAAAATAAATGGCATACTTTGATTCATCAACTTGAGTAAAAATATTATATACTTTTGTAATTTTCCTGTTTAATTTTTGATAATTAAAAACCAAACGGATAAAAAACACACATAAGCTAGGGCTAATTTGTGACATGTGTGTATTTCCATTAATCAATTCTACAACTGTCAATTGGTCTTATAACTTGACAATTTATTTTATAAAGTTTTTTCATATACAATAATTCACTTTAACCCACTTGACCATCCACAACAAGCTGAATACTCCTTCTTAATCTTCTTAATCTGCGCAATGGCATCAGGGGCACATTGGCGGTATTACTCCAACAATCGTTTACTGATTAGTAGTCGGAAGAGCTCATCGGCTTTAGTGCTATTATAAACATGACTCCATGCAAGATTTTACTTATTATTCCTAACATATCCACATCAAACATATACCACTTTTCGTTGACTACACTAACTTCCTTTTTCCCTTTTTTCCGGCGTCGTTATGGTCAGAGGTGTAGGACCATAACCTTCCCACTTAACTGCGTTCCTACTGGTCCGCTTGTGGGATCCGCCGGTTTAACCTCAGAAAGTAGCGGCAGGCTTCCCGGTTTGGGATTACTTCATCGCTGAGGCCAATCAAATGTTGGTGTTTTTGCAATTGTTTGCACCAATTGTTTTTCGGCCTGCCTGTCTTGCGTGTTGAAATTGGAACGTTGATTGATAACGCCTCTTGGACGGGGTTCAAAGGATCTCTCCTTTGAACATGGCAATACCAACTGAGTCGGTCGCGCTCTATCTTTCTTGTGATGGTTTCTTTTACGTGGAGGCTTCCTCGGATCTTTGAACTTCTAATTCTGTCACGCTTTGTTACTCCCGCTGTCATGCGAAGCATCTTCATCTCAGCTGCCGTTAATTTGCTCTCATACTTTTTGTGCATTGTCCAGCATTGTGAACCGTATGTGAGCGCCGGACGGACAACTGAAGTGTAGAGCCTTCCTTTCAGCTTAGGGGGCATTTTTCGATCACAGAAGATGGCGAAGTTTTCCCGCCACTTCATCCACCCTACGCTTACGCGATGGTTGATGTCGTCATCACAAGTTGCTTCTTTATTAATCATAGATCCCAGATATTTAAACGTTTCACACTTGGGAAGCACTCTTCCATTCAAGTAAATGTCTGGAATAGGCTGATGAGGGTCAGAGAACGGGCAGCACAGATAGTCTTCTTTGAACTAATACGATACCCGTGTCCCTCAAAAATGTCCACCCACACATCAAGTGCTCGTTGTAGGGACGCCTGATCATCACTTATAATGGCTCCATCGTCAGCAAAGAATAGCTGGTGCACATTGGGGTCCGTCACTTTTCCTTCAAGCAAGCAATCAAGGACTGCTATAAAGAGCAGTGGGCTGAGGACGCTCCCTTGGTGTACACCGACTTTGATTGCGAACCCTTTGGTGACTCCTGCGGTGCATCTTACTCTTGTCGTTGCTCTCTTGTACATGTCCATGATCACTCGCACGTAGGTTTCTGGAACCTACCTCTTTGTCTTAGCGCTACCCATAAAAGATCTCTTGGTTGCCGGTCAAAGGCCTTCTCGAAATCAACCAACACCATCATGATCCTTATACTTTGGATTGCATCTGTTGTTGATTTACCCGAGACAAACCCGCACTGGTCATCAGATAGTCGTATTATTTTCCGCAGTCGGCTATCTAGTACCCGTTCAACGATCTTCATGGTGTGCGACATCGGCTTGACAGAACGGTAGTTATCACAATTTCGCGTATCACCCTTTCCTTTGTGCAAAGGAAGAAGATGGCTTTCCCTCCATTGATTAGGCATAGTGTCGCCTCTCATAAGTTTGGAGATAAGAACCATGAGCCATCTAGACCCGATGTCTCCCATCTTTTTCCAGAACTCAGAGGATATCCCGTCCGGCCCAACAGCTTTTCTTTTCTTGGAGTTTTTAACCACGTATCGAACTTCTTCGACTTTGATGTCGGATATTTCGGCATGATTCGGGGCGGCTCTTGGAAAGTACACTCGGGGAAACTGTTCGTTCAGAAGTTCCTCGCAATACTGTCGCCATCTGTGGAGAATTTTTTCGTCTTCTATAAGGAGTTGGCCTTCAGCATTGTTAATAAACTTTGGGAAATGAATCTCCTGAGCATTTCTTCTTCTCTGGGCGGCTATCTTAAAGATATTTGCTCCTTTGTTCAAATTGTTTTGTCGAAGCTCCTGGGTAGCCTGGTTCCTGTCAGACGCGGAAGACGATATTTCTTCCAACTCCTGATAGAGGCCTTCCATGCTTTTCGCTTTGAATTCGGCGCATTTTTTCTTCGCGATACCTTTGCAACATCTATATACCTTTTCACGGCGAGCTTTTTCCTCTCTATTAGTAGAAGAGCACTTTGACCAAGCTTGGAAAGCCATTTTCTTTTCGTGTATCACTGTTTCGGCTTCGTCTGTCCACCACCAGGTTTCTTTTGCGTGTTGGCAGGGGCCTTTAGATGTTCCGAGCAGTGATTTGGCTTTCTCCAGGCCAGATTGTTGTAGGGAATCCCACATGTCTTGTGCTCTGCGCTCCTCATTACCAACCTCATCGATAATGGAAGAGAGGTAGTTTTTCATGTTTGTAATAAAAGCTTCGCCTTTTCCTTTATCCAGCTTATACCACTTGATTCTCTCTGACACCTTCGTTTGCTGCTTTGACTTCTTACTCGCCTCCATAAAAAAATTCAGTCAGGAGGAGACGGTGTTGAGGGGCGATCGCGTCTCCCAGGATCACTTTGCAATCTTTAACTCGTGGCTTCATGAAACTGGATACCAAATGATAGTCTATTTGAGTTTCATTTCCGCCGCTGCTATAAGTGATCAGGTGCCGGCTTTGTTTGACGAATATGGTATTTAGCACAATAAGACCGTACGACTTGCACATGTTTAGGATATCTTCACCTGCAGAGTTCCTGGTGCCGTATCCCAGCCCTCCGTGGTAGTCTTCATAGTCTTCGCTTGTCTTCCCGACATGTCCGTTTAAATCTCCCCCAACAAACAAAAACTCTTCCTTTGGGATGATTTTGACAAGGTTGTGGAAATCTAGCCAGAATGCATCTCTTTCTTTTTGGACTTTTGGACTGGACTTTGAAATGGTTAAGACGTTGCCAAGTAGCTCTGCCGCAAGGATGATGGCGATTCCGTTTTTTCCTTGTTCCAATCCATAGTAAAACATCTTGTAGGCTTTTGTTTTAACGTCCAAGAAACGTGCCCGATAACCGGTGTTTCGCCATTTCGTCTCTTCTACGCACAGGATGTCTACTCGCCTTCTAACCATAATTTCTTCAAGTTCATAGCTGCGACCACTCATGCTTCCAACGTTCCAACTCGCGACTCTTAAGTGTGGCTTACGCCGTTGCATTACTTTGCTATCCCCCGGAAATCCTATAGCTCTGACCCGAGCATTGCTGCTCGTCCCAGGATCACGACCATTAGTAGTGCCTGGCGGGGTAGTGCTTTTCCATTTAGCGTTCTTTTCCATACTGCTACGGTTTGACCGTTTTCTTTCTTCTCCTCCTTTTTTTGACACGGGCATGCTCCAGATTCTTTTTTTTTTTTTTGTTTGATCTTACTCTTACAACACCGGTGATCACCAGACGTGTCAACGCACTGATTTGCATGCACACTTGTGGGGCAGTTTAATGGTGGTATATGTGTCCCTAGGCTCACCTTGGTATTTTCTGCCTAGATGTGATTTTTGTTTACCTTTGTTTAGTCGCCTTTTACGACAAGCGAGAGGTATCGCTGCAGGGATATTCTTAACCCGTCTGGACAGGACTTTTCACTGACTCCAATAACTATACTTAAATAATTTATCGAATTATTTCACGCATTTTACTCATAATTGTTAAAATCATCCTTTAAGCCATCCCTGTTTAGTCGATGCACCTTCAATATTTTCAAGTGTCTTTTATCTAGCAGAGACACCAACCGTGTGTGGATAAACCGATTTGAAGGAAAGTTTCGTTCATACTGTACGAGTACCCGTTTATCATTTAAAGTTTGAATTCGAAATTTTTCTGTAACGAATTAAAACCTGTTCCGGCTTTAAACAGTGAAAAATAATTCTAATTGTACTCTTTAGTACAGTCTAGTTAAATAAGTAACCCAAGGGAATAGGTTCCCAAGCTTAACAAAGGAGGAAGTTGCAAAATTAAAAGAACAAACACTTCATCAAGTGGCGCCTTGGCTCAAAATTGAGTAGAACACACACACATGTATTGCCCACCATAAAGAGTGGCGTTAAAAGTGTTCAGTCCTGGAACCGCATTCCACCGCTCCAAATCGGATGACAAATGTACATTTTCTTTCCAGAAAAGCAAAAACATTTGTTAAAACACTCGACGACGTTGTTAAAATCATGCCATTACAATTTGACTGACGTTATGCACGCATACCCGCTGGCAGTTTTGTCCGTTCGCCCTTAGATGGTGAACGCATGCCACCACATTGTGCCCATCTGGAGATGGGAATTAAAATTATATCTTATGACACCCGCGACTTCCCCAGAAAACAGAACAACCGCCGTCATGTGCATCGCGCCCGTCTTCCTCTTTCGACTTCGGTTTCACGTTCACAACGGCACACGAGGATGTTAATCGCCGCATAGCCTGCTGTTAGCCGACGGAGTGCAAAAAGCACATATTGCTGGATGATGGCAGCATTCCTTGATTATGTGTCATCGGTAATATCCACCACAGGCAGTAATTGGTGTTGTGCATTTCTATATACGGCTATCGAGGGTTGTAATTGGTTTTCAGGGAAATGCAGGAACTGGTTCTGGAATAACACACGACTGAATCATGCACATGAGCCGGTATAGTAAAATCGACTCGTGTGAATCCTCATGGACTTATAAGTTCTCGATGAACCATACCGGTCACGTTACCGGATAGTTTGCCAACTTCCAGTGGCTCCGTACAAGACATTCTTCCACGCAAACAACAATCACTGATAATGCAATCCTCGACTGCATCACCCCTGATGACACCCGAGTCAAGCAAACGCGATAAATGTATGATTTCTTCGTGGCAATCTTATTTTCATTTTCCTCTTCAGATCGTTTCCTCTTGTTTCGAATTTATTATCTTCTGCACATTCACTTCGAAATGCACTTGAACCTGTTGCTGAACCTCATTTGCCCATCAAACTGACAGACCAAGATATAGTCGCGCCACGGCCTTAACTTGCTGGTGCTTAACATAAATTCGCAATAAATTATGAATCCCTCCATCCGTGCGATAATCGCAACCGGAAAATGTGTGTCGTCTCACGATAGGATCGCAACGGCTCCACGACAACTCGAGCTATATGTGCCTATAACAACCTAGGGCTACTACCAATCATATGTCGGTTTCTTCGTCTCGTCGACAAGTGGGTAGACAAAGGCTCGACGAATGACAAAAATATTAATTGTTTCCATCGGGCTAATGACAGACATGCTGCTGTTGTTGGGCACACAAAAGGGATTAGCAGTGTGACCGTATGCCCTTGTAAATAAATCGCACTTCGTGGAGGTGGTTGCGATCACCATGATCATCATCATGATCGTGATCAATTCGATGATTTCACACAGAGATACGAATCAAAGTGAAAAAAGAAAAACAAAAATTAAAAACAAATCACCGAATGCGCCGAGAAAGTGTAATAACTGACCTCGAACTCTCCTCCAAATGTGATTGAACTGTCCCGCGATTCATTTACATTGAACACATCGCCGCCGTTGACGCGATCTTGCTGCCTCCTTCACATGTATGCGCCGATGGAGCACTCTCGTACACTCGTGCGACTGTGGCGCAGCAACAATTCACAGTCAGCCAACAACCCCGGCGCACAAATTGGTTACTAAAATAAAAAATATAAAAATTTTTATGGGAAGAAAATAAGAAAAGAAAAAAACAAGAAAAATAATAATGAAACGAAGTCTTTACCTTGCTGCTGCTGATTCTAGGTAAAGCTCAATGGAGTAGCAAAAAAAAAAAAACAAATCGAGACGAAAACCGAGACAAGTTTAACAAAGGAACCAGGCGGCAGGAAAGCGGATGAGGAGAAGACCGTCGCATCGACCGAAATGGATGCAAATAGGCTCGCGTAAGTCAGTGGAAATTAATGTGAGGTGTCGAAAGTCTAGGACATTGAAATGCATCGGTGTCTGAGCGAGTAGTGCGCAGTTAGTACCATACTCCATCCGAGGACGGGTTCTTTTAATTGTACGCTTGATTAATAAATGGGAGTTTGATTACAGCGCAGCGCCATAAATTATTCAACACTAAGTGCTAGGGAATATGATGATGGAAAAGTAGAACTAAGCTTTAAAGTCTCATCTAACAAGACTCCGCCGATGCCTTATTTACTATGTAGTCGAATTCTATCATTTCTCTGGGCGTTTTCTCCTTTTTCTCATGAATTCGCTGAAATACCAAACTGATCCCAGCGTCTCTGCCGTATGCAACATACGGGACGTGAGGATGCGCGTGGCGGATCAATTTTTTATTTGTTACTCGCATGTAGTCTACCTGAATGACGGACATACCATGTTATAAGGCCACCAAGGGTGGGGCACTAATCCACTAAATGTCTGCGGGTGCCTGTTCACTGCAGAACTAGAAATGGAAATTCCACAGAATGTGGATGAGTTCGCATTCTTGAGCAAAACTAGAGTTGCCATGTGGTCTTGAATTTCGAATGCAGCTTCTTAAGATCAAGCGAATGGAGCTCTGGTTATCCCGACTTTTGTTTTTTTTTGGATTCTGTTAGCGTCTGTGGATGTGTGAATGGATCCTTGGCGCGAATTATTTTGACGGCACGTTTATGGTAAGGTAGACGCTCAATTCCACGTAGGTACATCTGAAATACGCACGTTGGGCACGTACTAACCTTTGCGCTCGAAAGATACACGATTTGTGTTCCTTTTGTGGTATGGCGCATTATTTATCTGATTCATGGTTTGTTTTGTTAAATGCGAAAGACAGGACTCTTTCTGTGGTTTTTTTCAGGATGTGATAATTGCTACCGGAAGGCGAAGTAGTCGATTATTTCTTATACGGTTACGCATAAGAACGATTCTCCACGAAAACAAAGACGCGGCTGTTTAGCCGCGGTAAATAAGGTTGAACGGATGGGCTATTTCGGGCGAATTGACAGAGCCGCCCTACCGTGATGAGTCTACGATTCCGACACTGAAGAACGATTCGGCGGAAGAGAACTGCGATCTATATCGACTGCCGCACATTAAACAGATGGCAGAAAACCATTAACTAAGTCGTCATCTTAGCACTTGATGGTGATACATACGCCTGAAAGAGTAGTTGTCCTCTCTCAAATCCCTTGTTAGAAATTTTATTAACTTTCCAAAAATGTCTTCGGCCAATGTGTTATAAAACGTCAGCGATCATGTCTAAAAATGACGCAAAATTGTTGATATTTACATGACGTTTTGTGATTTTCATATTTTCCCACTTCGTTCAGCGAAGTCTGACAAAATAAAAATTTAGTTATCGACCAGATGGGCCCACCGTTTAAGGTTATAGTGAAGTGTCAGAAATAGTTCTGACAGGGTGATTACTTGGACCAACGGAAATGGTCAATGACTGCATGATCGAGTGAAACCGTTCGAGAATAATCAGTGTGGTTTCAAACCGGATGATTCAGCCGCATGTGATACACGTCGTATTTTAACATCCCTGCTATTTCGTCAGGCTGTGCAGAGTCACAGTGGGAAATGCTCGCTGTTCGGTTTCCAACCGAGAGGGTGGTGGGGGTGGTCGTGGAAATCGTCAGCGACTGTTGAGCGGAAAGGTCTGTAGTTCAAGTCTGCCCATAGCCAAAAGCAATTCCTATACGGAAAAACTGTCCACCAACATCAGATGTGAATGAGAGATGATCAGAAGAATGCTGACGAAGGCACAACGCTCGCAGTATAAGATCACTTCAAAATTCATACTCTGTGCGTGCATTTCCAGAATAACACCTTAATGACATGGAAACAAAAAAGTTACTGTGAACTACAACCAACGCGACAAATTCAGACGAATCTCTCAAATTGTATCTAGGACAATCACCCACGGAGAGTAGCGAACGACCATCTTCGACACAAACCATTTGGGGTGCAAATGTCCAGGTTGTGTGACAAAATGTCATAAGAGTATAACTCTTGCACCTTCGCGAAAAAATATAAACCGAAATCCTCAATACGACAAAACGATTTAGACAAGGCGATTCATTGTTTTATGAGATCTTCGACGTATTCCATGAACGGATCGTACTAGACTTCCTGGCCAATACAAGACTACACAATTGCTCACATACGTATATGATATTATCATCAATGAAGTGTTTGAGAGAATTGAAACAGAGTGAGGACAAAACCAATTATAAATGGTGTCTCCAAAGAAGACGCGCAGCTGCGACCCTATTATCAGAACGTCACCTTTGGCAGTTGAATACAATGTTGCCCAAGATTATGAAGTAAACAACTGCCGACAAACCATGAAACGCTGTACCCCCCAAGATTTAGGAATGATCTTAACCACTTTTTTCTCAGATCACTGTTTTAAACCCAAAGTCAATTCCGGCAAAAAATTTTCCGACCGCCCTAAGCCAACCCGTGTTCGACTCTCTGCTCGATGCTCTCAATACCTCTGGAATCTATGCCCAGGCCTATGCGGATGATGTTGCAATTCTCTCTATCGGCTCATGTTTAGCGACTGTATGTTATGTCTCAAAGCACAGGCGGCGCTAAATGTGATCGAAGACTGGTGCACGAATAACGGGCTGTCGGTTAATCCTCTTAAGACAGATGTCGTTCTCTTCACGAGAAGGAGGAAAAATACTGGCATTACTCAGCTAGTGCTAAAAGTCATTCCCATCCCGATATCCAAGGAAGCTAAGTACCTGGGAGTCATCTTAGATAGCAAGCTTCCTTGATCAAAGCATGTACAGTCAAAAACCACCAAAGGGCTGTCAGCTTTTTGGCAATGCAAAAGCATGGGGCTTATCGCCGAAAAAGGTCCTCTGGCTCTACACGGCAATGATAAGACCGATAACCTCAAACACATGCAGCTGTCATCTGGTGGAACAGGCTAACACCCAATGAGGCTTTCCCCCCATATAGCTTCCAAAAAAAAGCCCACCCATCAAACACTTAGGCGTTCAATTGCACCAACTGGACTAAAACGTGAAATAAGACGCTCCGAAAGGTCTCATAGTACTCATTTCGACAAGAATATCGCCGTTATCCGAAGGAGTCGCAGATGAAGCCTCAACCGCGATCAGATGGCCTGCCTCTAAATTGACCACTACGCGTTCGTCTCTGCAACGCGGGTGACAATAGACATTTCGAAAGATGCGCTTCCGAGGATGCCTAATGACTCGCAGATACCAGCAAGATAGACCAATTTGATCGATATGACCACTTTTTCCTGAGTTTTTTTGGAGGGGCTTACCAGAGCCCCCTTTGGAAGGGTGAAAGAAAAGGTCCGAAAATAGTGCGAGCATTTATTGCCCGAAGTTCTCATCGAGACGATTAAAAAAGGTAGGGGAAAGATCAACAACTGGAATGAAAGCCTAAAAGTTCAAATAAACATTTAAGAAAATAAAATGAAAAATTAATTTTAAGGATATAGCAAAACAACATTGGCTGTGTGGTTCTGAGCCAACCAGCTTAACTTTGAAGTCGTTAAGGATTTTGTCTCCCTTCGACCGCCAGTGGCAAACAGAAGGGATATCAGTGCTGTGATCAGACGCATTACCCTTTAAAATCCCTTAAGAACCGGGTTCTCCTCTACAGCGCAGAGGCCTAGGCATTTAAAAAAAAATGTATCCATTTTTTATTTCCATAATAATGTAAATGACCCTTTATGGAAGTGAAACTTAGTCCCTGGCAAAGAAAAAAGATAAATGGGCTTCGGCTCTTTGAAAACAATGTCTAAAGGAGAATCTCCTATGGAAAGAGGGGCAAGAAATAAGTGAATTGAAATACTACGCAATCAAGAGCTCGAGGAATTCGGTACTTGCCCAAGATGGGCAGGACACGTAGAACGATGGGTCAGTGGACGAACAGTCAAAAGAATAATAAGTGGAATAAGACCCCATGAAAGCCACGCCGTAGTTAGGGGGACAATATAACGATGGACCTAGAAGAGATCGAACAGAACAGCAAAACATGGAAGGAACGCACTCATGACAGAAAGGCTTAGCGAAGTGTTGTCAACAAGGCTCTGAACTTCCGAGTTTTAATTAGAACTATCCTACGCTGGAAAAAAATGCTTAAAACTAGCTTAAATAAGTTAAGTAATTCAAAATTCCTCACTGGCCAAAAATGGATATTCTAGAGTACACAGAACAACTTAAACTTTATATCTCGGCCTTATGAAAACACACAGGTGGAACGGGACCTCAGCCAGGGGTGGTCGTGGTGCAATGGTAATCATCATCGACTGTTGAGCCGAAGGTCTGCGGTTCAAGTCCGTCCATAGTTAAGAAGAATTCCTATACAGAAAAACTGTGCAACAACATCAGTTGTGAATGAGAGATGATTGAAAAGTGCTGACGAAGGCATAGCACTCGCAGCATAAGATTACTTCAAAATTCATACTCTGTGTGTGCATTTCCAATATAACACCTATATATTATATAACAGAGAAAAGATTTACTGCGAACTACAACCAACGCGAATTCAGTTGAATCTCTCAAATCCTATCTAGGACAACCACCGCCGGAGAGTAGTGAACTTCGTATCTTCAAACCATCTGCACCCCGTCCAGGTTGAGCCTATACTCTTGAACCTTCACGAATTATATATAAAAAAAAAAAAAAAAAACTGGTCATGCTGCACTGGAAACAGCTGGCTTTAAAGGGCATTGTGGCTTGAAGTCAGGTTCACCCCGAACTTAAGCGCCATATAAATCTTCATTTAGGCTAACAAACATACGGCTTTATGGCTTCTGGATAAGGTCAACGTGTTGAACGTTATTGCAGATTAACCCTCATTACTGCAGAAAATAATGTAACGTATTATGGATTAGGAAGCTGCAAGCGACGTGTGGTTCTTCTCTAGGCAGCTAGGTGCCTCCTATAAAAGAAACCGTATATATACGCGAACCTAGTCTACATCCTAGCAAACCGAGCTAGAAATGTCTGTATCTGATGGTTGCACAGGCTTTGTCTGTAGCTTTGCCCGAACATTGAAGGTTTTTCGTTCGTTTCGTTCTAATGTTTTTGACGTTTGTATCACATTATAATCCCCATTTCACCACAAAGCACTAAATCATTTAGGGAATGCGCTAAAATTGTTAAAACATTTTTACGAACTAAAAAATACCCAATTGAACAGACAATGGTCCTATTGATGATCTAGGAATATTGCTACTTTTGCTAAAGATTCTTAACTCTTGATTCCCCGTCGTACACAAGAACTATATTTGGTATTTCTGCGTATCAACGTGGGCAATCTTGCCATATAAGATCCAGTCGATGAAAGAACTGATGGATCACGTTGTGCGTTCGCTTTGGGCCAGCTAAAAACAGCTCCAAATTTTGTCGAAAAAAATCACGCGCTCAGTGATGCACAACATTTTTGTTTCGACGGCTTCATAAACAAGCAAAATCGTTGTCGACAGCAAGAGTCTCTACTCCGAAGAAGCTTATTGTTTGGTGTGGACTCTGGAAAGGCGGCATAATCGGGCCGTAAATAGCGATCGACATTAGGCCGCGATAATGAACTTTTTGTAGCCTCAATTGGATGACATGGGCCTGGAAATTGCTTGGATCCGAAGTGGCAAGGAAAATTTCCATTTCAATGTGCTAAGATCATGCGATTTAACGCCCTTACACCTTTTTTTTTTTTTTGGGGAGCTGGAGAACATCGTCATTCATGCTAGTGCAACCTCTCTGATAAAGGTATTGAATGTACTTTAATCTGCAATAAAGGTTTTTCAAACTTGAAGAGAACAGAGCTCTTGTTGTGCATAGATTTTACATGTATTCTGGCTTTTGATTTCTACTAGGCTTTCGTTGGGATATTGACTAGTGGATAAAGCCTCACTTATTTTCCTTATCTGATTGGAGTATTGGAGTATAAGCGTTCTCTCCATGGGTGGCACTCTAAGAGGGTAGTGGGACTACAGCTGTCTTTTGGATTCGGACTATAATTCGCAGCAGCTCACGCCTTCAGGCGAGGCATTTATTTTTCATTGGTCGAGTAGAAAGTAAAACTTGTTCAACGTAGTTTTATCGCGATTTTTGCTATTGTATCTAAAACAGATGTCGATTACGCGAGGTGAATGAAACTACAACTTATTCAGAGCTGTGCCCCTAAACCCAGGTTTTCGTGTTCTTTAAGATAACATTAAAGCCATCAGAAGCAAAATAGGTATTTATCACCGACATAGTGAAGAGAATGAAAACAACTGTGTTGATAATGAAAACACGGAATTTTTTTAAAAGACATTGAATAGAATATCAACGTCAATGCTGTCACTCAGCATCGCCCGTCCTTGACCCTAATAAACTTTGCTAATGAAACAGCAAATGCCTAACGGAATTCTGCTGACAACGTCCGATAGACAACGTTTGCAGAGATACACCTACATACATAGCAGATTCACAGGTTAAGATTTAAAAACTAGAAATAAATTTTCAACGTTCAAGAGGTGCTTTCTACACACCTACAGATAGTCTCAGTTGATCGCTCTCCCACTTGAATCGCTCGCAAAATGACACTCAAACAGGTGTGCTTCGAAGATGCTTATATGTATGTACTCGATGCGGTATATAATCTCTGAAACAAAATTGATGCGTAGTTCAACCTTCTAAATTGCCTGTAGCTCTTTGCTAGCCTCGAAGGCAGTTGTAACGAATTGTTGGAACAACAATTGTATTCAAGCTGTCAGATCAAATCAGCGAATCAATTAAGCTATGCTATGCATAGTACATCGCCACAGACTCTGGCACACCCGAAGACACATTGAGCCGCGTGTCTTAGCCCACGCGGGGGGCATGGGAAGCAATAATCATAGAAGACGAAACGTTGCTGTTGCTGCTGTTACTTTGCAACTCTCAATCACTTGACGTCATGTGTCCTTGAATTTGAAATACCGGCAAGCTAAAAACGGACCGAAAATCATCGAATTCATTGCACCCAACAAGCAAGTTTGAGAAAATAGCGTGCACGAAAGGAATAGAAAATCAAATAACAAACACAACACGCACACATCTACACCCGCATCCACATCAAGCAAGCAAGCGATCCCGCGAATCTGGCCAAAAAGCACACTTGGTCCACTGTTCCACTTTGGCTTCTCGTGTCTACCGCAAATCCCGCGACGCGCATACAACACACGTTATTTACGAGCGGCCGTTGCAAGCTTGCGAGCTTCAATCGATCTGGCAATCCGCGCTGCTGTGTGCGTGGTGTGGAGGAGATAAGATACGAGATATTTTTGGCAAACACAAAAGAAGAGAGCAACGACGCGAAAAAGAATCGAAAATTACGAAGTACGAGTACCTAGGATTGGGGGTCGGGGCGATGAAGATCGAAATGAACTACTCGGTTTGGATGGTTTGGCTTGATGCTAATTGCGCTCTTTGTATTGCTGGCAAATACCTGTGACGCTTTTACCAGCGTTTGATTAAAACTTTTTTTTTGGTTTGAAATGAGTGCTTTAGATTCTTCGATTTATCTGGGAATTCCACTAAACTAGTTGCCGGATCCTGTCAAGTCTATTTTAATGGGCCTAGGCTAAGAATAGATTGAGAGTTGTTTAGGAAGTCTTGACTTGAATACGTGAATGTGAAGACTGAAATCCGCTATGGAGGCGCGATTTCTGAATTTAAATTTCTTTCAAGGTGATCTGAAATCTATTTTAATCTATTTTCCCTACTTTTAGTGGACAAGTGGCAATCAAAATTTATTTACGAAATAAATGCCGGGGTTATAGCCAATGCTTCTTGATCTTGGGGGAAGTTTCAGTTTGTATATGTGATTTGCGAAGTAAATGGGTAACATCTGGTGAAGGTTTTAGCTAAATCGAATTTCGAGATATCTGGCAAGGAGAACGTAAAGGTTCGTCATGGAGTTTCCAAGAAAATTCAAACCTGGCGCAACTAAGGGAGTACGCTATATGTCCAGCCTCATGATGGCCTGTAATCACAACGGCGAAATATCTCGGCAATTGGAGAAGCAAGGAATGACGACGAGATATATTGGGACTGAAGATGTTGGTGTGGATCGCTATTTCGAAGGACCTACCCTAGAAATGATAGAAGGCCGATTTTTCCTCACCGGATCTTCCTGGATTTTAAGAATTTTCTTTTCCTTTCTTTATTTTCCCTCTGGCAAATTAAGTTATCTCTTTAAGGACTAAACTTAAGGTATTATTACAAAATTCTTTATGAGATTCTTTAAAAAAATAAACCAAAATTGTAAAAGTGTAACTATTTAATCGATACGCAAGGCATGATCCTGAGTCCTTCTTCCTGAGTCCAAACTTGCAAACGAAAATCTGATATCTACCCGACCTCCCTCTTCTTCAATGATTATATCTTAAGTGATGCCAACACTATCGCCAACTTTTCTATCAGCTTTTTAAGGTGGGTGTTGACTTTGGTTTTTAACTGGCAACACTGTTTCTACAGATTGTCAATTTGACAGGTGAAAGTTGATTTCTTGTTTTGCCACGATAAATAGACTAACGCCAGAACAATGCATGCAAATTTCGCAAACTTATTTAGAAAATAATGGTTCGGTTCGCCAAACTTGTCGTGCGCTAGGTCCATTTTACGGTTGACATAATTGTTTATCTGAGCAAGTTATTCGGAACACGATGACTCTTTTTCGCACCACGTACAGTATAGTGGATAATACGCATCCCCAAAGACGAAAACAGTGCGACGAGAAGAAGTTATTGTCGTTGGTGAGCGCAGTATTGAGGAAAGTCGATTCACCATCGTGCACAGCAGTTAAAGCTATGCCCATCCACTTTGTGGAAGAATTTTTCGGAAAGAATTTGGCTTAAAAGCTTACAAGCACCAGCTTATATGTACATATGTATTATACAAGTCGTCGGTTCGGTGAATGGGCCGAAGACATGATTCAGATTGATCCTTATTTTGAATGCAAAATTTTGTTCTGCGATGAGGCCCATTTTTGATTAAATAAATATGTAAACAAGCAAAATTGCCGAATTTCGAATGGAGAAAACCCAGAAGCCTTTGTCGAGACGCCCTTACGCCCGTTAAAACTCGCTCTTTTATGTGCTTTATGAGCTGATGGAATCATCGGCCCATATTTCTTTAAGGACAATGGGGGCCAGAATATTACCCTCAATGGAGAGCGCTATAGACACATGATTTCTGACTTCTTCGCTCCTCAGTTGAATGGCATTGACGTGACAGAGGTTTCAACAAAATGGCGCAGCATGCCACACGGCGCGCAATACCATCGATTTATTGCGTGCAACATTTGCTGAGCGCATAGTTTCCCATAATGGACCTGTGAACTGACCTCCACGATCCTGTGAACTCACACCTTTCCATTACTTTCTTTGGGGATATGTGAGGTCACTAGTCTCTGAAAGCCAACATTTGCCCTGTTCTTGCTGATATACGGCCCCAATTGCTCGATAAAGTAATCGAAAATTGGACTTCACGATTGATCATCCCAGCGGTGGTATGCATATACCCAAAATCATATTCAATCGCGAATGGCATAAAATTATCTATCAAATAAAGCTAATACAACAGACATTAATATTAGCTTTAAGTATTTTATTTTATATTGAATTTGTACACATCTAAAAAAAACACCCTTTATTTTCGAAGGTATGTACATACACTGCCCTACGAAAGGTAAGGATGAAGAAGTAAAGTCTTATGAAACAATGGATGAAATATCTGAACATTTTTTATACTTCGAATCGTCGAGAGGAGTTCAACGCGAGAATAGGAAAAGAAGCGACACATAAGCCAACAATAAGTGAAGAACGTCTCCATGACTCATCGAAAAATATGATCGTGAAACTACAATATTCAAACACAAGAGAATACACAAGACTACATGGACATCACCGAATGGAGCAACGCGCCAAAATATCAATATATAAAAAAATTCGACGTTGAAAAGTTGCATGATCAATACCAGGACGAAATTAATAACCGGCTCGCCCTTCTGGCATAGAAACAAGACGGGTTGGAGCAGTATGGTCAACAATAAAAGTTTTGATAAGGAAGCGGCGAAAAACTAGACTACTGTAAAGCCCCACATCTTGGTTCGACGAGGAATGCGAGGAAAAAGTAAAAGCCCGGAAGGTCGTCAGATTTCAAGCCCTGAACTTCGCGCAAAGATCACGCGAAAAAAATATCAAACCTTAAGAAAGGAAGTCAGTCATCTCTTTCGGGATAAAAATGACAATGGCAAAGGAAAAAGTTTGCTCAAACTTAGGAAGGAATGTGCCAATAAAAACACAAGAGCAATGTATGCAGGGCTAAAGGCTATAATTTTAGTTTAATTTAATTTTCGTGGGGGCGTACGCCCCCATTTATTGGGCTTAATTCAAGCTAGCTTAATCTAATCTTAACCTAATCTCACTTACTAGGTAGGGAGAAGGGGAAGGTGGTTAAGAAGGCGGATTTTTAGGCATCGAGTGCTGAAGTTGAAATCGAAGTAAGGATTCGAATTAACAATTCCCAGCATACGAGAAATAGGTTCATTGGAGCCATAGGCAGTACGGGGGTGGGTAGATAGAAGAGACGGGGATTTCGTACGTTGCGGGGGTTAGTGTTGATAGAGACAGAGTTATAGAGAGTCGCGCAGTCAATGGTACCTGAAAGGAGACGATGGATGAAAAGAATGTCAGATACAACTCTTCTTTCTTCCAACGTGTTCATGTTGATTAGTTTAAGGCGGTCTTGGTAGGGTGGTAAAATCAAAGGATTGCCCCAGGGGAGACCTCGAAGAGCAAAACGTAGGAATCGGCGTTGGATGCATTCGATTCTATAAATGTGGGTTTGTTGGTAGGGAGACCACACTTGGGAGGCGTATTCAAGAAGGGGCCGGACAAAGGTTATGTAAAGAGATCGGGTAACGTAAGGGTCCGAGAATTCTTTAGACCAAACCGAGTGCAGAATTAGCTTTAAGGATTATCTCATCGATGTGTGCCCGAAAATTAAGCTCCTGGTCACATAATATGCCAAGATCGCGTATGACTTGAACCGTGGAGATGGGTTGATTATTGAGGAAGTAGAGACGAGGAGGGGGTTTGATTCGTTTACGTGAAAAGGTAATTGATTGGCATTTGGAAATATTAAGATTTAAGCAATTTTTGGAGCACCAGATGGAAAAGCTATTGAGATCAGATTGAATAAGGGAAGAGTCATGACTGGAGGAAGAGTGTTTGATCACCAATTCAAGATCGTTTATGGAAAGAACGAAAAGAAGTGGACCTAAGTGGCTGCCTTGGGGGACGCCGGAGGAGGCTAAAAAAGGGTTAGAGAGGCAGATCTAAAACGAACATTGTAATAGCGATTTTCCAGGTAAGAAGATATCCACTTCAAAGAAATGGGGTCGAGGCCAAGGGAGGACAATTTGAAGAGTATCAGTCTGTGGGAGATTTTATCGAAAGCTTTACTGAAATCGGTTAAGATAACGTCGACTTCTTTGCCTGATAGGCTGATAGGTTAAAGGACACAAATTCAACAAGGTTAGTGGTTGTTGATCTGCATTTGAGGAAACCGTGTTGTCTAGGGGAGATTAATGACTTGCAGCGAAAACTTAGTGTTTCGTACAAAACACTCTCGAAGAGTTTAGATATATGTGTTAGTTTGGCAATGGGACGATAGTTGTTAACAACGTTCTTCGGAACTTTTTTGTGCATAGGGGGTATAATTGAGGTTTTCCATAAGCGGGGGAATTCACCTAGGGATAGGGATAGACTGAAGATTTTCGAGAGAGGGAAGGAGATGGATGAGGAGCATTTTTTTAGAAATATGGCAGGGAGACTTTCAGGTCCAGGAGTGAATTCGTCATTAAGTAGATTTAATTTGTTTTCGATGACATGAGAATCGACTGTGCATGGAAGAAATGGTCCAAGGGAAAAATTCGGTAGATAATCGAAGTATGAGAGGTCTGGAGCAAAGGAGTCGTCGGCGAAAGACTGTTTAAAAAAGGTGGCGAAAAAGTTGGCGATAATATTGGGGTCATTCGAGGTTTGATCATGGAAGGAGAGAGAGGTAGGATAGCCATCAGATTTTCTTTTCTAGTTAACAAACTTAAAGAAGTATTTAGGATCGTTCATAAGATTGGCTTGCGTTTCAGTTAAATAGCGTTGATAGAGGTGAAGGGCGGTAAAGTGGAGATAGCTGCCCAGGAAGTTAAAAAGCCATTAGGGGATTGAGTACGAAGGAAGATTGTCCACCGCTTATTTCTTTTGTTTCTTAGAGAACGGAGCCTGCGATTATACCAGGGTGGGGAGGTAGACGAAGTTGTGAGACGAGAACGTAAAGAGAGATAGAGTAGCATCATTTACGGTTAGGTTATCAAAATTGAGAGGGGCATTTTTAAGGTATTCATTTATTAGTTGAAATTTTGATTTGTGGAAATCGTAAGAGGCCAGAACTGTAGGGGGTTTATTCTGTGATGGAGAATCGTGAAAGAAGGAAAGGAGCAGGGGAGGATGGAAGTTATCGATGATTGAAAGGGAAAGGATAACAGGCTAAAATAGGTTTTATTCGCATTGATGATGGAGAGCACAACGAAAGAGTTGCCGCCCAATGGAGGACGTTAAAAAAATAGAGCAATTAACAGAAGGAAAATAGATATCTAGTCATAAAACAATATCTAAGGGGAAATCTATGCTGAAAAACAGGCCGAAAAAGTAGGCGAATGGAGAAAACTAGAGAAAACTCAGATAGGCAGGCGACGAGCGATGGGACAGTGGACGAACAGTCAAACGAATAATGAGTGGAAAACCCGTAGAAAAAGACTGCCAGAAAGGCCATGATAATATAGGAACGTACCTAGAAGAGATGGGACAGAACTGTGAAACATGGAAAGAACACACTCAAGACAGGGAGACTTGGCGAAGGGTGGTTAACTAGGCTCTGAACTTCCAACATAATTGTCGAGCAGTATGGTGAGAATACCTACTGCTTCAGTTGGCCGTCTATTCCTGTCGACTACTTATTTTTAAGTGAATTCTTCAATCAAACTGATAAAAATTTGGTCATTGGCGTCATTTTTTGGAAATTATTACACTTGTAAACTTAGGTTTTATACAGGGTGTCCCACGAGCAGTGTGCCAAAAAGCTAAAGCGTGTAGGTCTGGTCAAGACAAGAAAAAAATCGTTTGGGAGGGAGGGGGGTCTATTTCCCCCCATTTAGCCGGGAGGGGCAATTTTCTAAAAAATTGACTTAATTTGGAAAAAAAAATATTAAAAATCAACAGGTACATCCATAATGCCGTGATATACCTTTTTGTAAAGCCAGAAACCTCTTCTTTCATCTTGATTTTAAACGAAGCTGTTTTAAGGAGTAGTTTTTGAGAAATTAATTTTCAAACTCAAAATTTTGAAAAAAAAAATAAAAAAAAAACTTTCGAACTATTTTTTTTTCAAAATTGTATGTAATTAAGTAGTAATTTTTTTTCAAAAATTCAATGCTCTCATTAGTTTTTAGTTAAAAGCAGAAAATCGGATGCAAAAATGTCTTGTAGTTTTTGAGAAATTAAAAAAAAATCCGAACGAAAAAATCTTTTTTTTGGTTTTAACGCGGCTGGACTTGTAGGCAAATTAATGTATGAAACATTGACCTCTTTTTTATTATTTTTAAAAAATTCGGAGTTTTATGAGGATACAATAAAGTGATACAGTATTGGAATAACCCTGGATTAATTCTTTTTTTTTCATTGATAACGCCTGAAAACTGACCTGCGAATTTCGTCTGGGTACGCCCGCCGCCGATGGGTTCTACCCGAATTTTTGATTTGGTCCGACGCAATCCCTCCCTTAGTACAAGGAGGATGGCTATTATGCTTGGAGTGCCCAAATCTAGAGTATGGAGGGTGCTTCATACCGAAAACTTACACCCACGTAAATTCCCTTTACTTTTTGAACACACTTTGCGCGAGTAAGTAGCTGGTGTTCGTCGCTGTGAGAGTTTTTATGAATATTCATTAAAACCAAGCATAAAATCTTACATTCTGATAATTTATTGTTGAGGATCGCAAGGAGATAAAGTCTCCGCTGATTACCTAAAAACTAGTAGGAACGTCGGAATATCTAAAGGAAGAAGATTGTTTAAATGCAATTCTCATCAATAGACAAGCTAGTCGTGTTTTTGCAAACCCATATTTTGAACAAAATACGAGTTTAAGGAACTCCGACATGTTGAGAAAGATTCTTTTTTTTTCGCAACGTCAACAGGAGCACTGTTCTAAAAGAATAACTTTAATTGATAGCTTTACTGCATGCTAGACGAACATATTTTTATCTTTCTCACTCATAGTTACCTGTTAGCTAAGGTATCACGTCAGGGTGAACCACTGCATGACATTACTTTTTGTGATTTGTAGGGTACAGTTACCTAAGCGATTGCTATACACCTAGCAGACCCAGCTTTGCACCTAGCTTAGTCGATATGCAAGAAATCGGCGGTATCATTATTGCTAATATGGTAAGTCCCACTCATTTGCAGGAGTGGCGTAAGGTTTGTCATTCCATTAGCCCCAACAATAGCTTCGTTATAAATATTGGTGGCTAATTTAGGGTTCATGGATTATAAAACACATTTTTAGCTTAAACATTTAATCGCATATTATACTTAGTCGAGATGACAAATGTGTGTACACCAAGCCTCTGCTTCTTTTTCCTCTTGGTACATATACACAAGCCAACTCCTCAAGCTCATGTCTGGTTTGGAATATAATGTCAAAGAAAAATCACTTTTGATAAGATAAAGCGATTTTTGTATCAATTGCATACTTCTTCATCCATACATACAGCCATACCTGTCTGTTGTCATATTTTTCGGTTCATTCACAGTTGTTTAGTGACAAACGACAAAACCACTGCTATGTCGTGGCACAACAGCAGTAGCTACCACCCGTAAATGTGACTCAAATTCCAAACAAGTTGTGTTTGAGTGCAACCTTGGCCATCAACAAACACTCGTATGTGGACGACTAACATGTCACACACCTCAAAGTTCAAAGATCCCACTTAACAAGCATCGTGGGTACGAGTATGTTTCGTTGGATTTTTTTTATTGTCGTTCTTTATTTTTTCATATCTCTTGCTTTAAAGCTTCTACATTCCAGACAAGCTGTTGTATGTAGCACGGATATGTGGTGTTTGAAATTTTCTCAGATATGACTGGGTCGATAGGGAATGGAATGGAATGTATTCGGTAAATACTTCGGATGAAAGGAAAAGCCTTAGGTAAATACTCGTACCAGTATAAAAAAGACCGATATTTATCTATTTTTTGGTGTATTCATATTCTTGTGCAACTTGCTCTTATCACGTCTTGGGAGTGTTGAGTTTACCGTGGAAGCAACTATTGGAACGCATAGTATAGAACCGTCTAAGGCATTTCTCCCCGGCTCCAGGCCAATTTGATTCCAATCATAATTGCATAGTGAACATCTGCTAAAGCCTACAAACAAACTGAATTAGCGGGCTTGATTTTTATAACGACAAACTACCAAGTTGTTGGAAACTGTTCTTCGTCTGCAATGTCTCGGGAACAAAAAGTGTGAAGTTGGTTTACCTTGAGTAGAGGAATCACCCTAGGTTTGTTGTCGAACCTAGCTTGTTGTAAAAGCTCATCTTGTTTGTCCCATTGCTCGTATTAAGCATCGAATAAGAACGAACCTAACGTTAGACTTTTAAAAATGATTTTTGAGTGCCCATGCCACGCTTTGTAACATTTCCTTTAGCCAACATAGGAATTATCACCTCCAAGCACCTATCACACCCGCAGAGAACCCATTCTAACACCAGAAGGTTAGGTTAAAGAAGGGGAGTGTGATGGTTGAGCATCACTTCCACTCGGAGGCCTACCTAACCTAACCTACTTATTATTACCAACTTGCCATCGGTTACATATGTAGATTCCATATTTGATAACGCCGACCCCGCACATATCCTTGCTCTTGCTATACTCTTGCTCTATTCTACTCCAAAATCATCAGTTGCCTTATCTTATCCGTGTCATATTCACCAAAAAGAACGGATATACCAAGGAACTCCTAAAAAATCCGAAATCTTTTTTGCCCATTTCTTCAGTCAGTCTTTTACTGAACAGAGCCTTCAACTTGATCATGACTACTTTCATTAAGTGAAAGACGTTTCTAGCGTCAGTGAAAATAACTCTTGCATTAGTCATACAGAAAATACGAAATTTTAGGACTTGTGGAGGGAAATTTATAAACCTAGAACAGAAATGAAATTAATAAATTTTCCTTCACAAACATACATATGTACATGTTTCACTTACCTCACCCGAGTCCAACCAATCATAAACAAAAGTAAACAAAGCGATAAAATAAACATACTCAACATTGATTTAAATATAAAACAACCACCAAACATAAAACAACTAAACATAAGATCACCAATTAAATGAACACAAATTAAACACAAAACAATCAAACAAAAAACACACAAAAAAAAACTAAAACATCCATTTTTCGACAATTTGTCTAAGACCATCAGGTCAAAGACACCAAAGACGAACGCTGCCGTCACCGTTGACAGATCCCGTAAACAGGGGAAATATCAACGACGACTGGAAAGGCGCCGTTCACATCGCCGTTCGGCCTAGCCCTATAAAAGGCCGAGGCAGTTGTCAGAAGAGCAAGCTGTGACAACCAAGCAGTAACAGCCAAGTAGTCACAACAACAACAATCAAGGAGTAGTCGCAGACAACGACAATAGACCAAAGAGAAGGAAGCCAAAGTCCGGTCGAAATTACACTAAGGCAGAACTACAACAACAACTACCACACGAACAAGTGTTTCCCAATTTGGGTTTTAACCTGCAAGGGCTTGACCAAACTTTATAGCCGCGCTCAAGGGCACAAGTCAACAACAGCTAGGTCCTCGACTCGGGTTCTTACCCAGACGGGCTCGGCCTCACACTATTCCTGGCAACCGATCACCGGTCGGGATCCGGACTTTGGTTCTCACCCATAAGGGGACTGACTGGGCGCTGTCAACGCGACAGCTATGTGGTGACAAGGCACCGCTACGACCGAGTGTCCCGAACGGGTCTCAGCCCAGAGGGACAGAGTAGTGCGCGAACCACACTAGCACGTCTGTCGGTGTCACAAACAAATTTATGTGACAGATCCTGGCCCGGCGAGTATACCCCGGCCCAGAAACCTCGCTACAGACTACACGTTCATTCCTGAAGTTTTACAAAACTTTGCCAACTATCTGTTCTTACCCCTCACGGGGTTATTTCAAAGTTCCATTTCACAAGGATGTTCTCTAAGCTTTGAAAAAATGCCTACATCTTCCCAATCACCAAAAAGGACAAAAGAATTAGGTGTCCAACTATAGCCCCATTGTTAAACTCTCTTGCATTCCCAAACTCTTTGAGAGTATAGTAATACAAAACTTTTCCACTAACATGGAACTTAAAGGTCGATCAACAACCACTAACCTAATTGAGCTTGTTCACTGTCCGAGTGTGGACAAGTGTAGGCGTTGTTACCATCAAGTTATGCGTCTTAAATTCGTTGTTCCTGGTTTTCCTCCTGAGTTTATTCTATGGATTAAATCCTACCCCGAAGGCCTGCCTTATCTATCATAAAGTTGTTCCTACTGTTAGCTTTTTGGTTGACTTAAGTGTTAACAATGACTGAGGACTTAACTTTCACCCTTATGTCGACAACATTATCAGTCCTACCAATTCCACCCTCGGCTTTGTTAAACGTTATTCCAAGAAGTTCTCGAATTCTTACACCACGAAATCCTTATATTTCTCTCTTATACATGCTAGTCAAGTCTTGCCCCTCTCTTACGGTATTCACCCTGAGCGCATTGAGATTACCATCGGTAATCATCACCAACTGTTGAGCGGAAGCTCTGTAGTTCAAGCATGTCCATAGCCAAAAACAATTCCTATACGGAAAAACTGTGCAACAACATCAGTTGTGAATGAGAGATGATCAAAAAAAATGACGAAGGCATAACACTCGCAGTATAAGATCACTTCAAAATTCATACTCTGTGTGTGCATTTCCAATATGACACCTTAATGATATGGAATCAAAAAAGTTACTGTGAACTACAACCAACGCGGCAAATTCAGTCGAACCTTTCGAATCCTATTTAGGACAACTACCATCGGGGAAAAGTGAATGAACATCTTCGACACAAACCCCTGCACCCCGCCTAGGTTTTATGACAAACGCCATAAGAGCGTACACTCTTGATCCGGCTAACCTTAAAAAAGAAAAAAAATCGCCCAACGTAAATTTATTTATTTTGCTTTTCGCAGTTCTCCCTAGACCCTGGGCCTGTGACCTACTTACCGGTATTATTGACTGCCCCTCGTAGTAGCTAATTTAAGTTAATTTTGAATTTAAGTTGTTAAATCTTACATTAAGCCAATGAAGTTCCTTTATTTAGCATTTCCAGCATACGAATTCCGCGTTGAAAAACGGGACGTCTTTAGAGGCGATTGACAAATCGACTGGCTTCTTCGAAAGATTGGAAGTGATGCTCAGCCAGGCCATGCATCAACGATCGGAACATGTGATCAATAGCCAGCTGCTATGTAGGTTTTATGCGGATGCAATGACTTGAGTTGGAAGCTGAACTGGTTCACCAAACACGCAGCATCACCTTCGATCTTGTTACAGTTTGGCTTAGCCGTCTATGTTGATGCACGGCGGTGTGCCATGACATCTTTAGCGCTGGATTTTAGAATGAATCCAATATTCGCTTATCCTTTATTACTTGCTGCAGGAGCAGTAGCATTTTCGTGAAACAACATACATATGTAGCCGCAAAAAGCTTTTTACGTTTGATCTTGCTCCAATAATGCCACCTTCAAACTATTTCACCGATCCGGGACGCTACTTGTCTTCCATATCGAAATCATCACTTTTCCAGCCTTGAAATCATTTTCGACACGATCTTTCACTAATGAAAGCCTCACCGTCGCAGGTTTTGTTCGAATTGAAGGCGAAAAATTGAGGGCCCCTAGACAGATGCCTTTACGTTAGTGATTTTTTTTTTGTCGCATTTTTGGCTCCAAATCAAGATATGAACCGTGGTCGCTTTCTTTGTAGGTGCTAATTTACTTAGTGAAGAGTTGATTAAGTGTAAACTGGAGCTGTTGGGGCATCCTAAGTAGACCCATCTCTGATCTTTAAAGGCATCAAATTGAAAGTTGGTCATCCATAAAAACAATTTTTTTCTGATCTCTTTTTGACTGAAAACCTTACGTCATTGAACCATTCCCAAATCAAAGGAGGCTAAGTTGGTCAAATCAATGTGGTATGGTAGCAACAACCTAAGTCAGTGAATATTTTTCTATCCGTGAAAACAACCTGCGAGATTCTCTCCAAAAATAAGACGTGGATTAAGGTTTTGTGGCTCTTAGCCTCTAGTTCATAAGTCGGCTATCATATGCAGCATTGCGACTCACGGCGCACATAAGAATAAGAGAAAAAAGAAGTGATTGCGAATGAGGTGGAAAATCGCCGTTTCATTGGACGCCACTTTAATGCTAATGCTTTTTCACCATAAGAGCTGTAAGTGCATATGGTACATGTTGTTTGTATGGACGCTAACAGCAGCTTCTCGAGATGTACCCAACAATCTCATATTTTTGCATCATAACGCGACATAAGACGGGCCAGAGATCTCCACTGTCTAAAAATCTACGTTTAAATCGCGGATTAATTGACCGGTCAAATACATATATAAAGACTGCGACTCCACAGCCAGCTTTCATAGCAGAATCCATAAAGGTTAAGATCAATTTCATGCCTCTGAAATCCGATCAAAAACTATTCCCAATCATGAGTTCTAAACGAAGTAATGCCACCGCTCTGATTCACGTTGGCATATAAGAACCTACTCATGAGTAAACCGTCACCTATGTATGGATGACTCAGTTGAAAGGCGTTTCCCTCAAAGCAAACTAAGAACCTGAGGTACAAAGCTGTATCGGAATACATTCCTTTCGTGCGATATCCAATGTCAATTGTAAGCCCAGCGACCACTGCATTAGCATTATCGCTCCTCAATTAGCACAATTCGAACCAAAGGACATTGGCCATTATGTCGCAGCGACCAAGTACTCTGAATTAAAGCCAAAGTCCATATAATTATTTGTTTCGCGTTATTTCAATTAACCCGGCCATTGTGCCCGAACGAAAAACGAATTTCCAGTAATTAATTGCGAATCACAACTCGCAAATCGTGCATTCCCCGTACCGTCCACAGTCACAGCGCAACGACGCAACTCACGCGAGAGAGAGGTTTATAAACCTTTGACTCAAATTCGGAAAGTTCATTGCTATCCGCATCCGATCGATGCCTTTGTTCAGGTGAAATGCATGTGTGCGTGTGCAACAGTCACAGCGCTTCCACCCTACATCGTGTCGACTATCGGTTGATGGCTGACGCTTCTCGGGTGTGTAATGTGTTTGTGCATCCGTTTTTGTCCCGATCAATGCCGAAGAAAATAAACAAAAAACAAGTTCAATGACTCCCCCGACACCCGGCCATGTTAGACGTGTTAATTGCTTAAGACAGCTCAAGGCATAAAGAAAACAACAGAGTTGAAATACCGTCCCCGGTTCCTCTCTGCCGCCCCTCGACAACAGCTCCTTGGAGGAACTAACTGACAATGAATATTCATTTTTCTTTGTCGTTTTTCCACTTGGTTTCCAAGTATTCGGCGCCAGTGTGCACTTCCCAAGCACATATGCATGTCATGGCATACGAGTATATGAATGACGTAATGTCCTACGATCGTCATAAGTGGGTGGCTCACTAGTCGCTGACCATTGTCACTCGAGGTCGGAAACAGGGTGCTTGCGGCCAGCAAGAAAGGGACACTCACACTGGATGTGTCTCGCGACGCACACACCCGCAACGTATGTGGGCCGTTTAAAAAAATGAAGAAATACGTCGCGGGAGTGGCCGGTAGTCTACAAAGAAGCAGAAGGAGCAGCATATGCGAAACAATGCAGTGAACTCCAGTGCCATTCGCATGTCATAATTCACTTTTGTCGCAAAAATGCAAATAAGGCGACGAGAGTGCGAAATGAAATGTCAAAAAAGTAACTAGAGGGAAAGAGGGATATTCAAAATGGCATACGTTGATACCAATGACAATGACACCGTTGATTGTCATCCATTGATAGGTGGTGTCATTAGTGTGTTACTTTACGCGTCTGCTGTCGACTCAATGTTATCCAATTTCCAAATTTTTTTTTTTTTGTTTCTACGAAACTCAACGAATGGTAGAACTAAGAGAAAAAGTGCTGCCGTTCCGATCGTAAAGTGTTTATGGCTGAAATTGTCAAGGTCAAGATTTCTTAGCCCTGGACTGGCGACCACTATGAGCGCGAAGTGCTTACCGCAGCGCATACAAATCGGGGACTCATATTGGCTCGAATTGTCCGAGCCCAAGTATGGGTTTGGGTATTAGTGCTGGTGAATGACAAAGTGACAGTCCGGTCGTCGAATAAAAGCGCACTCAGCCGAACGTTCGCGAACGCCCCCTCGTTGTAAGGAGAGAGTTTTGTTATTTGCGGACCTAGTCATCACTCCCTCTGCTTTGGATCATTTTCGTTTCGTTTGCTTTTTATTTTCGACCAAATCGAGGGAATGAAGGAAAACAAAGCTTTTTTCCGTTGTATTGGTGTTATGCAGTGCCGATGTATGTGCAAAGCTGCGTTTTGTAATTTGTTTTTGCTTCTTTTGACTTCAGATTTTGGAAGTAAATAAAACAAGAAATTGATAAAAAACGAAATAAATAAAATGAAATGTTTGCCATGGTGCGATGGTGTGTGGGATTGAGTTATATTAAGAACAAAAGCGCAGCGAAAAGTAAATGGACGGAGGAAGAGAAAACATAAGGTGAGGGAGCTGTTGCTCGGGGGACGAGGGTGAAGCCATAGTTAAAAGTGGAACTTTTAAGTCGGAAATAGGGTGGTCATGGTTCGAAGTTGTTTCATTTTATGAAGACAATGTACGATTGAGTGGTTTCGAGGAGAGTTCGAGGCCAGTCGTTTAACACCGGTGATGGAATTTTTCTATAACTATAGACTGTTGATTAGATGGAGCACATTCTCCGAGTTCTAAATTTGGTAATGAGCCTACGGGTAGGTGGGCTAACAACTTTCATATAAATGGCAACAGAGTTTAAATAATCAACAATTTCAAGTTTATTTCATCGCTTAAATGACGTACGCTTACGCCGATGAAGTATTTAAAATATTCGTTTAATTTTGACAGCTAAACTTGTTTGGCAGTAAATTAACGTGAATCTTTCGTTTGTTTTATCGCGAGTTTAAAGCAGAAATTGAAATCGAAACCTCAGACTCAATACGGCGCCCGACATTTGCCATCAAGCTTAAGCGAACATTTAAAATGTAATGGGAAAACAATGTCAAAAAATATCCAAAATAAAAAATACTGAACCCTGGCGATTGGAGAAAAAAGGCATTCGCACGTTAGTACCTTGATATTTAGAAGCAAGTCACGAGCTCACCAGTGATCCGGGGTAAAATAAATTTTCCTTATTCTCGTACTTGTAACTTGAGCGTGGCATGTAGGTATAAAAGTGCATACCCTACCTCACTTGGGTACCGTACAGGGGTTTTGGCACTATACCTTCCTATTTTAGGGATGAAAGGCAGAAGAAGAAAGATTAACTAAATTTCGATGTCGCAAACTTCTTTAAAGCTATGCACAGAAGATGCTTACAGTAAAATTTCGTCAAGAAAGAAGGATAATTTGGTCATGAAGATGCACGTCTCTTACTTACATACATAATTCTTCTGGCAGGAAATCAAAATTTTGGCGAAAATTATTGAAACCATTTTAAGATTTGGCTGGCAATTGCCCTTTAGTTTTACTAAAAGATTTGAGCGAAAACCAGACAACCGCTGCTTTAAAACTAGGAAACATCTTACGAGTCTTGGTAAACACGCTCAGAATTAAAAAAGAAATCTGACTCTTTAGATGATTCAAAACCGATTATTAAGTGAGAATATTCAAAGCTCAAAGTCCTCTTAGACTTACAAAGCTCTGGTATCAAGAGTTATGGATTTATAAATAAGGGCGTGCGTGAGAAAACGAACGGTGATACAAGAGTTACAAAGAAAAGAATAAGCTTGCATTTATGACCATCACTTATGCATTGCTTTCAATACTATATACTACGAGAAGCAATCGTGGTCGTAGTGCAATGGTAATCATCACCGACTCTTGAGCGGAACGTCTGTTGTTCAAGTCTATCCATAGCCACGTATACGGAAAAAACTGTGCAACAACATCAGTTGTGAATCAAAGATGATCCAAAAAATTCTGACGAAAGCATAGTATTCGCAGTTTAAGATCGCTTCAAAATTCATACTCTGTGTGTGCATTTCCAAAATAACACCTTTATGACATGGAAATAAAAAAGTTATTGTGAACTATAAAAATTGAGTCGACTCTCTCGAATCATATCTAGGACAATCACCCCCGGGAGTAGTCAGCGGACATCTTCGACACAAACCATCTGCACCCCATCCAGGTTGTGTGACAAACACCATAACAGCGTACACTAAAGAAGCAAAAAAAATATATATAAAAAGTATGTTAAAAACAACAAGGACAAACGAAACAGGTTGAAAAGATACAGAAAATAGATAATTTATAATAAATAAGAAGAGAGTACCCAGACCAGCCAGCCCTATATACCCCTAAAATAGTCTAAATAGATGTGCTAAAATGTTACCTATGAAGGGGCATCATAGGAAAGTTGAGAACTTTTCGTGTTAACTGGGAGCAAGCTTCATAGTAAATAAAAAACTATTTTGTATAGTATCAATGTTCCGCACATCTCAAATAAGGGTATGATGGTGCTTTGTTCTGCTTCAAACAGAAAATGATTTATCCTTAACTCAAGGAAGCTTTAAAAGTCCATGCCAATGTTCTAGCGAATTAGAAGACGTGATCCCGTCTTTGAAAGCTGTTAATGAAACAAATTGTCCTGCTTAACGCAACTTCTAGCTTGCGTGAGCTGTGATTATCGAGTAAGGAGAAGACTAGAAATGCAAACGTTAATGTAGGGATCAGTAGCGTCTTGACGAGCATTGAATTAATATCAACTCGTAGGCAATTTTCCGGAGTAGCCTGTCGCATAATACACTGTAAACCTGTCAAGTTGATAGTGTAATCCCTCCATTAAAGTTAAACATCAAAGACTACATGTTGCTTTACTGATCATCGGATATGCCGACGATCGACTGGCCATTGTCACAGGTAAATGTGAAGAAAAAGCCTGGGAACGCATGCATCACGCTCCATTTTAAGTTTGACGGGAGTGAGGGGGACTATAAATGAACCCAAATAAGACCGTCTTAAAACCTCTCACTTGGAAGAGGAAGAATAGAAAAAAATTCAGCTTAATCACCCTAAATCGATAATAGGCTCTCAGACGAAGTTAAATATTTGGGTATTAACCTTGAATATGAACTCAATTGGATCCCAAAATAAATACGAAACTAACAAAAGTGAAGCACTATACGAGGGTGGTCCGATAAGTACCTAGCCTCACCGGCAGATGGCGCCAGTATCGCAAGAGCAACTTACGTAGTAGTACATTCTAGTAGACGGCCACTGTCGAAATTTCAGCCGGATCGAACTCGTAGTTTTGTTTTGACCGCGTGTGGAAGCGGGAGTGTCCGCGGATTTTAGAAAAATGGAAAAAGAGCAATATCGGTCGGTGATTCGATTCTTGTTTTTGGAAGGGAAATCGCACAGCGAAATCAAAGAGCGTTTGGATGCTGTGTACGGTGACTCTTCTCCTTCGATGGCGACCATCAAAAATTGATTTAACGAGTTTGAACGTGGTCGCACGTCGGTTTTAGATGAGCCAAGTCCAGGTGCCCCGAAAACGGCTACCACGGAGGATAACGTGACATGAATCCACGATCTCGTATTGGCAGACCGCCGATTGAAGGTGCGCAAGATAGCTGAGACAGTAGGCATTTCAAAAGATCGCGTGGATCATATCCTGCATGAAATTTTGGGTATGAGAAAGCTGTCGACGCGATGGGCGCAGTGTTTGACGCTGTTTAAGCGCAATCCGAAGGAGTTTCTGCGTCGTTTCGTGACAGTCGACGAAACATGGATCCACTGGTACACACCAGAGACCAAGAAACGTCGAAACAGTGGACTTCACCCGGCGAACGTGCTCCGAAGAAGGCGATGACTGTCCCATCGACCGGAAAGGTGATGGCCACCGTTTTCTGGGATTCACAAGATGTGATCGACATCGACTACCTGGAGAAGGGCAAAACGGTCATAGGGCTGTACTATGCCAAATTTTTGACGCCGAATTGAAGAAAAAACGGCCCCGCTTGGCGAAGAAAAAAGTGCTCTTCCACCATGATAACGCACCGGCTCACACCTCCGCCCTCGCCACGGCCAAATTGGTCGAGTTAGGCTACGAACTGCTGCCCCATCCACCGTATTCTCCATATTTGGCACTGTGCGACAAACTTAAAAAAATCACTCGCCGGGCAGAAATTTCAGTCGAATGAGAAGGTCATCGCCGCCACGGCGGCCTACTTTGCAGACCTTGAGAAAACGTATTTTTCAGACGGGTTAAAGAAGTTGGAGCATCACTGGGTCAAGTGTATCGAGCTAAAAGGAGACTATATTGAAAGATAAATCCCCATTTCTCCAAAATGTTTGTAGGCTAAGTACTTATCGGACCACCCTCGTAGCTTATTCGCCGCAGTTATGATAGAAACTGGGAATTGAAACCTCAAGTTACATATCTATCATCAACTAAGCCTCTTTGGTATGCTGATATTGATTAGACTTACTCCACTTAATATACACATAAAAATCAAGATGGGATCAGCTCGCCAGGGGCCAAGCTACAATTCCAGGTCTTCTACCTTGAATTTTGCAAACTTTTACCTGGATCTGTCCTGGCAGTAAAACTCCTTCGCTTGGAAACCACCTCAACATGACTAGACTACCACACGTCAATAGTTCGCGAGTTTCCTGAGCTCGAAAAGGTCAGCGAGGTATCGGAGGCTGTACCACAAATAAAGACCTCAAACCATTTAACCTGAGTGGGGTTAAAAGTCAAAGGTCTTAGATGGTACGCAGGTCGTTTAAAACTCAAAAAACGTAAAGGACTTTCATAATGCTCTGCAAAAGCTACAAACTTTAGTGAGTTCTTGGACACAAAGGTAACAGTGTCAACTAAGCTGCCGACCGTTTAGGATTTTACTCCTCTGATAGACCACAAACAGTGGTATTTCCAAATCTAGGTTTGAATCATTTTTAGATACCCACCCCAATGGAAAAAAGTTCAAAGGCTATATTATCATTGTTATTAACGACCATTTGGAACCCAGCAGTTCAGAACCTTCTTGATAACCCTTCGACAAGCCTTCCTGGCGATTTTTTTCTTTCGGATTTTCCACTAATTATTCGTTTGACTGTTCGTCCACTGTCCATTTGTTTTACTTGTCCTGCCCATCTTAGTGGTCGCTGTTTAATTACTTTGACAATGCTCGGGGCTAAATAGAGTTTATCGAGTTCTTGATTTGCTCTATTCGCCTGTTTTCTTGTCCTCGATGTCCACCACTCTCCTCTTTCTCAAAGCGTTGTCAGGTGCAAGGTTTTGATTGATTCTAATAGGTCAGTGATCATATATTTGATATTCTCCTCATTTACTTATAAACCCTTTTCTGTCATTAGTAGTAGTAGTACACTTCCTGCGTCATTCATATCTTTTGGAAAAACGCCATATTACAACAAGTCTCATGCATAAAACACCAATAAAAATATGGCGAACTGACTTGTAAGAGATGGATAGTTCTCGTAAAAGCTGTTTCACATTATAGTGACTTTCCTCTCTACTCATAAATCGAAGTTTTCTTTACTAAAGCCGCCTGCTATGAGGCAAATTTTCAACCACTTCACGACCCATTTTGAATATTCGGTACCGTTTAAATGCTCTTGTCCTCGATATTACATGGACCTACACTTTTCCATCATTTTCAACACGTCCCAACAACACGAAATTTCAAACAAACTCCCAAACTATGCACATATGTATGTTAATCCCTCTAGCATCGACATACTTTTGCCGCTTTCCCACGACTGAAAGGCTCCCTGGTAGACGAATTCTGGAAGGTCCTTAAGGATATAGTTTTTTGACAGCACTTAGGGTCTTATAGCGGATGACCATTTTGGGTCTAATAGTCGATCACAGAGCAGGTGTGGCTGGGTACATTATCGTGGTGTAGTTTCCAAGTTCCGGTGACGGCTGACCTCAGCGGGTTAACCCTTCTGTTCAGTGTAGGTAAAAATCACCACTCACTGCCTGGTCCTCAGGTACAAATTCATATTAAAAAGTCATAACAAGACGTCTCCTTGTTTTAGTTTTACATGTATTTCGAATAATAAGGGATTATCTACTGTAACTTCTCCTTTCTCTCTCTTAAGGTAGTTTTATCAGCTTTTTCGGAATTCCCAGCCTTACAAGGACATGATACATTTTAAATCGATTTGTAGAGTCATACGCATATTTTAAATTCACGAATAGTTGGTATACCATTTAATGGAATTTTCACTTCTTTTATAAAAGTTGTCGTGTGGTGAAAATTTGGTCATTCCTCGAGCGGTTTTCCGAAGCCACACTGGTAGTTTTCGATTACTTCCTTAGCGCATGATATCAGGATATCAGTCTGTTTAATAACCTCCTGCAGTAACTTGAAAGCAACAATATTCTCCGGCAATTGTTGAATTGTGATCGGTCACCATTTGTCATAACGCGAATGATAACTGAGTTCTTCCATTCCTCGAAGATGGTGTCATTATTCCACATAGTTGTGATGAGCCCATGTAACTTATATGTTAATTCGAGTATATTTTATGAATTCTGGTTAAATTAGGTTGACTCCTGTAACCTTTTTATTCTTAAGAAGATGGATTGCTTCATTTACATCTGAATTTCTGCTGTATGGATAACATAGTTTTTCAGTGAAGCTTGCCCGTATGTATATTAAGCAGCTTGTCGAAATATCTCCTTCATTGCGTTGCAACCTTTTCGTTGTACAAAACGAGCTCTCCAATATCTTGATCTGGCCTGGTCTGCTTTTCGTACAGGGTTTACTCCTACATACTCGCCCATTGCTTTATTGTTCTTCGCCATACATTCTTCCTGAATTTTAGCAGACATTTTCCTTTCAATTGTTGTTCTTTATCCTGAAGTAAACGGCTGACTTTCTTTCGTATTGTCTGATATCTTGTACGCGTGATCTCTTGAAGTATTAGAACATTACGGGCTTTCCAGGACTTTCCTTTGGGAACTTTGCAATAGCACAATTTGTAATCCGCATAGCGGAAGAATGCTTGGCCTTTAGATGCAATACGCGAATCGGCTCATTTCTTGCAATCCTGTTTAGAAATAAGCTTCTACTGGAACACGATATACATCATTGATCGGAACAAGTTACAACGTCAAATGGGGTTGTACTTCCAGTTCAACCAGTTCATCGTATGGTTAATCATCGAACTTTTGCGGCCGTTCAAGTTGTTCCTTATCTTCGAAGTCGAAATCACTACTTTTAAACCTGCAAACCACTTCAAACACGTTTCATCAGGTAAGGTATGGTCACCAAAAACGTCCACTAAAAGTCAATATATTAGAGTACGAAGTGTTGATATTTGCGCTCGGACAAATGTCAGCTGTTTTACGGACAATATTTGGCAAAGGTAAAAACAGATAAAGAATGTACTACGAACACAATTTTTAGTGAAACGGTACGAATTTGAACTACCAATACCATATGAGTTTGATGCCCTCTGCCTCCTTACTTCTAATCCCGACATTAATCCTCATTAGAAAGATTGAGAGGTTTTCATTTTTGGTAAGAATAACCGACATTGGACTGACGGCAAGCATGAATCGTCGCCGTAGCTGCAACTGATCACCGTCTATAGCCTAGGTTCTTCAAACGTAAACTCGATATCTTATGTAATCTGTCGACTATCGTCCAGATGGAAGTGGATGTACATACATATCTACATAAGGAGTAATTACGGAATAAAATCGTTGATCACCAAGTGGTGATCTTCAGCAAACTTTTAGAGCAATCGCTGGGAATGTACCTACTATAACGCCGTTCACTTTATCTAATATCCGGAAATCTTCGATATCCGGTAGTAAAAAAAACACCCGTGGAAGGTTCAACAAGACCCTTTACATACCCTAGCCTGTAATTCGTTAGATCAACCTCCTCTTAAGGAAAAGAAAGGTTATCGATCTTAACTTAATACGAATGGAAATTTAGAAACGATCGACAGGCTTTGATCAAGGTAAGTGTCTGTCTCTAAGGCCAACAAGACCACAAATCAAAAACAATCCATTACGTTAATTTTTGGACACAGATTAGATGAAATCTTCCACTAGGCCTGATAAGATTGCCAAACTAAAAAGGTCTCTTATCAGAAAAGGCGCACACAAATAGCATGGGTGGTACGGGCGTTGCCATAGCATGTCTTCATGAAGGAAGCAGGAATTATGCTCTCCCAGGTGACATCGAGTTATTTTCATATCAGGCTTCAATTACTCGTCTCCAAACGGACGCGTGGCAACCCTTAAACACAAACTCCATTGAGGTTTTCGAAACAGTAAATGAGTATTTCAGACTCCGCATGGAACACGTCTTCTAGACAATATTCGTTCGCGCCGTCTTGTTTTCGCTTTTGCGCTGCTAAGACCCACTTAGTTGTGTTTAATTTTTTTTTTCGCCGTTTTTTAGTTGTTTTTTGGTCCACTCGTATGCATCACACATCATCGCGCTAATTCATTGTTATGATTATGTACAACAATTTCGCTGCGCGTTTGCTGTTGTTATTGTTGTGTTGTGCGACTTGCTTTCGGGCCCGATCGAGTGACTGTGTGTGCAACAGTGTATCTGACAAGAAGACCGAGGAAAATAATATTAAGCAAAGGAAGCAAAAAAGCAAAGTAAACAAAACCTATATACGATCGGTTGGTTGGCCTGGATGGAGTGGGTGATCGGGGCGCGCGGCATTCACCGATCGGTAGCATGCGAATGTATAAAAACGAGAAAATATGGAGAGAAAAGGAAAGAAAGAGGGAGGAAGACGGCGAGATAGAGAGGGAAAGCAAAACGAGATGAATAAAAGTAAAAAGTTTTGGATCGCTGTCGCTACTACACCAACCGCAACCAGACGCGCGACACTCACATCGATCGGGCATAAGCAGAACGTTCCGTCTTCGTCGATCGCTTTATATCCGACGACGACGCTGACGGCCGTTCATGCTGTGTTGCGCTGTTGATGACTACGACGACGACGATACAAGAACAACAGCAGCCGGCTGACAACTACAAGAACGACAACGACAGGATGAAGTAGGTGGCGACGGGACGGGTATTCACCTGCGTGTGAGAATTACCAGTTCGAGTATAAAAGCTAAAATTCACTTCGAACTCAAGTTTATTCAAATGTGAAGTGTGCGCAAGTCAACATGGATTAAAAGGCGACTCGGCGTCGGTCTCTGTGGCTGCATATCGAAGACTCGAATCACCGACCCCCTGTTGCGGGGGTGTTCCTCAGTACAACGCACTGGATTCTTCCAATGTGGATTACATCGAGCAACCGATAGTGCGCTTGGATGGCAACTATCCAAAGGCCTTGTGACGACAAAATGAAAACCGAAAGTGTTTGCGATAATCGTGTGAGGAGGAAGAAACCTGTGCTCGCGACCCTCAGATGGATAGACGAAGGAATACCTAAGCGATAGTGATGCGGGCTAGATGAAGAGAAACAAAAGTGAGAGTGAATCTAGTGTAGTATGCTCGGGGGCACTATTTCTCTCTTCGTGGCGTAGATCTCTGTGGCTAGTTGGGTGTATGTATGTGTGTTGTTCAAGAGAGGTTTTCCTAAAAACCTTGAAAACGGTCAGGCGGTCGTTGTTTTTTTTTTTCTGTTTTTTTTTTTTTCTATTTTATGTTCTAATGTCGGTCAGTGGGCGCACGAACTATTGTACCGCAGACAAAGAAAACAAAAGAAAAGATCACTGGTCTCTCCAGGGAGAGGGGGCGTGTGCCACTCTGAGCTTTTTATAGACGAGTGTGGATACAAATTATTTTTATGCCATATGACCATATGCATCTAGATACGAGTGAAAGTGTGTGTGTGTGTTTCTTTCTCACTACGTCTATGCGCCGCGGGGTTTGACGTTTATTGTGAACTTGAACTTTTGTCGCTCTACATGCATTCCTCTATACATATCTGACGCGATTCGCTGCGGTTTTTTCAGTTAATCTATTGTGGACTAAGCCGACTCATGACGTCGATGGTGAAAGTGATATTTTGACCTTTGTGAAATTAATCTTGGTAAAAATCTAGCCTCTACAAGGCTTTGTCTGTTCGATTATGGAGAGCTTTGCTTTTCAGACATAGCCTGAAAGAGGTTAGGTGGTAACCTGGATGTCAGCGAATTCGTGGCAAAAAGAAAAAAAACATCTAAACTACCGTCTAGACGCGAGAGCAGGCAGAAAAAAAGCTTTGTTTTCGGCAGTCTTTTTGGTTCTTTTGTCTTTATTTTCTTATGTGCTTCACAGTTGGCGTGGCGTTGAAGGAACAACAGAATATCGAGAAGAACGAAAGACCGAGAAACCTGCATTTGAGTGCAAAACAGCAAGACGTCGACCAGCAAATGGAATATCGAACAGGAATGTCGACTAAAACAAAAAAAATAATGAAACGCGGAGGATCAGTGCAAACATTTCACCTTAAAGAACCGCCCTAACCCCTTGGTTGTCCGTCGTCCGCGGGTGGCTTGAACGGGATCCACGTACGAAAGGGATGCGAAAGAGGAAGACGCGAGCCTGGATCACATGTGTATATGTGTGGGTGTCAAATGGAACGAAAACACAGTGCTGACGACCTACCAATCTGTGTGTAGTGTATATGCAAAACTGCGCTGTTCTTTATCTTCTAGACTTACACACATGCCATTGCTCGTTGGGTTTTTTTAATTGTTGCCTACTTGGTCCGAGGTTCTTATCGAATTTTTATTTTCCATTCGACTGTTTACTTGAAGCGAAAAAACAATGCGGAATTTGCATTTCCATAAAATTCCATCCGCCATTCATTCGCAGAGTGGCCACATTCCCATCCAATACAGATCGGACAGGAAGGGGCGTTGGAAGAGTACATAACATGAGGCACATCTCCACCTATGAAATAAGAAAGTCTGCCAATTGCGGCATTCGTCTTTACATTCTTATTCTTCATGACTTCTTACTCATCTCTCTTCTCTCTGTTTTCTGGCATGGTAACTTTTCGGGCTCTAATTGGCCTTTTTGCTTAATTACTCGCTCAGCGTTGGGGATGGGGTAACGGATCGTAAGCACTTTCTATTCAAATGTCAAGGTAGTGCCAAATGACATTTGATTCTAACTACTGCAGTGGGTTGCGCAAGCTGTCTTTCTTCTAAAAGAGGACGGAGTCATACGGACTATGAGTCATTCTGGAAATATCGGAGAATATTTCATTAAGGGGACTTACTAGGGAGTGTTGACGTGTCAACGCGGCAATTTTTGCAATAGCATAAGCCGGAGCACTCTGGTTGATATCGTAAATAAACCTTGTCGCTGCTCGTAGCAAACTGGCACACGTACCAATGCGTACATGTACATATATATACATACATATGCATGTGGTTTAAAAATAGAATTTTTTATTTAATTTCTTTTTTGAGTCTTTTTGGTCTCTTTTTTTTAAGATGGTCGATGTTTACTGAGGCGCAGAAAGCACTTACCGCTTCTTTATTGCATCCGTGGAATAAGGTCGCTTTCTCCGAAATTCGGGACATGCGCAGTACGTGATCGTGGGTAAGAAGTAGGCCCGAAATATGATGAGAAAGTGATCCATAAAGAGCTATGGTAAAGTGGACCATGGAGAGGGCCTGAAGAGCAGAGGACTCTGCAAGAATGGAAAATTACTTGGGACTTGTGTGCTTTATCTATTCATTGCTTTTATCTATGTTTAGCAATAGCACGTGGTATGTTGAAGATAAGCGAAGAGCTGATAATCAAGTATTGAACGTCCCGTCGCGATATGATTTGACTCGTATCACAGATGGCTGCGAATTAGAAAAATGTGTGGAACAACTTGACATTAAATAAATTAAAAGACATTTTGAAAGTTGGTATTTTATTAAGAAGCAATTCAAATGGAATCTAGGGTTAAGTTCAATTTGTTCGTTCGCAAAAAAATGTTTTTTGACGAACGTATCTCCAGAGCGTTGGTGATTACATGAGAAGCAAACCAGGGAAAATCCATTACGGCGTGAGCGTGAAAATTCAACAGTAGCCCTCAAGTAGAATGTGGAAACAGTCATGGGAAGTCGGAGGCTGTCGTGTGCACGTGCATCAAAATCGATTGATGGGTTGTGGATTCTATTGAGATCATGTGGATTCTATGAGTCAAAGATTTTGTTGAGTTCTTCTAGTGGGACTTGTCATTACTTTAATTTTTCGGGACGTTTTCTAACTTTCCATGCCGAGGAGCGGGAGGTATCATTTTTGGATCAATTCCAATCCCAACGTATAAGACTTAGGAAGGGTAAGCATCAACAAATTGAAATATCGAGCTCAAAAGGGAAAGAGCACTGGAAAAAGATGTTTATCGAAATAAGATTAGCCCCGAAGTTTTTACTTTACATTGGCTTCTACGATTATTGCATCCTCAGTCAGAGGGAACAGCTTGTGAATTTGTAAACATAAAGGACTCGTTCAAAAAGTATCGGGAATCATTTTCTTCCCGTTGTGACTATAGGTCGCACGCGCTCACACGAGCGGGCTCGTTTAGGTTAGATTGCGTTTCTATCGGATTCCGATGTCGAGAGATAAGCTCCAGACGCAGCGACTGATTGAAAAGCGGTACGTCATCAAATTTTTAGTTGGACTGAGGCAATGAATTACGGAGGCGTTGGGTATAATTCGCCAGTTAGTTGTTCGAATACGACCCGGCACCAAGCGCCGAAATTCGGAAAGACAAACTGCGCCATTACCTCGTCCAAAAAGCCATGCTGCTGGTTCTCTTCGATGCTAAGGGGTTTTCGAATACGAATTTGTACCTGAGGAACAGACAGTGAGTGGTGTTTTTTACCTAGACTGAACAGAAGAGTTAACCCGATCCGACCCGAAGTCAGCCATCATCGGAAATTGGAAACAGCCACACCTGCTCTAAAGAGAACGATTATCAGATCCAAAATGATAATCCGCTATGAGATCCTAAGTGCCGGCAAAAAACTGTATTTTTAAGGACCTTCCCGAATTCGTCTACCACTGAGTCTTTGAATCGTGGAAAAGCCGACGGCAAAAATCTCTCCATGCTAAAAGGATTAACATACATAGGTATGTAGTTTGGGAGTTCGTTTGAAATTTGGTGTTGCGACCAGAGTTTCTTGAGACGTGCTGAAAATGATGGAAAAGTCGAAGGCCCTATAATACCGAGAAGAAGAGTATTTAAGCGGTATCGAGCATTCAAAATGGGGCGTGAATTGGTTAAAAATTCGCCTCATAGGAGATGGCTTTACTGAAGCAAACTTCGATGTACGAGTAGAGAAGAAAGTCACTATAATGTGAAACAGCTTCTACGAGAACTATCCATCGCATCAGTTGCTGAAACTTAGGCTAAGAAGTTACAAATAGGCATGGAAATGGGACCCAAAACAAAAAAAGGGACACGTCAAAATCACCCAAAAAAGTTTTGCTCACTGTTTTTTTTTTCTACTCAATCAGGACAATCACTCTATTCAAGATTGTCAGGACACGTAGAATAATGGTGCAGTGAAAAGAATAATGAGCGGAAAACCCTTTGGGAAAAGACACGAAAGTCGCGCCGTGGATGGGAGGATAATATGGTGTAAGGACGAATCTGATGGAACAGAACGGTGTTATTGTGGCATTACGAAGCGTTTTACGGAGGGTATCCGCCAAATGACCATAATAGTGGCAGAACGACTCTTAGATTTTGTATCAAAATAATGCACCGTCTCACTAGCCAATCCTTGTGAGCGAGCTTCTCTAGATAGGGCACCCTATGAGTTTTTCTTATTCCCCAAAACTCAAATTATCACTTCTTGCGAGCCTTGTTGAATCGATTCAAGGCGTAAAAGAATATTCGTCAAGAGGACTGAAGGTGTTGCTTGAACATGCTTGTAAAAAGGTATAGACGACTAGCTTGTTCGTGGGTAAAAATGTACCGGTCAAAACGGAATCAATTTTGAAGGAGACTAAATAAATGTTGATGATTCATGGATTTATTATGCTTTTATTACCACAGCCCCGGTTTTATGTATTTGGACAGCAATGTTTTGTGCGATCTTATTTATTCATAAAGTGAAGTGGTACCTACTGTTTGTAGCCAACTTCGAACGGTGAGTATTAATATTTTTTTCACGAGGAAGGACACCGTGAAATAGAAATTCGATGATTTAGCAGTTGCCAGGGTTTGGAACCCATGTTTTCGGCCTTACTTTAACACTGAACCACGTTACTTCAGTTGTATCTTTATGCAACATATGCCAGGATATTTGTATACAATAAGCAATGCTTGTTCGGTGTAATAATTAAAGTGCTGTGCTTTTTTCTCCAATTTTCGGGCAGGATACGAACACCATACCGAAAGAATACAATCTACGAATCCATCCATTTTTTTGCAATGAGTCATTGATCGGAACATTTAATATTAGGAAGGTCCAATGTCTAAATAATACTGTGGGTGGAGTAGCGATTCCCATTTGAGTATGTTTGCGATATACAGATGAACATTGTCGTGCTGCAATATCACTTTACCGAACCTAAGCCGGAGAATTCCTCAATGCATGTATCACGCGCATCAAATGCCGTCGGCAGTGATCTGCACTCTCGATTTGAACAGTATCCATCTGAATCCACCAAATTTAGAGTATGAGCTTGGCTTCCCAGTTGATGTGGATGGTTTTCTGAAATCAACCCATTATCTTTGGCGCTTGGAATTCTCGTAATAGATCCAGTTTTTATTTCAGTTCCGTTTCTTGTCTGTTCACACTAAAAATGCCGTTCGATGTCCCTTGGCTTCAATTTGTATTCGACCCGGTTGCTTTGCTTTTGGACCGTTTCCATTGCTATAAGGCATTTTCCTACCATTGACAAGTCGCTCTTAATGTTTCAGACAATTTTTGGAGTATTTGACAAGGTTCTTTCACGAGTAGTTCTTCAAGTTTTTATATTCCATTTTTTTTTCTCAAATAGAGCATGGTCGCTTTTAACTTCAAATAAAATACGATCACTTTCGGCAGCATTTTTTTCTTTCATATTAAAATTAAATATGTATATGTAACTATACAGGGTGTCCCACGAGCAGTGTGCCAAAAAGCTAGAGCGTGTAGGTCTGGTCAAGACAAGAAAAAAATCGTATGGGAGGGGGGGGGGGGGGGGTCTATTCCCCCCGTTTAGCCGGGAGGGGCAATTTTCTAAAAAATTTACTTAATTTGGAAAAAAAAATTATTAAAAATCAACAGTTACAGCCACAATGCCGTGATATACTTTTTTGTAAAGCCAGAAACCTCTTCTTTCATGTTGTTTTTAAACGAAGCTGTCTTAAGGAATAGTTTTTGAGAAATTAATTTTCAAACTCAAAATTTTGAAAAAAAAATTAAAAAAAAAACTTTCGAACTATTTTTTTTTTCAAAATTGTATGTAATTAAGTACTACTTTTTCTTCAAAAATGAAATTTTCTTATTAGTTTTTAGTTAAAAACAGAAAACCGAGAAATTAAAAAAAAACCCGAACCATTTTTTTTCTAAGAAAAACCTTTTTTTTTTGGTTTTAACGCGGCAAATTTATGTACAAAACATCGACCTCTTTTTTATTATTTTCAAAAAATTGGGAGTTTCATGAGAATACAATAAAGTGACACAGTATTGGAATAACCCTGGATTAATCCTTTTTTTACATTGATAACGCCTGAAAACTGACCTGCCAATTTCGTCTGGGTCCGCCCGCCGCCGATGGGTTCTACGCGCTGGGACCTTAAGACAATAAAACCGCAATTTTTCTTTATTGAAAAACAAAATATTTGCAACCCAAATGTACATAAATAAAAGGCATCGCATTTTTAATAAAAAACCATTTCCAAATTGGATGTTAACTCATCAACACATTACGATGTGAAACCCATACTCTCGAGAAGAATTAACGGACATGCACTTCTGCTGAAAGACTCTACGCTGAAAGATACCCCAATCGGAGGTGTCCCAGTCGTAGCATGTTTTCAAGAATCCACCCACGTCTGCGAGAGCACGGAGTGCTAGAGCATCGAAGAAGCGAAAGATCAGTTACAGATGGATCAGGAATCTTAGATGAAAGAATTTTGGATTTGGTCCGACGTAATCCCTCCTTTAGTGCAAGTAGGATAGCTATTATGTTTGGAGTGCCCAAATCTAGAGTATGGAGAGTGCTTCATAAAGAAAACTTACACCCGTACCATTTTAGGCCAGTACAGGAACTCACCTCAAACGACAAGTTTTTGAGAGCAGAATTTTGTCGATCATTACTGCTTCGAGATGAAACTGAACGAAACTATTTTGCAACGATATTCTGGACGGATGAAGCACAGTTTACTAGAGATGGGGTTACTAACTTCCACAATTTGCATAATTGGAGTAGCACCAATCCACACAACAAAAAACAAAATAAATCACAACACCGCTTTAGCTGTAATGTTTGGCTTGGTATTGTTGGACAAGTAATCGGGCCCCGGTTTTTGAATGCCGTTATTAATGGAGAATCATACCTGCAGTTTCTACGAGACCTTTTGCCCGATTTGATGGACAACGTTCCTTTGGCCATAGCAGATAATTTAATCTACCATCAAGATGGAGCACCAGCACACTACAGCTTACGGGTTAGAAACTGGCTGGATGATCATTTTAGTGACCGTTGGATCGGAAGAATGGGCCCCACGGAATGGCCACCTAGATCACCAGACTTAACTCCTCTAGATTTTTATGTGTGGGGATTTATGAAGAATTATGTTTACGAAGTGGAAATAGTATCTTTGGAACAACTGAAAGAACGGATTGAAGTCGCTGGAGTCAAATTGCAGGAAAATTTGTCAAGCATAGACTTATGTGCAGCCATTAGAAGGAGATATAATCTTTGCCTTCTAAAAAATGGGGATCATATTGAAAATTTATTATAATAAAACTCCGAATTTTTAGAAATAATAAAAAAGAGGTCAATGTTTAATACATACATTAATTTTCCTAACAAGTCCAGCCTGGTTGAAACCAAAAAAACGTTTTTCTTAGAAAAAAGTGGTTCGGGTTTCTTTTTAATTTCTCAAAAACTACAAGACATTTTTGCATCCGGTTTTCCGTTTTTAGCTAAAAGCTAATAAGGGAATTGAATTTTGGAAAAAAAATAGTATTTAATTACATACAATTTTGGAAAAAAGTAGTTCGAAATTTTTTTTTTCCAATTTTTTTTTCAAAATTTTGAGTTTGAAAATTAATTTCTCAAAAACTATTCCTTAAGACAGCTTCGTTTAAAAACAACATGAAAGAAGAGGTTTCTGGCTTTACAAAAAAGTATATCACGGCATTGTGGCTGTAACTGTTGATTTTTAATAATTTTTTTTTCCAAATTAAGTAATTTTTTTAGAAAATTGCCCCTCCCGGCTAAACGGGGGGAATAGACCCCCCCCCCCCTCCCATACGATTTTTTTCTTGTCTTGACAAGGCCTACACGCTCTAGCTTTTTGGCACACTGCTCGTGGGACACCCTGTATAAAAATTAAATGTTTGCCTAATGACAGAGATTTACCGCAAACATTTGGCGAAGAGAAGAGACGAACAACTCCGCCATTCCGGGCAAAACGCTACGAATCAATTCAAACTCCAAATGATCAAATGATTTGTTTCCAAGATGAGCAACAGGAAACAAAGTTCAGGAACATGTGAACGTGCACACATACACACACACACACACACATAAACCTTACAAAGAACACTAACTCCAACTATGGAGACCCCAAAACGAAAAGACGTATTAATACTTTTAATTCTGACGATCGCCGATCGAATATAGCCGCAGGTAACCTCTTTAAAAGCTACTAGCAGACTAAACATCTGGTGCAAAAACGTGTTTATCAACAGAAATAAAAAAATGGGTGACTTCAATCATACAGTCCCCGATATTAAATAATTCCTGAAACTTTTAGAACAGACTGAAGATGTCTCTGGGAATATGATAAAGCGTGAGTCCAGCCCTCAACCGAAGTTTAACGCAAACCCTGGAAAATAGCAGAGCGAGATGGTACAACTCTTATCACCTAAGATACTACTTTAACTGCCCCATCAATTTTTCACTTCCAGGCCGCTCTCCTAAAACCATATATCAATACTAACTACACACTCAAATACCTAGTCTATCTTCCTGGTTTTACTCGTAATATCAATTAATTACTTTGCCTGCATGCCAAAGCTAATAGATTTATGATCAATTTATCGCCCGGTGATAAACGCCCCAATCGAACGTTAATCATGTGCTATTTCAACCAAGGCGCAAAGCTCATAGGCGCGATTTGGTTACCAAAACTACTAGTTTCTCACTTTTTATTCTCGAGATATACTATTTATAATTAGCTCGAGTTCTGGAGACCTTTAAATCAGGAGATATGCACCAACCTTTCTCTCAGAAGTCTTGCCTGCAAAGTCAGTCCTACAAAAATGAAAGAATTCCATTCTGCTGATGAATGATGATTCACTCGTTAGATAGCATTTTTGGTAAGTTACTTTGATTATGAAGCTTTTGAAAGACCTAAAGTGCTAAGTGATCTAATTACTAAGGTAAGTCTAGCAGTACTACGCTACATAAGTCTGTTACACGAATACCTGACATTACAGATCGTTCGCCTAACACTTTGTTCATCACCTCCTTTTTTGAAAAATATTCTATTGACATGTTGTCACCTCGTGGTACGTCCGACTACTGTGTCGTGTCAGCTCATTTGTCGTGCTCACCCTACTCACTTAGAGTACGAATTCCTAAACGAACGTTTTAAACAGTTTTTTTAGGTCACTGTGCTTTCTCGAAAATGGACGCAAATGAAGCGTGGTAAGACTAGAGCTGCAAAGAGGTTATAAGGTGAAGAGAGTTGATTTTCGAGACTTACCCATCTTAGAGTAACCGGAATTCTTGATCAGATCTTAATGCGAAAAGTGTATAGAACAGGGTAAGAACTCTGCGCCGTCTTCAATTCCCAAGCTCATTTGAAAACTCTCAGCCCTTTAGACAAAGCCAATCTGCATATTTTGCACTTAGCTAAACGCTTCCAGATTGTACTCTACCTCCTCCTGTACTCGAGAGCGTCGAATTTTCTATGCGACAAATCCACTATCGCACTCGTACAGTTGCAAGAGTCCTAAAAATCTAAATGTACACAAATCCGCTGTCCTGATGGTGTTCGCCTTATACTTCTAAAGAGATGTTTTTCCTCGCTGGCAAAACCACTACGTAAGCTTGTTTATCTGTCCTATTCTTCTGGCCTCTTCTCGATTGAACCTGTCCTTAAAAAGGGCGAATCTTCGTCTCCCTCTACCTATCGACCCATAGCACTAACGTCCCTTCTTTCTTAATTAGCTGGTGAGTTGTCAGCTTATGAAATATCACGAATCACGAATACTGGCGATGGCCGGCAGTAGGTTTCCGTAGCAAAAAGTCCAAGACAAGTGAAATATCTTACCGAAAAGTTTAACCAATCTTTGCACAACCTCGGTGAAAGCAAGATTGTTTCCTCGATATTTCTAAAGCACTTTATGGAGTTTGACATTCGACTCTTTTGTCAGAAAATATAGATTAGAAATAACCTTTCGGACCGGTCAATTCAAGTCGTTTTGCATGGTTGCAAGTCTGATATTCACCAAATAAATGGTGGTGTTCCCCAAGGGTCTGTTCTGTCACCGATTTTTTTCTTTTTAGAGACTTCTGCTATCAATTAGAGCACTCAGACGCAAATACTGGTCCATTGTATTCCCAGACAGACAACTTAGATGACGTTATAGCTTAAGAAGAGTCAGAGCCCAGCTTCTCTCATTCGCTTATAAAGGGTTGTCCAAAAAGGACTTGACAACTTTTTTTTTTAAATAAAACGCAAACCATTTGAGATATTTCAAAAACTTTATTATCGGCTTGAAGTACAATCAAAACATTTATGAATGGAACCCGACTTCATTCATATGGCCACCGCGAGCACGTTTGCAGTGGTCGATTCGGACCCAATTTTCGATGACTCGGCCACACATTTCGGCCGAAACGGCCGCTATTTCGCGTTCAATGTTGGCTCTGAGCTCTTCCAACTTCGTCGGCTTGTTGGCATAAACCAATGACTTAACGTAGCCCCAAAGAAAATAGTCTAGAGGCGTTAAATCGCACGAACGAGGCGGCCAATCGACTGGCCCATTTCTTGAGATAACACGCTCATCAAACTTACTCTTCAATAAATCGATTGTAACGTGTGCTGTGTGGCTTGTGGCACCATCCTGTTGAAACCACATGTCGTCCAAGTCCATATCTTCCAATTCGGGCCAAAAATAATCGGTAATCATGGCGCGATAACGCTGGCCATTCACAGTAACGTGATGATCGTTATCGTCGACGAAAAAATATGGCCCAATAACGCCACCGGCATGCAAACCGCACCAAACAGTTATTTTTTGTGGCTGAAGTGGTGATTCATGAAGCACATGTGGATTTTCACCCCACCAATAACGCATATTTTGCTTATTGACGAACCCATCGAGCCATCGTCACTGAAGATGATTTTGCGGTGAAATTCATCATCTTGGCGCATCTTCTCCAGAGCCCAATCGGAGAACGTACGTCGCTTCAAATTGTCCATCGGCTTCAATTCTTGAGTCAGCTTGATCTTGTGTAAACCAAGATTCTTACGCAAAATACGCCATAATATGGTCTGAGCGATGCCCAATTCTTGACAACGCCGTGGAATTGACTGATTTTGATCGTTTGCTACGGACGCCTGAACGGCAGCGATATTATCGACACTTCGACCAACCCGTTGTCTCACTGACACGGCAACATCACACAACGAATATGTAGACTCAAATTGTTGCACTAAGCTTGTTATTGCCTGTCTACTAGGGCGAGAATTACGACCGAAAATTGGAGTTAACGCTCTTAAAGTTGCGGTCACCGACTCCGAATTTCGGTAGAAAATTTTTAGAATTTGCAGACGTTGCTCGTTCGTGTACTTTACCACGATGAAAATGTTGGGTTTACTGAATAAATTGACAATAACAGATGATTAGTGAAAGGGTGCGTTCACAGATTAAATTCAAAGCTGTCAAGTCCCCATTGGAAAACTTTATATTATGTGCGATTTGTTTTTTCATACAAAAGAACGGGACCAACAGCTTAATGCCGAATCCGAACGGCCAGAATCGAAAAGCTTTTTCAACGCAAGTGTACTACGTGGGGTATTGCCAGTACCCCCCGGGTAAGAAGCGACATATCGCGCATCAGCGACCGAAAACTACCCACTGCGTCACAGCGCTCTCAACGACACTCCTGTCACAAAATAAATGATCTCCTGTCTGCCACTCCACTTCTTCGCTGCTGACAATACTTTCAGCTCTCATTTCCTTGTTCTTCAACCGTAGAATTGGAACGGAAAAGAATGTGGAGCTCTACAGCGTAATTAGGTGGGGAATAAACAAAAGCGTGGAATTCAATGCCTCTACTGTCAGTGTACCCTGCGAACTATGTAGTCAGATATCTATGAATGGCGCTTGTGTCGTTGAAACCGAAACATGTTCCATCCTTGGTATCTGCGTTTATGAAACACTTAATCAAATTTACCAGATATTCGAGGTGGCCAAGGACCTGATTGGGCTTCAATTTAAAGGGTGTTTTCTTTATAGGTTTGATTTTTAAACTGGCAACACTGTTTCTATAGATTGTCAATTTCGCAGTTGAAAGTTGATTTGTAGTAAATACGTTTTGCCATTTCACGACAAATAAATCAATGCCAGAATAACACATGCAAATTGTGTAAATTTATTTTGAAAACCATGTTTCGGTTTCATGCGCTACGTCAATTTTATGGTCAATATAATCGTCCATCTGAGCAAGTTATTTGGAACAAGATGAATCGCTTTCGCACCACGTAAACTTTAGTGGATAATACGCATTCCCAAAGACGAAAACAATGCGACGAGAAGAAGTTATTGTCGTTGGTGAGCGCAGTATTGAGGAAAATCCGAATGAGTCGATTCGCCATCGTGCACAGCAACTGGAGCTATGCCCATCCACTTTGTGGAGGATTTCACGAAAGGTCTCGGCTTAAGACCTTATAATATCCAGCTTGTGCAAGAGTTGAAACCGCGTGACCATTATGCGCGTCGTAGGGTCGGTGAATGGGCCGAAAACATCATTCAGCTTGATCCTCATTTTCAACGCAAAATTTTGTTCTTCGATGAGTCCCATTCTTGGTTAAACGGATATGTCAACAAGCAAAATTGCCGAATTTTGAGTGGAGAAAACTAAAAAGCCTTTGACGAGACGCCCTTCCAACCATTAAAACTCATATATGGCGCACATATGCCATATATATGTCAATGTAACGCATCTATTAAATAAAGCTAATATCTTAAACATTAACAATATTTCGTATATCTCTAAAATTAAACATTTTTTATTAGGCCTATTTCTGCCCCTTGAGTGCAGCGCTCATATCGGGTTTGGTGCCAAGACCCCTCAACAACGAAGTCACTTACTCGCTTGAACATCGTCCTCTATACCTTCGGCTCGTGCTCCGCTTGGTGTCCTGCCTTGGCGAAGATCACTTAAGGAAATTCATAAACCCATTTGCACTCTCATTATAAAAAGAGCAGAATCAATGTAGAATTTTCCATTGGCATACCTCTAAGCGCGAAAAGTTCGCCGGCTTTTCTTTAAAGCTAATTCCTTGCATTTTCTACAAATCTTTGCTACAAAAGTCCACATCGCTATGTTATGCCATTTCAAATATTTAGTACAATTACCAATTCCTTCCAACTATTGCATACGTTCAGGATGAACTTCTTGAAAGGTGCTTGAGATCAACGACTGTCCGTTAAATTTGAATTGTTTTTGATTGTTTCATTTCAAAAGAGAAAGTAAAATAAAAACAAATAAGATAATGATAACCGCCTACAATGTTGCTTTTTACGTCTTTATATCGTATATACCATTGGCCATTGAATTATATGCACCGCAGGTCTGCACCATGGATGTTCAAGATGTTCACACGCCACTGAATCTTACGACAAAGATTGCCTCACTGATTAGACAAATTATTGAAACGAATTGAAACATTTTCGACAAACAGATACACCTGCTCTATCTCCCATGCATGCCATCCATTACGGTGGATCTTTCTCCAGGGAAGCGTTCACCAACTCTTTCAACTCGAGTTTATGTACACGAATTGGCATAAATTTCAATCAACTTCCGAATGTTCAATCCAAACCGATCATTCGTTTGTGCTGATTGTGAACACGAAAATGAATAGCCAGGTGACCTGTTGATAAGAAGTAGGATTGTGTGGTAGGTCCGTTGCGCATGACTAACATGACTGCTATCCATTCAATTAGCAGCGCAGGAAATGGAATTATGAGTACCATCCTGACTTATGGGTGTATCTTCACCTTTCATCATCGGCAAATTGGTAAAAACGAATAAAAAAAAAACTCGCTTCAGATGATACCCAGCCAGATATGTTATGGAACCACGGCGACTTTGCGCATTTGCAGGGTGTTCATGGAGCTGATCCCAGACATGGAGGCAAAACCCACAGTCACGGAGGAACAATAACGCTTAACGAAACAAACAACTCGCTGCCCAATTTGCAACAATAAAATTAATTGTTACAGCCAAGGAGAGGATGACATAACCGAACCATTACACAAGAGTCCCCTTTCCCGCACTCTCACTCCTGCACTCACCAGAGGTAGGGTAGGCAAGACGAGACATCCGAAGCCACCTTTGGAAGTCATCGCGAATCTATGAACCAACATCTTTCCACTTTGCTGTCTAATTAAGTTTCCGACCAGCCTAGAAAACAAGGGCCGCAAAAGACACCATCGCTGGATATCGTATTTCCTAACATCTCTGAGTGATCCAACGATGGCAACTGGTCAGTTGTGCCCAGGGGGTTTGGGGTTGTTTCACGGCGATCGGTGTCGTGCACATGAGTCTATCCATCGGTATTATGTGAGCGTCGCGAATTGTCCAAAAGGTAGAAGAGAGCGAGAGAGAGAGGGGCACAGAAAACCTGTAGCAGAACTATCGTGGATCTGCATTTGAATATTGGTCAAGGGCCCGAAATGAGGTCAGAACAAACGACGATACCACGATGCGACTATACGACGACGCAACGGTTCGCTGATTTCTTCTTCTTCTTCGCCAGCGGCACAGAGATGCCTCGAACATTGTTTGCGGTACGAAGAATTGCTACGTGATTACCTAGGCTAATGCATGGTTACCGCAAAACTACGAAGAGCGCGCGATCGCTCAGATACCATAGTTTGGTAGACGGATTGCACTGCTAGTCGAATCACGTTCGCTCGATAAACTCGAGTTGGAGCTCGCATTTTGGATTTTTAGATTTCGTTTCTGTTTTGTTTTTATCTCTTGTGTGATAGATACAAAGTAGATGGTGACCGTGGCTTGTGGTTTCGCAGAATTTTCAAATTCCAATTGAAAAAGTTTCGAGTTGCTGACGCTGGCTGCTTTTATGGACTCAGTTTTGATATCGCACCAAAACGATTTGGTGATCTACACTCAATCAGCTCGTCAAGGGTCTTAAGTAACCAAGTGGGATGAATTGAGTGATACGTATACGGTTGCCATGCGATTGCGGATTTGATCAATGCACGATCGTTGAACTTTACGACCGAGATTGAGGGTCAATGATGTCTGATTTCTGCTTCGAATTAGCTCACTTCGATGCCAGATAGTAGATTGCCTTGGTGATCAATACACTCGAATGGCAAGCAGAATTATATGATCTTCGTCCTCAACGTGTGGGTGTTACGGTCACAGTTTTGGCAACATGTTGTTGCGGTTATTTCTCCTTTTCATAAACAAAACGAAAGTCATTAAGGTCACATGTGACACGGTGCCCCTTCACTCGATTGAGACAAGGCTCGACGGTGACCTTTCGGGGATTATCTGTGAACAAATTGTGAATGCAGTCGCCAGTGCGGCTTCGTGTGGAAGGGTTCACACCGCCAGACATGACAGACGATAACCATTACGACTTATTAACCAATAGTTATGCATCGTTACCGGGCGGGAGTGTATGTTAACCGAGCGTCTGGATGGAGAGGAACGGCACTACGAGGAAAGTGAAATAGTGGAATGATGAGCGATAAACTTTCAGCTTTACGATGGAGCACGCTCACGTTGGCGGCTACGACTACGTAGTTGACTGGAAATTTGTGTCTTCCCTGGACGTGGCCGAGGGCCTAGTGCATCCTGTGTGTGTCGTCGGCGGAGTGCTCATCCTACGCCACGTAACAAATGGTGATGGTTGGCCATCTCGATAGTGCGGTTCCTCATTCCGCTACTGTTATTGCGCGATGTGTGCACAATTCAAGTTAACGGCTCATCCACTTATCCATTCATCCAGCCATTCATGCTATTTATGCCCATTCTCCTTGCACTGGTTGACCTTTTTGTCTGCGTCTACTCTCGTGGCACTGGTCGGCTCTGTTGGTCTTGTGCTCGTCCGCTTTGGGCCACTGGACTACTGGTCTCTTTTCTCAGTTTCATTTCGTTCGGCTCGAAGCCCAACTGAACCAGGGATGCAGTCAAACTTGTTGGTTGCATAATATCACTGGTGATCGGCTTGCGAGTATCTATGGGTATACACGACCGCTGCGAGCGTCGTGTACTGCACCAATGCAGTGGAATTGATGATGATCGGAAAGAGAATCAAGTAATTTGAAGATAATGTGAATGAGCGGCTTTATCTCACTCGATAAAGTTCAAATGATGTTCCGATATGATCGGACGGAAGATTGGTATTTATGGGAGATGCGATCGATGCTAACATGTTTGCTTTGAGGTAATCTTAATTTGTATTTAATGTTTGGGTGTTTTGAAAGCCATGATGGATTGATCTCTATTTTTTAGTGAGATGGATAGCATTCTGCGTGAACTAACGAGGGGTTTCTTACGTAAAAGGATTTTACGTCGATCAGTTGTCTTCCTATTTCTGTGGGAAATCCAAATTGATTGTCTTGCATTTAGCGGCAATCTCACGGGAGGGAAAGAACTCATTTTTGTTTATTAGCTTAGAGAGAAAAGTCATCCATGTTATGCATCAAAAAGGACAATGGTGGCGTCATCCGACAAGACTTCTTGTGCTAGTAGTGTGTGTTGGTAGGTACTAGGTTAACGCCCGGAGGGAATCATTGTTAATTTCTTATGCTAAAAACCATCTGCACTTGTTTTCGCGCAGGTTCAAGAGTTACGCTCTTATGGTGCTTGTCAAACAACCTGGACGGGGTACAGATGGTTTGTGTCGAAGATGTTCGTTCACTACTCTCCGGGGGTGGTTGTCTTAGATAGGATTCGAGCGATTCGACTGAATTTGCCGCGTTGGTTCAAGTTCACAGCAACATTTTTGTTTCCATGTCATTAAGGTGTTATTTTGGAAAAGCACACACAGAGTTTGAATTTTGAAGTGTTCTTATACTGCGAGTGTTGTACCTTCGTCAGCATTTTTCGATCATCTCTCATTCACAACTGATGTTTGTTGCACAGTTGTTTCCGTATAGGAATTGTTCTTGGCTATGGATAGACTTGAACTACAGACCTTCTGCTCAACAGTCGGTGATGATTACCATTGCACCAAGACCACCCCTATGATGCTTAGCCAAGTCAAGCTTCATCGATCGAATGAGGTAGTAGTTGGAAGAGGTGATGTCTGCAGAATGTGGCGGATAGGGAAGGCCGTTCCATTATAGTTTTTCCAGGAAGGTTTTTTACGAGTTTCGAGTTTTAATTTTTTTTTTTCATTTTTTACTTAAAACTACCTTACGCCAAACAAAAATGCTTAAACCTAGCTTCAATATCTTAACTGGAAAGAATACTTTACTGGATGTATAGGGGCATATTACAATACACAAAACAACCTAAACTATGCCCTCTGGCCTTATGATCAACTTAAAGCGGCTAGAAAAAAGGAACTATTAGGCTGAGAAAAAAATTTTTTTTTGAAAAACTTAGCATTGATCGACCTTAGCAACGTGTGGCCTAACGTTTCGATAGTGTAAAATCACTTTGTCTTGCCTTTATCCGTATTGTCTCCATTTTTCCGGTAATGCTCAAGCATATTGATTGTCCCGGTAATGAGCCCCTATGATGGAATAAACCGGTTCTAACAACTCATAATATAACACGAGCTGGTCTCCTAAACACACAACATGACCTACGATCCGTCGATAAATTCTTTCCCCGCGGCGCACCAACGTTTTGGATTATCGCAATTGATGTACTTTTCATTCCCAATCATAAGGTGATCCAGAAAACCTTCCGTTCTTGCCACTGGAATAGCAGTTCGCTTATAAAAAAGCGTCATTTTTACTTACAAACAATTTATAATGATGACAAAAATGAAACCCAAGCTCGCCACTTGGCCGGCATGCATAAATAGCGCCATCTATTGAGAGACGGCGGATATCCATTTATACACCTGATAAGGTCCCCTCTGTAAGAAAATACCGCGAAATATAATACAACATCAATGACTTGGGTGTGGCAGTGACAATCTCCAGATTTATATTGGTGCATGTGTAGACAGCGATTGCAGCTTTGGTCTTCGAGCCTTTTATTTGCTAGGACCTGCGACTTTTTCCGGAGATCACCACTCTGATTTGTAGACTCTAACTCGTTTTCGTTCGGCAAGGCTAGCTGAAAATATTGCTATCGTAGCTGAGAATGTTGCTTACAGCTCGAGACGATTACTGGGTCTATTTGAAACCATTTTCAACCGAGTTTTGCACAAAACACCCCCCTCCAAGTATCCTTGCAATGAGTGTATTTCGCTCTTTTGTTCCTTCCCTCCTAGGTCCACATTGTTTTTCCATCTACGGCGAAGGCTTTCTGGGGATCTTTTTCTACAGGTTTTCCACTCATATTGTTTTTTTTTTAATGTTCGTCCACTGTCCATTTGTTTCACGTATTCAGCCCATCTTAGTACTCCGTTCGCCTATTTCTTCGTCCTGTTTTCCTATATAGATTCTCCTTAGATATTTTTGAAATAACTCGAAATCTATTTTCCTCTTTTTTAGTCAGATACCAAGTCCATGGTCTTATAACTACGGATTTCGTTGCGGCGCAAAATAAACTGTTAATATTTAACAGCACCTTGTAATAACTTGATAGCAGCGATATTCCTCGGTACTGGCCGAGCACAATGTGGCGAATGCGACCTCAGGCGTTGCCTCGGCTAATATCGTAAGATCGAGCTCAACGCCAAAGTAGAGCTACTCAGTCGTGCGTTCTGACAGCTGACATATCTAGATCATTTCGTATATTTGTAATTGTAAAAAAAAAAATTTTTTGACTAAAATTTCAGTGTTCTTATAGCGCTGAATGTGTTCATGGATTGTTTGAGGAAACATGACTTGTATTCTGTCATATTTCCGATCTTTTAAACCACATTTCCTTATAGAAATTCCTAGGTCGCGCGTTTGTCATATTTTCATCGTAAGTCGGAACAACGCCTGTCGAAAGCCCAAGCGCTCGAACGCCACATTGTGATACGGCCATAATTGTTGCATTGTGTTCGGTAACCCTTTTTATAAATATGGGAATGATGACCGAGTTTTTCCATTTCTCGAGGATGTAACTTCTCTGTTAATTCTTTTCCAGCATTTTTTATCAATTCCGATGGTTTTAAGGCAATTCCTGCGGCTTTGTTATTCTTAAGCCGATGGATTGCCTCAAGAAAGCATTGTTATTGTTACTGTTCACGACACTTGCCCGTAGTGGCGCAACGACGTTGGTCCTTTTGTTTCGTTCTGCTTTAAACCCGAGTTTGGATACTGACTGATAGTGCATCTTTGGAAGTAAGGACGAGATTTTCTACAAAACAACAATTCCCAACTGACGACAATGGAAGTTGAATGAACTTCCAAAAAAGAACACTGCACTGGAAATATACACAGACGGGTCTAGGACATGCAATGGTGTGTGCACCGATAAGCTGACTGCTAATCCTTTAGACTTCTGAACCACTGCAGCATATTCCAAGCTGAATTAACGGCAATTCGTGAGGCCGCCGACTGGCTGTCTATGAGATCGATGAACAGCAGAGCCATCGTCATCTACAAAGATAGCCAAGCTGCAATTAAAGAACTCGAATCACAAATAACAAGATCAAAATTGGTCAGGCACTGCGGCACGTCTCTAAATGAGATATCGAGCAAATGCGCTCTAACGTCGTGCTGGGTACCTGGACATAGCGATATATTAGGTAACTCTGAACTAGCCAAAATAGGCACCACACTGGAGCTCTCGACTGTTAAAGGGGAAATCCACTCACCAATGGCCAATGGGAACACAAAAATATAAAATCTCGAAAAACGCACTGCAACAGGCAAACCAAAGATGGCGAGACCTTGAAACATGCAACTATGAGAGACAAACTTGGCCCAGGTATTGTCAACGTGAAACCACAAGCCTGCCTAATCGGATTCCTTACAGGACATTGCGCCTTGAGAAAACATGCCGCAAGATTAGGACTGCCATACACTACTACTAGCCCGCCTGAATAAAAACCTGAGTTAACTGTCGTTAACAAGTCGGAGTACTAGTTTTACGGAAACACTTGTTTAACCATGCGCGGGTTAGAGCCCAAGTCGGAGTATTCAGATTTGACCTGAATACTCATGCTGCCAGGAGTCGAGCGATAGCTCTTATTATCGTAGGCCAAATTACTCGCACTTCGCTGTAACGACGTGCATTAAAGCAAAAAATTAAATTTTTGTTTTGTTTTTTTTCCGCTGCCTCCTTAACAACACTTTTAATTGTTAACCAATCTGTTTCTACCTGTCTGGCTTCTTTGTGAGTTTCTATGCCACCTAATAGGGCAAACCGATTAACCGGAGGATCCTTTTACTTTTCAACGTTGAATTCCTGTGTTCTTTTGACGTTTGCTTGTCTTTTTAAATCATAACTGCCGCATCAAGAGGCTTTACGGCAGATAGGTGCGATATTGGAATGGCAGTGTCACTGAGCCATTTTTTTTTCGAAAATGACGCTCATGCGAATGCGAAACTGAATCATTTATCGAAAGCAAAATTACCATTGACCGCCGATATTATGCGATACTGGACAATTCGATTCAACCACTACACAAAAATATCAGAGTTGCTATTCGTGAAATAGAGCCGCACGAATACGTTACAAAAATGTTAATAAAAAAAACTAAATATTATATTATTAGTAACTCCAATTCATGTACTTTGGACTAAAATAAAAACATCATCACTTTTCCCTCCCCTCCTTTTCTCGTTCTTTCACAGCTCCCCTATACAGAACTCTCTCCCCACTGTTCGAATGTCTCACGATTTCTACAAAGCCAACTTCCGTCAAATCAATGAATATCTCAATAGTGCTCCTTTTAATTTCAACAACCTTACCGTAAATGTTGCCATATCTATATTCTACAAAGAAATATTTAATTCTATCTCCCTTTTCCCGACATAAAACCCTTTTCCCGACATAAAACCTCCTCCACCTCCTCACTTTGGTATAATCGCAGACCCCGTTCTTTGAGAAACAAACGGAACAAGCTCTGGACAACTTTCCTTTGTACTCAATCCCCAATTGACTTCTCTAACTATTTCGGTACTTACCTGCATTTTGTAGAGCTTTATAACTCTCTATAACAACACTACTTAGTCGAGATGCAAACCAACCTTATAAATAATCCCAAGTCCTTCTTTCAGTTTGTTAATTACAAAAGAAAATCTGATGACTCTCTCTCCATCAATAATGAAACTTCCAATGATGCTCATAACATCGCCAACCTTTTTGCCACCTTCTTCAACCAATCTTTCATCCATGATTCATTGTATCCGATCCTACTTATTTCACCTATTTACCAAACTTCTCCTTTGAACCATTTCTCCCTCGTAGTGTCGACCCCGACATCATCGAAAAAAAAATTAAAGCAAGTTAATGATGAATTCACCCCTGGCCCCGACGGCCTCCCTGTTATATTTTTAAAAAAATGTTCCTCCTCCCTTTCTCTACCTCGCTCAAAAATCCTCAGCCTATCCCTTTCTGAAGGTGAATTTCCCCTGATATGGAAAACCTCTTTAATAACATCTATACACAAAAAGGGTCCGAAGAATGACATTAACAACTACTGTCCCATTGCCAAACTGTCTCATATACCCAAAATCTTCGAAAGTATTTTATATGATAATTTAAGTTTTCAATGCAAGTCTTTAATCTCCCCCAGACAACACGGCTTCCTCAAAGGTAGGTCTATAACCACAAACCATATTGAATTCGTTTCCTTCACCCTTTCAGCCTTAGAAAATGGCAAGGAAGTCAACGTTATCTCAACTGACTTCAGTAAGGCCTTTGATAAAATTGCGCACAGATTAATACTCTTCAAACTGTCTTCCCTTGGTTTTGAACCCATCTTATTAAAGTGGATTTCCTCTTACCTGGAAAATCGCCACTACATCGTTCGCTTTAGATCTACCCTCTCTAACCCCTTCTTTGCTTCCTGCGGTGTCCCCTAGGGCAGTCATTTAGGCCCGTTTCTTTTTATCCTCACCATTAACGATGTTGAAATGGTTATCAAACATTCGCACATCTCTCTATATGCCAACGATGCTAAGTTCTTTAAGATAATTTCCTCACAACAGCTTTTCCACCTGGTGCTCCAAGAACTGCCTCGACCTTAACATTTCCAAGTGTCTATTACTTCTCCCAAACGTAACACATCCAAACGTAACCTCTTCCCCGCCTCTACTTTCTCCATAATCAACCCCTTGCTAGCGTTAAGGTGATCCGTGATCTTGGCGTATTATGCTACCAGGAACTCAATTTCATTGCACATATCAGCGATATAATTCTTAAGGCCAATTCTGCACTCGGCTTCGTGAAACGATGGTCTAAAGAGTTTTCCAATCCCTACGTCACTCGGTCTCTCTACATAGCCTTTGTTCGCCCTATTCTCGAATACGTCTCTCAAGTGTGGTCTTCTTACATTCACACTTTTCCAGAATCGAGAGTATCCAACGCCGTTTTCTCCGTTTTGCTCTTCGTGGCTTACCCTGGGACAATCCTCTGATCATACCTCCCTATCAAGTCCGCCTAAAACTTATTAATTTGAAGTCGCTGGAAGAACGAAGAAGGATATCCGACATCCTTTTCATCCACCGACTCCTCTCAGGTACCATCTACTGCGCGTCCCTTTATAACTCTATCTTTTTTAACACTAACCATCGTAATACACGAAATCCAAGTCTCTTCTATGTACCCACTTCTCGTACCTCCTATGGCTCCAATGAACATATCTCCCGTATGCTGCGGAATGTTAATGCGAAAAACTGTTTCGACTTTAACATCAGCACTCCTTGTCTAAAACTCCGTCTCAATCGCCCTCTTTCTTAGTTTCCTAGATTGTAAGTTAAAATAAGTATGTAGCTTGAATTAAGCGCAATAAATGGGGGTATAGCCCCCAAAACTGTGGCATTTTTCCATTGATTCAAAATGACACCTCTTGTTGGATGCCACTTCACCAACCCGTCTTTTACTTTCCTACTTACGAAACACAATTGTCGATCCACGCGACTACAGTATGACACTGGAAAACTAAAATTACGGTGAGCTATAAGCTAAGTTCGTAAATGTCAAAAGCCACCACCCATGAAGACTCAGAAAATACGTGCGACTTTTCTGACCACGTTGGGAAGACGCTTTACTTGTTTGGATCCCCTTATGTCTAATTATTACTTCCTCATGCAAAAGTAGAAAGTTTCCTTTAAACATTTGCCGGTGAGATTGTCAATAGGCCAACTGTCAGAATGTTGCTACAAAAGACTTGAGTGTGCTATACTCATTTTAATAGCGGACTCCAATTGTTATAATTTACTTATTTGCTTAGGCGACCCCACTGTCCGAAGTGGATCATGGCCTCGATCAATATACCTTTTCAATTGCTTTCTAACTGCGTCCTTTTCAGAATTGGATTTGATGACTCCTCCAACTGGTATCCATGCTCTCGACCCTGCTATCTCAGCCGTTGGATTCCTAGGCGACTGGTTAGTTCGACGTTGTTATACAGTTCGTAGATTTCTTGGTTCTATTCCTTCTCGAAACGACCAAGGGTTTCTTCTTCCGATTTTAATAAAGTCCATGTTTCTGCGTCATAAAGCAGGTCCTATATTAAGTCGTTCTGGTCTGGGGTCTTACTATTCAAAGAAACGGCGGTTGGCAACAATGATTCTGCGGACTGTACTGGTGTCCTTGGCAGATATTACCATGAAGCTAAGTAAGACGAAGTCTTCAACTAAAGTTGAGTTATATCGTTGCTGCTTTACAGGTATGTAATAGGTTCCTCGTTAGCTTGGTCTGAGTTTTGACAGTTTATTGCTCTCACACTTCAAATGGCGTCCCGGTTATTCTTTGACTCTTTGTATTGCCTCATAGTCACCATTTCGCCATGGAAAGCTATAACATAGAACACCGCTTCGAAGCTGTTTAAATTTATTATAAAAATTGGCGTTCTGTTCGATAAAAAAAAAAGTCTTGCGTATGCGTCCGTACAAGATTCAAGTGAGCAAGCTCGTCGTACGTTAGCTGACTAGACTTTGGAGCAGTTGGAAACGATTCCAATTTACGACTTTTGAAACGGTCCGATAGTGACTGTGAAAGACCAACGATATCGTCCCATGATGACACTTTTGTGGCCTCAGTTACTTGATGATATGGGCCTGGACGACATGTGGCTCCAACAAGATGGCACAACGTGTCATACATCAGTCTTATATTGGAGCTGTTTTTAGAATAGTTATTCACAGAAGACCCGATGTGGAATGGAACTTAAACTTTTTTTCTCTGCAGTTACGTTAAGTCACTTGTTTTTGGCAATAAATAAACAACAATTGTTCAACTACTGAACAACATCACTCAATCCACTGGTGCGATCCAACTTGATCAGCAAGCGTCATACCAAAGGGGACCTCTCGGGGCGCGCCGTGTAAACAAAGTCGCGAAGCCATTTGATTGATAACAATTGCTCATTAGTTGTTTAGTGGGAGTTACGAAGCCCCACCACTACTAGTTCAAAGAAGAGCTGCTTATGTGCTTAAAGCTTTAGCAAACAAGGCTAATTTTGTGGCATATTTGGTCTCCAAATTGGCGGCCTGACGATATTCCCTCTTACAGCTTTAATATCTTTTTAAGGTGCTCAAAGACGACAGGGGATGTTACCGATTTTCTCACTCAGAAAGACAAAAACGCAATATGAGAAAGGCTCAGCCGCCATTCAGTGACTAATGACCTTGAATGGCATCAAGCCAAGTGATGGTAGTTCCCACATTAGAATGGTCTTATTGCTTCATAAAGCCAGTTTTTACGACACTTAACCGGCCTCAGTTTCGGAAACCTCTCAAAAGATCACATCAAAGGTATTTTATTGCTCCTACCAGGTCAGAAGACTGGTTCCCATCATTATAATGATATGCGGATTCCATGACATCTCGTCGGATCACTTCAACTCTATCCGACAGATACTCGTATATTGCAATGTCAACATTGGTGCGATACTGCACTCAATTCTTCCGTGTTAATTACCCGCATACCTAACAACCAACCAACTTGCCACGCTTACATAACGCACAACAAGGTCAAGAGCTCTGAGATCACGCGACTCCTGGAAATCCAATTATTATCTGAATCCAATCTATAAGCTCTTGTCTCCGCATAAGAATGTGTTCCAATAAACCATTCAACAAATTACCAATAAACTCTGCTTCGAGCTATAAACAAATCTCGAAAGCCTGGCACCACACAACAGTTGTCTGGAACTTTTCCTAATGCAGATTAATTACCAGTAAGGAAACGAGGCGACAAAAAGTAGAATAAGAACCATATGCCTCAAGCTATAAAGCCCGTGGTGGGCATGGGTACAGGTTTCCTGTGAATGAACTAATAACGTCAACAAATTGTTTCCTAAATCTTGTCGTACCTGAGACTGTACAGAGCACTTAACAAGATATCGAGTACGTTCTGGATGAGGGCAATCAAAAGGACGGGACGGAAGGTTAGGGGTGGTCATATCGCCGAGCTAGCTGCTTACCATAACCAGTTTGATGGATTTAATTAGAGTAAAAAAAAAAACAGAGTAAAGCAGCGCACTTGGTGTGTTATTAGCGGTGTAGAATCTGGACTAAATCCGGAGTTTTTCAAGCTCACCATTAGCACAAGATCGGTATGAAGCCGTAATTGGCACCAAAAGTAAGAGTGAAGCGGCAGACAACGGCTACAATCACATTCTGTTATTTGCTATCCAAAACAACTTGGAATGATTGGGGCTTAGTTGCCCCATGGGCCTGGGTCTGTCAATCCACTTTTCGATCAGTCGAATTAGATACAGACGATAAATTGTGTGTACTGACATCGATAACCATCCGTTAATAGACTGCGCGAAAAACTTTGACGACAACAATGGAGAAGGAAGTGGGAAACTAGTTCAAGACATCAACTCGTTCGATGGTGACAAAATCCTGGTTTACTCATGCTAATCCGGCTGAGGACGGAGAAGTAAAAAATAAAAAGACAATAAGTCCGTCGTCTGCGGTTGAGTGTCGGGTAATTGTTTGTCATAGCGAACATGAGTTGGTTGAGTATTTCCGATTTGAAAGGTCAAATTCCCTCCGTAACCGCCAAGCAAAGTCGAGGCAGTAGCAGCTTGGTAGCTTGTCAACCTTAATTTGTAAAGATGCAAAATAAGAACAAGAAACAGCATCAGAAGTCGCTTGCTTCCTCGACTGTGCATTTTGCTACCACTCGCCTGATACCTATTGACATTTCTGACAACATAGAAAAACCGCGTGCGACAAATGCGTCCAAGTTCCGTTTCTTCCGCTTCAATCGACTGCCGTTCGTCAGTAACCACACATTGGCAGATCGTGCTTGAATTGGGTTATACGTACTCGTAGCACGGGCGTATACGTAACCTTTCGGACGTTTGCCTATTTCGGGCCGCTCGCCGTCAGACTGCAATGCAGAGAACCAAATGGGAAAAGAAAAATGAATTTGAGCAGAAAGAGGAGAAAAAAACGGCGAACGGAAAAACGAAGAAAAGGAAAGGGGTTAACCTTGTGGATAGCCAGTGTCCAGCAACAGAGCAGCACTCGCCTCAGTCATGCTGTGTTAATTGTATTTTGTGTTTTGTATTTCCCTCTCACGTCCTACTCTGCTGCACAATCAAGTTGGGCTATTCTAGTCGCATTACTGGCTCCCAACACTAGTGGCTACCGACTAGTGGCTAGTTTAGACAAAAAGTGGACAATTGCTTTGGCTCTATCTCACCACCGGACTAACTAAACGAGCTGTCTCATATCAGTAGTCAGGCACAAAGAAAAAACCTAAAATCCATAGTCACTGGCCACTGGCCCATTGCTAGGCTACTTACGTTACTTAACGTAATCCGAGAATTGCATTGTTTCATAATTGAAATAAGTGCACTTCGGCCTGTTTGCGAGTATGTGTGGAACGTACCCGTATCTACGCGCACCTCTGTCTGCATGTGAATGCAGTTCGGAGTAGCATAGATGCTAAGTGGCATAGTCACATTGTCCAATTGGCCAGTTTGACCGACTTTAGTCGGGTTGACATTATCGTCTCTCAATTATTGGAGCTCGTAACCCTCATACGTAGTCGGCCTGTGGTGTTTGTTTTTGTTTTCGGTTGCTCAAAGCTCTCATATTGCACTGTGGCTAAAGGATAGACCATGCATGGCCCATATTCTCCACTTTTATTGGCCAGCAGCCAAGCTACACCGTTGTTTGTCGGCGCGACAGTGAAAGGTTGATGTAATCCCAAACGGAACGGGCTATAGAGTGGCATTAGAAATGCTATGTACTAGACGTATCAGGTGTGCCAATGCTACAAGTGTAGAGCTGATAAAGGGCGTGCAATGGCGTAAACCTGAAATGAGTCTGGAAAATTTACCATTCGCGACCAATGGTCAGCTATAGAGCAAGGTTGAGCCACATTATATGGTAGACAAGACGGAATTTTAAGCGACGATCTAACTTGTTTAGGTAGAAATCTATTGATTTGGAATTCCCCTTCATCAATATTTGAGAGATTTTATTGTTTATTTGACATCGTAACTACGAGTATAAATCACGTTGTCGGCGATGATTGTCTCTGTTGGTTCGGAGGTTCCCGATTACGTGCTGTGCGACGCTACTGGAAAGTCGAACTATTTAACGGAAGGAAAGGTGATCGTGAAGCTCGCTAAACCGATACGGATCAGTTCAAGGACATCTTGATAGCTTTTCTTCAGAACTATCACTTCTAGGATTTTTTTTCAAATAAATGGAGAAACCTAATATGGCCCGTGAATAGCAGACTTAAAATCTGGAAAATTGCTTCGTTTAGGGATTATGCCATCGGAACTGAATTCTTACATTGGGTGACGAATTAAGGTCGTGACGACATCGATTGTTTTTTTGTTTTTGTTTTTAAAGGCTTCTATCCAACACAATACCGAGACCAGTAGATTGTGCTACCTCATACCTCTTCACATAGAGCACAGATGGGTGTCTCACTACTGCTCAAGGTGGCTAGCATAAGTGTGGCGCCAGTGAGCCTTCTACATTCAATTCTTCGGAGGGATGCTGTATTCGGTGCGAGCTCAAAATGATGTTGTTGTAAATAGGGTGAACAGTAGCGGCCCCAGTATAGATCCTTGTGGAACGCCGGTCTTGGTTTCTATGAAATTAGAAATTATGTTATTAACATAAACCGCTTGGTAGGACTAAGATAGTTCCTAGTTTTAGCGCTGTAAAGTCAAAGTTAAAATTGTTGTGGGGCTTAGCTAATAATATTTGGTATGGCACAGTATCGAGCGCTTTTGAGAATATGATTTTACGTGTCCTTTATCCATTTCACATCGAAAGTCGTCGACCAGATTTAACAATGCCGTGGTACAACTATGTTGTAGTCTAAGGCCAGACTGGTGTAGCGATATTAGGCCAAATTCGTTCAGATAGTGGTAGATTTGTTGGCTCATGAGTTTCTCAAAAGCTTTTAATATGAACGGGAGTAAAGAGATCGGCCGTTACTCTTTATTTCTACAGATTGCGCTTTTAATTAACTAATTAAGGACGAAAACAGTTTTTAGAAGTGGTAAGAAGACTGAAGGGAAGGGTCAGCCACAGATGGAAATTGGAAATTGCATCTCGGCAATGCAACCAGCCACACATGCTCCTATCTAACGCGAAAAGGCATCGGAACGATTTCCCAACTCATTTACAGGCCCGACTTGCTTCAGCAGATTTTCTTTCTATTCCTGATAGTGAATTCCTCTCTTAAAGGACACCACCATGGGACCGATGCCGCGATGCTTGCATGCACGCGTACCTTCAAAAATCTTCCGTAATCCAGGGATGGCAAAATGTTTCGACGCTCAAAGTATATTTTGGAGAATCTTAAGGTTGTATACCAGATCTTTATATCTCCAGAAATCTTTCTCTAGATCTACTCGCGCAAGTTAATTGAAGTGTTATTTTCTGAGATCTCAGAATGGTTTACGAGTCAATAGAAACTCAATTAATTTAGATTTCCAACCCTCAAGAAAGATGGTTAGTTCACGTACTATTTAAAAAGGGTTAATTGGATTGGAATTGAGAGAAGCTGGTTTCCCCTTCCACCTGCGTCTAGAACATAGTGCATGCCATCATGAGATACGCTAGAGAGACATACGCATATTTGCTTACTGAGAAGCCCAATCAAATGCCTTCTTACAGTTATTTCACAAGTTGACAGTACTTGTATAAGAGTAGTTATGCCGCTGATGATTGGTGTCATTGCCTCTGATTTTTACAAAACAAGAATCTGGGGATAAGGCTAGTGTTTAGTGGTTAACGCACGCAGACGATTTAATTGCATACAGATCAGGCCCAACTATCGACGTCATTGTTACTCTCCTCAGTGTGACTTCGAAAAAACTCAGCAGTTTTGTGATGACTGGTTGCAGCAATCAAAATCTATTTTGTAGTCAGATAGCTCGGGATCTGGCTAGACCAGTATCTATATTTTGGCAAACAAATAGATGCTGCTCTGGTCCGAGGCGCTTCCGCTCTGACAAGATGGCTGTTTCATTGCAACTAACTTGATTGCAAAGTGAAGGTAATCTACTACATGGCCTTAATCAGGCCCATGGTTGCCTAGGGGTGTCCCGTCTGGTTTAATGTGAGAGCCAAAAGGATTCGGGTGTTTGAGAGACAATGCTTCAGAACTTGTCTCGGGTTACATAGGACATTCGAATCTGAATGCAAGAAATTGTACCCGAACGAGGTCGGATGGATAATATAATAATTTTCTGATTAAACTGATTCGAAGCTACGTTCCAAGAGCAATGACTTCTGTCAATAACCTGACCGGGGCTAAATATCCCAACTACTTGTGCCACGAGAGCGTGTGCCTTAACGGCTATGTCCCACCAGAGGCATTCTCTACTTAATTCAATGTAAGCTGATCCAGGATAGATTAGCGGTACCGTTAATTTTCCATGAGGCCCGTGATTCCGTGGAGCGACGGTGCGCTCATGGTGCGCGTTCCGTGAGCCTGAGCGCCTCAGGTTTACTAGATCGATGTCGCGGCAAGATCGAGGAGACGTCCGAAATCATCAACGCTTTTGGTTGCTGAGGAAAACTTCGCCAGTAGTATATTTGGTTCATATAGCCTCTTTAAGGCAAGCCCTGCCAAAATCCAATGGCAGGCTTAGATAGGCAAACTTAGTGTAAATTAGGGTAGTTTAGGGTAGGTTGAGGTAGGCTAAGGTGGCGGGTAAGATTAATTTTTGCATTATAAAAAAAAATATAAATTTGAAACCCAAATTTGAAATATATATACATATACACTACATATATTAAGTATATATTTGTTAGTTAAGATAGATTAGGGTAAAGGGTTTTTCAATAAGGGCAGAAATGGAATATAACAAGCTGTGTGTGAGGTATTAAAAAAAAAAAAATTTTTTATTTCAAAGGTCAATGTATGCCATTATGTATAGAATATGACATCGTTAAAATGCCCGCTTCGTTTTTTACGGTGGCATGAATCTGAGTGATCCAATTTTCAATGACTCTTCCGCATAGATCCGGCTGAATGTGAGCGATGGCCTGTGGTATGTTCATCTCAAGAGTATCGGTCGATTGTGGTTTATTCGCATAGACTTGAGACTTCAGGAAACCCCACAAGAAAAAGTGATCGGGGTCAAATCTCATGAACTTGAGCGGCCTGGCTTGTTGGGTTATAAATACAGTGGTGGCACGCTAATAGCATACCTTAAAGAACAAAGTTGTGATAAAGTAGAACTAATGTAATAGTTACAATTTCAATATTCATTTTCATTAATACTAATACTCAATTAATACAATTAATATTTTAAAAATAATCAACATATTTAAAAAACAGAAAAAAAACGTTTGAAAATATGGAAAAAAAATAAATGATATCAAATGTAATTTCGAAGTAAACTATGTAAAATGACCTAGTATAGGGTCCGCCAAATAACTTTTTTTTTTTTTTGAAAATGCTATAAAAAAAACTACTGAATATTTTCTCAAATTTCTTTTCTTATTTGAAAGTACAATCCTTCCGGTTAATAATGGAAAATAATTTCATTCAAATGGCTGCGTCCGGTGGCCATGCAGTAGCCTACACGATCGGTCCAATTTTTAAGCACATTATCGATTGTGTGCAGCTGTATTTCACCAATGGCTTCACGAGTATTGTCCTTTAAAGCGTCAATTGTCTCTGGCTTGTCGGCGTAACACTTATCTTTGACGGCACCCCACAAATAATAGTCCAACGGTGTCAAATCGCAGCTCCGAGGTGGCCAAACGACATCAGCTCTGCGGCGGATAATGCGATCTTCAAAAACAGGGCGCAAAACATCGAGTGTAGCTTCAGATGTGTGGCACGTAGCGCCTTCCTGTTGAAACCAAATGTTGCCAATATCCTCCTCTTCAATTTTTGTGAACAAAAATTCGTTCAACATGGCCCGATAACGATCGCCATTGACTGTAACGGCCACTCCTCGCTCATTTTCGAAGAAAAATGGCCCAATTATGCCTCTGGACCAAAATCCGCACCAAACAGTGGCTCGCTTTGAGTGCACCGGCTTTTCAATATATGCGTGCGGGTTTTCTGTGCCCCAAATGCGACAATTTTGCTTGTTTACATACCCGCCAAGATCAAAATGAGCTTCATCTGAAAAGATGTACGCAATTTTCGCACACATTCTGCAACATTACCATGATTTTCAAAGTAATGTCGCAATATTTCCCAGCGTTGTTCAAGCGTATACACAACCATATTCGTTCAGCGGAAGGATAAAACTAATTATCTGTCAAATCAGACATGAGCTAAGTGTTACCATTCACGAAATAAGCACTACTTGAAAAAAAAAACGTTAGATGGCGGACCCTTTATTTAGTTGGATCCCCCTTTTGGGTAATTACGACAACAGTTCATTGGTTCATGGAAGACGTCAGTCGTGTGCACTCTTCTTTCGGTATTTTGTATCATTCTTGGTAGATGAGGCCCCACACACAAATACTGAGTTGGGTTCAGATCTGGGCTCTGAGAAGGCCAATCCATCACCGGCATCTGGTGTCTTTCAAACAACTCCTTTACATGTCTGGCCTTATGACAAGGCCCATTGTCCTGCTGGAAAACAGCTTGCTTGTAAACGGAAAGTGGTAAATCCTCCAGATATAGTATGAGGTGTTCCGACAACATATCCTTGTATGCTAGCGCTTTTATTTTGCCTTTTATAAGTGCCAGAAGACCAACACCATGAGCGCTAAAACAACCCCATACCATTACGCTACCTCCACCAAACTTCACCTTCTTTTTGATATACCGGGGGTCAAGTTGTTTGTTTGGTGGCCGTCGTACAAAAGTTCTTCCATCAGAAGCAGAGAGGTTGAAATTCGATTCATAGCTCCATATGACCGAATTCCAAAAAAATGAGGAAGAATCAAGATGGTCTTACTTCTTCTCTTCCTATTAACTTCTGTTACCTACGGTTTCTTTAGACTCTGGCATCCTCGAAAGTTGCTTTCCAACAGCCTGTTGTCGCCCCGTTCTGAGACGTTAACGCCATATTCTTGTCCGAATTTCGAAGGAAGGTAAAAAGGTCTTTAAGAGCATACCTAATTAAAATGGAGTCTTCCCTTTTGCTGTTTTTTCTAGCCCCGTATCGCCTTTTATTCTCAACCCAAATGTATCGAAGTTTTTATAATGCATTAAAGCGTTTTGCACTTTCATTCGTGAACAATTTATATTTCGTGAACTTTGGCTGATATTTTGTTCCGTCTGGAACATCTGCTATGCCTCCTCTGCCCTTCCGTAAAAATGTTATCACGTCCCTTACATATATATTTTTAAGCGCACTTAATCGCTTGAGTAAGTCACTTTACAACTCGTCACATCAATAATATGGACCACAAATAAAAATTTCAAATAAAACTCAACCTAACCCTTGGATGTGCTAATTGAAATGCCAGAGCGTAACGGACGTTATTTTAAAAAATGTTACTTATAAAGCAAAGCCTACTAAAATTTCAAATTTGGAAATTTTCAAAAAGTGACTAAAAATGTAATATTTTAAAATACATGACAAATAATAGCTAGTAGATATATTATATTGTGAAATAAGGCACAGGTTTAATCTTTCACGGGGGTGTGCTAATTAGCGTGCCAGCATTGCAAAATATGTATTTAATAAATGCATAGTCGGAGGATTTATTGTCTGATGAATGAAGACATTATCTTGTAAAAAGTGGCTTGGCTTGGGTTTTTTATATACATATGTAGCTCTCCTCTGTACAATGTTGGAATCTCACCTGATCATGTAGCGCCGTCCTGCTGGAACCTCATGTCGTCTAGGTCCATATGGATCGAATTAGGCCATAAGAAATTTATAACCATTGTTTTATAGCATTCTATAGCATTTTCGAAAAAAAGTACGGACCAATGACGTCGCCGGCCCAAAATCCACACCAAAAGCTAACTTTTTGAGAATGCTTTCTCACCTAGTGAACCTCGTGGGGGTCGTCCTATATGCCTCAGTTTTGCGTGCTAACACAGCCACTCATCCAAAAAAACTAAAACGACTTTTCAGCCTAAATATAGGTCCTCTTCCAAACGCTCCGAAGGCCAGTCAGCGAACAAACAGCAATGTTCTCGGCCGATCTTGCGTTCCTTTGATTTACGAATGTTGGCTTACCGAATCGGTCGTCTCAAATTTGTTCAAACACTCACACACACACAATCGTGCAACTTGTCATATTGATTTGGAATCAGTAACTGAATAATAAACAGCAGATATGACAGATGTTACCAAAAAAAACATGGCCGTTACAGGTTGCCAAAATCTACTCTCGTGCCAATTGAAAAACTCTTTATAACTCCTAAATTGGCCTGCATAACTTCCTGACTAATTTTATGAGGTAGATGTAGATATGTGTCTCGAAACTATACCAAGATATCAATTGCAGACTTGTGCAGTGAAGAGCTAAATTTTCATAAATTTTATGATGAAAACCGTTAATTAGACTATTTTCTTTTTTTCTTCTTTGATAATTCACGCCCTGCAGGATCAAGAGTGTACACTCTTATGGTTTTGTCACACAACCTGGACGGGGTGCAGATGGTTTGTGCCGAAGATGTTCATTCACTACCTTCAGGGGGTGGTTGTCCTAAGTAGAATTCGAGAGATCCGACTGAATTTGCCGCGGGGGTTGTAGTTCACACTAACATTATTGTTTCCATGTCATTAAAGTGTTATATTGAAAAAGTACACACAGATTATGAATTTGGAAGTGATCTTATACTGCGAGTACTATGCTTTTGTCAGAATTTTTTGATCATCTCTCATTCACAACTGATGTTGATGCACAGTTTTCCGTATAGGAATTGTTCTTGACTATGGACGGACTTAATCTACAGACCTTCGGCTCAACAGTCGGTGATGATTACCATTGCACCACGACCACCCCCTGTTCTAGGTACCCTAGTTTTTAATTGGCTAACGTATTAAATGAGAGGCTAGTAATTTGAATAGGCTAGTCCCAAAAATTACCACCAGATCGCAACGAGTACTTTTAATTTGAACTAGTGCACAATCTGAACAACTGTCTGATGTGCTACAAGCGGTTGAATATATCTTGTACGATTTTAGGCATTTTCAAGTTCTCAACTGACTTCCGACTCGTTTCTTGGCCAATTTACATCTTTAGTCTTTTCGCATGTAGGATCAATTTACTCCAGTTTTTAGAGTCTATCCAACCTCCAAATTTCCTGATCAATTGATATATTTCTACGATGTTTTTCTGGAATCCTTGAAAAGGATTTATCATAAGTTCGGCATGAGGAGGAGTAGCAGTATGAACTTTCTTGAAAGTATGAAATTGTGCCTAAGATGTGCTCGCTTGGTATTCCAACCTACTCGGGATATTAACTTGTCTAAAGCTATTGATTTGCTCCTCAATTTTAAAATCTCTAAGCTCTGTGGGCATTGACTTAAGAGATGTAAGTGGGCGAGAACGACCATCCGCGAGATCAAGCCTGAATTGACTACTCCTCAAGGAAAAGTTGGACTTTTAACATTTGCAATTTGTAAGGTCATAATTTCAGATAAAGGAGTGCCTTCAGTACGAGAATGGTCCGATAAGTACTTAGCCTACAAAAGAAAAACAAAATTTTTGGAGAAATGGCGATTTATTTTTCAATATAGTCTCCTTTAAGCGCGATACACTTGATCCAGCGATGCTCCAACTTCTTTAACCCGTCTGAAAAATACGTTTTCTCGAGGTCTGCAAAGTAGGCCTCCGTGACGACGATGACCTCGTCATTCGCCTAAAATTTCTGCCCGGCGAGTGACTTTTTCAAGTTTGGAAACAAAAAGAATTCGCACGGGGCCAAATCTGGAGAATACGGTGGATGGGGCAGCAGTTCGTAGTCCAATTCGACCAATTTGGCCGTGGCGAGGGCGGAGGTGTGAGCCGGTGCATTATCATGTCCCACCATCATGGTGAAGAGCACTTTTTTTTTCGCCAAGTGGGGCCGTTTTTTCTTCAATTTGGCGTCGAATCGGCCCAATAATTTGGCATAGTACAGCCCTGTGACCGTTTTACCCTTCTCCAGGTAGTCACACCTTGTGTATCCCAGACAACGGTGGCCATCATCTTTCCGGCCGATGGGACAGTCTTCGCCTTCTTCGGAGCACGTTCGCCGGCTGAAGTCCACTGTTTCGACTGTTCCTTGGTCTCTGGTGTTTACCAGTGGATCCATGTTTCGTCGATAGTCACGAAACGATGCAGAAACTCCTTCGGATTGCCCTGAAACAGCGTCAAATACTGCTCTGAAGTGGTCTCACGGTTGGGCTTGTTGTCCGGAGTCAGCAAACGCGGCACCCATCGCGCCGGCAGCTTTCTCATGCCCAAAATTTCATGCAGGATATGACCCACGCGATCTTTTGAAATGCCTACTGTCTCAGCTATCTCGCGCACCTTCAATCGGCGGTCTGCCAATACGCGATCGTGGATTTTTGTAACGTTATCCTCCGTTGAAACTCGTTGAACCAATTTTTGATGGTCGTCATCGAAGGAGAAGAGTCACCGTACACAGCATCCAAATACAAACGCTTTTTAATTTCGCTGCGTGATTTCCCTTCCAAAAACAAGAGTCGAATCACCGAACGATATTGCTCTTTTTCCATTTTTTTTTAAACCCGCGGACGAGTCCGATCCGACTGAAACAACAGCTCTTGCGATAATGGCGCCGACTGGCGGTGAGGCTAAGTACTTATCGGACCACCCTCGTAGTTAAGAGAAACACTACCTTCCTATCGAACTAGTTTTCAACCACTGTTGTCGCATGGTATTGCCTATGTTGACAGAAACTAATCAACCGTGAGATATGGTCTCTATATATTGATATGTTGAACCCTTGTCAATGTCGAGGACCTGGTTCGATTCTAGTAATGTGGGATTCAGACTTTCCATAAAGAAAAGAGACGGCTTCAAGGGTAGTCTTACTGATTTTACCTTTACCTTTCATAATAACAAACCTCCAGCTCAAGCATATAAAAATAAGTACTTGAAACGGCAAATGAAATTATTAATTCGTCAAAAAATAATCAAAAAAAAAAAGTTTTCCTTCAAAATTCGTCTCAAGTGACTACAACAATGGTTACACTATTTAGTACCATCTCTTGCACTTCTCTTCGGCACTCTTCAATCCAGTATGCTCACCACGTACATAGTTTACTGCTCTCTCGAGTTAAGAACCTCGACTTTCCGAGAGCATATTTCGCAAATTGCAACTTAAACCAACCAGTCAATATCACCAACTATCTGTTCCCTCACAGAGATACCCAAAGTTGGCCTCTTCAACAACTGACCACCACCAACCCCAGCCACATACCATCACCACCACCATCACAGGCACATTGCATTAACTTTTTTCCACCTGAGCATGACACCATACCACACCATACCGAAACCACATCACACCACACTACACCACCATACCACATCGTGGCACACTGCCTATCCGTCCAACATGTATCTTTTGTCTTGTTCTGCACCAAACACAACAGTAACAACATTTTCCCAGATCCCCCATTCCGACTTGGCTGCTCCGGCCTTTGGTGGGGTTCATATATAAATTCGAAACGATAATCTCACCATCCACCAGTCGATAATTTCAAATGAATTTCAAATGAACACGGATCGCAGTCAGGCTTAAACGTTTTCGGTGTTTTTTCGATTTTTTTTTTAATTTTGATTCCATTTTCAGTTTTTTTTTTTTGGTTTTTCTCTTCTTTTGTGCAAAAACCCACGAGTGTGTCTGTTGTTCCTCAGATTTAACGGTGTTTTACATGAATTCGAATTTCCCGACAAATTCAGTTTTCTAAGCACGGGTTTTACGAATTTTTTGATTTCTGTGAGTGAAGAAAAAATTGTTTTTATCTGACTCGGACTTTGTGAGATACGAATACAAGGCAGCAGAGGTGAATCTCTGTCGATTGTCGTTTTGTTTATCCACTTGATTAGGAAGAAATATTTTTGTATTCGAGAAGATCGAGTCAAATCGAACCGAAAGTGATCATCTGTTCCCAGCGCCCCGAGTGTGTGTGGAAATAAATCATTAAAAGTACGACGGAAAGTAAAAGTATCTCGATAACTAAATTGCACGAGCAAGGAGGTTCTTACGACAGTTTACTATTGGTGGCTGGCTTCAAGTTGATTTACGTTCGGAATAACCATTCATGCGATAAGGTGTGTAACAGCTCTACAGTATCTATTCGTTTTGTCTTTTTTGTATAATTGTTTTAAATACATGTAAGCCAGATACAAATGCAGGTTTTACGAGTGAGAAAAGGATAAAGAAAATTACAAAAAAATATGAAAACATCTGGGCGGTTATGTAATATCTCAATCTATGCTTCTTACCGTCAACGGTGCAGTGTGCCCTCAAGTTCAGTTTCTTTTTGTTTCTGGTTTGTATAGATACGGTGTACCGCTCGGTGTTGTACAATAGTTAGTTACTTAATCGATTCACTTGCAGTTTCAATGGAATGCCTTTGTTACTATCCGCAAGTGAATTCTGAACTTTGAAGGTAATCGTTCAACAATCAATGTACAGCTTGCGGTGGCTGCATGAGTGCAGACTGCAGACTGCAGAAAAGTGGGGGCTTACGTGCCTTCTTGGAAATCTTCATTCAGACTGAGAGAGAGCTCAGACTCTTCAATACCATCGTAGAGCGATAAATTATTTCAGAACACCGCAGACAGACAGAACGACAGATAGACACAAGTAGATAGATGATCTGTGAGGAATGCATAAGTAAAATGTCATCGTAAATTGCTGTAAAGAAGCTATAATATTTGCCGGGCTAAGTGCGCTTATAATTTAATGACCGCCGGCCGCATAGAGACATGCTTTATAGGTGCTAATTCTGATTGAGGATATCGCTATGGGAATCCGATGCCATTTCAAAAGAGGATTTGTGAAATGCATCGTTAGTTCTGTGTTATGCGAATGCAATTCATTTGTCAGCGTGCGTCGACTAGACCTGAATGCAAGGCATATCGAGATGTTGTGCTACTCTCCGTTCGGATAGAACGTGCTCGATTGCACAAGTTGTCTTGACTTGCTATGTACATACATATGTGACCTCGTCGAACTTATCTTTCCCCCTATTTGGTGGTTTCGGCTTAAACGCATTTAACCATAATTTATCTGGCTAAAGGGCTAAAGTTTTTACTTGGACCAAATGTTCGAACTGACCATGGCATATATCAAGGTTGTGAATGTACTATTAGTTCCGGGAATGTAGGCATGGAACTTTGGCGTAAAATGTTTCCATTTATAGCGGCAAAAGAGGAAATGAAAAATTCTTGTTTATATACAATTAAGTCGATAAAATTTGCTAATCGGATAAAGTATTTGGCGGCGCGGCGTAGAAAAACAATATCATTGCTGCTCTATGACTTTCAGACAGAAATTATTTTTCAGACTTATGAATTTCATTCGGCAATCCCCAACGTCTGAGAAGGATCGCGTACAGTTTTTAACGCACAAGAAATAGCTTTCTTTTCCTCATGATTAATGATATACATATGTAAGCCTCATTTTTCTATATTAACCTTGACCTGAGTGATTTTGGCAAAACTTTGCGTTTTTGTTTTTTTTTTAACCAAAGGACCAATATTGAACTTCGCTGCTCTTTAAGTTATTGCTTTCAAAGACCCGAAATATATTTTTCTTCCTAGTCAAAGAAATTTCTTCTCATTGATGTTTTTTTTCGGATAGTTTCCACCAGGAGATCTTAAATATTTTACCTAAGGAAGATCGGGCATATTTGGCATCAAGGTGTACTAACGATTTTTGAGGTTGTTTCGAGTGTGTTGCTGGAGTGTCGTATTGTGGTAATGATGTGAGTGCCGCCATAAGCTCTGCACCTATCTCCGCCATTTTTTTTCTTTTCATAGGACAGGTATCCGTTAGGAATTTAGGCGCCTCTAACGACTAGCAGTCCGAGCGGGTTTGTTCTTATTCAGCACAATTATAGCACAAGGTATGGAAGGAAAATTCGAAAAACACAAATTGTATAGAATAGGGCCCAGAAAAGAACCTTGGGGAACGTAAATGAGACAAGAGATCTCGCTATTAACGTGTACTTTAAAACAGTAATTTGTCAGGAAATTATATATTTTTTTGTTGCTTGGTTTTATAGTGTTGTATTTTTCATAGCTGACGCGTGATTTGAGACATGTGTTGAAGTCAAGCATACTCAATTAGCATTGCCATTTTATCTTGAAAAGACTTACATCCCAACAAGGCTTACAAATTATTGAATTATATTATGAAAAATCGTGCTCTGTTAAAAATATTTGTCGCGCACTTCGACCTTTGGACAGTCGTCATAGTCAAACGACTAAGAAAGCGACACAAGTCATAACGCCCAAACCGTGCACCAATTTCACGCTATTGAATTCCTTCCTGTATGTTAGTTAAATATTGCAGCTGTATCCCGCAGTGATTATGAAGACCGTGTTTAATCCATTCATCGGTGTTAGCAGCAATTGCGATCATGTTACTCGACTATGTGGAAGATGTACGCAAGGATCTTGGTCTACATTCTTACGAAATGCAGATCGTGCAAGAGCTAAAACCGAACAGTTTCGAAGAGTGGCTTTAGAAAAGCTGGAGACAAGAAAACTTGTCTTCAGCGACGAAACTCAATTCTGGTTGAATGGGTATGGTACAGGGTGCGCCATCTCATATGGGTCGATGTAAATTTCGAATAATTTCAACAATTGTCAACCGATTTTCATCTGTCATAGCATTTTGGAAACGTCAATTCAGTACAATTTTCGCCATGAATCGCTTCACACCAAAAGAACGCGCAGAAATAGTTTCAATGTTCATTAAAAATGAACGCTCGATTGTGCTAACTCAACGTGCGTATCGTGCAAAATATCCTGATCGTGTTGCGCCAATAAAAGATACAATTCGTCGTTGGGCCTCGAATTTTTTTCAATTTGGTTCTGTGGCAAGCCCTCGTGAGCAACCTAGGCCACGGCCGCGGCGTTCAAACTCATCTATTCAGCCTGTGAAGGCCAGTGTTCAAGAAGAACCAAGTTTGTCATATCGGCGCTGTTTGCAGCAGTTGGGCAACAGTGGGACCACTTTGTGGAGAATTTTAAAGATGATCTTCACTGATTTCCATACAAAGTGCAGATAACTCAAAGAATTTTGCCACAAGAAGAGCAACGGCGCTTGGCATATGCACAAAATGTCGTTGCAATGATTAGTGCTGAGCCGGAGTTTTTGTAGCAAATTTTGATGACCGATGAGGCACATTTTACGCTCTCTGGCTCAGTTAATAAACTTGTCGCCTCTGGGGCACCGAAAATCCTCACATTACGAAGAGCCGCTATATGATCAAAAAGTTACTGTTTGGACCGGTGTATGCGCTAAAACCATCATTGAACCGTATTTCTACAAAGTTGGCGGTACAGTGGATGGCGATCGATATCGGTGGATGTTGGCCCATTATGTGGTCCCAGAAATGCGTAAAAAAGGCTTATTTCACTTTTAATTTCAACAAGACGGCGCGACATGCCATACTGCGGACAAAACAATGAACCTTTTGCGTAAGAAGTTCCCTGGAAGATTAGTGTCAAAGAAGGGCGATATTGACTGGCCTCCGAGATCGCCGGATTTGACTCCTCCAGACTTTTTTCTTTGGGGATACTTGAAAAGCCTGGTGTATGCTAACGGCCCGAAGACAATAGAATAGCTCAAAAGAAACATTCGTGCGGAAATCGCAGAAATTTCGACCGAAATGCTCGAAAATGTCATGGAGAATGAGCGAAAACGAGCCCATTTTTGCATCGGCAATAAAGGCGGTCATTTAATTGATATTATTTTCAAGAATTAATCAAAACAAATTGTAAAGGTCTAGGTTGAATAAAAGTTGTTGAATTTTCAAAATCGGTTGAGAATTGTTGAAGTTATTCGCAATTTACATCGACCCATAGGATATGGCGCACTCTGTAGCAAACAAAACTGCTCTAATTGGGATCGATGAGTAACCTCAGGCAAAACTAGAGCTGCCAGTGCAGTGTGTCTGATTGGTGCAGTTTATGGTCCAGAATCATTGGCCCGTATTTGTCAAAGACGACCATAAGAACAACATTATCGTCAATGGCGTTCGGTATCGTTCAATGATTTTGAACTTTTTCTACACAAAATGCATTGGCTGATCGACGTGTGGTTCCAACAAGACGTCGCTACATGCCATATATGTAACATGTGAGTTAAGAGATCAATTGAAAAATGAGTTCGGTGAGCAATTTATCTCACATTTTGGACCGGCAAATCCGATGGCTATATCGTGTGATTTGAGGCCCTTAGGATTTTTTTTCAAATCACTCGTCTATGCCAATAAGCCAGCATCAATCCTAATCTTGGAGAGCAACATTATATGTGTTATTAGTAGTTACCAGCCGAAAAAGTTACCCAAAGTTAGACTTCCCACATGAACCATTTAAAAAGTAATCATAGTCAATATTTACACAAAAAATAAATGGCAAAATTTGGTTTATTAACTTCAATATAAAATTGTATACACTTTGTAATTTTTTGTGACTTTTTGACAACTAAAATATGAAGCGCTTAAAAAATCACATACATATTCTGAGAAGGGAAACTAAGTTTTGTTAGTTTAAAAAGAAGTTCATCAATGTTTCAGACAGATAATTCTCAAAAACTTTTTCGATGTTAAGCAAAATCATTCCAGTGGACATGCCTGTCGAACGATATTCTTTGTTATGACGTAACTGTAAAGGCATCTAAAACCAAATTGTATGGTAGAGATCATAGCCTGGAATGTGTTGCAGAAATTCTTTCCTTTAAGGCCCTTTCCACTGCACTGCTTTTTACCCTTTCACTTGTACTGCTTAATAAGCTGAATGGCTTATAACTTTCAACTGTTTCAGGTAATTTTTCAGTTGGCAATAATGAAACAACCATAGCAACGACCAGGTGACCTTGTTCTGACATTTTACAATTCTAAGTTATCGCCCTCCGACAAATCATACACATAGCATCGTTTTTTCAATGTTTGTGTTCGATTGGAAAAAAAAAAAATTTTAGCACTTTTCCCGCCATCTTGGCCTTGTAAGGCTTGAAGACATTGTATTCAACAAAACACATTTTTGGCTAACTTTATATTTTCACAATTTTTTTAAAGAAGTTGGACAAGTTTTGCGAGTGGTTCTCGATCGATAACATATTTCGTCTGATGACATTTCATGAGAATCCGCCTTTGCGAGATGGTAGAGCCGCACATGCGTACTGAAAATGTCAGATTCGGAAAGTTTGGGCCCTATCAATAGCTTCTCATTATTCGATTTGTGATTTGCTTTGATGTATTGTAATATACTTTTTTTTGTATGAAAATGTCGACCCTCGAGTCAAATAAGCATCATTTGCGAAAAGTTTTGCTTTTCGTCTTCAACTCAAAAAAAACTGCAGCTGGAAGGCGTCGAATGATTATAGAAATGTCTGAAATAACGTATCGCGAAGTGATATGTGATAATTTCGACATAAAAAGCTAGGAAGATTCCGCACCGGTTATGAAGTTTGAAAACGCAAAATTGGAGCCATAATGGGTCAAAATCAATGTCAAGGCAGCAAGTACATGCAGATCCATTGGACAAAATTCATTAAGCCATCCCCCATCATTTGAAAACTTTCTTAGTGGTCCAAAAGCAAGTTGAAGGCGAGGGATGTCGGACGTCGTTTTTTCTCAAAATGAAACTACTACATCAGCAGGAAAGGAAGGATTTTCTACATCGCATTATGACTTGCACTAAAAGGTGAATCCATTACAATAATTCAAAACGAAAGAAATCGTAGGGGAGCCGCGCCGGGACCATACATCAACATCGACGGCCAAGGCAAACATCTGGTAATAGAAGCACATGCTGTGTATTTGATGGGACCAACTCGTCGTCGTATATTACGTGTTGCTGCGACCGGGTGAAACCATGACAAGAGTTCGCTATCGAACACAACTAATGCGTTTGAGTCGGGCATTGCAAAAGTACGACAACACTCGGCCACATGTTGCTCAGGTCGTTAAAACCTACACGGAAACAGACAGCGCCCCTTCCGACTACCACCTGTTCAAATCGATGTACTTCCGATTTTTTGAAGAAGCCGAAAAGTGAGTCTATTTGTGGATCGTTGCAAATAAGCGCAGTTTTTTCAACGGGGAATTCGCGTGTGGACTCATGCGAAGAGAACGCGAAAACAAAAGTTATTGTAAACTCCCATGGGTCACATTTACTATGTTGCAGATTGTGCCCCCGGTTTTGCCCTAGATGTTACTGTATGAAATTAAAGAACTATCGTTAAGTTTGGTCTCTGACATTATTCAAAGATTCATTCCTGTCTAAAAAGGCTTTACATAGAGCTTGCTCCTCACCAGTATCTCTTACAAGAGAACCCCCTTAATAGCTGGTGTTTTGAATTGCGATAAATTATTTTGTTAATGAACAACACATGCTCGTTGCTTTGGGGGTTTACTCAAAGTTCAGAGAGTTTTGTCCACGTACTGTTCATCCTTAACGACTTTTTTAATAGTTTGCTGAATATCTCTAGCATTACTCATTCACTGTGTGGATTTTTCAGTTTCGGTATATAAGACAGTGACCTTAAATTGATTACCAAACGGCACTGTAAAGCAAGCTAGAAAAGCATTAATTGTCGGAGGTCATAGCTTTAAGGTTATAAGAGCAGGGCATCTGGGAATATGTATTGGGTAATTTGTACAAATAGGAAGCACATCGAAGGACATGGCTAGTTACATGACTCTTGCTGCAGAGAAAAGGACTTACACCTCGTACCAGTTTTATCGTATTTAATTTGCTCTGATACTACTGTCTATTGTTGAAAATCATATTAAAATTGGAAGTAGGGTTATGGATCGTCAAACTCGGTACCATTCATAGCTCAACAAAAAGTGAAAAAAACTCTACTAGTCACTAAAAATTGTAGGGATTAGTAGATAGCCTATATTTGGTATTCCGAAGCTCTATTGCTCTTCAGAAATTTAGAAACATAAACGCTACTTACCATTTCATGGGGTTAATTCCTAGCCCATTATAATAGAGCGGGCCAAGCTTATATAGGATATGACATAGAAAAGGCATTCTATGCAAACTCTCTAAATTATCCCAACATATTACAAAATACAAAGTCTAGGAAGTCAAGTTCTGTAACGAGTTATACCAATATAGTGGTGTCAAATTCCAGAATAATAAATGGTTAAAGAGGAGCAGCGCAGCGCAGTGAATAGTGTGTTGGCTTCCTACTCCTACGACACGATGTTCGAATTCCGTAATAGCCAGTTAATCGATATTATACATATTTTATGGTCTCCTTCTCCCGTAATGGTTTCGTTCGATTTGAGCAGCTTATAATAAACTACACCTGACTGGACAAGACTAGATCAGCAGTCTTCAGGAGCGGTCCTTCCATGTGGACCCGCTACAAGTTGCGCGTATTCATCCCTGCTTCTCTTCAAGCTATATAGTCTTGCCATGTTCTTTTTACTTTTTGAGACAACTTTTGAACGTCATTCTGGCAGCAACATGTCTCTGTTTCCTTCTCAGGAGCGCCTGCTTCACCTCTCGAGTACTTGAATGGAAATTCCTTGCGACAGGAAAAGCAAGTTACATACGCCGAAAAGTGAATGGAACAGAATAGAACAGAGTGAATGGAAATAGAGAATAAAAGGAAGGCAAAATCTCCGACTCGGGCTTTAACGCCCACGAGATTAAACAAATGTTGCTTTTGACTGCTCCCTTGGTTAATATAAAAAAAACTTTAGCCCGAAAGAGCCTTGTCTAACAACATTACTACACATGAGAGCCCTAGGCATAAGACAGTTGGAGGCTTGACTCAAATCTTAACTCAAACGGGCTTACTTTAACACTACCCTCACCCTAAGGTCGCTGTCAACAAGTGTCCGGCTCGGGTAATCCAGAAGAGACTGACTTGGTACTATCAACATGACAGGCTACACCGGCAGTCTACGAGCCAACGAGTGTCACAAAGATAAATTTGTGTGACGGACCTGTATACCCCGGATCAGAAAGCTAGTTACGATTTGTTGGCTTTGCTAACGTTTTTATTTTTTTACATTCATTCCTTAGTTTTTTCTCTTGATTTCTTTCTCTCTCTTTCGCATTACTGACATACCCGTAGTAGTGAACAGACAAAGGAATTGTGAATTACAAGGTAGTGGCTTAAACACGATAATGATCCAAAACAGGCCCCTAAGCTGGCCACCGCAGTCCTAGAGCTTAGCTCATCGAGAAAATAAGAAGTCAAGGAAGAACTCTTCACCGAAATTGAATGACAGTAGAGAGACGTACGCGAATTTATTGACTATTATGTTGCTTCGATCTCCAGGAGATGTGCGTCTGTCATTAACAATAATGTTTGATCCCGAGTTTTAGCACGGTTTTCGAAAAAGAAGAAAACAGAGCTCTAATCAAATAGGTTTAAGAAAAGAAAATAATAACCAGACAACCAGTATGGTTTTAAGGCGAGGCATCAGGCTGCCTGTGAAATCGATTGTGAATATGCCTTCGACACCATATGGCTAGAAGGTTGGTCTACAGCTCACCATGCTAGGTATGCTAAGTCACGTAAAATGTAATGACTGTGGTTAAGAAGTTGGTTATTAAATGTGACAACATACTTTAAACAGGAACTCAGCCTACAACAGGGTGTGGCTAACTCCGGTTTAACATCTACATTAGCCATCTTATAGTCAGTCAATAGTAAAAGCATATGGTTTAATAGTGTACGGAGATATTGTGATGATTGGAAATTAAGAATTGTCTTAAAAAAATCGGAAACGATATTGTTTATGACTTTTTTGTATAGGGCCGCAAGGAACACCAAAAAACGCCGGAGGAAATTCGTGATTATTGAGCAACATTGGCAACAATTAGTAATGTAATGTGGCGATTGTATAGCATCTGGTTTGACCAATGTCTATATTTCAACAGACATGTATACGCTTGACTTGTTGGAGCCTAGAAAATCTTTGGTATGACAAAGAATCTTTTTTGCAGCAGTCAATTTGGCCGTATGATTAAAATCATATTCCATGTGGCCCTAATGAGGCCCATCAACCCATATGGCTGTCTGCTGTGGATTAATTCGACGCCATCTTCTATTGAGCGCGAGATAAACTGCCCTAGGGTCTGTCTTAGATTGTGCGGAGCACCAAAGTCTCAGTTTATTAGGTATTGTCCCAAACAAACAGAATCGACAATTTTCTTGTTAAAATGTCTCGAAAGCCAATTGAAAGGGCTATGACTAGCAACTATAGCTTGATTTCTAAGGTTAGGTTAGTCTACAATACGAGGGTGGTCCAAAAGAAAAACAAAAATTTTGGAGAAATGGCGATTTATTTTTCAATATAGTCTCATTTTAGCTCGACACACTTGCCCCAGCGATGCTCCAACTTCTTTAACCCGTCTGAGAAATACGTTTTCTCGAGGTCTGCAAAGTAGACCTCCGTGGCGGCGATGACCTCCTCATTCGACTGAAATTTCTGCCCGGCGAGTGACTTTTTCAAGTTTGGAAACCAAAAGAAGTCGCACGGGGCCAAATCTGGAGAATACGATGGATGGGGCAGCAGTTCGTAGCCCAATTCGACCAATTTGGCCGTGGCGAGGGCGGAGGTGTGAGCCGGTGCGTTATCATGGTGGAAGAGCACTTTTTTCTTCGCCAAGTGGGGCCGTTTTTTCTTCAATTCGGCGTCGAATCGGCCCAATAATTTGGCATAGTACAGCTCTGTGACCGTTTTGCTCTTTTCCAGGTAGTCGATGTGGATCACACATTGTGAATCCCAGAAAACGGTGGCCATCAACTTTCCGGCCGATGGGACAGTCTTCGCCTTCTTCGGAGCACGTTCGCCGGGTGAAGTCCACTGTTTCGACTGTTCCTTGGTTTCTCGTGTGTACCAGTGGATCCATGTTTCGTCGACTGTCACGAAACGACGCAGAAACTCCTTCGGATTGCGTTTAAACAGCGTCAAACACTGCTCTGAAGTGGTCTTACGGTTGGGCTTGTTGTCCGGAGTGAGCAAACGCGGCACCCATCGCGCCGACAGCTTTCTCATGCCCAAATTTTCATGCAGGATATGACCCACGCGATCTTTTGAAATGCCTACTGTCTCAGCTATCTCGCGCACCTTCAATCGGCGGTCTGCCAATACGAGATCGTGGATTTTTGTCACGTTATCCTCCGTTGAAACTCGTTAAACCAATTTTTGATGGTCGCCATCGAAGGAGAAGAGTCACCGTACACAGCATTCAAACGCTCTTTGATTTCGCAGTGCGATTTCCCTTCCAAAAACAAGAATCGAATCACCGACCGATATTGCTCTTTTTCCATTTTTCTAAAATCCGCGGATACTCCCGCTTCCACACGCGGTCAAAACAAAACTACGAGTCCGATCCGGCTGAAATTTTGACAATAGCCGTCTACTAGAATGTACTACACGATAGTAAGTTGCTCTTGCGATACTGGCGCCATCTGGCGGTGAGGCTAAGTACTTATCGGACCACCCTCGTAGAGATGGTATCCCGGGCGCCATGACAATGACAATGCTCATGAGCTTATACGTTTCAATACCGTAGCGGCAGAATGAAATCTCGCCGATGTTGCTAAAAAACATGCCGATTTTTCCTGATCTTATCCCAGTAAGATCCTCTTCACTCCTTGGGTCGTAGAACTTAAAAACTGACTGGGGTCTGTTAGCCTTGCTGAAGTCTCGAGCAGGCAGAGTCGGCGAAATGGCCAAATCCAGTGGCTAAAAGGCCCAATCAGGAGGGTGTAGGTGACAAGTGCTATCCAACTTGATTATATTTAAAATACGCAGTTTAGGGTTAATGAAAATAAACAAGCTAGAATTTCTACCTCAAGGTTCTCACAAAATCTAATTTTACAATGTACAATGAATAACAGATTTCTTCAAAAAATAAGGTGACTGCTTTTTTTTCTCGAAAAATATTTATTTAATCATCAATATCTATTTTGTCTCCTTCAAAGTAATTCCCTTCAGATATAGTAATTGCTAATAATCCTCGAAACACTTCTGATATGCGCTTTTTGGTAAAGCCTGAAGCTCTTACAGTCTCCGTCTCCCTAATCGTGGCAAGACGGAGACTTTTATGATCGTCTTTTCAGATTTAGGAAGAGAAAAGCGTCGCTAGAGGCCAAGTGGGTCGGCGGAAGGCCGGTGAATACGGTGACTGAGGCATGATTGCGATGTTGTTTTTGGCCAAAATATAACGCACTACGACGATAAGTGATAGGTGAGTAGGTAAAATCATCGTGATGAAGCAGACATGAATTTTGTTCCAATAAATTCGCATAACTTCAAGATAATATTCCTTATTGACCGTACGAACTTCCGGCAAGAACTCATGATGAACCATGCCATTCTAATCGAAGAAAGCAGTTAAACTTTCACGAGCTTTTTGCGGCCATGGCTCTTCTTATTGCTTCTATTGGGGTGATTAGGCTTTGGTTTCGACCTCATAACCATATACCCAAGTTTCGTTCCTGGTGATGGCTCTTCTTTTACTTCATTTACTTCGTTCAACAGCTCCTGAGCGACGCTCATGTGATGGTCCTTTTGGTAAAAATTTAGCAATTTTGGAACGAACTTCGCTGACATACGTTTCATTCCCAAAATATTTGGAAAAAGGTCATGGCATAAGCCAACTGATATGCCAATATCCTCACCAACTTCTCTGATAGGGATTCGACGATTCTCCATAACAACTTTCTTCACTGCATCATCGTTTTCATTCGTGGTCAACGTCCAGGCAGGGTATCTTCATTAACACTTGGAGCTTGTACTATTTATAAACATTTTTTTTTTCTCAGAGTAGACTCGTCAAATCCCACAGTTAAGTACGTTAAAGCACTTGATTTTATTCTCACAGAAATTCCATTTAAAATCGCTAAGCACACCAAAACAAGTTTAGCCTTTTTATCGATGAAAAACAAGTCAAATATCTAAAATTACTGATAATATTAACATATATTATGGGAATGTTTTGTATTTTGTTTTTCCCAGCACAGTAGGTATAAATGGCATCAATAATGCTCTAACCTGACCAGGAATATTACAAAAAGTAAGTCCTTGGTAATCTTTAGGTAATTTCGAATTCCTGAGGTGTGCTTTGTGGTACAAGGCTTGTCTTGAAGAATGTGACTCTTCAGCCTTGGGTGACCTTATTAGTTTATGATCTTTCTCTATAGCCTTGATCTTTACGGATGGTATTCAAAAGTAAAAACGAACTGATCAATCAATCAACTTCAGTCAGTTTGGATCGGTAGCCACCGATTCGAGTGATTACGAAGTGTCAAAGGGCTCCTGGTTTCATGGCAGCGCAGTATCATATTGTTCGAATCATTGGTGTAATCGTTCATCATATACCATTCTCTGTTCCCAGATTATTAACTACCATTCATAGCACTCTTGTAATCATTTCTCAAATTCGAAAGTCATAGTTCCATAGCGACTCGTACCTGCGCCAAAGATGGTACCATATGATCATAACATTGTGAATGATATTTAGCAAGCTTCTTAACACCGTTAACTTAAACCAGTTGTCCCATAGTAACAAGCCGAACTCATTCTACATTAGACCAGCAAAGGAATCCGGTTTATTTAATTCATTTCTGAATCCCGGACAGAGCACAACCAATCAATTTACAAAATATGGCCAGACGTATCTAGGCATCGACATAACTCTTGAGTGCCATCGTGGATGTTTCGACACTACCGAATCTCTGGCATGTGTAAGCGGAATTTTCTCAGGACGTACCCGATTACAGCCGAAATTGTTGTTTTTCGTGTTCGTTTTTACTCTTTTACGCCATCACTAACGTTACCACCATCACCATCACCATCACCATCATCGCCGTCAGTATATTTATTTATCTCTTACTATTTTTGCACTTCATTGCTAAACAACTCCAGTGTGCCCTTGTACCTCATTTCGAAGACGTCGACGTCGACACCGACATACCATCTTGGTATCGGTGACTCTGACGGGCAGCAGCAACAGCCACAACATGCAGTAGCAGAATTGCAACTTTTGCCAATTGCCCCCGAGGAGTAACCACACAACGAGACACCCTCCCTTCCATCTACACATACATACACGAAGGCATACTCGCGTATATCGCGTAAAAAACAATTTCAATTCAGCGAATATCAAGTCAACGCCAACAAACTAGCTGGCTAGCCACGCCATCATATACCAATTCAAGATCGCGTAAGATCGAGGAAGTTTCACAACGCACTAAAAGCTGGAAAAAGTTATAAAAAACATTTACAATTTCCTATAAAGCCGGTTACCGCGTCGGTACACATACCCGTACGTGTATGGATCGTCGTATCTGGTTCGTAAGTGAATTTCGTTTTTGGTCAATTGCGTGTGCAGATTACCGCTACGCACTACGAAATCTTCACCCACCCATCAGCGGCACCGTGATTTCGGTAGCGGATGAGGCGTTTAGTCGCCGACTGGTATACGACGCAACAGACAGTTGCAATAATGGAAAATTGCACATCGTTTTGGCCATAATCGATCCATAGAAGAAAGTGAAATCATCTTCGCCGTCGTCATCGTCGCATTTTGCATTCAAAGTCATCATCATCATCAGTCCAAACCGTATATTGTGCAGACTACGCTGCCTCCGGTTGTGTCTGCCCCACGATTGACCCTCACCGTCCTAGTCACGATGTCCAGAAGCTTAAAACGAAGAAAGGCGTTCATTTATTGAACTATATACTATACTCGTAGGTTTGGCGATGATTAATTAATTTTCGATCATCTAAATTAGAACAGCTAACAATGGAGTGCAGTGAGGCAAACACGAATTGGTGGCGCAAACTATTTGTGGTTTTCCCCACTATTTTCGGCTTTCAAAACGTGTTTAATATCTATTCGTCTCTCGAAAAGGGTGATTAACGATTTTTCAAGGCCGATTGTGTAAGAAACCGCGGCAGAGATAGTCATTCCGACTAATGGTACACTCGCACTCGTCAGCGGTGGGGAGAAAAACAAAAAAAAACTTGAGCTAATTGCTTTTAGATCGAGAGAAGCCTGTGTAGGGGAATATGTGGCTGTTACAGCATATGTGAGAGCTCGCACCCTTGAATTTATGGTTCGATTGAGGAATGCCGATTTGCGAAGCTGAAAATTATGTATGCATCTCGGGGGTATTAACGGATTTGCTAGGAGATAAGGTTAGATTAAAATAACTTACGATCAACTGTGGGCAATCGTGTGAATGGTAACAGTTTAACCTTGAATTTGGTTGCATACTTGGAATTTTTGTTTTGAGCATTTGAAAAAGTAGAAAGGAAGATGAGATTGTGCAAAAAATGAATGCGTTTACGGCGATGAAAGTTCCGCTGAAGTTCGATGTCAAAGATAAGCTAATGGAACTCTTAAAAAAATCAATATGGAGCTGGGCATTGACCACAAAACTTTTTTGAACTGAACACGAGAAGCATAACAGAAAGAGTTACCATCTCCCCTTCGTTGGTGAAACGCAATGATCTCGAGCCATTTCCGAAATCCATCATAGACGGTGACGAAAATAGGTCACGTTTTTCAATCGGAAGCATCAGATAACGTCACAGGCGTTTGTTAAGCTAGGATTGGCAGCGTATACAGTACTGTGTGTGTGGTCGGACTGGTGGGAAATTGTCAAAATGATCAAACGATTCATTTTCAACTCAACTCAACCGTGAACAGCTCGAAAGATTACGCCAAGCGATTGAGAGGAAATAACTTGAATTGACTAATAAGACACGATGTATGTGACCTGCCTAGAATTGCGAGAGCAATTGCACACATGTTGCTGCACACGCTAGAAAATCAGACGCTCCAATCAGAAACTCCTTAATGTAATTAGGTTGTAGACAAAGATGCAGGACAAATGTGTCAAAGAGGCTTTAAATGGATGATTCTATTTTCTGAACATTGCTCTTAAATACACAAAAGACGTAACTATTTAAACAGTTGAGGAACTTCATTGTCATTTATTATAACCTATGCCCCTGTGGTACGTTGAGGGGGTAGTCTCATGTGAACGCATAAATTTAACCTCTTTTTAGAGATTTTTTTTATAAGACAATAATCATTTTAATTTTTTTCTATGTTTTTATTTGTATCTTAAACTATACAAAATTTTTTTTTTCTTATTTTTTATCTATTTTTTTTAAATTAAATTAGACACCAAAAAAAAAGCAAGTCACTGGTCATGGTAATGTCATGGCTGTTCATATTGTCTGAAATAAAAAAAATCGAATGGATTATTGTTCAGTAGGTCTGTCGCTATCGGCTCTAGCAAACTTAATCAATTTCATTGAAAAAAAAAATGCCGGACTGTAGAAAAAAAAATTGTTTTTTTTTGTTAAGAATCGTTTAAAAAAATAAGAAAATATTTTCGAAAATGAGCAATTTTGATACGGCCGATAACCATTACTGATAGAAGAACATATATAAATTTCAAAGCAATCGGTTGAATATTTGAATATTTTTTTCTTAGAACCATGACAGTTTTAGAAAATGATGTTTCGAGAAAAATGCGTTTAAAATTTCAAGAGCAGAATTTTCGTGAAAATGTTATACTTACACTAATCTGCTATGCCTGGACCATACAATAACCTTCGGTGGCTTCATACGCATCATTTTCTGCCAGTTTTTGTGACCTGAGGGAAGCCCTTGCCTTTTTGGATGCCTCGGACGTAGATCGCTCTGCACGGGTTATTCGTCGTTCATCGTACTCCTCAGTATACGAGTAGGCGTTTCGGCCAATTTGTGTACCAAAAATCTCCATTATTTTCAGGATAGGTGAAAATCCTTCATTAAACGCAGCTCTCCATGAAGCAATTTCCAGCGTTTTTTTTCCAACAAAATTATGCTTTGGAGCCAAGTTCCAGATGCAACTATTAAACGACTTGTTGTTGTTCTGAGTGTTTTTTTCCCCAACACCTTTGTATCAGATCATCAGATGATAATATTGGATGGATAAATTGGCTTCAAAAAACTTGATGTTTCTTCATCAAATGCTGGAGGATGTGTGTAAATTTCCTCTATATTCTCTGCCATATGTTGTAAATACTTGCACCAAGCAATTGAACAGTACGAGTGCTGGGGGTTTTCATCGGTTGAAATGTAATGATAGTATGTAGCCCACACAGCTTTCTCATTTCTTCTCGAGAATCTGGATTTCTCAAAATAGCCAAACCATAGTATGTACTTAGCTTAACCATCATAACATTGGTCAATGGTCAAAGAGTCGACTTCCTTGTTGCAGCACTAGTGGCTGATTTTTTTTTTCGATGTACATTTTGTGACAGCAACTTTACCTGCTTCATCTTTTTGATTATTTTTTGCCTGCTTCTTTTCAACTTCTTCCAAACCTTTTTTAGCTTTTAAATACTGGTTATGTATTTTTTTAGCTTCTTTCACTCGTCTATACATTCTTTTTTGACGTGCAAAACGCACTCTTTTTTTTCCAACCACATGATCGGCGTTGTAAGGATCGGCATCCAGTAAATTTTTAAATGTTTTGCTGTCACCATCTCCAATGTATTTACTATATTTTACTTTAAAGTATACGACAGACCGCTGAAACATTTCGATCACACCGTCAACATCCATTTTACCGGAACTTCCTTCATGATTTGCTTCACAATGCTCAATGTGATTTTCATACCACTCCAAAAACTCGTCTGACTCTTCTCCGCCAATCCATTGCTCGCATGCTTTACACACTTTTGATTTGACAATTAAATCTACAATTTTATTAGAATATTTCCCTATCAAAGAAACAACACCCAGCAGTGAGGTTAAACCACGCTTGGTCCATGATCCATCACCAGCAAACGTGATGCTGAAAGCTGTAAACACTAGCGAGAAACACAGAATGCTGTAGCTGAATCCTTCGTCAATCGGTACATCAAAATCACTCTTGTCTTTTAATTTTTCAGCTGATGTGTTCACAAACTCGGTATCGGTTTCAGCAGTATACTGATTCCCTCGAGAACTCCTTTTTCTTTCTTTTTGATCTGGATATGTTGTGGAGCTTCTCAAGTCTTTTTGATCCATTTTTTTTCCTGTTTGATGTTGACACACAGACCATCAAAAGTGTACTGCAAAATTGTATATACACTATTCCACATATACACAGGTAGGTAATGTACAAAAGCTGACCATCAGAAACTCCGTATGCAGGTATAAAATACCGGTGACAACAATAGAAAGGTAGCAGCTGCAGACCTGACGCGGGCAGACAAATCGCTTACGGCGCGTCGGCGACTATGAGTTGTAACTTATTTAATACTGGGAATTTCAGTCTGAATTTTTTACAGCATATTTTCGATAGGTTTTACTATCGAAATATGAAAAAAAATCGATTTTTTGAAGTGGTCACATGAGACTACTTAAAGAAAGACCGAGCTGAACCAACTGCAATCCACGAGACAGTGATTGGACTTACCAAAGGTCTTGGATGGTATACAGATGATATGAAGATGAATTATGCGTTGGCGCTGCTATTTTTGACCCAAACAGTTTTGTAGGCATTGGACTCATCCCTAGTGTCTTTTCAGCAAGTTTTACGTCATCAACACCTGTGTAAACTTAAATCTTGAGAATGGCGCAAAATCTAGAGAGCACCGTGGCTTAATGGCTAGTGTCCTGGCCTCCAATTGATGCCATGGGATTCGAACCCCACCACAGCCAGTTCATTCAAATTGTATTTGACGGTCAGTGTCTATCTGTCAACAGAATGGATGAATAATCGTTTCTGAGCCAGAGATCATAGAAGAAGCCTCCAAAGAAACAAAAAAACGCTTCAAGGGCTTCAAAAGTATAACTTACCGACTCTACATGAAGCACTTAGAGCGTTGAACACACGTAAAGCGAACTTAAGATCTAAAATCTGTTAAGGACTGACATAATGCTCCGTAGGAACTAGAAAAGAAATGTAAAGCTAGACTTTTGTGGAATTCTGGATACAAAGGTATCGGTGGCATCGAAATTTTGGAAAAAAGCATCTATTTAATATTATGGATTTTTCAATATCTATGTCTTAGACTTAGACAGTTTATTGCTCTTGCGATTTAAGAGGCAACGCTGTCATTCTTTAACGTTTGTATTCTGCCGTAGTCCAAACCATTCAAACCATTTAAAAATGCTACAATATTGTTAACATTTTTATACAAATTCGTGAATTAAAAATATTTACCGCCGGAATGATCGCTAGACAGGGCAAGCAAAACGAATGATCGCAAAATTCGGGCAAAGTTGTTACTGATCAAGCAATCCCTTATAACGCCGAAGCACGGTCAAATTAATAATATTGCTGCTCTTGCTGAAGTTCTCGATTCCTCGTCGTGCATCACAGACATTGGTCTCTAGCGACTTTAACTTGACGAATTTCGCGAAAAGACGGACATGCATCTGAAGCCTCAGGACTACCAGGCTTGTAAGCAAATTATTTGGTTAAACGGTTCGTAAAGAAGCGAAATCGCCGCAGAATCGCCCGGAAGTGAGTATTCATCCGGAGAAGCTCATTGTTTGGTGTGGGTTTTGGGCAGGCGATGTTGTTGGACCATACACCTTACGTAATGAGAATGAATTGGCGGCGATTGTCAATCGGGCTATGATAACACCATCATTTATATCATTATTGAGATCCAGCCCGACTGATGCAACAGAGTCATACAAATTTGGAAAAATTAAACTTTAGTTCCAATTAAGTGATCATTATAAGTGGTATTGATTGTACTTCTAATTTAGACTAGTTTATTGGGAAAAGTCTCAGATAGATGGGATACTGTGGTACTGCCAAATTAAAATTCAACTCATTTTTAAATCGGTCCTAGTCGAGCAGAGTTCAAGGATTTTGATAGTCGAAAAAAAAATTTCAGCACTTTTACTAGAGAATTTGTTGATCCTCAAAATCAACAGAGAAGATGGTAAAAAAATGTCCACTATTTATCGGACACTGAGGTGTCAGAGATGTAGTTCTTTAGTTCCTTAACTATCTGCCGTAGCTGGCAGGCACGATCCGTCTGCTCGCCGACACATCCTTGCTCAAAAGAAAGAAAGACGCCTAAACTAGGGAGTCTATTGAGTAGTGAACCTGACTCTGAATATGCCCCCAGCTATAGCAAAATCTTCATGTAAGGCCCAAATTCTGATGGCCTCACTGGTGAATTAAATGGAAATTCGGCTAGGTTTAGTCTTGCCGCTTGGCATAGCTGTACACATTACTCAGTTAAGTTCATAGGATGACCAATAAAACAACAATTTTTAGATAAAATTCGACTTTATTCTTAGTCTCCCATAAGAGTAATGAATCATTCCAACTGTTCTCTAACATATTAATGCCCTTTTGGTAAAACGATTTAACTTTGGCCTCCAAAGTTTCGGTAATCACTTTTCAATTGAAACCAACATTTGTTCCCTGAAGCATTCTTTTAAGGCCTGCAAACAGGGAAGAGTCACTGGGAGATCTGGAGAATACGGTCGATGAGTAAGCAATTCAAAGGACAGTTAGTGCAATTTTGTAATTGTTGCGATCGACCTTTGGCACAGTGCACTGTCATGGTGAAAGAGCACTTTTTTCTCCTATATTTGGGTTCGTTTTTTTCGCAATTTTTTCGCCAATACGCATCAAAACCTTCCTAGCTGATTTTTACCTTCTTGATCGGTTTAGACGGTTTTTACCCTTTTCTGCCCACTTAGCTGATTGCCGATTTGACTCTTGAGTGTAGTGATGGATGAAAGAAAAAAAATATTGCGCTGAAACAGCTCCAAACAACGCTCTGAATCGTCGGTGCGCTGTTGGTTTGGATAGGCTGCAAGTAAACGAGGTACCCATTTCAAACAGAGCTCAAGTGTCAGATATTTTAGGCAAGTTCAATTTACATGTTTCTAGGAAATACTGCCGATCAGCATCATTGGGGTTAAAAATCAGCAAACCTTAGTCACGATGGTGCAGAGTCCCACTAGTTTTTTTTCTCAAAATTCAAATTCAAATTTTGCATTGATCTGAATCAGTACACCACTGCTACCCTGAACTAAACACAGATGGTCATTAAACACGTACCGTTTGAGATTTGGCACTTCCTAAAAATCCTTATAATCATATTTATTTGTAAAAAGTTGCGCCATCTATATGTCATTATAATGAAATAAAATAGAAAAAAGTTACTTCTCAAAAATATTATAGCTCCCTCACATACATATGTACTACTTTTACTTGGTACGGAAACCACTGTAAAGAAAAAAATATTTTTTTTGGCGTTATAACTTGAAAACTTTTTACACAAATATAGCTTTGTTTCAAACACACATCAAAGGAATAGAAACCCATCGGAATCTATAATTTTTTGCCATCTCTCTGGTAATGCATGCCAAAAAAAACCGTCCATCGTTTGAATCCCAGAAAGAATGAAGCCAATTTTTGATACCGTGTAAACTTTTGCCCGTGATAATTTCGCCAGGATTTGATCGCTCGTAGATCAAGATTTAAGTGACTTTTTATATTTTACGAACAAATTACATTGGATTGTTGATGCTTTGTTTTGTGTTATGCTGGTACATATATTGAGATTGTCAACCATTTTGGATATTTAGGTTTTTCACAGATATTACAGTTAGACGTGCTTTGGTGCGCTTGGTGATTTTTTACTGTTAAAAAAAATTTATTGAAGAATCTGTACTAAATTTTGGGTGAAATCAAGTACTTTTGCGTACTTGAAATTTTGTCTGTGGCATTTCGCGAGTCTACTCTGACCAAAAAGCTTTTCACAGAAGACTGAGAAGGTTTTAATGACGATGTCCATCCTGGACGCCCCAGCACGTTCGCAACGTGAAATCACCACCACGAAGACATTGGTTCATGCCATGATTTTTTTTTTCAAATATTTTGGGCATGAAAACTGTATGATTTCCTCCGCTTAGGGTTGCAATAACGATTCCATTTTTCGTCCCCAATTGTCAGAAATAATCTTTCAACAAGCGTTCAACAAGCGTTTATACATAATCGCCTTTCGATGCTGCGAGGCTTCAACTAATAGGGCAACCAGTTTCCTTGCTTTCCAATGCAATTCCAATGTTTTCAGGCGCTTGGAAATGCTTGTGTCACTCTCAAGAATTCTGCAAGCTCTTATTGTATTTAGCATGAGTCTTCAGTGAGTAATACCTTCGAATCTTCTACCTAAAACTTTTACGTTTGGCCAGGCCGCTCCTTGTCTTCGCCGTCAAAATTACCAGTTTTATAGCATCGAAACCAGAACTGGCATGTTTTCAACGACAGAGTATGTTCTCCGCTAACTTCCGACAACATTCGATGACTTTCAGCAGAACTTTTTTTTAAATTGAAAAAGAAAAGCACGACCTTCCGTAAAGCCGTTTTTTGCCACGTATGCTGACATGTTTACAATTCAGTGAATTCTCACATACTGACAACTAAATCTCTTGCAAATCCCTCATTTTCGAGTTATGCATCCAATACAATCGGTTTCTGACCATAGATGATCGGCATGACCAAATTATTTATAAAAAAAATGGGTAATCTCAGCCTATTCTGCCATGGTTAGGCCCTGATCTCCCGATCTCTTGAAATGTGTACGAGCTTAGCTAACTCATTTAACAATAAACCAGATAAAGCTCATGCGTTTGTAGTAAAATTAAATAATTTAAGACGCATATCATCATACCGTTACTCACTGCTCATTCACTCCTTTTTACGATCGATTGCCCAAAAAAATCTGCTCCGATTCAATAGATTCAATTTAAATCCCCGATTAGCATAATTAATCCGTTTGCACTTGAATTGTTTATAAGGCGAAGCAAGTCGACAGTCTTTCGCTGTGCTTAGACGGATTTTGGCTGTTTTTCTTCTCTCTCCGCCCCGATCACGACGCTAATTGAATAAATTGTTATTTTGTCGCAGCTTCATGATAGAAAATGTCTTCATCGGCAACTCGTTCATTTCGAATTCCGCGTGAGATTGGTATGTTTTACGCGAATCATTGCACAGAATTGTATCTTGATGGCACGAGGTGCCCGGGAAGGTTTCGTCAGCCGCCCATGGTTGGAAAATGACTTTCTTCAACGTAAACGCCTTTTAGTTTTTTTTTTTTTTTTCTTGTTTTTTAACACTTATTGACCGCCCGGTACGTGCGGCTTTAGTGTTGCAATTTGAATGTAACGCACGGAATATCCGATTTGGGAGAGCCGCGTGGTACACATTGCAGGGGAAGAGCAACATTGTGTGCGACAATAACAAATACTTTCTTCTCCTTGGTATGGGGAGTTTCTTTCCTTGTGATGTAGCGAAATGTATCATTTGCCTCGCATTGTCATTGGTAACGAGTGGCGGGCAATTGAGAGGAGAGAAAACCAGGTAATGATGTGGCTTTCCGTATTGTCTCGCTAATTAGTGATGTGACTTAGCTTCCTTTTTCAATTTTCTTGTAAGTCTTCGAAGCACGCTTAACGGACATTATTGAGTGAACTGATTGATGATTATTTTAAAAATGCCTTATTCACTAGAAACGAAAAATCACAAACTATTTGTCTTAAACACCCCCAATCGTCGCCGCTTCTTCATGTTCCATTGCCGATATTTAAGCCATTTAGACCCATATCTTAATGGATCATAAAGTTGCATTCAGTTATGCTTTATAGCTCAAACGACCATGATATTTCAGACCAAGAATTTGTTGAAGCCAGGTATCCAGGGTTTCAGACAATTCCTTCAACAATAATGGTAGATTAATGATCAACAGAAATGTTTGCCTACTATTCAATGGTGTATTAAGACATGCATTCCAACATCAACTGTTCATTCCCACTAGGCCCATCTTGTGTTAAGTTTTTTCCACCAGCATTTTTTAACGTGATCAGGTGGCCTGTTGCTATATGCCCTCGAAACCAACAGACTCATAAATAGCGTGTAATAACAAGCTTATTTTCATGAGAGATAATGAAAGTCGCTAATGATCCTATTATAGCCAAGGTACAAGACACAGGTCAACCTATCAAAACCTTCAATTTGTTTACTATAGTTTTCCCTGTCCCTTCGTATTTCCTGAATTATAAGAATTTCTACTTTGCATCAATCAAGCTCTTCAGCTAGAAACAGAATATTAATAAGAAAAAACGATCCTCAACTCGACAAGGAAGTCCGTTGTCATAAGTTCCGCTGAGGCTAAAAGGGCTCTCGCTGGTATCGTGATTGAATTTATCAACGGCTTACCGTTTCGTGTAGGCTTAATGCGACGATCACCGACCGCTAAGTACCAAATAATAAACGTCAATCACCACTCGGCAATGGCCAATTAATCATTTTTTATTGTATTACCCACACCGTCAACTAAACCGCTAACCATAAATCTAAGGATATTAAATCAAAGGGGAAAAATGGCGATTGAAAGTGTTTAATTTCACCAGTTTATGATTTAATTGGTTTCAGCGATTGGGAAAATAAAAGAAACAAGCCTTAACGAGGTGAAGTATTCAACGTTGCTTTGACGCTAGTTGTCATTCTACCGTATAATACCAGATTTGCAAGGCAACGTAAAACTCCCCGATCGAATGAATGTCACGCTGCTAATTCCAGTTGACAAATTTAGAAGCAATTTTTCCTTGGAAGTACGCTCAAGTGGCCCCCACCGCAGCAGATAAAAGAAACTTTATAAAGTTGTCAAGGTTAACTTGGGGTGACGTTGTACGACTCGTAAGTGGTGAATGTGGCATGGGGCTAGCGAGAATTAGCCAAGTAGCGAGTGGAGCAACGAATGTCAGTCGGTTTTTTCTTGTTTTTTTTTGGTTCTCTTAGCTTGGCGTGTAGTGAAGCGGTTTGATATGATAATGTCATTTATGTACGTGGCAAGAGCTTGTGGAATTCATTGACGCCATTCAGTGGGGCCGGCAGGGGGTTGTAAACGAGCTTGGCAACCGAGAACCTGAAGAAGGTGATCTGGATGGTGTCTCGGCAAGTTGTCAATGCAAAGTTGACTTATTTTTTCTGAAATTTATTAATTGGAAGAAAGCTACGAAGAAACTAATTTTGATTCCGTAATATCCGCTGCTCTTCTTCCTCTCGTGGCCCACTGAACTTCCGCGAAATAGTCTGCAAGGCGTGAGTGCTTTCCACATTATGCTCACATCACGTTTGTACATATCAATATCAGGCCATGGGTATAAATAACAATAATCCTCCTCTCGATTTCCCATTCCATTCATTCATTGACATCGTTCGTCGACAGCTATTAGTCGTAGCCACCATTCGGCAGATGCCAGATCAGGAGGCACAGACACCACTTCACCCAGAGCAATGCAGTTGCATAATCACAAATTTATTTCTATTATGAGTGCACACACAACCAGTTTCAGTCTGGGTTTCGTTTAGTTTTAGCTCTAGGCTAGATTAGCTAGGTCCAATGCTGGCTGTATAAGCGCCTTGGTTAATATGGACGAAAGGTGCTTTAATGGAGTTTACATTTTGCAAATTCTATAAATCAAGAGGAAGCTGCAAATGGCTGGAAGGCGATAGAGATGAAGATATAGATGGTGGATAGGGAAAGATGTGGAAATATTGTGCAATGAACGCGTTTGCTTGTCAGATGCGACCAGCGATGTAGCCTTCTATAACGTGAACGTGATTTTCCTTCATTTACGTCTTTCGCCTTTGTACTTAGCTGGTCTACTCACCTGAGAAATTCGATCGTCATGTGAATGGGGAACTATTTCGAAAATTGTGAATTCACTGGTTGTCTGTAGATAAGGAGCTGTTTTCGTTTCAACCTTGAACGAGGAATAATCGTCTTTACATGATCCACAATAAATACCACGACGAATGCACGAATTAAAAACTTTTCGATCACACTCCATCACGGTCCGGCGTGTGATCCGTGATTCCTATTCATCTTAAGCAATATTATTTGAGCATCTAGTCGCGTCTTAATTGCTGCATCTTTACGCCAACCACCACTGTCATTGCGCGATCCAATGCAAGAAAATGATTTATGAGGCTTTCGGAAAAGGTCACCCGGAGACACGCCATCAGCGTCACAAGCAACACCGACCACATCATCAGCCGCGGTGGCAGCGCTCGTACATCAGCGCAATTATCACTGCAATGACAATACGAGTTCCAATAATACCCATACCGGCTAGGTTGCTTTCCTGAATTTTATCAGGCATTGTTGGGCGCCGTCGTGTACAGTTTTAATTAAGTTCCGCATTATTGCATTGTGCTTTGGTAATTACCACACGCTCGGAACTAATTATGGTCGCCTGGGTGGGTGAAAACGTCCTACTTTAATGGTACACCCTTGTTTCGTCACCTCTCGCTTTCAAAGATCATATTGGAGCACAACCGAGCTAGAGCGTCTGTCTATCGCAACCCATGCGACAGGGTAATCCAATGTATCCTTGACTCACGCCACCGATTCCCTTAATACATTGTACAAACTATCGAATTCTTTTGATTTCAACAAAGCAATAAACAACACTTCCACGGACACAACGATTTAAGACTCAATAATGGCCATTACCTACGGACCTATTCGCGGATTTGCGTCTTGTTTTGCTCAGTTATTTCCGATTTATCTCGTTTTCTTTTGTATCTTGTATAATGTATATCGTGTATTATAGCTCGTTTAAAGTGTACGCGTACTGCTTCGGCCCCAGTGCCGGTATCAATTCTTCTGGGCTAAAGGAGAGTTCGAGGTCGCATTCCGACCTCGAATGGAAGTTGAAGTTCCTTGGCTTGCCGGACATGCAAAAAGACAAGTATCACGCTCATTCTGAAAGTGAGAGGATAACAAGAATTAACTGTTGGTAATCATTTATCAACAGGATCAAGGTGGCTTTGGTTTTTTGTCCCTCTTTTCTGTTTGTTTTGCTTTTCTCAAGTTTTGAGGTTAAGTAGACGACTTTGTTGGACTTAATACTGGTTTCCGATTAGGTTATCTTACTGTCTTTTTTGTACGTGATTCACTCGACTAAAGTTAGGATACTTGCCCCATTTTCTTGTTTCACAATTATCTAGTACTACGTGTATAAGCTTTCTTTGATGTAATAAGTGATTTTTTAAGCATTTGGTTTTTAATTGTCTATAAAAATAAAAGAAAATTGCAAAGGTGCTTACAATTTTAATTTGCGTCGATAAATCAATATTTACCATTTACTTTGAATAATATTTTTTTGCAAACGTTGATGACGATTACATTTTAAGTTGGCGATACAAAGAGGCCAATGTCGAGCCAATTTGCGAGCCTGTTGTCTTTCAAGGGTGCAATTGACGCTGGTTTATCAGCATAGCCGAGCTATTTGACGCATCTCTATAAAAAATAGTCTAAAGGCGGTAAATCGCACAATCTAGCTGCCCAATACACCGATCCAAAACGTGAGATAAACTGCTAATTTCTCAACTGGTTCATCGATTCCCTTGCAGTATGGTACGTAGCGCCTTCTTGCTGGAATCACATGTCGACCAGGTTAAATTGGTGCATTGAACGAGAGCGGGTGCCATTGACGGTAACGTTGCCCTCAATGTCATCTTTGAAAAATTACACGCCAATGATTCTGCCAGGCCATGAACCGCCCCAAACAGTGCATTTTTCCGGGTGCAGTGACAGCTCTGCCTGAGATTACCCATCGGACCAAATACAGAAGCTTAATTTATGAACTATTTCAACCATTGTTTACTCAGGCGGATGACTCTAACGACCGTAACACGGTTGAAGTGCGCCAAAAACATTTTTCTCAGAGACCGAATTTTGATAATAAAGTTCAATAATTTGTAGGCATTGTTTGAATATAAGTTCTATTTTTGGCAATAAAAGACTAAGGATTTTTCACTTCAACACATGCCAAGAATCACACGTGAGCTGTTAACAATAGACACTGAAAAACCAAGCAGCAAAAAAACCACATTTTAGTTCCGCAGTCACTCTATTTGCCTGTTTAGTTCCGTGTGACTTCTGGCTATTCAATAAACTCTAAAGACCACTCCGGAGATAATATTGTTTATTCACTGTTTCATTCACCGGAAAAAATTCCAAGTGAAAAACATCATGAATGTGGAAAAAATAGTGAGCTTCAGTGGTGTTTCATTTCAGTGGCACCATTTCGATGCCTCGTAAACGTCATACCCGTAAACTCAAGTCTTGTTACCTGTAATGATACCTTCCATGAATGTGGGGCCCGAATTGACTCGTTATGAGATGTCTGCAGTAATTTTTTTCCGATTATCCATTTAAAAAAAATCAGCTGTTTTGGACAGATCTTGTGAAAGCTCTCTTTAGCTACAGTGATGATATTCCAGCACAATTTTCATCACTTAGTCGATGTTTTCTTTCGTAACTGCCGTCTCAGGTGAAGCAGCTCTTCAACAAACTGACGGATCACTTTGAATGCTTTGCGAAGTTCAAGTGCTGTTGTTTTCGATATTTCAGAGTCCCAATAGGCTTTTTGAACATTTCAAATGCAAAAACAAAAGACCCCGTTGGCAACACAACATTTAAAACAACCTCTTTGCTTAATTTTTTTTTCCTTGTAAAAATCGCTAATGGCGATTCATATTAACTAATATCTCCGGCTACTGGCCCAAATACCGGCCCAAACTCAATTGCTAATTTTTTTTTAAAGAAACCATGGCAGGAAAGGAGTCACTGACGGACTTGAATCGATCTAAACCTCGCACTTAACTGCACTCCTTAGACGCTTTGAAAAAGGGGACAGGTACAAATATCGCGGAACGGTGTTGACTGCCGAAAACGACAAATAGATTGACATAAATTAAAGACTTCATATGGACAAAGCGTGCTCCTTGCGTATAAGGAACTATTCAAAACAACTATTTTGTTCCGCAATGGGAAAATCGGTATTTATAAACGTCAGTGCCACTTTACGAATGTAAAACTTGGTCTCTGACTAAGAAGGAGGGAAGAAACAGGCGAATGAAAAACTACACAATCAAGAAGTCAAAAAAATCTATTCAGATGGGCTAGACAAGTAGATCAATGGACGAGCAGTCAAAGAAATAATGAATGAAATACTCGAGGGGAAAAAGACCGCCAGGAAGAACGCGCCGTAGACGGATAAGGATGGACCTAGAAAATATAGAGCGAAATATTGAAGAAACTAATTTTTCACATAACCGGGAGCCTTGGCCAAGGGTTTTGCAACGAATCTCTGAACAAATAATAAGGATTTAGCGAACACTCATATACAATTCTCATCCGGGGTATTCGTCAACCTAAGCATCTTAACAGTCTTCTGAGAAACCCCTGCACCATTCGAAAACCCTAGTTTTCCTAACTCCCGCTTACCAAGAGCAATATTTTATTTGAAGCACAACGTGTATCTAAAAATGTTAAATATTTTTACCAGACTAATCAACCTTGGTGTGAGGTGATCCTCAAACGGCTTGAATCAGTCGTTGGTACTTGTATTGATGTCCTAAGCTGCGAAGTTTCTAATTCACTATGAATAATGTCGTCCAAACCATCTATGTACACATACAAGGTGACGCAAAACTAATAACCCTATCGGAAGATGTTATAATGTTTGCAAATGACGTCATATGTCAGTCATATTTGAAATTTGTGAACTAGACAGATGCAGTATACAAACTCGTACTCCGGAAGAGCATAGAATAATTGTGTCGATTTTTTTTACCAATAATCGGTCGATGGTGTTAGCGCAGACACAGACATTCCGGCGCTTAGCTACTCGACTCGAACAGACTGGAACCACAGGAGACCATGCAGGGCCGCCACCGGACTGGGAGTTGGCTGAGAATATCACGGCTGTGGCTTCCGATGTCGCTGAGAATGAAGAAACATCAACCAGACGATGGGCCACACAATTTGGCATGACCACACACTACGGCAAGTTTTAGTGAAAGACTTACACATGTTCCGGTATAAAGTGCAAACAGGGCATCAGTTAATGCCTGCTGACCGTCAGTCACGTGAGAATTACTGTCAAGCCATCCTTAATCTCAACAACGAAGAGGACGATTTTCATCATGAACGGCGAGGCGCCGTTGTTATGTTAATAAGCAAAATCGTCGTTTCTGGGGCACTGAAAATCCGCTTGTGATGCACGGAGTCATTAAACCGCTTAAAGCTACTGTGTGGTGCGGCGTTCACGCGGGAGAAGTGATTGGGCCATATTTATACAGAATCAATAAAGCTCACGGTTACTGACTAACGCTACAAGGCCATGATAAACATTTTTTTACTGCCGGAATTGGGTGAACGGTTCTTGATGAACAGGTGGTTGCAACAAGACGGTGCGCACACACAGCACGAACCTCATTTGATATTGTGAAGAAAGCGTTTCCTGATCTCGTTATCTCCCATTTTGGCGATTTGACATGGCCAGCAAAATTGCCCGATTTAACCGGTTTTATGCTAACAAGCCTCAGACAATCGCACCCCTCATGGAAAATTAGTTAACACCGAAAATCTTGCGGAAAGTCATTGAAAATGCGACAAAACTTATGCAAATGTAATGCACTGGCGGCAGACACTTGACGCATATCATCTTTCCCACTTAACAAAAAAAAATTTAAAGATCCAGATAAAGATGTTCATTACTCAAAATCATTTTTTTTTATTTAGTAAAAAAGTAATTTAAAAAAGAAATTAGATGATTAATTTTGCGCCACACTGTACAACAACATTAATCTAGAGGCTGGCATTAAAGCTATAGTTACAGACAACCAAGCGGTTTTCAATTCTCTGAGCTCATATTGCATGAACTTAAAATTCGCTAAGAACTGTTATAATGCTCTGAACACCTAAGAAAGAAAATCAAAGTAAAATGTTGGTGGGTTCCTGGACACAGAGGCATTTGTGGCCACGAAATTGGCGACCTGTTAGCCAGGAAGTTCTGGAAAGTCAGTGTAGATTGCGTACAAATACAATACTTGAGAAGGTTATGTAAATACAGCTTGAACAGCTTGTTCGCCAAAAACCTGGATTTCTACAAGAAAGGTTCATTATTACCCGAAATATGGAAAAGTTTTGTGCATGTGTTTGAAATTACTTTTGACCATAACACAATCATTTTTCATAGAAATTTGCTTGAAAATCCGCACAGACTTTCCGAACAATCCAATACATAGAAGCTAATTTGAATTTAACTCATTTTTAAATATTGTAGTTAGGAAAAATCTCAGCATCCAATCAAAGTAAATCATTCAACACTTGAACTAGAGATTTTAGTGTTCCTAAGACTCAACGCAGAAGATGTTAAAAGCCTTGTTAGTCTGAAATATGACCTTGATAAAACGAATGTTTGGCAATGTGAGGACTCTGTTTTGAAAATGATTAGGCTGCTGAGCACATACTATGCTAATGTACTAGCCTCTTCCATCCCAGATAACGTACCTTTCTCGGAGAAGTCGTGACTCCTGAGGAAGTTACCATTTTTCGTACGAAATAAATTCCTAGCAAGAGTCTTTAAAAAAAATAACCTCTTTGCTAGCTGACAGCAGACAGCAACTGACTCGGATAGCAATGTTCAGAGACGATTTGCAGACATGTTTATTAAATAAAAATAAACTCGCAAAATTCCTCTTACTTCTTGAACAAACCTTGTACACCTTAATTTACATTTTTAAAAAAAAGCTTTGTCATTCTAATATAAAATTTAATGCGTTCTTTTAAACATTAGGCCTGAATGCGTCCATTCAATTTGGCAAGCCCGCAGCCGTTGATGTTTAAAATTGAAGTTAACCGCCAGCGCAGATTTTCAGAACATACGAACCAAATCATAACAATTAGAAGAGAGCTTAACATTTTAAGTTATGAGTTCATACCCTTCGGTGCAACAGATGATCCATACAATCGAGCCTCTACTTCCTCCACATACTGTAGTGCAAGCCTACTTCATCGAGAGTTTTATGTCGTAAAATTCCTCCTCAATGGCAGAAGACTCCATCGCCATTGTCGACCCGTCTATGTATGGTACCAGTGAGTGCCACACACTTTCGTTAGGAGCTGGCGATGATTTTCGCAACATCTTCAAAGCCGATGGATGGATAATGACGATCCGATGTTTATTGTACGAGTAGCTTCAGGCAATACCACGAACCATCATAGGCCAATGGCTAAATGCCAAGGGATCATCTTCCAAGTCAGTGTTTGATGAATATCCACAGCGTCCCCCGTATTGTGTTATATGCGCTACTCTACTGGATATCAACAGATTACAAACCCCAAACGAAAGACAAAAAGATAGTACTCGAGTGGGGTGTTTCCTTGAGATGGGATGGTGTAGCACTCGTGGCTTTTGTTTCATCGATGGCTGACTACTCGTCGATGCTTGTGAAAGTGCACCGGTTTTTCTGTATTTATTTTTTTTTTTTGCAGGGTCTTTGGATTGTTTTTAATTTACTGAAACATGCTTTCGGTCATACCGATGACTTGAGATATGGGGTTAGCCTACGTTTAATTGATTCGCCAAGGTGACCTGGTTCGTAAGACTTTGTTTTACTTTTTCGAATTCCCATCGAGATTGGTGAGAGGTGTCGATAGCAACCACAGTTTACCTTTGCTTAATCTTATTAATTAGCCTAGCTCTTGGTTGACTGGCTATTTTATTGTGTTTCTGTTATTGTTGATTCTTCCATGGGTCTGCGTTCATAAGCTGATGGTTTCGCGTGCGCTTCTTTTACGATGGTGAAAATTGAGCAATTAATTAGAGCTGGAAGGGGAATTATGCAATGAGAGTGCCATGCGCCACAACAATGCGTTGCAAAGCGATTACAATCGTGTAGGTGTTGGTGGAGGAATCCATCGAGGCCCGTGCGCCTTCGAATTATGATTACATAAAAATAAATTTCGGTTATTAAGCAATGTTGGGTGTTGGATGTACAGAGTTAATATTGGAAGACAGCTCGACATGAGGAGGGTTTCGTGCTCCTATCGAAGTTTAATAATCCACTTGATCGAGCCGATCGTGGGAAAAGGCGGATGGGTATGAACGGTAATAGCGTCGGATTTGAAGAGCCATTACATATCGCTTTTACGGATAAATGGAAAAATTCATAATAAGAATTATCTCGTAACAATTTCATTAAAACGGATCTTTATCATTGAGAGATGATCGTTTAGTGATCGATAGCAAGTGATTCATTAGTTTTCAAGTGCTTTTAAGGCACATGGGGCTCTTAACTCCTTTGGCCTTCTCATTCACCCACAAATCACGGTAGATTCAGATTCTTTCACCTTATAAGAATCAAGCACGATCTCTGATCCGCTTGGTCGAGAGCAGTGCTCCACCTTAAATTGAATAACTCCCTATAAGCTGAAATCAATTTCCGGTTCTCATCCGACCGTGTGGTGTGTTCTTAGCCCAAGAGAATTCCGATCAATATGAGGCCACCAATTCCACAGGTATTGCGCAGGTTTAATAAGTATCTATCCACTAAATCGATTCATTGTTTGCTTTTCAATATAAGTCCGATGAAGTCGGATTGAGCTTGTGGGTGTCGCACACTTTGCGGCCAACATTTCATTTTCCGATTTCACACTCGTGTTCATTACCCCTCTCACGCCTGACCGTTAATCGGCGTCACTCCGCACCAACTGATCGAGCGATCTTACCTAAACACTTCGTGATTTCTTGGCATCCGACAGTGGGAAGAACGAACGTACGAGTATCGCAAGAATGACATTTTGCGTAAGCTATCTGCAATGACTTGTGAGTCATTGTCACAGCTTGAGGCTTGTGGGTGTTACACCGTCGCTGATCCTAATCAACCGATTGAAATCGCATAAATCCACTCGTGGCGTTGCCAAGAAAGTAGAATCATTTTCCCATGTCAGTCATTTAAGCACGACGTCGATAATGGTGACACAATGACACAAATAAACAAATTACAAATACAAGCACAAACAACCAAATTAATTGTTTCCCATTTGTCACTCTCTCTCTCTCTTTTATTCTCTCATTGCAGATACCGAAGAACGTTATTGCTGCTGCCCCGCATTGAGACACTGGACATGGCACTGATTTGCGAACGTCTGTAGAATCAATCTAACTACAAATAAAATTCTTCAATGGAAACATAACAGTTATTGATCTACTCTGTCAGTTTGAAGTCTATGGACGAAAATGGATTACAGTTATAAGTTTTTATGGCTGTCCGGTATACTATTAGGTAAGGCACGACCAGAAGTGTATAATTCAAATTGTGCTTCTCTAGTGGGGGAAAGTTGAAAATGAATCGATGCAATGGAAAATGGTTTGGCGTAATTGTATGCAAGGTTAAGACATGCAAGACCCTGACCTAGTTCGGGCGTGTGTGGGTTTGGAAGTAGTTTCGATTTAGCTAATTTGTTTTTAAAGTTTCGAAAATTCCAAATGTAGTTTTGGTTTGAATATCTTGGATTTGTTAATTAATATGCCCGAAAACAACGGGGGAGATCTATGTAGCTTCTGTTCCCACTAGCGCCTTATGGCGCGTTGGAAAGGTAACCGATATGTCAGACTTAATGGACCATGCTCTCAGTCATTTCGCCATATTGCCTTACATAGCTTTGCTATTTTTCAAATGATGGTGACACAAATCGAAGCTGCTTTTAATGAGAGGAGCATTATCGAATCACAAACTAAGGACGGCTTAGAAAGCATGAAACTCTCAGTGGTTTGAACTTAAAAAGTGTAACAGAGGACTACGTCGGACTAGGGTCGAACCATAACCATCCACTTTGAATGAGGTACCTTCATAATAGTATACGAATTTAAAAGATTTTTCAATAGGGGCATAACAATTTTATATTTGAAAGATGGTGTTACCTTAAATTTTCTTTAAAATCGGTCAATCTCAAAAGATCAATCGAAGTCTACATTTTTATCCTGGTGAAGTTTGCGAACGGGCATCGTTTAGAAATTACTGAAAATTACTACCGAAATTCTAAGTTGACGGTCGCAACTTTGAAAGTTCTTAAAATCGTCTCGCCAGATAGGCTGTGCGCACTAAAGTGGATAAATTCGAGTCAACATGATCACTATTGAATCTTCCCGTGACAGTGTGACAACACACCCGTCGAGGTAACAAAAATGTCGCGGCCGTAAGTACTTCAGTTCAGTTCAAAGAGACAAATCAGTCAATTCCACGCCATTCACATTTTGGCGAATTTCGCTGACCTACACCCTGTCAAGATTAAATTAACTCAAAAACTGTAACTTCTTGATCATTTGAAACTCCGAAACTTCTCCGATTGAGCTCTGCAAAAATGTGAGGAAAATCCTGAATTAAATTGATAAGTCATCTTCAGCGATGAAGCTCCCTTCTGGCTACGGGGCTTTGACAATAAGCAAAATATACCCTATATGACAGCAATAACCCATACTCGTCTAGGATTCAATGGGCTACATTATCTGTACAAAAAGTGGCCGTATGATGTGGTTTTTCCTCGATTAAAATGATCATTATATTATCATCGATGGAGTTCACTATCGCACCATATTGGAAAACTATTGTCGGCGAGAATTGGATGGACTTGACATCAGGGATATCTAGCTCCAACAAGTTGGTGCCACATGCCATATACATAACTGGTCAATTGATCTCTTGTCCTCGCTCATGCCATTTATGGATTTCTTTTCATGGAGCTACGTTAAATGATTTAACGTACCCTGGCCAGACTCAGTGATCTACTATACTAACATAGTAGTCCATAGCTTAATGATCACAAGTTGTGGCTTATTTCTTAAACAGTTGTACCAAAAAATTGTTGAAGAAATTGAGTCTGTCAACTATGCTGCCATGTGACTTTCAGAGGTGAACTCAACATGTTTACTATCTGCATGCCTCCGATGAATGTTACAAAGGATTTTCATTGATATTACAAAAGCAAGCTGTTTGCCGAATATGTTTTTGAGGACTTCCTAAGCAGTTGGCCAAACTGCTTCAATATTTCACCTAATGACAGTTAGATTCATTGTTTACAAGCATGCAGCAGCATTTTGTTCTTAGTTTATATGATTTTGGAAATTCACAAGCGACTTCGGTGTCAATCAACCGGTCAAGTGCCTCGAACTGAAGCAGTTGCTAAACGCCATAGTCGTGCTCGGAAAAATACATTGGCCCAATAAGTGTTTCAGAAAGTGAAGCTTCGAACCGAGCGCAATCCTCGACGGAGTAGCAGGAATATAGCTACTGAGCTTAAGATATCAAATCAACCTCGATTGAGCTTCTCTTATGGTGTTTGTCACACAACCTGGTGCGGATGGTTTGTGTCGAAGATGTTCGTTCACTACTCTCCGAGGGATGGTTGTCCTAGATAGGATTTGAGAGATTCCACTGAATTTGCGTTGGTTGTAGTTCACAGTAGCTCTTTTGTTTCCATGTCATTAATATGTTATATTGGAAATGCACAGACAAAGTATGAATTTCGAAGTGATTATGCCTTCGTCAGCACTTTTTGATCATCTCTCATTCACAATAATTGACGTTGTTGCACAGTTTTTCCGTATAGGAATTATTCTTGACTATGGACGAACTTGAACTACAGACCTTCGGTTCAACAGTCGGTGATGATTACCATTGCACCACGACCACCCCCAATGTTGTAGTTCGCCTATCGGTTTCGCTATTGCTCACAATCCCTGATGAGTCCGTGTAGACCTTTAGTAGCTCGTGAGTGTTTCGCTCTGTCTTCTTTGTACCCAGTAAATAGATTTTCAATGTGTCTCCTTTAAAAATAGTCATCCAATAAGAAGTGTCATTTTAATCCCATACATGCCATAAATGGCATAAATGCCAGCACTCAATTGTCATTGAAATTACATTTGACAATTAAAATCAACGCAATCTGACTTGGACCGATTCAAGCCTCGCACCTATCCCTATTACCTGCCAAAAACGACATAAAGATTGAATTAAATAAAAGACTGCGTGTGGGTGACGCCTGGTTCTTCGTGATGAAGGAACTATTTGAAACTATTTTTTTGTCCGCTAGTCTCAACATCCATAAGACATTCGCCAGTGACTTTTTAACGAATGTGAGACTTGGTCTCTGACTAAAGAGAGTGTTGCGATCGTTTGAGAACAAGATCTTAATGAGAATCTATGGTGGAAACCAGAAACCACCAATGAGACGTACCACTTAAAATGGCCGCCGACGTTTGCCTACAAGCTCGGGCGAGAACGTGGGTACCTCAAGTGCTGTCAAAATGTTGTAAACAATCACGCACATTGTTATAATTCCAAGAGTGTGTGTGGCGGGAGTACACTGCGGTAAAATGAAATGAGCTGACACGTATTCACGGATAGAAGCTCGTTTGTAACGGGTTTTGTCGCTACGAACCTGAACTTCTTTCAAAATTTCAGGGTGTCACGGGGGAAAGCCGTACGAAAGACGCACGTTTCATTCTGGTTTCTGGTGGAAACCAGGCGAACAGAGAAAACTACACCATCAAGAACGCTTCAGCCCCAAGCATTATTTGAGTAATAAAATCGTGAAGACCAAGATGGGCAGGACACATAGAACGAATGGACAGTGGACAGCAGAAAAAATAATAAAAAATGGAAAAGACCATTACGAAGGCTGCGACGTAGTCGGGAGAACAATATAAACAGGAACCTTAAGAAGATGGAACAAAATAGCAAAACATGGAAGGTGCCCTCTCATGATGGGAAAGTTTGACCAAAATTGTCAACGAAGTTCTGAACTTCCGAGCGGCGGTTTTCAAAAAATGTTTCTTGCTGCTTTTGGTCATCATCTTCTCCAACAGCTATAATGAATTTAACCAATAAATTTGATCGTCTCCGACATGCCAGTAATTTGAGGAGAGTCAATACTGAAAATATGAGCTGACATGTCTGAAGTAGCTGGGGATGAGTCGGCAGCAAGCACCGATTTGTACTGATGAATTGAATCCCAGCATCATTTGCCTTGGCATGCGTCTCCTAAGAATTCCAAGACATTCCCTGTCGAGCTGTTTAAATGCCTGAAACCGTTTGTTATAGGTTCCTATCAATGTGGTTTCAAGCCAGAAAATCGTTATATTTCAGGTCTAACCACACCGTCTTTTAGATAAATTTGACAGTGTCGGGGAACATGTTTTAACGTCCTTGGTAAGCTCGTCAGGCTAGGCAAAAAGTCAATAGGGGATAATCATTGCTCCACTAAGATCGGTGACGAACTAACCGAGACCTTTGATGTTAAAAAGGATTCAGATAGGGGGGTGCATTTAATTTCTTCAGTATCATCCTTGAAAATATCGTCTGGGACTCTCGGCACAATTTCTTTCACACAGCGTGAAGGAAAAAGAAGCGACGAAAAACCAAAGCAACTCTTTAAAAACCATTCCCTATCCTCGCCTAAGCCTAAGGTTTTGACACTATCGAAAATTGATAAAGACGCTCTTGTCCGATTCTTGTGAAGGAGAAGATAAGTACAGTGGCAAGGACTGTGCGATCTGTCCAATGACACCGGCTTAGTCTGGCGTCTACGGATTCAATATCTATGATGTCTACGATGGCTGCACCATGTTGAGGGAATGCACATCTATGATGTAGAGGACGATGATGGCTAAAGTTAAGGCTCAGGTTCAAGCCGAACTGTAAAGCCGTCTAAATAGATATTGAGGTAGTCGACATATAACTGATAAGCAGCTGGTGAAACACTGGCGAAGTGGCATAACAAATTTCTTGAACGTGATATTTGTCAAAATGAAGACCTTAATTCACCGAAACCGTGCGATATAAAACCACAAGATTATTTCCTTTGGGACTATGGCAATGATCGAGTCTATGCCGATGCCCGACCACCGATTCGTGCGCTAAGCAAACATCAGAGCTAATATTCGCAAAATATCAATACCAAAAATATGCTAAAAAAATTCATTAAAAGAAAGACTAACCACAAATATTGCACTTTAAATAACACCCCTTGTTGGATTACCTTATATTGTACTATATGAAACATGTGCTCATAAGACTTTAACTGAATTTCCGCATCGGACTTTCGTTTGCATATGATAATTATTTCTTCTACAGATGCATATCTTCAAATTCAAAGCCTCGTACGCCTCAACAAATATTGGATATATTGTGTGAAGATTTTTGAAATTTGCTTTCTTCGGCCTTTCCTTTGTATCACTTAGTGGCTCTTATTTTGAACAACATCTTGAATCTATACCTCTTAACACAGCCATGTGTGGTAATAGTTGAGGAGAGTTTGAATATAACAATGAGTTCACGAGATTAAAATCGACAAAATTGTTTTTTACGCTTCATCCCACGTCATAGACATCCATTGTGTTTTCCTTCCTTCCCATTACGTAATTACTTTTTCCCTTGTTTCCCAATCGCTCCAATCTGCCAAAACTACAGAGCGTCGTTAAAACAAAGTATCGAAACTCTCCCACAATAAATAGTCGCTCTACCTATAAACCCTCTAAAGTAATTACGTTTTAACAAACGTTTAATATCTCCGATGAAGTGCAAGCGGCGATCTAATATTTAGTGTTCACACCATTAAGTAGTATTCCAGCTTCCGCATAATTGCTCCAAATGAATATTCAAACTCTTTTCCTATTAAAAAAATAAAAAGAAAAAACTGACGCAGGCAGATACGTTTAACATTCTAATTAAACCAGAAGTTCTTATAACTGCGCATACGTATTGGACTAAATCGAGTCGTACTGGCTTAATTAGATAATGTACTACAACTTCTTGACGGAAATTGGATACATTTTGAATTCGCTCTCGTTCAATTTATGCGTATGCAAATGATGCACAAGATATTTGTCTGCGGGAGTTGGAGTGGTGTATGGGGAATTCCAATCGTACGGAGTGTGTGGCTACTGGGACGAGGAGACATTTGAATCTTGTTATTGTTACAATGTCCTATTCAAAAAGTAATCTTGGGGAATTGTCTCCGAATGTGTTATGTTGTACCCTATGCCCTTCCTACTACCAGCCTTATGGTGATCACGATGATGAATCATGGTTCATAACTAATAGTTAACATTAAAATGTCTTCACGTCATTGTAAGTCTTCAATTATTTTTATTACTCTTTCGTAAGCAATTTAACCTAAAAACAGTTCCAGACTACTAGGACATTGTTCTCTCAGTCGTCTGTGAACGTTTTTCGGTAAATCTCAAACAGAACCCAAGATAACAAGCAGAAAATCCACACCAAACGGTAACTTTTTGAGGATACATTGTCCCCTGGTGAGCCTTATCTGGGTTGGTGTCGCCCCATATACGGGGGGTGGTCGTAGTGCAATGGTAATCATCCTCGACTGTTGAGCGGAAGGTCTGTAGTTCAAGTCTGTCCATAGCCAAGAACAATTCCTATACGGAAAAATTGTGCAACAACATCAGCTGTGAATGAGAGATGATCAAAAAATGCTGACGAAGGCATAACACTCACAGCATAAGATCACTTCGAAATTCATACTCTGTGTGTGCGTTTCCAATATATTTAACACCTTAATGACGTGGAAACAAAAGAGTTACTGTGAACTACAACCAACGCAAATTCAGTCGAATCTCTCAAATCCTATCTAGGACAACAACCTCTCGGAGAGTAGTGAACGAACATCTTCGACACAAACCATCTGCACCCCGTCCAGGTTGTGTGACAAAGCGTACGTTTTTGAACCTGCACGAACCCTATAAAAAAAATATTCTGCTTGTTAGCACAGCCATTCATCCACAAATACGCCTCGATCCAAAAGATGATTTTTCGACTAAAATATGGGTCCTCTTCCAAACACACCGAAGCCCAGTCAGCGAACAAACGGCATTGTCTATGGTCATGAGCTTGGAGCAACTGGGGTCAATTGGGTCTTGTACGGCTGTAAGCCCTTACCTTCTAGAAAATTCTATCGATTGAACGTGCTATTCGACCGTGTCACTCACCAGGGTGATTTGGCATCAGTAACTGAATAATAAACAACAGATTTGACAGATGTCACCAACACAATATGGCAGCCACAGGCCGCCAAAATCTACCCGCGCAAATTGAAAAACCCTTTAGTTTTATCATTTTGCAAGAAGGAACAGCGGATAATGCCTTCCTTGGACGAAGGCTCGGTTTTGGCAGTTGTTCTGGCACTTTTCATCGTACGTCATTAGCCTGTGGAGAAACAGAGAAACAGCCCTTTCCTGTGCCAAGAAAGCAGAGAAGGTTTGCTACCTACAATATACGCTTTATGTTTTCCTCAGTCAACCCAATAGGGAACCCATTTATCAACTTTTCCAAGCGCTTTTAGGAGACGAAAAATGTTCGAATAGTGCACACAACATTTTTCTAAAATAAAGTTCACTATAGCTCGCACGGGCTCCTCGTTGTCGGGGGCTGGTGCTACGTGTCCTCGTGGTCCGCTTTTAAGAAACATGTTGCCCTATCGGGATTTTTCGAACTAACACTGTGAGTTATTTCGTTTACTAAGCAGGGTCCAAACTCACTGCCTCCGCTGCATTGTGGCTCGGTTTTCGGTCATACCCATGTTTTCTGCTTAGTTATCCTATCCTATTACTATGGCGTCTAAAACTGATCTGTTTCTATTCAAACGCGAAGAAATACATCTGCTACTACTACGTCCCGTTCCGCCTTCACCAACTTCACCAACCCGAAATCCGACATTACATGTGCCATAACCTAATAAATTGCGCTCTATAATAAGCACCCGCCTCATTCCCACCAATTGTCTGGATATTTTTCAATTAACCCTAACCACGAACAGATACTAACCTTTTTAAAAATGTCTAGGTCCTATTCTATTCGCAGCTATCACCTTGCAGAACGTTGCCAGCCCGGTTTTTCAAAATCACAAAACAAAAGAATGGACGAATCTAGATAATATCACATTTTCGTTTGATTGCACCAATCGGCCGGTTGGTTTCTACGCCGACATGGAGTACAACTGTCAAGTGAGTATCCATCGAGCTCGACACAAAAGCTCGTCGAAGCTTTCGAATGCAGACACTTCATGCTTACCCAAAACTATGCAACACATTAACCCAATTGCATTTCTAGATATTTCACATGTGTGATGAAGAGGGAAATCGGATACCCCACTTATGCGCCAATGAAACATCCTTTAACCAGGAGTACAGAATCTGTGATTGGGACTATAATTTTAATTGCACGGAATCACCTGTAAGTATTTTGTCAGCTGTATACTGCATTTCGTTTCATTTTAAAGTGATCTTTATTATTATTGCCCCCGCCACACTTCAACCCACCGCGCGACTTGAAATCTTGCCCGCCGCCGATACTGATGTTGATTTTCATGATGACGAAACCCATGCCAATACCCGGATTATCCTTATCTTCGTCTTCAATGCGATGTCAATAGAAATGGTTTTATCTCAACGAGCTGACCTATGCCACTGAAACGCCAGAGGACGAAGACTATTAAAGTGAACCTTAAATAAAAGTGAAAAAAAAACCGTTAAAAAAATGAATTTTATGTAATTATATACTTTATTCATAAATTAAAGAAAAGAGAGGAAAAAATCGTTGTCCTTAAAACTAATTTTAATTTGTTGTTAAACTTATGTTTATTTGTAGAATAAATAAAACACCTGAGTTTGTTTTTAGATACATTAAAAAAGTATAAGAGAAACAACCGAAAAAAAAAATAATTTCTAGCGACTATGCACTTATGTATGTATGTCCGGGATCATCAGGTGCTGCCTTGAAGGTTACTCATTTGAGTAATGCGCGTTGTAACTTCCCTTCCGCTATTGATTTTTTTTTTTGAAAATAAATGATCTGTATTGTCCGCAAATTTGTTTACTAAATCGAATAACTCGTTAATAAAAAAATGTAAACGGATAAATAGTGACAACAGTCAGGGGTCGTGTTGCGAGGGACTGGAGCGTGACATGTAGCTTTTGTATTGCTTGCGTATTGTTATCATTACCGGTATGAGACATCCACTCTTTTGACATTTACGCGTATTTTCGTGAAATCAGGGGTATTTATGGCAGCGAATTAATGGTGATTTGGTAGAACTGAATAAATTGTTTCGAAAAACGGGTATTCCCTTGAGCGTGCAGTTACTTGTGGACTATGTAGACATGGAAAACTTGTCTATCAAAGGATCCAGTAGGAGTTGTTCCGAGGAATAAAAGCAGACAGGCCTGTTTCAATATAAGAGCAATAAAGTTAACTTATATTTTCTTTTTACTTGCTGCAATTTTTATAAAAAAAAAAACAACTTTTTCCGTAGTTATAAATTACTTATGAGTACTTTCAGGATAGGTTAGGTTAGGTTAAAGAAGGGGAGTGTGATGGTTGAGCATTACTTCCACTCGGAGGCCAAAGGGCCCATTGTGATTCCCTTCCCGTACAGTACACATGTAATTAACCTGTCACGTGGTGGCTGGCATTTAAGAAAATCCGATATATCTGCATTTGGTACATCCGCAATCTCTGTAAAGAATCTTTGGCCCAGCAAAGCCACAGAGAGATGGGCAGTGGCAAAGCAGATGTGGGATCGTCTCGGTTTCTTCCTCATCGCCGCAGCTCCGGCAAAGATCGCTGGATCCCGAGTTCCATTTCCGGAGCATTGCTCCGATGGGGCAGTGTCCTGTGATTACAGCGACGAGCATACGGATCGAGTTTCAGTCTAGCGCCAAGAGCTTCTTTGTTTTTCCAATACTGAGCTCTGGCCATGATGATCTTGTCGTGTCGCTGTCCTTTCTTATAAGCCAAGACGAGTTGGCTTCTTTTATAATTGTGTCATTTATGATCCGGTATAATGCGCTGATCGGTAGTTGCAATGACGTGTCCGCTTCGCTGATATCCATTTCAGACCTTTGCCTGGCCAATTCGTCCGCTCTTTCGTTCCCTGCGATTGAGTTGTGATCCGAGACCCAGCAGAGTTAGACTTTTTTTTTTTTTTTAATCCATTTTTTTTTTACTTGAAATATTACTTAAAACTAGACAGAGAAAAACGCTTAAATCTATCTTACTGAGCTATTTCTTAGAACAACTTACTGGCCCCATGCGGACTCTCTAAGTTAATACGATAAGTAACTTAAAACTATGTCTTTCGACGTCTAAACTATGTTGGCAATTATTATAAGATCAATTCGATTAGGCTAAGAAAAATGTATGTCTGATGGACTTCCGTGAGTCACCACATTTCATGACAGCCTTTGATCTCGATATACAGGATCCTATTGACTTCAGTGCAGCCTGGTTGTCTACAAAGATAGTGATATCCCATGGTGAGATATCTGTTACGAGTAGGTGTTTGGCTGCTTGCTCTATTGCTAGGATTTCTGCTTGAAAGACAAATCAGGGAGTCTAAATGGTTCCTGTTTGTGCAGGGTATCAGAATAGAACCCGGCCCCAGTGCCTGTGACCATTTTCGATCCGTCGATGAAGAGGGTAATCTCGTGGTCGTTGATCACAGCGTTTGATAGCCACTCTTCTCTTTCAAGTTTTACAAAATATTATTGTACTTTTGGTTTTCACATCAAACACTTCCACAAACGACTGTTTTAGACTTATCTGAAGATAGGGCTTAGGGCAATAACACTGCACGCTTATTTTCTTCTTCTTCTTTTCCTTTTTCCGGCGTTGTTATGGTCAGAAGTGTAGGACCATAACCTTCCCACTTAACTGCATTCCTACCGGTCCGCTTGTGGGGTCCGCCGGTTTGACCTCAGAAAGTAGCGGCAGGCTTGCCGGTTTGGGATTACTTCATCGCTAAGGCCAATCAAATGTTGGTGTTTTTGCATTTGTTTGCACCAATTGTTTTTCGGCCTGCCGTTTTTTTCTTTTTCTTTTTTTGACACGGGCATGCTCCAGATTTTTTTTTGTTTGATCTTACTCTTACAACACCGGTGATCTCCTGTCGTGTCAACCCACTGATTTGCATGTACACTTGTGGGGCAGTTTAATTATGGTATATGTGTCCCTAGGCTCACCTTGGTGTTTTCTAAATTACCCAGATGTGATTTTTGTTTACCTTTGTTTTAGTCGCCTTTTACGACAAGCGAGAGGTATCGCTGCAGGGATATTCTTAACCCGTCCCTGCACGGAGAAACACTGCACGCTTATGAAGCCATTAAATGTGTGGTATACCAAGACGACTTCCTCTCTTCTTCTTCTTCTCTATGGCTCTCTTGATACCATAGAAGAAATCCAATGGCAATAAATCACATAGCGAAGTAACTGTTCGACCGGGCAATTTCTTGACATTCAATAGATTAAAAAGATCAGCTGTATGGCATGTGGTGCCATCTTTTAAGAACGGCATGTCACTGATGTCGTCCATCTGGTCAAAAATATTCTTCCCACATGGCACAATACCGAGCTCCATTGACCATAATATGACGATCACTTCCATCGATGAAAAAATCTAATTCCACCCGGCATGAAATTCACTCCGCACGGTAAATTTTTATGAAATGAAGTCCCTTTAATGATATGTGAATTTTGTGCTGACCAATAACGCATATTTTGCTTTGCCATTATTTTGGCATTGCCATTAAAGGAGCATCATGGCTTTAGAATTTTCTTCAAACTTTTTTTGGAATTGGAAAAGTTCTGGTAATTTAAATAATCAAGAGGCTTCAGTTCTTGAGCTAACTTGATCTTGTAAGAGTGTATGATCTTAACGACAATATGGATTGAAAGATTCCCAATCCCGGGATATTTTCAGTACTTAAAGTGGAAAGTTTTCCAATTGGTTCAGAATCGTTCAACATTGAATATGTTGAATCGAATTTATCTACTATACCACGCATAACCTGTCTGGTGGGACGATTATAACGACCGAAAATTGGAGTTAGCTCTTTAAGTTGCAACCATCACCGACTTAAAATTTATAATAATTTTCAAACGTTGCTTGTTCGTGAATTTCATAATATTATTCATAATAATAAAAACATAAAGTTTGTTCGATGTTTCGATACTAACAGATCGCAAAAGAAGTTTGAATGTGCGTTTGTAGGAAAATTGTACTAAAATATAGGGTCCGCCATCTAACGTTTTTTTTTCAAGTAGTGCTTATTTCGTGAATGGTAACACTTAGCTCATGTCTGATTTGACAGATAATTAGTTTTATCCTTCCGCTGAACGAATATGGTTGTGGTTCGAAATATGGTTCGCTTCGCTAAATGGGCCTGCGATCGACTTACAGAAGATGCCGATTTTGCCAAAAAAATCATCTTTTCAGATGAAGCTCATTTTGATCTTGGCGGATATGTAAACAAGCAAAATTGTCGCATTTGGGGCACAGAAAACCCGCACGCATACATTGAAAAGCCGGTGCACCCAAAACGAGCCACTGTTTGGTGCGGATTTTGGTCCAGAGGCAAGGAGTGGCCGTTACAGTCAATGGCGATCGTTATCGGGCCATGTTGAACGAATTTTTGTTCACAAAAATTGAAGAGGAGGATATTGGCAACATTTGGTTTCAACAGGACGGCGCTACGTGCCACACAGCCGAAGCTACACTCGATGTTTTGCGCCCTGTTTTTGAAGATCGCATTATCAGCCGCAGAGCTGATGTCGTTTGGCCACCTCGGAGCTGCGATTTGACACCGTTGGACTATTATTTGTGGGGTGCCGTCAAAGATAAGTGTTACGCCGACAAGCCAGAGACAATTGACGCTTTATAGGACAATATTCGTGAAGCCATTGGTAAATACAGCTGCACACAATCGTTAATGTGCTTAAAAATTGGACCGATCGTGTAGGCTACTGCATGGCCAGCCGTGGCAGCCATTTGAATAAAATTATTTTCCCTTAATTACCGGAAGGATTGTACTTTCAAATAAAAAAAGAAATTTGAGAAAATATTCAGTAGTTTTTTTTATAGCATTTTCAAAAAAAAAAAATTATTTGGCGGACCCTTTACTTTTTTATGTAAACTACATATTTTTTACACAACAAAATGTCGGAATATATTTGTATTGCTATTTATTAATCTAGAACAGTCTAGAACAAAAACTTAAATATAGTTAATTTAATTCATATTAAACTACAATAAATTAATTTTAATTCGAAATCTAAACTGTATGTTATCGATTCTTCTGTCTCTGAGACCGTTTTTCCAAATACACGAAAGAGTTTCCTTTTCCAAACTATCGATGCCCTATCTGTTGCTGAGGTAATCATCGCTATTAAGTCAAAAGTGCGAGGTTTAGACGGCGTTCATCCAGACATGATTAAAATATTTTTGCCATTTGTATGCAAATACTCGTGTATAACCCATATTTTCGACACAATTCTTACCACTGGGGTTTATCCTGATAGATGGAAATGTACCAAAAACATGCCTCGCCCTAAGTCAAATTCAGGGAACAATCTTGACTTCAGGCCGATTGCACTTTTGCAAGGTTTTTGAAAAATTGATAGCAAAACAAATCAAAACGTTTTTTGATGAAGAGAATCTAAGAACAGAGTTTCAGTCTGGTTTTAGGAATAAGCACAGTTGTATTTCTGCAGCCTTAAAAGTAAGTGATGATATCAGATCAGAGTTTGACTCAGATCTCGTAACGTTAGCTGTGTTCTTAGATTTCTCGAAAGCTTTCGACTCAGTAAATCACTCAATTTTATTGCACAATCTAAAAAGTCAATTCGGTTTTGAAGAATCTGTGTGTAAGCTAATAACATCATACATTTGCAATCGTATGCAAATTGTATACTGTGGATCTAAGTCTTCGCATAGCTTAATTGTTCCCTCGGGCGTATCTCAAGGTTCCGTTTTGGGTCCTGGTATGTTTTCACTTTTCATCAATGACATTTCGAAATGTATTTCAAATTGCAAATACCACATTTATGCGGACGATGTCCAGGTATATAATCAATATACGCAGTCGAATGAAAAACATGGAATTACAGCGGTAAATATTGATTTGAATGCTATTTTCATCTGGTCGCAATAAAACCAACTGATGCTAAATTCTTCAAAAACGAAAGCCCTTAAATTCGATAGACATTTACGAAAAATAAAGAGTTCTTCAATGGTACATATTAATAATTGCCCAGTTGAAGTCGTCAAAAAATTTAAAAAACTTGGGTATTTACTTCAATGAACAATTAAGTTGGCGTGATCGCGTGAATCACTAAGATCTATGGTATTCTTCGTGGCTTGAGTCTAACCAGACGTTCTTTACAGCCAGAGATTAAGAAGTATGTTTTACCCTTAATTAAATATATGGGAGTACAAATTAATTCGGTCCGTTTTTTTGTGTTAACATTTTTTTTTATTGAAAAAACGTAAAAAATACATCACTCAAAGTATTGTCCGTCGGAAGCGACTACTTTTTCCCATCCCTCTGGTAATTTTCGAATACCATCTCTAAAAAATGAGTCTTCTCTGGCATCGATCCAATCATTGAGCCATTCTTCGATTTCTTCAAAAGACCCGAACCGGTGACCCCCCAAATCGTTTTGCATCCGTCGAAAAAGCCAGTCGGAAGGAGCAAGGTCTGGAGAATACGGCGGGTGGGGTAAGACCTCCCATTTCAGCGTTTCCAGTTAGTTTTTGACCGCTACAGACACGTGGGGCCGAGCGTTATCATGTTGCAAAATCACCTTGTCATGCCTTTCGGTCGTTTCTGGCCGTTTTTCACGCAATGCACGGCTCAAACGCATTATTGTAGTCGATAACGTTTCCCATCACTGGTTTCGCCTGGTTTTAGCAGCTCATAGTACACCACACCCGTCTGGTCCCACCATATGCAGAGCATGACCTTTGCACCCTGGATGTTTTTCTTTGGCGTCCATGTAGACGATGATGGAACGGGTTCACCAAGCTTTGCATAGTATTTTTTCTTCTTGGGGTTATCGTAGTATATCCACTTTTCATCTCCAGTCACGATCCGGTGCAAGAATCCCTTCCTTTGAAGGATTTCCTTCGTCTTTCAAGAAGCAGTTCCGAGGTGAAAAATCGCGACAAAACCCGTTACAAACGAGCTTCTATCCGTGAATACGTGTGAGCTCATTTCATTTTACCGTAGTGTACTCCCGCCACACACACTCTTGGAATTATAATAATGTGCGTGATTGTTTACACAATTTTGACAGCACTTGAGGTACCCACGTGCTCGCCCGAGCTTGTAGGCAAACGTCGGCGGCCATTTTAAGTGGTATGTCTCATTGGTGGTTTCTGGTACTAATTATTGTTGACAGATGTCACACCTTTCCAATGAAGTAGGTAATCGTTTCCGAGATCAGCCACAACTTGCAGGTGGCGCCATCTTTTGAAAACGGACCGAATTAATTTGTATCCCAATACATATGGGTGTGAAATCTTCTCAGATTTAGAGTCGGACTTGGCCAGAAAACTTAATGTCGCCTTTAACATCTGCGCTAGACTGCGCTAGATATATATTTAATCTAAACAGATTTGATCACATATCTGCCTTTACAAAAAAGATAATTGGTTGTACCCTACAGTCTTATTTAAACAATAAGACGCTTCTAAAACTTTGTATGATCATTCATAACAAATCACTCAATTATTTGAAATGTAAGCTCCAATTAGTACGCTCCCAAAGATCTTTCGAATTAATTCCTCCAAGACATAAATATTCATTGACAAGTCGACAATTTTTTGTGCATGCTGTTCAATTGTGGAATCGTCTTCCCGGCATCTAAGAACAATGAACACAGTACAGCAATTTAAAAATCATCTTTTTACTTTTCTTGCAAACAACAGCATTTGAAATGATATCCATATTTTCCTATTTTCTGTCCCATCTCTTAGCTCTTAGTTTTTCCTATCTCTTAGCTTTTTATATTTTTAATCAATTGAAATTGTACCATTATAGAATTAAGTACTTATTTACCTGCACAAACTAAAAAGTTTAAAACTTATCTGTACAGAGATGAATCATACAAATTATAAAAAAGCGCGTGAAATTTTTCCCATAGACTTAACGTACTCCTAGCGGTATGAAAATAATTTTTTTAAAAATTTTGTGGCCCAAAAATTAAAATTTTGGCTTCGTCACGACCCAGTTTGTTGTTTATTTAGACAACACAAGTATGAAAATCTGCCCATTGGTTGCCGAGATCTGCTCGACGTAAAATTTGCCATTTGACCTGCCCCATGGGAGCTCCACTCGCTTTGCTCACTCCGTTCCAAAAAATTCACTCACAACAGTAAAAGCATTCTGGATCGCCAAAACCACAAAAAGGTGAACCACTCGAATGTGAGGGCCATACTCGCTGTGTATTAACGACATAGGCCACGAAGAGTTCTTCCCAACATAAAATTTATTTTTTTTTTGGTGGAAGCTGTTTGCTGCGAACTGGAGCACTCAAAAATAACTACTGTTCCGTTGTACTGTCAGGGGAGGCTTCATTGATGTAGAGCTAGGTATTCACTTGACCCGAACAAAGGTGTGACAGTCACAAAAGAAAAGCTGCGGTGTGTCATCGTCCTCACCTCAAGCTTAAGTCTTCTTTATTCAAATCTTCCCAATTATGGTATAAGAAGAAATAAAAGACTTGCTGCAGACATCGCTTGCTGTTTTCAAGCTACACCGAAGGCAGTTTCACCACATGCTTCTAGGTGCTTGAATGACGGGTCATTTCCCCGAATTCTAGAATGACCTGGAGCCCAACAAGTTTCAGTGAGTTTAGCCTTCCGAATCTATTTCGAGAGATCTAGAGGCCATACAGTACTATATTTTGGAAGTGACACCTTGGAAGCTTCTTTCCATTATACTTTTCTTTTATTATACAATATAAAAGATGGCCATAGGGATAGCAAAAAATTCTGCTTCAAAGACAGACGCACAAACATTGTGCTCAATGAGGATTACAACACCCATAACAGTGAGACAGTGCTTCGCCTACATTTTTTCCGTTGCGCTGATTTATAAAGATATATGGAATTTATAAAAATTAAATTCTACGCCCAGCTCTAGAGAGCCAAAATGTCGGTAGATTTTCTACTGATTCATGTTGTATTTACTTTTGCATCTGCTTACATCAGTAGCAGGTTCAGAACCGATCAGGTTCAGTTCGACTTCTATGCAGAGTTTGACACATAGTGAAGACGCCCCATTTGTCGCCAAATAAATCTTAGGATATGGCAGGGTTGGACTTTTCATCACATAGATTAAAAGTTCTTTCCGAAAGTAATCAAAACCGTTGAGATTTGGAATCCATGTAGCCACAGTCAAATTTATTGGTTCGTGACCAACCATCTTTGAGTTCAACACTAAAACGTTTAACCAATCGTGTTAAATAATAAGTACTAGCTTCATCTAAAATAAACTTTATCACGAATACACGCGCAAAAACCGACACTGTTGGTCTGAACACTGATCATAATTTACTCGAGGACGCTGTCGGTGACACGGTTACTGTGGCAGGTGAGTGATACTAAACCATGCTTAATGAATTTTTATTGCCACAAATTAATGAATTGAGCCTGGGGTAACAATTGTTCCAACAGAGCGGTGTCACCCACACCGTCTCTCGTGGTAATAGACATTTTGAAGTATGCGTTTCCGGATCGCCTTATGGGTCGCTACAGACTTACGAGTATTTCCCTGGGTTTTTCTTCTTTTTTTTTAAGCCATGGGTCTATCAGAATATGCCACACACCATGGTCATCAACAAGGCTTGCGCCTACTTAATCAAACTATTTTTTTTCTTTTAACTATTGAGCTTCAATTTAAAGAACTGGAAAAAAATCAAATTAAAGCAGAATTTGAAAAAAGAAACTTTCTATAGCTTTTTAAAAATGTTTTCCGATTGTCAACGTTGATCATCACAGATCATTTGCATAGCAACCACAGGAAACAGATATGTTAAAGTCATTAAGACCATTTTGCGTCCTGCTTTACTCATTTCAATTACGAATGTCATTAAGTGATTTTTTTTCAATAATTCATCGAAATGTCACATGTCAACTGTGACATGAGATTGTTACAAATACGTTTGAATCAACATGCTTAAAGCTCAACTGTGGCATGAACAGTTTAATTTAGTTCGAATTAATCTCCAACTATAGAACGTTTTACGGGTATTTTCCTACAGTTCAAGTTCACTATCAAACTTTTTTTTTTTTTTAATTTTGTAGGACCAATTATTGCCGCATAACAATAGAATATAACCTATTTAAGCCGATGCTTCCAGTTTAACGGCTCAGTTGAATAGTTGAACGTACTCGCAACAATCATGAGGGTCACAAGTTTTATTTATTTATTCGGACTCTTCATTGCCTTGTCGCAGGCACGCCCGCAATACGGTAATTTCAGTTATCCTTCTAGACCACAATTCAACAATTCGAACCCAAACAGTTAGTAAATGGGTTCTTATCCTGGATGTGCCAGCGTGAAAAATTGTAGTTTTTTTTTGCTTCAGGTTACTATAATCAAGTGAACTTGACGAGGATATGGCCGTATATCATTGATCAAGCAGTATCACCTCTATATAATTGGAGCTGGAATGGATTCGGATATGTATTTCAACCTGTGTACGGGTACGGTTATTACAGTCCGTCATATGGTAACCCATATGCGGCGTATGCCATTGCTTATGGAACGTATGTGGGCAAGAAATGAAAGCAGAAGGTACTCCTTGATCCTTCAGTACAGAGATAAAGTTATTTATTTGCGCAGAAATATTTCCAAACCTAACGATATTTGCTTTAAGTATTTCATAGTTCTTGTTATTTATTAGTCCAAAGCTATTTTTTATAATTGTAGATGTACAAATTGTATGAATGAAAACTCAGTGCCTTGAAGATATCTTCTCATTGTTGTGGATTTCCTTTCAAATTTGATTCATCTATCAAGTAGATTTTGCTTTTAGGTAAATTCTTGGGAACATTATCGCAGTAAAAAGCCATAAGTTAAAGACGAATGCGGACATTTCAGTTCGGATTACTTCACTCAAACGGTCTTTCACTTCCAGATTCATCATGTGATCTTGCGGCAAGAACCCATGGTATTCTATGCAATTCAAACATAGTAAATGTACCCTTCACACTCGACCGCACTTATTGAGGTTGCTGCGGTCTTGGTGATCCAGAATGTTTTCACTGTTATAATTCATGCTTAATTGCGACGTCATTACATGGATAAGCGCGTGTTTAATTACCTATTAGAGTCAATTAAATGCTGGCATTTTCCGTGGCTTCTTTGGAAGCAATTATTCATTATTTGATAAGTTTTTTTGATACACTTATATCCCAGTTTTGACTCACAAAAAGCAAAATTTAATGTTTCTTAAACATCACGGCACTTTATTCAATTCTCCCGTCCATCAACCACCTCGAAGATACCGGCAGACTGAGTGAGATCCTGTCTAAGATGCAATCCGCCCCATTGTTTACTAAAAGAAAGAATGAAACTTGAACAAACTCAGTAATGAAAAATTCTTTCAATTCCTGACTCTCATCCACATTCCTGAATGAATTGCCCCGGGGGCTTCTCCCCTCCCCGGCCCCAATCTGCAAACAAAATAAATCGTGCAAAAAAAGTTTTAAGCAGGTAGTATCCCCCCCTGATTTTCGAATGCTACCTACTTCTCAGACGCACTCCCGAATCACGGAGAAAAATTCATGTGGTCTACTTCCATAAACTTGGGAAAAGAGTCCATGAATCAGCCTAAAATTTCCACCCATATTAGTCTATCACCCTTTTCACTTAAGAAGCTCATTCGATGCACATTCGCAAGATCCTCAAAATCCATCCCTTGTTGAGCAACAAGCCTACCTCAAAGATAAGCCCACAGAAAAGGCTTTACGTGAGGTCAGAGATCTATCCAGTTCAAACAATAACCTCACCAAATTTGTCGAAAAATCCATAAAAACTGTAAGGGTTTCAAAAGCTGTAATTGGGTAGTAGTCGAAACCAGTGTCCAACCGCTATTACGAGCAGGCCTCCACACCATATCCAAAACAGAGGTATTACCCAAGACGAATTATCTCACCTCTCTTATGGCTCATAGTTATTTACTAAATTCTGGCCGAGTTTAAAGGCGGGGGAATAAAAATCGTCGCGTGGACGACGTGCTTATTCCATTATCAGAGTTTTCGTATTCTGTGGAAAGTGCATTCATGCAAATGCTTTGGATAGATGACCATGCCGCGGTCTAAATGCAAACCGAAGAAAAACAGAACTGATGTTATTTACTACCAAGACGACAAGACTTTATTCATATTTTTTAGAACCAATTACTTCGGCGTCACCCTAGACTCGAAGCTTTGCTGGAAAATATAGAAAACTACATAGATGAGTAAAGCAAACAAAACCTACTACGCTTGCTACAATACTTTCAAAAGGTGAAGTTTTAATCCTAAGTTGACTATGTGGATGTACACAGCCGTTGTTCGCTCCATCCTCACTCGCTGATTTAATGACCTGCGCTAAGAAAAGTTTACACCATAAACAAACTAAGCCATGTTCAAAGATTGGCAATATTCGTTTTCACGGAGGTCCTAACATCAAGCCGTACCGAAGTAATTAACATATATTTCGTTAATTTTCATTTCTCATCTGAAGAGGAATGGGAGGACCGCACGCTGATTTAAGATTACCAGCTCTTGATCTACGCTGAGAGTTGACTCTCCTAAATATTTCCAATTCATATCGCCTCTACCGATCAGAGAGGTTAAACTCTATGTACTACCTAATCCAACAACACGATCACATTTTCATGAGTGATAGCCAATAGCTGTCAACAAAGAGCTATGATGAGCAATCAGGAGAAAATCAAACGAGCTAGCAGCAGCATCAGGAACACACTCTTCTGGTTTCCAGGCCACAATATTTTAAATGAGAATAACAAGGCAAAAAAGTTAGTCAAGCTCGGGGCCACATCCAATAAAAACATCGAATCGATTCTTATTCTTCAAAAAGTCATCGATGTAGCCTTCAGTAAAAACCGTGTATATCACATGAACGATGTTTTGTTCTATAAATGGGGTTGAGTCAATACTAGGTACTTTTTTTCTTGGATATAGTAATGCATTTCATGTTGCCTGATCTTCGTTCGCAACGTGGGACGCTGCACCAAATTTATTCGTTTTTTTTTTTTTTAATTTTTGCTGATACGAAACTAATTTTTGGCTAAGTAGATTCGTTAACCAATTAAACTGTCGCACTAGGGCGGAGGAGCTGCCAGAAGCGAATCAAGAGCTTCCAAATGCAAACAAATTCATTTTTTGGTGAGGTCTATTGGCAGGGGTATCGTTGGGCCAAGATTCTTTCAAAATGCGGACGGAAGACGAGTAATCGACAACGGCGAAGCCTTGTGGTTTCAACAAGATGATGCAATGTGCCAGAGAGCGGACAAATCTATGCAGTTATTGATAGACAATTTGCATGAAAACATCATCTTAAGAAATTGGCCTGTGATGTGACCTTCAAGACTACGTGATGATACTCCTCTGGATTATTGATTATTTTAGTTGCGACAAATATTGATTATCATAAGCTGCAAATACGATTCCAATTATTTAATTGATTTTATTTTAAGACAAATATCAGGAAGCTCTTATTAGATCACCTTTAATTGTTGCCATAGACCGAAATTCTAACACCAATAAAGATCAATATCAGTTTCACAACAAATGTCTGTTTAACATGACAACAACTTCCACACTAGCTGCTGGCTCCTCCGATTTTGGAATGATATATATTTAGAAAGTGATAAGCCCGCATCGTATGAAATATTTATGGATTCCTCAAATAAACACATTTCAGACTGTACTTTCTCAGTGTCCCTGAAAAAATGGCTTAAAAGACTCGAACCATGGAGTACTAGGCAACTCAATTGTGGGGTATTGAACCACACTTTGAACCAGCCTTCTTGTACCAAAATTCCCACTGCGATTCACGTCAGTTGTGAGATTTCTGATCGACTTGCTGTGACTAACGCTTAGGAAAGCTCTTTAACTTCGGTCGCTTCACAATCAGCTCAACTAAGTTGCACTCTATGTTCGGGTTCTGATAACCTCAAGGAATCAGTTCTAACAAATAACTTTACCTTTAAAAATTCGATTGCTTACGGCTTTGAAGACATCTCAAATACCGAGACGTATTCCCATTCATCAGAAGAGGTACACCAAAAGGCATGAGTAACTATAGGCCAATTTCATTACTTTCCGTCATTGGCAAAGTTTTCGAAAAAAAATTATAAATTAAAGCGTAGTATTATTTTGAGCCCGTAAAATTTGGTTTTCAGAAAGGATAATCTACAGAAGATGCCTTCTTGATTTATGGTCCCGTATTTTCTCTAATCTTTATGGTAGGACTCAATATGGGCGATAAAACTCATGGAAACAGTGATTGCGAAGTCACTTGACGCGCTTGAACGTCTACGTAACGTTTACTCTCTACCAATGCTCAAGCGAGTTAGCTAATTGCATTCCTTCCCTTGGAATGGACATCAATTTACCCTCAAATCTCTTTTCGGACGTCCACTTAATTTTAGAGACTCCTATTTTCTACTTATTACAACCCACAAACATTAAAAGCCAATGTACGTCATTTCCTTGTCTCCTTCTATACTTTCGGTCCGTGCTGTGTCTTCACCAAAATCACTTAAAGAAATTCAAAAGTCCTTATAAAAAAGTGCACTGCAGACGTATTTGAAGTCAACTTATTAGGAAAGCTTAAAAAAAATTTGGTGACCTTACGCTGGACTGGTTAAGATTTTACCTTAGAAACAAATCCCAATAAGTAAAGATCGGCGAAATTCAGTTTCTCAATTTAGGTGTACATCAAGGCTCTGTACTGGGACCCGTTCTTTATCAAAAAGCAAACCTGCAGTTTTCGAAGATGATGAAGGGATTTCTTATGGTGGAGGCAGGGTTTTGAGGTATAAATTGGAGAATTTATTTATTAAGGATCTGATTCGCTGTAGATGGTTTGAGCACTGGAGTGTCAAAAAACAGACTGGCAAGTTGTAAAATGTGTTTCCGTTTATCCTTTCCTACTTTTTGTAGCTCTTCTGGTTCCTATGTGTTTTTTAATGGAGAAAGTGGATGAGTTTAAGTACTTGGACTCACTATTGTTCCGTTAATGAACTTTGGTAATCATACCGAGTTTCTAAAGTATGCATTCTCTGAATTTTTTTCCCTGAAAAAGTTTGTTCATAAAAAAAATCGAAGATCATTTATTGTGGTACATTCCATTTAAAGCTACAATATGGTATTACGTATTGAGGAGGTACATACATATGCATACTCGTATGAATGAAATTCAGCCTCTGTGTATTTTGCAGAGAAATGTACTGCGGATATTATGTACCGCCGTCATCCCAGTTATCTACAGTTTATGAAAATGATTCCAGTCGAATGTTGAAAATATTCTTTATGAAAGTAGGTAACCTTAATTGCAGATTAGTTCTTGACTGAAATCTACAATACTTTTTCTGTTCGTTTTGCTCTTACTACTGTTTTCCGTAATTTTTATATCACCTCATCTTGCCGCCTTTTTAATAAGCTACCTCAATCAATCAGAGCATGAATATCCGTTGGAAAGTTTGGTAAGCTTGTAGGGCAGTAACTTTTAGGTCTTGATTAGTTGATAAATTTCTTCTGACTACATACAGACCACATTTCTGCAGACCACAAATGGATACTCTTCAATGTGAATTTCAGTGCCGACCCCTCCATCCCCTTCAGAAATCCTAAACGTACTGACTGGAAAAAATTCAGCAGGATCATTAACTCCAAACTCAATAACCTACCCGATCCAGACATGGAATCGGTAGAACAACTGGACACGAAAGTTAGGACCTTTGAAAAGGCCATGGTCACGGCCTTCAAAGTTTCGTGCCCAGTTAAGCACAGCAAAAAAACCGTGGTGGAATGAGGTTCTCTCCGTTTTAAGGAAAATGACAAGAGACCTCTTCAACATTTGCCACAGACACAAATACTGGAAACCCTACAAAGACTGCCTTAAACTCTTAAAAAAGGCCATTAGCAAAGCCAAAGCTCAGGCGTGGTCAGAGTACTGCAAGTCTATCGAAGCAAAATCCTATCCAAACAGCACCAGAATCCATCCTACATTAGACGTAACGACGGTGTTTGGACAGATTCCACAGAAGAGTCCCTGGAACTTCTCTTGAACACCCACTTTCCCGGATGTAAAGACTACGGGACTACTACGCAGGTCCCTCATCACACGCAGCACACACCACGGGACGATGCTAATTTGATCATCAACCCCGATAATATATCTTGGGCCATCAGCAGCTTCCCACCATACAAGTCACCGGGACTTGACGGGATATTTCCTATAATGCTACAAAAGAATTTGGGCAAGGTTATACCCTGGCTAACGGTAATTTATCGAAGTTCGCTGAAACTCAACTACATCCCCCTAGCCTGGAGAAGAGTTCGATGTATCTTCATCCCGAAGGCTGGCAAGCGCGGTCATTAATCCGCAAAGGATTTCAGACCTATCAGCCTCACATCCTTCGTCCTGAAGACCCTCGAACGCATCTTGGACAGGCACATCCGCGACTCCCTAGGAAACACAAAGTTTTCGAAGTCCCAACACGCCTACATTAAAGGCAAGTCCACTGAGACCGCCCTGCATGAAGTCGTAAACAATTTACCTTAGCTACCTTCATAGATATAGAAGGTGCTTTCAACAACGTTCACACTGAATCGATCCAAGAAGCCCTCACCACGGCAGGGATAGAGAGACTTGTTAGCAGATGGATCATATCCATGCTCAGAACTACTATCATTCAGGCCCAGATGGGCAACACCACTATAGTTAAGACCGTAGATTGAGGCACACCCCAAGGTGGGGTAATATCGCCTCTACTATGGCTCTTATCGATACAATTTTGAAAGAATTCGAGAGAATCGGAATAAAGGCGGTTGCTTATGCTGACGGCGTGGTCATCCTAGTATCGGGAATGTTTCCCTCGGTAATTAGCGAAATCTCAGAGAGAGCTCTGACTAAGCTAAGCGCCTGGGCCTCAGGATGCAGCCTAAGCGTCAATCCGAGTAAAACAGAACTGATGCTGTTTACCACCAAATATAAGATACCGGCCTTTAATCTCTCTCGACTCAACAACCAGTCACTCTCCTTGTCTTCCGAGGCTAGATACCTAGGAATTATCCTAGACCCCAAGCTCAGTTGGAAGATAAACATTGAACATCGGGTACGGAAAGCATGTGTCGCTTTCTATGCCTGTAGCAGAACCTTCGGCAAAATCTGGGGACTCCGACCCAAAATGGTGCTGTGGATGTACACGGCTGTCATCCGCCCCATCCTCACCTACGGAGCGCTCGTATGGTGGCCTGCCCTAAGTAAGGCATACAACATCAAAAAACTAAGCCGAATACAGAGATCGGCCAGTATCGGGGTAAGCGGTGCCCTTCGGTCTACTCCGACCGAGGCACTTAACGTACTCCTAAACCTCCTCCCTCTGGACCTCTTCATCAGATATAATGCAGCCTGAAGCGCCATTAGACTCAGAGAATCTGGGTTCTGGTCATCTAAACCCTACGGTCATAGCAAGGTGCTGGATCTATTACCTAGTGACCTGGCCACGACTCCAACCGAATTCACGACACCCATACACAACCCAAATAAAGCCGCCCATGTCCACTTCCCATCCAGGATGGCATGGAAACAGGGACTGCACTCTGAAAACCATCAGGTAGCTTTTTTCACCGACGGTTCGAAAATGGAGTGTGGGGTTGGCTCGGGTATCTTCTCCGCGGAACTGAATATCTCCAAATCGTTGCGACTTCCAGACTCGGCCAGCGTGTTCCAAGCGGAAATACTAGCGATTAAGGAAGCTTGCAAGTTACTCACGCGCTATCCTATTACCAAGAGAGATGTCAATATATATGTTGATAACCAATCAGCTATCAAAGCCCTCGACTCTCACTCCATAAAATCCAAATTAGTTGCACAGGGTAAGGATGAAATCAGCTGTGCAGGAGACTATTTCAACATTACTCTCATTTGGGTTCCTGGCCACAGCAAAATAGAGGGAAACGAAAAGGCTGACGATTTAGCAAGGCATGGCTCTTCCCTCGACTGTTCTTTGGCGGAGGCAGTACTCCCCCCCATCAGACTGGTCAAGGCAAACCTTCTACAACACTTTCTCTCGAGGGCGAACTCCAGATGGTGCAGTCTTAGCAACTGCGTCATGTCAAGGAAAACATGGCCCTCCCATAACAGGAAAAGAACCCTCGACCTAACTAACAGACCCCGACAAGAGATTGCCAGAATTGTAGCCATCTGTACTGGCCACTGGCCTGTCGGTACCCACGCTGCTAAGTTAGGCATCCCATTCAACACCTACTGCCCAAGTTGCAAGAACCCACTGGAAAAGGAAACTCTCACCCATTTCCTGTGTGAATGTCCGGCTCTAGCTAGAACCAGACAGCGCCTACTCGGCAAAATCTCCTTCGACGACCTATCAGAATTCAGGGAAATAGGATTCTGTAAAATCATCAAATTCCTTAATTCCACAGGATGGATATGAAACTCCAATAATACTCGTAGCACACTAGGTCACTGAGTGGTCTCATCAAAACGGCGCATAAGCGCTAATTGGGCCTGGCATCTTGATATCAGGCGGCCACTCCTACCTACCTACCTACCTACATACGAGCCTATTGAGCCTATAATTAAACTATCTTGTGCATATTAGTCTTTTGAAGTAGAATTTGACTCTATTAAATTGACTATATAAAATAAAAAAGAATTATGTTAAAAAAAGGTTTTAGGATCTGATGTATAATTTTGCTAGCTGATATACCTATTAAACTCATATAACATAAATGTGTATCCAAACTAGTCTAATCTACATTTAGCAACACTCTTACTGAATGCAACGCCCCCATGAAATTAAAAAATCTGCCTTTGGGCCAGCACTTGCTAGTCTCCACTGTCACTTTATAACAATCCTAATAGGATGAGAGTTAGAAGTCATAGTCGCCTTTTCCACATTATAGAAGTATTACATAATGATAGAGTTTCTCACAAATAATTAGCAACTCAATTAGCATCTCTCATCAATCAAAAAATATGTAACTAATCCATAAAATGGTAAAATTATTCAAATGAGCCTATTATGAGCTATTATGAGATAGTTCAAATGATCCAATTTAACCTAAGCCAGATTGACAGAATATTAATAGCCCTATTTAAGCTAATTACGGAGAAATATCGCTTGCAAATCATTACATCACAACATACGTCCTCCGATAGTGAAACTAACTTGACTTGGAGGCATTCGGGCTTTTGATGGCAAACTACGTCTTTTCTTAAAACCTTTGATTAGAGAAATCTGTGAACAAATTTATATAAATGATACCTTAAGCAATAAAACGTGTAGTATATGGATATCCATAAACACTTTTGATAGCAGGTTAGTTGAACAATGCCACTATTGTTCTACAGAAGAAATTTTGGCCACAAGTAGCTTTTGCCAAAACTTCAATTCACAAGCAAGTCTTCGCAAGTACTTAAAATTTTAAAACATTTCTTTCATTTCTCTTTGACTTTGTTGGATGAAAAAGAAAAATTCCACACAAACACCTTAGGGAAACTATATTCAACTATTTTCGCCTAAAGGCATATTGGTAAACAGTAAACGGCCCAGTAAATGACGGTTCAGAAGCTGATTTCAGGCACAAATGGGCCACGATTGGTTAGGGATAGAAGGGACAAAATCATTTGTCATAGGTGTTCTCGGTTATATGCTTTTTTTTGCATATCGGCCACAAATTATGCATTCAGAATTATGTGAGAAAGAAGTGTTGAAATTTGAGCTTACCATCGTCTGTAATTAGTAGTATTCCAAACTCTTTTTTTTTAAGGACAAAATTGTCTTCAACTACATAATTGGCAATTATATTTGGGTTCGTTTGTTGATGATATGCTAATCAAACGTAAAGATCAAGTTTAATAATGTCAGTTCGCGACTCGACTCTTTCGTTTCTTAGGTGGCAATTAGTGGTAGGTAAGAACTTAATTTCGATGGAAGGAAAGGGAATGATATAAAAAGAAATGTGATTGAAGATACCTAGGTAATTGGCGGCAAATGAAAGTTACCTAAGAATTTGGTCAAACATTTCAAAGGTAAAAAAGCCGTTAAATGTGGTTTGCAATTTCTTAAGGACAGTGCTCATTCCATAATTGTTAAGCTACGCTTTGTATAAAGTAAGAAAAGACCAATTTCGAAAATATTTAATATAAGAAAAACATCCTCATTGCTACCTTTACATGATAAGACATTCAGTTTTTCATCAATTACAGCGACCAGAGAATCGATTTCACGTTATTCACTCCCAAACACGACCTCCAGTGTGGCACATAACCGTTAGAATATGTCAATATGTACACTGCAGATTATCAGAAATTAATGTCGATACACATATCGATCACGAACTAGAAGTATAATTTATAACTTTGGCGACCACCAAAGCTCGCTACCACATCAAGCTCGTGATCAATATGCCACACAAGCACAGGCAGGCCTTCCAACTGAATATGTTGCAGCAACACACTAAATGTTGCTACCGCACGACTGTTGACAAAACTGATGCTTACTGACCATTGCGGAAGACGAAAGAAAAGTAGTGACGTTATTAAAACGTGGCTTTAACATTTGTACCACTTCGAAAGCTATGGTAAAAACCGAACCGCGGTATGTGTGGGGAGTGGAGATAACAACAGCAGAAGCACCAGCGGCCAAAAGAAACAGCAAAACCCAGCACCAGGCATTAGTAACCAGTCTTACTTTCCAGTTAACGCGGTGCGGCACGTTCGACATACTCGCTCCTCAATTGCTTTCTTCATTTCGGTTTTTCCTTCGTATTTGTACGTACTATACTCCTCGCAGTGCTTATCATTGGCAGCCGAAACCGATGCGAAATATTTAACTCTAACTTACGTTCCACAAGGCAAGCGGAAAGTGATTGTGATTTTTGTAAGATATTTTACTTCGTGTTCTGGATACAATTACGGTAAGGATTGGTTGAGTGATATTTACTTATTAATTCAAGTGTGGTCCAATTGTTGTTGAGTGAATTGTGCGAAAGTACATTTTTCCGGTGAAAGAATGAGGAACAAAAACGAGCAGAAGTATCTGGAAAGAATAATAATGGTTAGTGGCATAGTTACCTTGTTAGGACTGAAATAAACACTAAAGTCTAACGACAGACTACAGTTGCATTGATTGATTAGTTGAGGGCAAAGCCGAACACCTTGCACATTGTTCGTGATGTGTGGATAAATGGTCTTGGTGAAGTGAGATTTTCTTTTGAAGATAGTAATTCTCGTGTATAGTGACATACGACAAAAGTAAAGTACTCAGATCCATACCGTAAAGATGTTTACTCGCCCATTATCATGACTGTTTTCAACTTCTTTGCAGAGGGGACGACTTTTCTCTTGGTGCTTGGTGGAGTTTAATTTATTTTTTGTGGTTTTTTCGGAGGTAATGCAACGTGATTATTATCCACTTTCTAGATGAATGTTTTGTTTTGATTTGATTGTTTTTATTTACACCGAGTTGAGTCATTATGCGAAGAAAAGCATGTAAGACATGTCAAGCGGGACGGTGTGCACACGACACGTTAATTTGGAACGACTACGTGCCTAAGACGACTGTTTCTAACATGACATTTGGCCTATAACTATATATGGCAGAGAAATACAAATTTTCGTTTGATTGTAAGGAGCTCTGAATAAATTTCTTTGCGTTCTTTAAGTGTCTTTAGCATTTATTTTTTCTTAAACTACATTCAGTGAACTATAGGGTCTTTCAAAAGTCGGGCCTAGCTATCAGACGTAAATTATTTTCGAACGCCTTATCTTTGACAGCAACACTTTACGGATAGTAACACGTTGTTCAATTTTTTTATGAAAAGGGTTGATATTTGTTAAATACATGTCATAAAATCTATGATTTTTTGGATGTGAATTATTGCCCAAATGAGGAAATAATTCAGAATTCAGTAAAAAAAATTAGAAACTGGCTCTGTCGAGGATCGAAAAAGGCTGTTGTAACACAACGCGTCGCTGAAAAACGTGCAAGGCATTGGCTATTCATCCATCAACCGTTTTTCGTATTTTAAATAAGAATTTGCATTTGAACGAAAATAGAAACTGAGAAACGAAAATGAAATAGAGCAGGACACTGGTTTGGGGAGAAGCAAATCCCCCAATAATATCAAAACGATAATGATATCCACAAAAATGCCTCTTGGGCTGGTCCATTTTTCTTCAAAGAGGCAAATGAAAGAACTTCTGCTAATTCAACTTGAAAAATAGAATTATTTTAAACAGGGCAGGGTTAGAAGTCCCACAACACATCTAAATACCGAGCTGTTGTGGTCTAAGTTTGCAGGTCGATTTATTTTATGTAATGGTGATATAAGCTGCCCACTTAGATCATGCAATCCATTAAAGTACTTTCTTGTGGTTTTTTGAAAAGCTAAATATTTTTAAAAATATTTTAAATGATTTATAAGAGATAGCGCTACTAGTACTATACGTATTCGACCATAATGTAACTACGTCGTATGAAAGCTACGACATTTGGCTTACGCTTAACGTGCACGCAATATATTTTTTGATCTGCGAATACGGGAAGTTTTGCGATCGAAATACGTGAAGTTTTGGTGATCAAACTTATGGTGATTATACTACATCGATTTAGACCTATGAGTACTGGTTTGGTTGCTTTAAAAGTGTCGATTTTGACAAAAAAGACAAAAAACGTCCGATAGCCAAAAAAGTTTGAAGATGAAGAATTAGAAGCAATACTCGATGAAAATTCGTGTCAAATGCAAGGCAAACTTGCAGAATTAAATGTTAACCAAGCAATCATTACTAGATGGTTGAAGGCATTCTAAACATTCAAAAGTAAGTGCTTTGGGTACCACACGAGTTAAAGGCGATTGTGCAGGTCCATAATGCTCCTTCGTCGCCATAAAGAGTATTTTTTGCATCTCGTAATTACTGGCAATGGAAAGTGGATCTATTATGATAATCCCAAGCGCAAAACACATATGTCAAGCCCGGCTAATGCTATGTATTTGTAGGATCAGAAGGGAGTAGTTTATTATGAGCTGCTGGGAAGTGGTCAAACATTCGATAGTCCTTTTTACCGAAACAGTTGAAAGTTTGAATCAAGCAATAAAGAAAAACCTCCGGACTAGGTACGACAAATTAATTTGTTATAACAATGCTCGATCTCATGTTGTGCAACTAGTTAAAATTTACTTGGGAAATATCGGATGGGAAAGTTGCCCCACCCACAATCCGATTATCACTTGTTTCGATCCATCCAAAGGCCCTTTCCAGAATATGCTTCACTTCAATTGAAGGTATCAAAAATTGGCTCAATTCGTTCTTGGGTTCAAAAGGTAAAGCGTTTTTTTGGGCCAGAGTCCATGAAATGCCAGAAAGATGGGAAACAGTCATAGTTAGCGATGGACAATACGAGTACTTTGAATTAATTATTTTATTTTTCATTCCATTTTATTTAAATAAAAGCCTTTCGTAACCAAAAAGTGCTTTAAGTTAAACTTACTTAATGCGCTATTGTGTGCTTGAAAAGTCGTTGAAAATGATGTAAAAGTCTGTTCATGTCCTGGTAGTGGGCATTTAAACAATGTCATTTCTTACATGTAATCTAAGAGCCTTATTTTTTTAAAAATGAAAAATACTAACAAATGTCTAAGCAGTAGCATGTTTTATTTTAAAAAAAAAGCATCTAGGCGCGACTTTTGAAAGATCCCATACAATATGACGACGATGTACGAATGGCAGTTTGCTACTCAACTCTTTCGTCTAAAATAATGTCAGCAAGAAATCACGAAATACTGTTACAAAATATCAGATTACCTCACATATATCCCACATTTAAATACAGCACCTACCTATGTCCAACCATCATCTAATCAAATATTTAAAGAACTCTTCGATTGACAAATGTTATGAAACTAGGTTTATTACAAATACTTAAATAAAAAGAGTCTTAGAGGACCTACTTCATTAACTTATCTGTTTATTCATCTCCTCTTTTCCATTATAAACCTTTTAGTAGTAAAATATTTAAACCAAGTTCCATGATGCGTTGAATAATTTCTGGAATTTCAAAAGAAATCTAAAATAGAAAAGCAATAAAAAGTTTATTATAGCTATGCTTATGGTGGCTTTACCATCTTTACTTATTGCCGATAAAATACTTGTTTAACAGTGAAAGATGGTGATTGTTTTTCTAAAATCATTAAAAAATCGGTCAATAAAGGTTAACTTTTTTTCGTTCTGAGACCCGCAACAAATGTATGAGTGTTCCTCATCTACCCAGTTTGATCCCAATTTTCTCTCATTTAACTAAAAGTACAACAATTATCAAGATTATCCCAGAGTAATAATTATACCCAAAAAACCGTAGCCGTTCAAAAGTAAGGCACTGGTTTGCAGGGCAATTATTCTCGGTTTCTGCGGCCGATGTAATAATCGTGGGGAATTAGCATTATAAAAACAATATCATGACACTAAAAGGTAATATTTTTCTCAATATAAGGATTACCCATATTTATTTATGAGTAATGGTTAAACTATTAGCTTCTTGAGCGCCGTTTTTTAATTAACTAATATCTTGAGCGTCTGCTTTCTTATTCATTTTGTCCAATTTATTTTTTAAATAACTCAGAATCGGACGCATTTTTTTCATGAACCTAGCGGTATCTCTCCAATCAAATTAATTTTAGAATTGATAGTAAATTCGATGAAGTTCAATGCGTGTCAGTGGGTCCTATGATTTCAGTGTAAACTGCGATGTTCAAGAAAATATTAGTAAAAGCAAAAATATTAACACGATTGATTTGATCAGAAAATTGAAAGAAGAAGGTAAAATCTAAGTCGAAATACAAAACCTCCAAAGTTGTACTGCAGCAATGATAACCAATGCCATGAAATGTGTCGAAAAGGTAGACAGGCATTTTCTCGGGGTAGGGTAAGGAAACTATAGCGGTATTTTACACATATTTTTCGCTCCTTTGTTTGAGATCCAAAAAGAGTTCACACACCATCTTATAAGTTTGGAGTCCACTAAAAGTGCCACTTTTAACAAAAGACACGCTTAAGAGTGGTATGGAATTCACAGGAAAAACACATAAAACGTCTATTGTTTTTAATAGAACTATGCTACACTACGCCGAGTATGGAATGACTTTAAAATCAGTCTACCAGCAGGGCAATGACACGAAACCTACGAATCGAGCAGCTAAAGAATGATTTCAGGTCAAAAGGGTTGAAGTCTTGCCTTGGCCCGCGAAGGCACCCGACCTCAGTCCTACAGAGAACCTATTGGGTGGATTAGAACACAGCATCATCTGCCGCAGTACCAACTAAGTCGAGGCTTTCCCAGTTATATTTTCAATTAGTCGATTTCAGTCTCTTTGTTCATGGTTTCAAAGTTTATAAAACCAGCAGATCAATATGCATTAATTTCCACGCTCATTTCACTAATCAAATCAAAAAGTTGCGAGACATCTTATTGTAATATTCTGATATCTTTGATTCTGATTTGCCACATTGATTATGACATTATGCGACTATATAGACAGCTGTATAACCAACACATACACTGTGAAAAGTCATATGAGGAAGAGCTAGAGTAGTAACAATAGGTTGTGTCCAGGTTTGTCCATGTCGTGTCTGCTTCTGGTCATCTCCGTTCGATGTTAAGTGTTTCAGTCCATGAATAGTTAACGAATTGATTGTATAACGGATATATAATCAAATAATTTCAAGGAATTAAGTTAGTTCTATGTCTACAACAATCTATACATGTATGTTTGCTTGGTATAATTTAACCAAGGCGGTGATGATGAAACTGGAAACATTCAACTAAATTAGGTCAATTGGGTTACGGGACAAAATGACTGTGCTGTGGGTATATTCTACATACTGAATAGCTGAGTGTGCAGATTTTAGTAATCTCATTCTATGGAAATTAAATGGGATCTTATGGCTTTATGTAACAGAATTGTTTGTTGTATGATTTTCTAATTTGTATCTATTCTCATCTATGATTTGAATATGACGTCAATCCGCGCAAATTATGCGACTTAATTTGTCTTGTGAGTGTTTCTTAATAAATGTGACTAAACTAAATGAATGTAATTCGAGAGAATGACACTTTATCTTTGTCAATATTTGAATAATTACTTTTTTTTGACTTTGGCTTTTTGAAGAGAAAGAAGAATGTTGAATTAGGACTCAACTTTCAGTCTATTATTCTACAAGTATAATTCTATGTTCTCTGTACACTTTCGATGTAGAAGATAGATCATTATTCTGGCGTAGCTTTGATTTAGCTTTCCCAACTGATCCTAGTAATGGTTTCAATGTTAATTTTTAAAATTCCTTAAAATACAGTAGCATAGGAAACACTACTTGTTTTTACCTTCTTCGTTAAGATCAAATTAAACTTTACACCATTTTTAATCACATGTGATTGATTTCGACTACGAGTAATGGAACACAACGAGTCTCAGCAAAAGAACGAATTTCCCTTAATGGCAGTTCGCAAAATAACTTTTTCATATAAAAATTGTATTTCTTCGAAAACATACAAAAATACAAAGATCCATCCAAAAAAGAATTGTGTATGATTTTTTTTTCTCAAGCCATATTGCCTGCCAATTAATTTGTGGGAACTGAAACCTACCGCCTTGTTCAATTAAAAACCACGGATAAAATTAAAAGCACACAAGTTTATGTATTTGAAGGACAATTTTTCCCTTGATTACGTCGGAATTATTTTGGGTACAGCTTGCAACTGCAATGAACACCATCTTCTTTCAGACTTGGTTGCCATTTTCGGTTTATATAATATTGGAATATAAAATATATATAAAACTAGCTAACCTGGCGAACTTCGTACCGCCTCAGTTTTTTACTAAGAGTACTGAAAAAGAAATAATTTCAATAATAGTTAAAAATTAAAATCATATGCCCTTCTAGCGGATCGAATTATTGCTTAATTGATGGTCAGGTGGCAACAGATCGACAGGATATAACTGCTCGCATATTCCACGCTGAATTGAGATGGCATATCTGTTGGTATTAATGGGATCCGCGGTATCAATACAACTCGTGAGTTATAAAGTCACACCAAAACTTGCAACAATTTTTTATATATTATATAGATAATAATATATAAATATTATAAGAAAGGTTGCTCTATTTCAATTCACACACTAGCCTCTATTTAAAGAGTTTTTCAATAAGGGCGGGTAGATGTTGAAATTGAGAAATTGAAGCCAAGCTGTATGTGAGGTATTAACCAAATTTATTTTTTTATTTGAAAGGCCCATGCATGCTATTGTGTATGAAATATGACATCCTTCAAATGCCCGCCTCAGCTTCTTACGGTGGCACGTGTCCCAGTGGTCCAAAGTCCAATTTTTTTTATAATGGACGCGTGCACAAGGGGTTTTGACTATCCTTAAATGTCAAGAAGTCAAGACACAGCACGAGCCGAAGGTATAAAGGGAGAGAGGGAAAGGAAGTGACGGTGCACATTGGTTTTAAATGCTTGTGGATTGTAATGAGTGCAAAAAGTTGAGCTAAGAAGAGCGGAAAAATCAATGACTCTTCCACATAGATCCAGCTGAATTTGAGCGATGGGCTATGTTATGTTTATCTTAAGGGCATCGCCCGATTGTGATTTATTTGCATAAACCTGTGACTTCGAGAAACTCCAAAAGAAAAAATTTAGTGGGGCCAAATCGCATGAACTTAGTGACCAATTCACCAATTCGCTAAGCTTCAATCCGAGGAATCGACTGCCTCGGGGTATTGCATTCCTTGGACGTACGAATATTGGCTGATTGCTTACCGAACCGGTCGTCTCAATTTTGGTCACCAAACATTGAAGAGTCGACTCTGAAGGCCACCAAGACTCTTACAATGAACGAACTTACATTACGATGATTTTCACTTGAATGACTTGCAACAGTCGACGTCCCAGTATTTATATATGCGAGTATATGCGAGAGACGATCTTTCGGTAATGGAGCGATGACGGCAGTGGCGTTTCGTCGACCAGTAATTTAAATGTTTCGTTAATGATGTAACGATGGTTTTGGCTTCATCCAGTGGAACACCAAAAAGTATGAAAGGCCGCCAGTATTTTCAAAAGCGCTAGATGAGCCATGGCAAAGTCACTTCTTTCAACCAGGTTTTGTCACCAAATCCCATCGCGATCGGATTGATAAACTCCCCCATAAGTCGCTAACACTAACTACAATATTTTGAACTCCGACTAGAACCCTTGATGCTTTGGATTAGCTTTATCATAAATCCGTAGAGATTTTCACCTCTGTTCCTTAGCATCAGAAAAAATTATTATTTTTAGTTCATACTCATGTTCCGCGAAGTTCATATGATGTTCATTGAGGTGGAATGTGAAGAGGATGTTCGTTTAAATCCAGCCTGTGGAGTTAAGAGTTGATTAATTATGTTGGCCAAGCTGAGGTTGGCTATCTCTGAGAGGTCATCGAAGTATCGGAAGTATTTGCCAAAGGCGATTTTAGCTAAATTGGAATGGCATCTATTGAGGAGGTCTTCTGTTTGTTTCTGTTGAGGAGGGCCAGGTTTTTTCTTGGTATCCTGGATCTAGTTGATTTAGCCCACCTATGATTGCGAAAAGTGTTGCAGAAGGCCTACAGTTTCAGTAGGGCAGTTTGGCGTAGCTCCGAACTTGACTAACTCATCGGCCTTCTCATTCCCCTCTATGATGCTGTGTCCTGGAAGCCAAAGAAGCATAATATCAGTCCAGCCACCAGCTCGTTTAATTTATTTTTTGCATTGATCCAACAGTTGAGAGAAGCACAAATCTTTCATAATAGATTTGTGCTTTTTATTTCCGCACAGCTACTTAGCCTATCAACACTTCGAGGTTTCCGCTGTCAGTTTTGTGACAATAGTGCTGATCTTTATATTTTTGGTGCAGGTCGCTCATTTCTTGATTGGTATATAACAGGATCCAATCAATGTGTTAATAAATAAAACTACCTATCGCCAGTCGGTGGACTGTCACAATATATCTTTCTGGTGAAACAGAAGCCAAACTTGCCTTTCATACATTTTGTCTGCAATTGGGCTAGCGGAATATACTCGCCGGCACTGCTACCATTGCTCCACCTTTTCGGATATCTCACAATCTTTCCAATAATGCCCATCATCGGAACTAACATCGGCAAGTACTCGCAAACAATTTTCAATTGGATTATCCGAAAATGATGCCATTTTTATCTAGAAAACCAAGTTTCATTTCTACTTAAAACAAGTTACACAAATAACAATTCACTGATTTGTAACCTCAGGTCAGCAGTGTCAACGTTACATAAAACAAAAACTAACCGTGACGATGACACATGCAAATAAAAAGTCTCACTTCTACTAGAGACTAAATCGGGTGACAACAGAAATAAAAAATTTAGCACTTTCCTCGAGTGGTAAAGTGATGGGTTACCTCTGTCACCCACCAAAGGTTAATCACGTGAACTTTAAAAATATACAAAAAAAAACAAAACTCACTCGATGTCGAAATCAGGAACTCACTTTATAGAAAGACTTCAACGACTTCACACTACATTTATGTACCAATAATAAAACACCTGTCCACCTGCCTAATCGCCCGTTTCCACTTGCATGATATTATATAACACAAAAGTATTTTCTAACCGCTTACCGCAACTAGATATGTTTGTGGTTAACGCTGCGGTATTTCATCTAACCTTCTCACTTACTACAACCAGTTATCTAATGCAAGACTACAGACAGACCTATGTTTAACAATTGCCCATCCATAAACTGTCCACTTGGAAGAGCCACCGAAGCCATAAAGAAATATTTATTACACTTTTACCATTTACTTATGTCGAAAGCATTTGCTTGTAGCTCTCTTCACAGTTTTAAAATAGAAACACTTGACATGCAGCTTAAATGCTTCTTATTTCAGATGCTGTTTAATCAGGCCATCTCACCGACACCAATCCGAAGAGTGAATTGGATTCTTCTGTTGATTATAGTAGCACTCTCTATGTCGCTACCACATGCAGCCAAAATTAAACCGACTGAAGAAAATTCGACAGAAATTGCCTCCGAAAGTGAATCGGACGAAGTCACTGATCTGGAAATTAAAGAGCAACCCTTCCCGAGTGTTTGGACTATGATGTACGACCTTTGGCAATGGATAACCGGTGGATATGGTGAAAGCAAGAATTCTGTTGGAGGTATGTATCTCAATTCCATGCGAGTGCTTCTTTTTTTCTGTTTCAATTGAATGTATATTACGGTGTCTTGAAGCAAGTGAGGTCAATGGATAAGGTTTGTCGTTATGGCATGAGTGGTTGCATTGGAATGTAAGGGTGATTCTCATTTTTATGAATCGTAAAAGGTTTTTACTTCTGAAGAAATATATATCGCCATTGGATAAAAGCGAAAGCACATTTATGGTAAACCACTCGAAAGATCAATGAGCAATTAAATTACTTTTAATTAAAATTCTTTCTTTATAAAACGAAAGTTCGCAAGGGCAACAACCTGCCCTTCCACTTAACTCGCATTCTTATTTGATTTTTCGAGGGAAAGTGGGAAAATAATCTGAAATAGGTCAAACCCAATCCGGAGCATCACCAAAACCGGCAAAGAATCATGAAACAAAATAAAAACTCATCAACCGGCCATAGCCTGACCGAAACCGGAACGCTAATCAATTATTCGATTCAGCCTACTCGTTCATCTCAATTCTGACCCATAGTAAAGGTCAAATCGAAGCTCCACTTTCCAATGACATATATTACCATTTCAATTCGTCCCAATTCCGAAGATGCATTCCAATAAAAAGAATCTTGACAAGGCGACAAATCATCACGATTTTCCTTTCGTCTCTGTATTTTCAAACGTTTTCCATTCTATTTGCATCCAAGCCTTTGTTATTTAGTAGACCTCATCCAATAAACATATTCACGCCTGCTTTAAGGCGTTCCATATTATACTGCGAGAGGGAAAGTCATAAAATCATAGAAAGAAAATGAAACAATCAACTCACATTACTCCCTGGGCGCGAATTATCCCCTATGAAACAAACACTGAAATTAGTCTCCACGAACATAGTGAAATCGAAAGTTCCTATATCCAGGCCTAAGACACACTAATGTGTGTCAGAAGCGGAATTCGCTCTTTTCTTGCGTAATAAAAGCAAAAAAATTGACGAGATGTCTTGATCTTGCGAACATTTTTATTTCCCATCACCGGAGATGCATGTTTAACAACAGCAACTGCCAGCTTGTGACGTTATTTGTCAAAAAATGTCGAATATACGAAAAAAAACTAAAAAACGTTAAAGTCGATCACACTGGTGAATACGTACAGAGAAAGTCGAGCGTATGGCTTAGCAGATCTAATGATAACTTTCAAGGGAACTGCTCGAAATCGATGAGTTAACCATCTGCACAACAACGCCTTGTAATTAAAAGTTACAACAAAAAACCGACTTTATCTGCCGCACAATATCCACTCAGCAGTGTCTATGACGTAGATGCAAACGCTAAGTAGGACACACCGGTCGAGTCGTTGACTATTGAATAAAATGAAGTGGTTTTGTGCTTCACGGTCTTCTCTGTTTTGTTAGCTATTCAATTAACATACTGACGTGAGGAATTTGACGCTTTGCTATAACCATTTCAGTGGAGTCACTCAACTTTATAAATGTGGACTCTTTATGGCTCTTGTCATTCATGCGAAATTGTATGATCGATTGTGGGGCACTGAGAACATTTGGGTGTTCCAGAGCGAATAACAGAAGATTCGTGGTTAGTGTTTATGTACTTATACATGTCTTTACATTCCGCTCTCAAAAGAAATGGTTTGAGAGTGAAATCACTGCTACAAATAGACATTATCAGGAAGGTTCATTTACTTTGTGAGTTTTAATTTGAAAACATCACCGGAAAGGTCATCATGTTATGAAATTTCGTATTGTATAACCCTGCATAAGACGACAGCATTGTTGGAGTCTGCAAAATTCGCTTGAACTCAATGCGAAACTATGTTCAAAAAGTAATGGGAACTTTCGACTCATGAGAAGAATTTTATTTATTCGTTTACGTAAATGCTATATTCTTAAAAATTGTCCCCATTACATGTTAATTCTATATTTTAGCGCTCCTTCAAATCCCTGGAAGATTTTTGGAAATCGATCTTTAGAAAGACCCTAGATCTCTCAGCGCTAAACTTTTCATTTTATCAATGCTTGCGTCCATTCGGACCTCGTTTGTTCGGACCACTGCTATCCACTACTGATTTCGATCGCGACGAAAGTGGAACAAAATTTGTTGCCACATGTATAGCATACGATAACACTTTCAGAGAATTTGCTCATTGTGACTTGGTGATCATTCAAAGCCATTTCGTTAATTTTTCTAGGCTTGTATTGATTGTTAGTCTTTCTGTTCATTAACATCTGCAATTCCTACTATAAATGATTCATAAACCATCATTTTTGCGACACTTACTTTTTTTTCCAAAACTTAACTGACTCATTTGGATAGCGCTGTCAGTTCGGAATGAAGCTGGACCTCACCAAATAGCTGCTTTTAACGGCGCACACCCAGTAGATTGATGTCCCTTCCATCTAAGTGCGATCGTCGTCTCATTAGAATTGAAGACTTTTCCGCCTTACTGAGCCCCTTGTTCTCCATTCTCCGTTAACACAAACGAGCAAAGATGCATGCACATTAATTTGACTCTCACCTCTCATTCACTCCCAACAATACGACTATATCCCCGTTAAATGGAATTTTTGTTTTGTCAATGCTTGCATCCATTTGGACCTCACTCTTTAATATAGGGTTTTCCAAAAAGGACTTGACAACTTTTTTTTTAAATAAAACGCAAAGCATTTCAGATATTTCAAAAACTTTATCATCGGCTTGAAGTACAATCAAAACATTTATGAATGGAACTCGACTTCGTTCATACGGCCACCGCGAGCACGTTTGCAGTGGTCGATTCGTTGGACCCAATTTTCGATGACTCGGCCACACATTTCGGCCGAAACCAATGACTTAACGTAGCCCCAAAGAAAATAGTCTAGAGGCGTTAAATCGCACGAACGAGGCGGCCAATCGACTGGCTCATTTCTTGAGATAACACGCTCATCAAACTTACTCTTCAATAAATCGATTGTAACGTGTCCTGTGTGGCTTGTGGCACCATCCTGTTGAAACCACATGTCGTCCAAGTCCATATCTTCCAATTCGGGCCAAAAATAATCGGTAATCATGGCGCGATAACGCTTGTCATCACAGTAACGTGACGATCGTTATCGTCGACCAAAAAATATGGCCCAATAACGCCGCCGGCATGCAAACCGCACCAAACAGTTATTTTTTGTGGATGAAGTGGTGATTCATGAAGCACATGTAGATTTTCACCCCACCAATAACGCATATTTTGCTTATTGACGAACCCATCGAGCCAAAAATGAGCTTCGTCACTGAAGATGATTTTGCGATGAAATTCATGATCTTGGCGCATCTTCTCCAGAGCCCAATCGGAGAACGTACGTCGCTTCAAATGGGCCATTGGCTTCAATTCTTGATTCAGCTTGATCTTGTATGGGTGTAAACCAAGATTCTTACGCAAAATACGCCATAATGTGGTTTGAGCGATGCCCAATTCTTGAGAACGCCGTGGAATTGACTGATTTGGATTGTTTACTACGGACGCCTGAACGGCAGCGATATTTTCGACACTTCGACCAACCCGTTGTCTCACTGACACGGCAACATCACACAACGAATATGTAAACTCAAATTTTTGCACTAAGCTTGTTATTGCCTGTCTACTAGGGCGAGAATTACGACCGAAAATTGGAGTTAACGCTCTTAAAGTTGCGGTCACCGACTCCGAATTTCGGTAGAAAATTTTTATAATTTGCAGACGTTGCTCGTTCGTGTACCATGAAGATTACCATGATGAAAATGTTGAGTTTACTGAATAAATTGACAATGACAGTTTGATGATTAGTGAAAGGGTGCGTTCACAAATTAAATTCAAAGCTGTCAAGTCCCCCTTGGGAAACCCTTTATATGACATCGAGATTGACTTCATTAAGCAACTTATGAGCCATTGTTATCCACTTCTGGATAACCAAATTTGGTTCTACATGTTTAATGCCCAAAATAATCGAAAGACATAACATACGATAACATCTTCAGAAACTTTTTTCACCATGACTCGGCGATCATTCATAGTCATTTCATTCACTTTTCGAGGGTTTTACTGGTTGTTGATGTGCCGGGGCACTCGGGACGCTAACCGTCTACGACATCTTTATCGTCTTATGAATTGATTTATAAAACTCAGGTTTATTTATAGCATACATTTCCTTAAATTTGCGTCACTTAATTTCTTTGAACAAAACTTAACTGACTCACATCAACCAATAGTTACTTTTAGTGCCGCGTTCCCAGTTGTTTGAGGTCCCTTCCACATGTGTACACCACCTTGGATGCAGTCATCCTCTCACTCGAATCGAAAACTCTTTGGTCCGAAACAGCGGTGTCCAGACATCTTAGATGTTGGATCCGAAGACGGCTGATTTTCTCGGCCACCCTTGACAAAACGGGCAAATATCTCATCTCTTCATTCACTCCCAACAATTTTCAAGCTCCTGTGCCGTCCAATCACGACGGTATCATGTGCAAATTCAAAATGGATAATGACTATTATATTGAGCAGTTAGTCCCACATGGTCTCTTCGAAAATTATGCTAAAGAAGTCATACGACATCCTGTCGTCCTGCCTAATTCCTTTTTTAACATTAAAGGTCTCGATAAGCACACTGAGATTCCCGGGCTCTCGAATTCTCTATCGCTATCCTGTGCAGTCTGGCGAGTTTGGCAAGGATGCCAAACCATAACATGATTCTGCAGAGCTTGTCTCTTGCATACATACTGCCATATGCTGCTTTGAAGTCGCAAAATCGTGGTGTTCGTCGACTTCATATCTTATATTTGTAAGTCTTCTCCAAGAATGTAAATATTTGGTCTATCGTGGCCTTAAACCACACTAATAGCAACCTATCAGATTGGTCCCAAACTGTTTCAGTCGTTCGTAGAGAAAATCTTATAAACGAGGCAAAGAAGCCATATGCTTATATAATAGGCCCAGTTTTAGCAATCCTTTTCTTATGGAATGTTCAAAGGATGTTGAAATTCCCTTCATGGGAACCCGATAATTTAGTACATTCTCCAAACCAATTCATCTCCAGCTGTCTTAAGCGTTTTAACAGGCAGTTTGCCGCGCTTAGAACTTAGCTTCGTAATGTTAACATCGTCTAAGTTGGGTGGATCCACCCCTCCCTCGAGTGATGCGCCCTCTGGGTCACACCGGGTCGCATCCTCAATATGCCAAATGGTGCATGGTCTACATAGCCAAATAGCTGTATGGTGGTTTGCCAGCAGCTGTTTGGCTAACATAAGGCTCCCAGTTAGGGTATAGGGTAACCCTTGCTGGGAGTAACGGCTCGACCGGAGGCCTAATTCCGGGACCACGGGAGGCAGGTAGCCCCCAGGACAGTAATGTCCTGGCCTGTCTTTGCGGTAGGCCCCCTTGTGGGAGTATCGTGGGGGCTGTGGTTGTCCCAAATGCGGGAAAAAAGGAACGATAAAACTGGTGGAAACATTAGTGGAAACATTAGTGGAGACATTAGTGGAAGTTCGGAGGTGGTCGACCTCAAATCGGCAAGAGGTTTTAGATGGGCCTCGCCTCGTACCAAGGGGGAGCCATGTCCCTATGCATGGATTCAATTTGGTACTTATTAACACAGGTCTGTGAATAAGGACGTTGGTTGTCGTCCAAAAAATCAACCCCTTGCGGGAAGGCCCGTCGTGGAATTAGGCCAACAAGGCAGGTGTCCACGTTAAACACCTAGCGGAATTCCTCCCTCGAGTGAAAGGTTTCTTCTGTTTGATTGCAATATTTTGACTATCATCGCCGCTGTACCACATATTCTCTACACCAACTAAACGATCGACTTCAAGTTGCCCGTCTCTGATTTTAAAGCCTTTACATATTCGTCCTAAATTTTGGGAACAATTTCTTATTATCCTATCGCAGGGGAGTGATTCGATCCTGCCGAAGAGAGTGATTCACTTTCTCCTTGAACTGATCACCATTCTGGAGAAGATAAGGGCTTTGATGGCGGCTTGGCTATCACTGACGATAGCTGTCACCGTGTTGTTGGGGCAGATAGTAGTGAGTATTTTGCATACCTTCCTGACCGCCAGTATTTTTGCTTGAAATGCTTCGCACTTTCCTGCTCAGAAGTGCGCAGCTCTCAGTCGCAAACGTAGCATAGCCATCTATATATTCTGTTTCTCTACATGGACCTGTCTGCAATCGTTATGAAACCCAAGGTTTTTTTATATGTTATGGCTTGAATGCGGGAAAATTAGAGGCAGCATCGTACACCTTGACAACTTCCATTCGTTCCAAACGTTCTATGGTTTACGCAGATTGCATCGGGTCTTTGGAAAACTAGAGGGTATGATCGACAATTTCCAGTCGGTGGCTTGCGACTACAGCTTTCCGACATCTCTTTTGGGGATCTAATTTGATTCTCGTCCTTGATTGGAAAAAGTAATAATGTGAGTTGGTGTTGGTTCCTGGGAAGGCTGGGACATCCAAGGCAATCAATGAGTGTCTGAAGTCAATCAGTTTGGTTCCCTTATGGACATTAAGACGTGAGAATCGTGTACTGACTGCTAAGAGACAACAAAAAACCGAACCCCCGTTAAGCAAATTATGCTTCCCAGGGTATCGTTCGAGGAAATTCTTCTTAAAGTAAGTGAGTATGCCTGGTACTAAGCATATATTTTATCAAGGAGGCATACCGAAGTTTAAATAATCGCTGTTTGTCCCAAGGCACATGCGGCCTTTATAATTTAACAGCAGGCTAAAAAAACAAATTCTTTCCAGACAAGACCTATAAGACCTATAAAGCAAAGATAGCAATACTGCGCGAATCAGACAAATACAATCTGCTTTTTGAACATACCTCTTGAGCCACACATGGCTCTAAATGTATGTATGTAGGTAACTTGCTTGGAAGGCCCACTGAGTGCTGTGTCTCCAGTCTTAAGCAATTTTTGTTAAACAAATTGAATCTTAAACAGCCACATGGATAAGAAGTAACCTCAATATCAGATAATTCCTTTCAGTAAGGAATAAAAAACAATCGTTTCCCTAAATTTATATATAGCGGTCATAATTTATACCAGGAACTATATTTAGGGCATATATTGTAGCATACCACCCAATTGCTGGAGCATTCTCCAACGCTTCTACATTTCTGACGAAAGGTTGTTTAAATAATGAATTAAAATATATTAAAAAAAGAATCGGACCAAGCACAATACCTTGAGGTACTTCTATTTACCCGCCAGTGAATATCCTCTAATTCGCTCTTACGAAAAAGTGCCCCACAACGTTTTTGTAATCCAAACAATCTTTTATAAAGAGTTGAAAACCCCGTTCGATAACCATTCTAAAAAAACAACAGATTTAAAAGAAGTTTTAAAATCCTTGTTTAAATGATATTCTCAATAGCTTTTGATGTTGGCGGTAATATTACTTTAAATTCTTATTGACCAGAAATGGATTCGAAATAAAAGCCTTTCCCATATAAGACTCCATTTTTACAGCAGCTGCAAAACAAAGAAAAGAAGAATCTTGACCAACTGTGAGTTTTTGATTCTGAAAAAAAAGAAACAGTCCCGCCTCAGCTTAAGTTAAGCTCCATTCAATGAGATCAGTATAATTGAATATTTTCTCTTTCAATCCAGTGCCAAGAGTCTTTTGCACAAAAGTCTAAGTAGCAACAAAGAACTTCTTTTCGCTGCTTTACTTTATATTCCCTCCATTAAACCGAATCAACTCAATTAGCCAACATTATTTCGACAGTCATTTAAGCGCCCAACCACATGAACTACCGCGGAAACACGCAAATCGCCATAAAAGTCCCGCCATTCGTACCGAACAACCCGCCGTGCCGTACACCTCCATAAAAAGATTACAATATTTCACCACAACCTTTGTTTTCTCTTCTCTTCTTTATATCTCTTTCGCAGAACCACGCACATTTGGCAAGATACGTCGTATGCAAATGGCTCTCATCCCGATTGTATTCAAATTCGGTGTCATCTCAGCCATGGTCACGGTTCTGGTCTTTTTGGCTCTAAAAACGCTCTTCCTCATCAAAATGCTTCTCCTACTCAATGCTGGCGCAATATTGGCAAAAATCGTAGCCTACAAGTCGGACCACTATCAACACCAACCCTCATGGGCCGGATATAATGGCTGGAGTTCACCACAATCGGTGATCCCCGGTAGCTGGAATGGAATCGCACCGCCGAATAAGGAAATCCATCTTCACCTCCACGGCGGCAATCAGGCGCCACACGGTTGGGAGAAGGCCGACTATACCGGACCCAATTTCAATGGGATTTATGCTGACGCTGCCAATGAGCTGAACAATCCCGGCCCACTGCCCTACCTCAGACAGCAATATTCCAACCATCAACCGTACTACGCAAACAACGGAAGATAAGCGGATGGAAACGACCACATCGATTCATACTCGTATTTTAAGTTAAGAAAGCCAAAAAGAAGCCCTCGAGGCGGTTGCAGGGCTGCAGCTAACGAAATTTGTAAATAAATTAACCTCCACGAACGACTAACTATTTAAAATTCATAAGATAGATCGGTAAGGCATAAATCATTTAAGGTAAAGTAGTGCAAATGTGTTGTAAGATATTCGGGTTGACAACATGGAGTAGATTCTAAGTCACAAGCTGTAAATGTGTTGTATCAATAAATTATTGTGCTGAAGACATTTGATTTCGTTGGAGAATAGCGGTGAAAGGTATTTGAATAAGAACAAATGGGGAAGTGGGTCAATCCGTGTAAGAATCGATGGCAGAGCTGCTGTTTGAGGTTTACCATCTCATCGGGCACATTCTTCCAGCATGAAATAAGAATCTAGACCGTTGATTGCTTGACCACCTGAATGTTTGCCTACCATTTCCTCGGTATAACAAAAAAACCTTTATTGCCTCCAGCTTTTTAGTGTCATAGATAATAGCATTTTAAACGATTCGCGTTGGTCGTTAAGTTTAAAAAAAGTACTGTACTGGAGACAATCGGTTGGAGATTGTTGTTTCGATGCACAATTATAATTGAACTCTAGTCCAATCGTACAATTGTAAATAGGAAGAGTCTCAAGAAGCACACCTATCAACGGATTCGTCATGTCTATCACTTTATACCATGTATCGGGTTGTCCGGAGAGTCCATACGGTTTTTAACCAAATTTTGAATGAAAAGTTCTGTAATCAAAATTAATTTCGATTTGTAATGCTCAAGTCCGTCTTTCAGGTAATTTCATAATGACTCTATTTAAGTTTTTCCGAATAGTCCAAGCAGTTTTTGAGGTGCTCCAAGGAAGCAAAGTTCATACCAGTAAGGCGGTTTTACAGGATTAATTTTCGTGGGAGCAAACACCCCCATTTATTAAGTTTAATTCAAGCTAAAAGAAGGGGTGATGGGAGGCGATCCTTAGAAACTAAGACTGGAAGGAGGGAAAGTTATTGAGAAGACGGAGTTTTAGGCATGGAGTGCTGAGGTTGAAGTCGAAGTTAATATTCAAATTAAAACTTGCCAGCATACGGGAAATGGCTTCGGTGGAGCCGTATGAGGTGCGGGGGGGTGGATAGATAGAAAAGACGAGGATTGCGTGTATTACGAGGGTTAGTGTTAAGAGATATGGAGTTATAAAGGGTGGCGCAGTCAATGGTAAGTGTAAGAAGTCTATGAATGAAGATGATGTCAGATACTCTTCTTCTTTCCTCCAAAGTACTCAAGTTGATTAGTTTAAGACGGTCTTGATAGGGCGGTAAGAACAAGGGATTGTTCCAGGGAGACCTGTTGATATTTGTTGATAAGGGAACCACACTTGAAATGCGTATTCGAGAAGGGAGCGAACAAAGGTAAGAGGGATCGAGTCACATAGGGGTTGGAGAATTCTTTAGACCAACGTTTCACAAAACCAAGTGCAGAGTTGGCTTTATGAATTATATCGTCGATATGTGCGCGAAAATTGAGCTCTTGGTCACATAGTATGCCAAGATCACGGTAACCTGAATGGTGGAGATGAGTTGATTATTGAGGAAGTAGAGACGAGGGGAAGGTTTGATTCGTTTACATGAGAAGGTAATTTATTGCATTTGGAAATGTTAAGTTCCAAACAATTTTTGGAGCACCAATTGAATAAGGGAAGAATCTTGTTGCGAGGAAATGGTCTTCAAGAACGTGGTGGCGTCAGCGTACAGTGAGAGGTGAGAATGTTTGATGACAAACTCAATGTCGTTTATGGTAAGAATAAAAAGACGTGGACCTAGGTGGCTGCCTTGGGGAACGCCGGAAGAAGCTAAGAAGGGGTTGGAAAAGGTAGATCTAAAACGAACAACGTAGTAACCGTTTTTTTAAATAAGAAGATATCCACTTCAACGCATTGAATTCAAAGCCAAGAGAAGACATTTTGAAGAGTATTAGTTTGTGGGAGATTTTGTCCAAAGATTTACTGAAATCAGTTGAAATGACGTCGACCTCATTTTCATTCTCTAATGCTGCGAGTGTGAAGGACACAAACTCGACAAGGTTTATGGTTGTAGACCTGCATTTGAGGAAACCATGTTGTTTAGAGGAGATTAGAGATTTGCAGTGGAAACTTAGAGTGTCATGTATGACAGTTTGACGATGGGCCGGTAGTTGTTAACAACATTTTTCGGACCTTTTTTGTGAACAAGAGTTAGAAAAGTGGTTCTCCATATCTGGGGAAATTCTCCAAGGGACAAGGATAAGTTGAATATTTTTGAGAGCGGGACAGAAATAATGGAAGAACATTTTCTTAGTAATATGGCAGGGAGACCACCGGGCCCAGGAGTAAATTCATCATGAACTTGATTCAAATTATTTTCAATGATATGGGGGTCAATAGTACGTGAGAGAAATGGTCCAAGGGAGAAATCTGGTAAGTAGTCGAAGTAAGAAGTGTCCGGTACAAAGGAGTCATCGGCGAAAGAATGTTTGAAACAGTTGGATAGTTTTGGGATCATTCGAGATTTCACCATTGAAGCCGGGTGAAGTTGTAGTTGACAAACTGAAATAAGGACTTAGGATCGTTAATAAGATTGGCTTGCGTTTCGATTAAACAGCGTTCATAGAGCGACTTATGCAGCTCGGTGAATTTCAGATAAATACCAATGTAGTTAGAAAAGTCATTAGGGAATTGAGTACGAAGGAAGATTGTCAACAGTTTGTTTCTTGTGTTTCTTCGTGAACGGAGGCTGCGATTATGCCAAGGAGGGCAGGTAGATAAATGTTTGGATCGGGAAAGGGGAAATTGAATATTTCTCTGTAGAAAATAGATATGGCGTTTATTGTAAGGCTGTCAAAATTGAAGGGCGTTATTGAGATATTCATTGATTAGGTTGAAATTTGCTTTGTGGAAGTCGTAGGACTTAAGCGGAGGGAGAGTATTCAGTGGTGGAGAGTCGTGAAAAAAAGAAAGAAAAAGGGAAGGATGGTAATTGTCGATGGTTGATAAGGAAAGGGGACAAAGTGAGGGTCGAGGAGCATTTTTTTAGCAATATGGAGGGGAGACCGTCGGGACCAGGAATGAATTCATCATTGAGTTGATTTAGTTTGTTTTCGATGATGTGGGATTCGACAGTACGGGGGAGAAATGGACCGAGGGAAGTAATTGATAAGTAGTTGAAATAGGCCGGATCAGGTACAGAGGAATCTTCGGCGAAAGATTCTTTGAAAAAGGTGGCAAAAAGGTTGGCGATGGTGTCGGGACCGTTTGAAGTTTCACTATTGAAGGAGAGGGAGTTTGGGTAGCCATCCGATTTTCTTTTGTAGTTGATAAACTGAAAGAAAGATTTAGGATCGTTTATAAGGTTGGTTTGCATGTCGGTTAAATAGCTTTGATAAAGAAAGTTGTAAAGCTCGGTGAAATGTAGATATGCACCAAGAGAGTTAGAAAAATCGCAAGGGGAGTGAGTACGGAGGAAAGTTTCCCACAGCTTGTTTCGATTGTTTCTCAGCGAACGGCGCCTATGGTTATACCAAGGAGGGAGGTGGACGAGGTTTTGTGTGGGGAGAACGGGGCGTAAAGGGCGATGGAGTTGAATATTTCACTGTAAAACCTTGATATGGCATCGTTTAGAGTTAAGTTGTCAAAATTGAAGGGGGCTCTGTAAAGATATTCGTTGATTTGAGGGAAATTGGCTTTGTGGAAGTCGTAAGAGGATAGAATTGTAGGGGTATTGTTTTGTGTGGGGGAATCGTGAAAGAATGAGAGGAGAAGGGGAGGATGGAAATTGTCGATGGGGGTTAAGGAAAGGGGGCAAAGAGAAACTGAGGAATTGAGGGGATCAGTAGAGAAAATTAGGTCTAATTTGAAATGCCAGTGACTTGGCATAGATTTGAATCGGTTAGGCGATCAAGGAAGAGAAACTCTTTGGTGGTGGTGGAAATAGAAGCGACAAAGAAGGATTGGTCATCGGGAGAAGTCCATATGAGGTGGGGAAGATTGAAATCACTAAATATAAGGATTTCATCAAGGGAGTCCCGTAAATCGATTATTTGGTCGATAAAGTTGATGGCGAATTCGTAGGATTCAATAGGTTGTGAGGGCAAGATGTACGAGTAGAAGCAAATAACGTAAAGCGCCTTTTGGGGTAATAGGATCCTGATTGAAACGAAGTCGAGGTGCGGGGAAGAGGATACTGCAACAAGGGATGAGTCTATTGAGTTGAGAACGGCTAGAAGGACGCCTCGACAAGGGCGGCTGTCAGTAGGTCGATTGAGATCATCATCACGGTATACGTTAAAATTAAAGGGGAACAATTCGAGGTTGTTTATGCTGGGGATCAGGTTCGTTCAGTCAACGCGAAGACCTCTTACATTTTAATAATAAATAGTAAGAGGGAGGTTTTCGCAGAGGGTGTGGGTGACAGGGGGATGGCGACAATTAGGAACGAAAAAACCTATCGTGGTCAACTTGGCTACGCTGGAGGTGCGATATCCGCTTTGAGTGTATATACGAGTATTGCCAGAAAGTATCGAGACCATTTGAGACTTTTTGACATGGAAATGTTGAAAAATTCGTGGTATTTTGTGAAAAGATTTTTGAGGCTAGCGAAATCAGCAGGAAGACCTTCCTGTTCGATTGATACCCTTACGCTTGTGTTAGTTTTCCCTTCGTAGCAAACCGAGTGTGACTTATCATGGAGATAAGCTAGGAAGAGAATGTTTTCGTATGTTTTTTTATCTCTTAACCGAGAGAGAGCATAACGACATTCGATAGGGTTAGCGGTTTACTGCGTAAGTTCGACTGGGAGGGGCAGAAGGGGGTCGATAAAAGATTGAGACGAGATAGAAGAAGGATTTGTTGTGGACGGACCTGTTGATGTAGAGATGGGTGAGGAATTGGATGTGTTGTACGAGATGAAATTCGATTTGGGGGCAGTGGAGAAGGAGCATGGTGTGGGGTTGAGAACATGGGAACTGCGGAAATACGGGTATGTAGCTCCTGATCTGAGGTCGAAATTGGGAAATGAATTCGATGAATTCGGGAGGGGTATTTGGTTCGGAGGCGAGGCAATGTTTGGGTTCGGGTTGAAGGAAACCCGTCGACGTGGGGATTTGGGAGGAGCAGAGTAAGAAGGTTGTACATTAAAAATGGTGGTGCAATGGTAATCATCACCGACTTTTGAGTGGAAGGCCTGTAGTATAGAGTAGCCAAGAACAATTCCTATAGGAAAAAACTGTGCAACAACATCGGTTGTGAATGAGAGATGTTCAAAAAAATGCTAACGAAGGCACAACACTCGTAGTATAAGGTGGACAACTTGGCTTACGCCGTTTGCCGATATATGGCGATAACGGTAAGTAGCGGTCGAAAAAAACAGATCGCAGACGTCAGGCAGTTGGCTTAGACCCCGGTCAACAGAACACCATTCAAACATTAGTCGATATGTATCTGCATCATAAAGTTGTTCTCGATTGAAAATGTCAGTTTACGAGCCATATTCTAGTCTTTTGCGGGAGGTGTTACTGTTTTGTTTCAATGTGAGGAAAACAGCGGCTGAGTCTCATCGAATGCTGCCAGATACGAATGGTGAGAACGCTATTAGTGAAGAATGTGTCGTGAGTGGTTTCAACGCTTCAAGAACGATTTTAACGTCGACCGGCATAATGGTGGAAGAGAGAAATTTTTCGAAGATGTTTGATCATCAAACTCAAGAAGAATTGGCGCGATCAGTAGCAGTGACACAGCAACCCATTTCAAAACGTCTCAAAGCCATGGGCATGATTCAGAAAGAAGGAACTTGGGTCCCGTATGAGTTGAAACCAAGAGACGTTGAACGGCGTTTGTGTGTTTGTGAACAGTTGCTTTAGAGGCAAAAACGGAAGGGATTTCTGCATCGCATTGTGACCGGGGACGAAAAATGGGTTCATTACGATAACCCTAAACGCAAAAAATCATGGGAATATCCCGGCCATGCTTCCACGTCGACGGCCAAACTGAATATCCACGGCTCCAAGATCATGCTCTGCATTTGGTGGGACCAACTCGGCGTCGTGTACTATCAGGTGTTAAAACCAAGTGAAACAATCACAGGTGCTCGTCACGAACGCAATTAATGCGTTTGAGCAGGGCATTGAAAGACAAATGGCCGTAATGCAGCGAGAGGCAGGATAAAGTGATTTTGCAGCACGGCAACGCTCGACCCCACGTTGCAAAAGAGATCAAAACGTACTTGGAAACGTTAAAATGGAAAATCCTACCCCACCCGCCGTATTCTCCAGACATTGCTCCTTCTGACTATCACCTGTTTCGATCAATGGCGCATGGCCTGGCTGACCAACACTTCCGATCTCATGAAGAAGTCACAAATTGGATCTCTTCAAAAGATGAACAATTTTTTCACGCGGGATTCGTACACTGGCCAACAGATGGGAGAAAGTAGTGGCCAGCGATGGAAAATACTTTGAATGATACATGTGTAACCAATTTGTTTCATTAAAGCCTCGAATATTGGGGATAAAACCGCGGAAGCAAAGTTGTACACCTAGTATTATATCCGTTCAAAAGTCATACTCTGTGTGTACATTTCCAATATAACACCTTAATGTTATGGAATCAAAAAAGTTACTGTGAACTACAACCAACGCGATAAATTCAGTCGAATCTCTCGAATACTATCTGCGACAACCACCCCCGGAGAGTAGTGAACAAACATCTTCGATATAAACCATCTGCACCTCGTCCAGGTTGTATGACAAACACAACCGTAAGAGTGTAACTCTTGAACCTGCGCGAACCCTATAAAAAAAATCTAAACCCAAATATCGAGATCCTTAATTGCATATTTAGCACCTCCGTTCTTCCCTGAGCACGATAACGAACTCTTGTCCTCAAAAAAGTCTTTAGCTCGAATGATATGGGCTCTTAAAATATGTAGCCCTTGGTTTAGGTAAGTTTTATGGGAAAATCTGTAGGTCGCAGCTTTGGAAAAGCGAGTACAAATTCAGTTTGATTTTCAAGTTTCCTTAAATGTTCAAAAACAGTTGAAATGATATTAAGTTTCAACACACAAGATTTTTAACTAGAATTTGAATGACTGAGTCGCAGTTCAGACTTGGAATAATCTAATTCAAAAATGTAAAACATTTTCTTCTCTTCAGAACCCATTCCTCAAGTTTTACACGTTAGCTCAAGCCACGTGTCTAAGTATACAACGCAGTATAAGCGTGATTTCTTGACAACTTTGCATTTTGAAGTCAAGGTATGTGTATCAAGCAACCACCACAGCGCTGCTCAAAATCCAAATTTTGAATTTGAAAACGAATGAATCGTTTTTCGGTTATAAACGGCAAGAAATAATTAAGAATTTGCTCAGCGTTAAAACATAAATGCTTCCCGAATTGAACACGCTGCGCTAGTGTCGTTTAGAAGTTCATATGTTTTCATTCGTTGTCAGCTGTCAAGTCTGTCGAAAAGGTTAATGAAATTCTGTCAGAGCGGATTATTTTCGGAAAATATAATAAAATAAATCTATTTTCAGATGAATTTGAAATTCTGTAGCAACGTGGTATCCACCGGCCTTCGACTGTGTGGAAATGCCTGTCAAATTGCTGTCAGGAATTTCCATGTTATAACCAAACCAATTCCGCAACAAATCCCAACCCTGCTACCGACCCCGGCCCTGGAACCGCATTTCTCTGGCAATATTTTGAAACTCCTAACTCCAGTCAGCTCACTCGTATCCCAAGTGGCCGGTTTTAAGGTAAAGGGTCGTTTGAAAAGACGATGCAAGGATTGTTACTTCGTTATCAGAGACCGGCGTCATTATATCATCTGCCCCACACACCCACGCCACAAACAGATGTCCATGAAGAGACGCGACTACAAAACATGGATTTTAACGGATGCAACGCAGAGTAAAGTCCGGCCTTTCTAGAGTTGTGTGTATGATGTCATCAAAAACAAGATGTAAAGTGGCAAAATAAAGTAAGAGTCAGATCCTCCAAGCTATAATCGGATGGAAACTCGGATAGACTACAGAAAATGTTCATTTATTTTACTTCAGTATAAGAAAAATGCACATCTACAAATTACAACTTTGTTGAAAACACGGCAATTGAGAGTTTAGTCAATAATAGTAATGTCGTCATCTGCGTCAGTGTCTGGTTTGGTACGCTTCGTGCTGGACGGCCCCTTAAACGACTCGTCTTCGTCCCGCGTGGGTTTCCTTTTTACAGCCCCTGATGATTGGGAAGCAGCCGCGACAGATGTGGCGCGACTGGTACTTGGAGCAGAATCCAGATCTCCGTCCTCGACTATGCATAAATCATCATCGTCGTCGATCTCTTCGATCCGACTTCTCTTCGATGTCGACGGGCCGTCCGTGTCCTCCTCTACCTGAGTGCCATTTGCTTTCTCTGCCGGTGCTTCTTCCTTCTGTGGCTTTAGTTGATTCTCGTCGGCAATTACTTCAAACAGAGCGTCATCCCTTTCGGCGTCCATATGCACAATGATTATACTCAACTGGTAGTTTTGGAAAAAGTCATCAACCTTCAGCAGAACACCATCGACGATGGACATGTCTTTCATCTTCTTGTCATTGTTGCACTCAGTTTCGCCTTCCTCCGATGAAATGACTATGACTCCCTTACTGTCTACGATAACGTCCGGATTAATCATGTTAAGTGCTTTGACTAAGATATCGTCGCGCAGCTCCTTTATTGTCACTTTGTTTGTATCAACTTTGAGATGGATGGCTGGGTCGGGGGAACAGACATAACACTTTGGATTCGGCGGCGGGAAAAACTTTTCCGGCACTAGTAGCATGTTCCGCGGATTCGGTTTCTGTCGGACGTAGACAGTTTTGCATTTATCAAAGTCCCCCTGCAGGACCTTGATTGCGTGTAGAACCACAATTCCAGCCGTAACAGCATTAGTGGTTGCAATCGCCGGAATAATGTTGCCAGCCATAGATTTGATTTCGAATCGAGACTTAGTTGCTATTTCGAATATGTGTGCACGAATGTTTGCGCATGATGCAACGAAATCCATCGCTGGCTGATCATCCTTGTCCCACACAAGCTTCTCGTTGTCTAGTTTCGCTAGTTCAGACTTTAATTTCCCCACGCAGTTCTCGAAGACTGCAGCGCATTCGGCGAAGGTCCAGACTTTGTGATAGTCTTTCAGGAAGTTCTTGTTTTTAACCTCGTCGTGATTGATACTCTCCCACTTGAGGGGAACCGGTGGCTTTCTTGTCTTCCAGAGATTGGACATGGACAACAAATAGTTGATATCGTCAAAGAAGAATTTGTTGAACAAGGCTTCTGGATTGTAGCCGTTTTCCTCGGCCCATTGACGTGTATTAACGCGACGAACATTGCCGTCATCGGCATTGTTTTCAGCCCCTGCCTCCGGATCAGCTACATCCGGTGATATGTCTTCTTCATCCACCGTCTCGCCAAAAAGTTGACTATAAGAATAGAATAAGAGAACTGAAATGACTCCTGCATCACCATAAATGCAATCAAACTCACTTGAACAAGTGCTTGGCCCACACAATGCAGTGGATAGGTTCCGATGGTGTATTTCTAATCGTGCATCCCGGGAAGGTCTTCTGTGCTGCCTTCGGTGTGCATTCGTAGCACTGCGTAAGTCCCTTCTTGATCAGCTCCACTTGTCCATTGAACCCAGCTGTGCCGCTTTCAATCAACGGGACCTGTGCATTCAAGCACATTCGATTTACATGGTTTCGTGCCTGGCGATTATCCAGCGCGTTGAGAACGACACTGAATTTCTTGAAGTAGTTTACTCCGAAATCCGTACTGCAAAACAACGTGTTCAGTCCAGTCAAACGAATAGAAATTGATATGACTCACTTGAAAATACTGTCATGGTAGGCCTTGATTTTAACGGTTGGATTAAATTGTAGCGCGGTCTCCCGGGCAACTTCTGCCTTCGACCTGCCGATGTGTTCTTTGCGGAATAGGAACTGCCGGTTGAGGTTACTCAAGTCGATCGTGTCCAAATCAATCTGCAATTAAATTCATATTGTTTACATCAACCTCGGATTCTGAAGCAGGTTTCACTCACAATTTCGATCTTCGGAAAGCCGGACATCACCAAATTCTTCAAAACCTCGCAACCGATCCCGCCGGCGCCGACCACCAGGATATTACTCGCCAAAATCTTCTCTGCCAGGGAATCTTCAAGTACACAGGGCACCGAAGCAGCCATGTTAACGCAATAATACAAACCACGACGTAGGAACTTTGATTGAAATGAATAAGTGTTGAATAAGCGCGAAGCGTTAAACCAAAAATAAATGCTTAATAACAACTTTTATTTAGACTCTGCGGACGAGCAAAAAAAAAACACACCAAACGAGTAGACACGGTACAGTTCGCGCATGCTCGGGTTTCTGCGAAATTGAGGGACAGATAGCAATTTGCAAGGGGACGCTAGTTAGTTCTGTTCGTTTTGGAATTCGTTGTTCGTTTAGTTCTGTCGTTGAGTGCATGGGCTTGGTTCTGCAATCTCACCCACAGTTGAGACACGGGGCGTGTATAGTGTTTGAAATCGAAATTAAAAGTTATTAAATTTGCTCATATTTTTCACAAAGTTTATTTCCATGAAATTTTTACAAAATGTTGGGTGACTTAATCATGTTGTGGGGCGCTAGGAGGCCATAAGTTCGGGGTGATGTGGTCGTGGAATTCAATTCTGTTTCGCCATCGCTTTGTGTGAAGAGGTAGGGCCCTCGATGTAAGCGGCAGCATTAACCCCGAAGTCCTAGAGAGAAAGGAGGTGCTTCATGCTCACAATTCCTAAAACCATGACTGTAGCCGGAAATGTCATATGCATAACATGGAGACCACTGTGAGACTTGATCATAGCCCTCATCATTTTTGGGGTTGATCTGTCAGAGAAAAACCTTTATATTTTAGAAGCTTCGGGGCGCTAAACTTGTTCAAAATACGCTTTGCACGGATTCGTAGTCTTCCATAAAAAATGCCTTAATTACTACGCATGCTGATCGAGGAACAAGTCTCTGTACTATTTTCGGATTCCTTTAAGAAAGAGCAATTTTTTAAACTTGAAATTCTTGTCGATGACATCGCTTTTAAACTCTCTTCTTTTTCGATAAACACTCCATTCATCATCATTTTCGATTCTCCTAGCTTTTTCTGTCTTAAACATTGATTTATTTTGCTGTAATTGTTCACCGTTCTCATCTTGCACTCCCGTATGCTGTTATCTTTAGCATAATTCGTTTATTGGCATAAATTACGGATAATAAGGGGCCCAGTATAGAACCCTGCGGAACACCAAAATCAGAAATTTATGCCTGAGAACGAATCCTGTTCACTTTTACGAGAGTGGTCCGATAAGTACTTAGCCTCACCGCCAGATGGCGCAAGAGCAACTTACTGTCGTATAGTACATTCTAGTAGACGGCTACTGTCGAAATTTCAGCCGGATCGGACTCGTAGTTTTGTTTTGACCGCGTGTGGACGCGGGAGTGTCCGCGGATTTTAGAAATGGAAAAAGAGCAATATCGGTTGGTGATTCGATTCTTGTTTTGGAAGGGATATCGCTCAGCGAAATCAAAGAGCGTTTGGATGCTGTGTACCGTGACTCTTCTACCTTCGATGGCGATCATCAAAAATTGGTTTATCGAGTTTCAACGTGGTCGCACATTGGTTTTTGATGAGCCACGTCCAGGTGCCTCGAAAACGGCTACCACGGAGGACACTTACTTACTTATATGGCGCTACTGTCCGCGGTGGACCTGGGCCTCAACCAACAAGCGTTTCCAGCTGGCACGATCTTTCGCTAGCGGTTTCCAGCGCCGCACGCCCAGACGGTTGAGGTCCCCTTCCACCTGCGTGCGCCACCGAAGATTCGGCCGTCCCCTGCTGCGTCGTCCCTCCGGGTTGGATTCGAAGACTCTTCGGGCCGGAGCCGTGTTGTCCATCCGCTCTACATGGCCCAGCCATCTCAGACGTTGGATCCGGAGACGTCGTACCAGGTCCATGTCGCTGTACAGCCCGTACAGTTCTTCGTTGTATCTTTTCCTCCACACACCGCTAATATAAACGGGACCATAGATTAAACGCAGAATTTTCCTCTCGAAACGACCAAGAGCGTCGTCATCCGCTTTAGTTAAAGTCCAAGCCTCCGCGCCGTAAAGGAGGACTGGGATGATTAAGGTTTTGTACAACGTTATCTTGGTCTTTCGAGAGAGGGCTCTACTTCTCGATTGCCTCTTGAGCCCAAAGAAGCAGCGGTTGGCAAGAGTTATTCTGCGTTTTATCTCAGCGCTGGTGTTGTTGTCGCTGGTCATAAGTGAGCCAAGGTAGACGAAGTCCTTGACTACTTCGAAATTATAGCTGCCAAGCATGACGTTCTGGCCCAGACGTCGGTGTTGTGTGTCTTTTTTCGATGACAGCATATATTTGGTCTTACCCTCGTTAACGCTAAGACCCACTTTGGCCGCTTCCGTTTCAATGCTTATGAATGCCTTGAATGACGTCTCGCTGCGATCTCCCGATCACGTCAATGTCATCTGCGTACGCAAGCAGTTGGGAGGACTTGAAATAAATCGTACCTCTTGTGTTGGCCAGTGACTCTTGTACGATCTTCTCAAGTATGATGTTAAAGAAATTGCATGACAGCGCGTCGCCTTGTCTAAATCCTTTTTTAACACCAAAGGTCTGGGTTAGCTCATTACCGACCTTAACGGAGCAGCGAGAATTCTCCATTGTCGACCTGCACAATCGGACGAGTTTGGCAGGGATGTTAAAACTAGACATGGCACCGTATAGCTCGTCTCTATGCACACTGTCATACGCGCCTTTAAAATCGATGAAAATTCTTCGATTTGAAATTCTTGGGTGTTCTCCAAGATCTGCCGCAGTGTGATGGTCTATTGTGGGTTTGCCTGGCCTGAAGCCACACTGATAAGAGCCGATCAGGTTATCCACAAAAGGCTTCAGGCGTTCACACAATACGGCAGAGAAGATCTTGTATGCGACGTCGAGGAGACTTATTCCCCTATAATTGGCGCAATTATAGAGGTCTCCTTTCTTGTGGACCGGGCAAACGATGCTGAGATTCCATTTGTCGGGCTTGCTTTCTTCCGACCATATTTTACAGATAAGTTGGTGCATGCGCCTTACCAACACATCTCCAGCCGCCTTGAAAAGCTGAGCAGACAGGCCGTCCGCGCCAGCGGCTTTATTAGACTTAAGTCTCGATATCGCTATTTTGACTTCGTATATGTCGGGTGGACGGGATTCTCTTACGTCATCGTCCGTGGCGAATGGATCATTCGAATGGAACATATACCACGGGAGATATCGTGACAAAATCAACGACCGCCGATTGAAGGTGCGCGAGATAGCTGAGACAGTAGGCATTTCAAAAGATCGTGTGCGTCATATCCTGCATGAAATTTTGGGCATGAGAAAGCTGTCGGCGCGATGGGTGCCGCGTTTGCTCACTCCGGACAACGAGCGCAACCGTGAGACCACTTCAGAGCAGTGTTTGACGCTGTTGAAACAGTCGAAACAGTGGACTTCACCCGGCGAACGTGCTCCGAAGAAGGCGAAGACTGCCCCATCGGCCGGAAAGGTGATGGCCACCGTTTTCTGGGATTCACAAGGTGTGATCCACATCGACTGCCTGGAGAAGGGCAAAACGGTCACAGGGCTGTAGTATGCCAAATTATTGGGCCGATTCGACGCCCAATTGAAGAAAAAACGGCGAAGGAAAAAGTGCTCTTATACCATGATAACGCACCGGCTCACGCCTCCACCTTCGCTACGGCCAAATTGGGCTACGAAATGCTGCCCCATCCACCGTATTCTCCAGATTTGGCCCCGTGCGACTTATTTTTGTTTCGAAACTTGAAAAAGTCACTCGCCGGGCAGAAATTTCAGTCGAATGAGAAGGTCATCGCCGCTACGGAGGCCTACTCTGCAGACCTCGAGAAAACGTATTTTTCAGACAGGTTAAAGAAGCAGGAGCATCGCTGGATAAAGTGTGTCAAGCTAAAAGGAGACTATATTGAAAAATAAATCGCCATTTCTCCAAAATTTTTGTTTTCCTTTTGTAGGCTAAGTACTTATCGGACCACCCTCGTATATGCTGAGTTTGTGCATAGAGGTATGGGCTGAACCTTGATTTATTGTCTCAAACGTCCTCTTCTGATTTTCTGAATCCTGAATTGACTGTTACTTTCCATATAGTCTTTTTGTTGATTTCAGTCTTATTGTTGATCTGGAACTTTTATCAAAAGATTTAAGCTGACGAGCCTGATTGCTTCCAAACTCTTGCTTCTCGAATCTTTCTCGACGGGCGAGCTGTCAAATATTCTCTTAAAGAGACTGGCATTACACGCTTAGAAAATAATCGGAGATTATCAGTGTGGCTTCACGAGAAACCGGACGACGATTGAGTAGATTTTCACTATACTACAGCCAACTCATGAACCATATATATCCTTGTAAGACTGGAAAATCTGAAAAAGTTGATGAAATTAATACAAGTAGGCTTAGAGGAAAACAGAGGACAAGCTAAAGTAGGAAACCCTTATCTGAAACATTCGAGGTAAGTAAAGGTTTAAAACAAAGAGACGTCTTGTCACTAGTTTTTTTAATTTTGTGCGTTATAAAATCCCTTCAGGAAAATGAGAGGAAAGTAACCCTTAATGGAATCACATCCGTTCTAGCTTAGCCTGACTTGTTGGGAGATAGTGAATCCGTTAAAAGAAATGCTGAAAGTCTAATAATGACAGAAAAGAAAGTAGTTTAAAAAGTAGATGAAATAGTCACAGAACGACTTGGGTCGATCAAAACCTCGCTCCTGATTGCGCTCGACAAATGCCTTGAGAAAGTGTCTGGAAAAGGTGACGACATCAAGATTGAACTAAAATGTGGCCAACTCGTGCTTCATCATGATAAAGGAACTAATGTCAAAATCCATATTTATAGAATCACGGCAATGACAGTGGCACTTTACGGATGTGAAACTTGGTTTCTGACTTAGAAAGACGAATATAGAGCTCAAGAAACCATAGAGTGGAACTCTATTTAACCCCAAGCACGTCCAAGTAACCAAATCGCAAAGATTAAAATGACCTGAACATGTAGAACGAATGGACAGTGGACAACAGTCGAAAGAATAATGAGTGGGAGACCCGAAAGAAAAAGACCATCAGGAGGCTGCGCTATAGATGGGAGGCCAATATAAATATGTACCTAGAAGAAGAATGCTGCTGCATGGCATTCTCGAGCCTTCTGATGGGCGTTTCAAAGGTAAATTTTTGTGACCATTGGCAATCATTTTAGAAATGCAATAATCTCAGGGATTTAAGTATTTTCTTTTCCTTTCTAGACTTTGGTCATAATCAATCAAAGCCAACACAGTTTCTAATGCTTTTTTCCCCTGATTGGCTCATCAGGACCTAAATATCTTAGACGTTGGTTCGAAGACCGATCTAAGGCCACAAATGTACAACGTAATAAAAATTTCTTGGTGCGGCAATGAATTTTGCACGGTCTTCAAGCGATAACGTTTCCATTATCCAATGATAATATAATCTTAAATAACACAGGATTACCTCGATAGAGCGAGAGCTCGCCATCAATCCAGGTGGACAGGGCTTTCTTTAACTCATCACTGTGGATACTATCATCTGGAGCTTTGAAGTGGGCAAATAATTGGTCTATGTCTTCTCCGAGATCTGCCGTAGTGACTTTCAATGACCTATTGTATAATATCTTTCTGCCTCAGAGCTACATTGAACCCTTATAAAATACGCACAAGCGTAGGAAGGAAGGAGATTTATTATCTAGTTTATTAACTCCAAACTAGACTTTCTATTAAGTATTATTTTATTCCTCAGTAAAGAAACAAAGTAGATTTTGTGATAAATAAATATTTTTTCGAGAAAAATAAAAAGTACAAACCTCCTACAATATAATAAATAATGGTTTGCACATAATGCGAAAAGAGGTTCAATCTGAGGCAAGAATAAAAATTTGGCGAATCACATTTTTATAAAATAAAATCGACAAATGTTTTTTTTTTTTAAATGAATGCAGAAAAAGTCTTCTCAGCAAACAGTTCTTTTACTCGTTACTTCCATCTCGCTGGTTTCCACTGCCATTTCCCCAACTCCAAACATATAGCGTAGACAAAACTTTTTAAGTCAAAGCAAATGTCATCGCGAGAGGGAGGGTGAACGTACATTGTTTCTCCTGTTTATTGATTGATACATTTTTTATTGACAATTGACGCCAAGAATTGCTAAAGAATTGAATGCAAAAATTAAATTAGATCAGTTGTGTCTCAGTGTTTATTCGGCGGCAGAACGAAAATCGAGCGAGAAATTTCTCGTCGGTAATAACAAGAGGCTTCCCGAATACAGAAGCTTCTCCGAGTGCGTGTTTTTCCAGATTTTTTTTTCAATTTGTTTGTTAAACAACTTTAATAGAATTGTTTTTTCCTCCCCCCCAACCGCGAAGAATTAGTGAAAAGAGAATTCTTCTCGCATTTGCCTCGTTTGCCTTTTATTGAGAGGAAGAAAATAATTTTGTGTATCGGGTGACTTGCAAAGTATTTCTGCGCGATATCAGAAGTAAGATAAAACGATAATGACTGAGGTGCGCCGCAGGAAGGGGGAAAACGAAGCTGAACCTGCAGCACAGAAACGAAATTCCTTAACGGCCGATTCTTCGGATCACGTATGTACTTATGAAAATTGAGATTTTTGTTTTGTTTTATTATCATTTAGGGTTGTGAGAGGCAATCAGTGATTGTTGATGGTAGGGTGGAAGACTAAAGATCTGAAGAGGAATTCATAGGATTCGCACGATTGGATTATATTTTCTCCCTATTCTGTGACGGACTCTGTTCCGAGTTTCTTAAGTACGAGTTATTCAAACTCGCACGAACTGTTTTGACCTACCCAGTGCTGGCTTTTTTGTTTTTATTGACACCAACCACACAGACGGCATTCATACTTGCAAACGACAGTCTCGGCGACAAATTTGTGTCAACTGCGTTAGATCTACCGGTAATTATAGAAACATGAGGAATATGTGTTCGTTGTACACTCATCTTTTAGGTTTGACGCTTTATAGAGAGCGAAATGCGTACATAGCCTACGTGGTCCAGTGTCATTGGGGGGTTGGAAACGTATGTTCTAGGTCACAGTTTAGTCAAAGATTAAATATAGTTGGTAGCACGTAATGAGGGAAATTGTTTAATGGAAAATAAACAAGTGGACAAGTGATGATTGAGTAGGCGATAAGCGGGCTGGTTGTAGTAGCAAGCGTTTAATAAACGTGCTGCATTATTTGATGCCCAAACGGCGGCAGATTGCCTTGATATTCACTTCTACAATAGGTTTATTGTCACTGAACTTTCACACGACTTTAAATGAAATTTAATCGCTTTAAGGCACACGTATTTGGTTAATTAAAAACATTCTGCCGTGAGCTCCCTTATTGGCCTATTCCCCTGTTTACATGCATAAGATTTGAACAGAGCTACAACACTATCACGACAAGTTGATTTGCAACAATTGTACCCTCGCACATTGTCTCACGATGAAGGAAGTTTCCTTCGGTTTGTGTAGTATCAGACGGCGCTTTTTCATTAATTATTAAACTTTTAGTTGACTTAAACGAAAGGAGCAACTAAACGTTCTTTATTCCTTCAGTTAAATTCTACACACATATCACTGCAGTGAATTCGTGTTAAATATACTATCGTGTTCAAATTAAAAGGTGACTTTGTTTATACATTTTACAATCTTTGTTTATTCTTCCAAATCTATTTCGTTCCCTTCAACGTAGTCCCTCTACGATATTATGATAACGTTTAGCCCAATTGTACAAACAGTTGTACTTCAGTTTACCCAGCGATTCACGTAAAGTCTTGTCTATGGACGCGAAAGGGTGTCTACGAAGTCATATATTTATTTAATGGAATAGCCATATGGAGCTATGTAAATCCCAGCCTTGTCTCTAGTTATGATATGTATCATAATCGCCCCATTGTCAGAAATCAAGAAAGTTGGATTGAAACTAAATGAGGCGTATATAACTCCCAAATGGTCTTTGGGGATTGTTTAAATTGACCCAACAATATCAACAAGGTCAATTATGATCTATTGGTCGATTTCCTTGAGGTGTTGTCACATTTTTTTGAAAGTTTCTCTACTTATTTGGAATCGTTTGTATCGCCGCAAAACATTTCTTCCCCGACAGAGCCTGGTCATCAGAGATCACAACAACATCCTCAACGTGTCTGTGGAACGCAGACAACAAAATTATATGCAATTTCCTTCCGAACTAAAAAGTCTTAATGCATTTCAAATTTTCATATAAATAGACCACGATTCCCAGGAGGCATATTCATTTCAATACGAACTGTCGAAGGCATAACATCAATTACCTCTGCCTAAAAAAACTGTCTACCAAGTGAGGGACTCCGTTCCTCCATATTCCCCGGTAGTACGCTGGGCTGAAAATTCACTGACGATGAACATCGCGAAGAACGTCCATCCACGTCCCTCACTGTAGATAACGTGAAAAACTTCGTGTTGCTAGATTGAAGGGTAACCATCAGGCGTATGAGCTTTTGTTTTTCACTCACTTTACACGCTTGAACACCGACGTAATGCTTCCTCTTTATCATTACTTAATGGCTATTTCAACAAACAATGCCCACGTGAGCTAGTGTACGCTCTTATGTTGTTTGTCATATGGTTTGTGTCGAAGATGTTTGTTCACTACTCTCCGGGGGTGGTTGACCTGGATAGGATTTGAGAGATTCGACTGAATTTGCGTTGATCGTAGTTCACAGTAACTCTTTTTGTTTCCATGTCATTAAGGTGTTATATTGAAAATGTACACACAGAGTATGAATTTTGAAGTGACGTTATGCTGTGAGTGTTATGTCTTCGTCAGCACTTTTTGATCATTTCTCATTCAGAACTGATACAGGAATTGTTCTTGACTATGGACGGACTTGAACGACAGATCTTCAACTCAACAGTCGGCGAACCCAGTCGGAAAAAGGAAGAACAATCTCAGGGCAGTATTACAGTGAATTATTGAACCGATTGGACAAGAATTTGAAGGAAATACGCTCCCAAAAAAGTGTTGTTTCACCATGATAACGCACCAGCACATTCATCAAGAATTGTTGCTGCAAGATAAATGAATTGCGCTTTGAATTGCTGCCACACCCACCCTACTCACCTTGCGATTTCTTTTTGTTTACCAACATGAAAACATGGCTCGGGGGAAGAAAATCAGCTCAAACGAGCAGGTTATCACCGAGACAGATGCCTATTTTAATGAGTTTGAGAAGTCATCTTTTTTGGAGGGGTTAAAGAAGTGGGAAAAAACGTTGGAACAACTTTATTGACTTAAAAGGAGATAACATTGAAAAATAAATGTCACTTCTTCGTTTGATGAGCTGTGTGAGAACAACCAGAAGAAAACCACTAACTATACCTGGTGAATTGGATGGATGTTGCAATGATTCGTACTTTAATTCATTGATTTTCGAAACGGTTCTTTGAGCTGTGTTGGAAAGTGCGTCTTAATAAAAAATGATTTTTCTTCCTCTGTAAACCAGGCCTTTTCTTACGAACTCGCACAACCAGATGGATAGTCTGTGTTTATCGTTATACCAATTTGGAGGTAATCTACGAATAAAACTCCTCCTGCATACCAAAACTGATGCTAAATTCTTCGTGAATCGCTTCGGAGCCGAAGTACCGGGCTTACACCACTCCTTAGCATCTTGTATTGATTCAATATTATGATGGTCAAGGTCTCATTTACCATATAGTGATGAAACGACGCCCAAAATCGACTTTCCCAATATTGCTGAGAAGCTTTGTGAAACCCAATATTTCGCAAAAATAAGAATTTAATTGTGAATTTTAATGAAAAAAATTCTCGCTGTTTCCCAACCAGACCCGCGTGCATATAATTTCGATGAAAAGTGGATACTGTACGATAAACCTAAACGTAAAAGATTGTGGAGTGAATGGTAATCATCACCGACTGTTGAGCCAATGGTCTGTAGTTCAACCCGTCAAAAGTCAAGAACAATTCCTATACGGAAAAACTGTGCAACAACATCAGTTGTGAATGAGAGGTGTTCAAAAAAGTGCTGACGAGGGCATAACACTCCCAGTGTGCCTATCCAATACAACACCTTAATGCCATGGAAACAAAAAATTGTGAACTACAACCAACGCGACAAATTCAGTCGAATCTCTCGAATCCTATCTGCGACAACCACCCCCGGAGAGTAGTGAACAAACATCTTGGACACAAACCATCTGCACCCTGTGCAGGTTGTGTGACAAACACCATAAGAGCGTACACCCTTGAACCTGCACGAATTATAAAAAAAAATCGTCAATTTCGTCGGTAGAGGCAAATAAGCATGGTTGGAAGATTCTGCTATGTGTTTAGAGGGTTAGCAGGCTGTAGTTTGTTATAAGCTGTTCAAAGCGAGCGACCTCCACGAGAGATCATTATTGGTTGCAGCTGATGTGTTTGAGCCGAACATTGAAGGAAAAAAGATAGCTGGATGACCAGAGGCACGACAAGGTGATTTTGCTACATCACAACGCTCAGCCATATGTTGCAAAATCGATGAAAATCTATTTGGAAAAGCTGAAATGGGAAGTCCTAACTCACCCGCAATATTCACCTGATATGGTTCCTTCCAATTATAATTTTTTTCAATTCGGTGGCACTGACTTGGCTGAGCAGCAGTTAAATTCTATGAAATGACCAGAAGATGGTTCGATTCTTAGGTAGCCTCACAAAACGTATTGTTTTTCCGACGTTAACTGCATATGCTCTCAGAAAGATGCTCAAAAATAGTATCTAGCGATCGGCAACACTTCGAGTGACATTTCTTTAACGACTTACTTTAAATAAAGAACTAATTGTTACAAAAAAATCAGCGAGAGCTCATTCAAGGTGCTAACAGTTGATTACAAGACACACTCGTAATTATGAAATTCATGAGATAAAACACTACACACCTTGGAGACAACTCACGAACAATCACCAACTTTTTGTCGACTTTAAAGCCGCAGGACCATACAGAACTCGTTAGGCTGTGCAGAATGACAATAGAAATTTTTCGATGTTCCGTTAAGGTCGGTAATGAATTAATATAAATGTAAAAACAAGATTCATACAAAGCGACGTGTTGTCATGTGATTTTTTTGACATCCTCATTAAAAAGATTGTGCATGATTCGCTGGCCAGCGATACGTCATGAAAGCGTTTAAGAACACTGAAGCTGGAATGGCTTATATGTATGAGCCTGCGGGCAAGTGGCCAAACGTCACCATTACAGCTACAGCTTTGAAGTAGTCAGGGATTACGTCTACTTTGGTTTATTAGTGACAAGCGGCAACAAAACCAGGTCTAAGATCAGACGCGGAATTAATCTTGTCAACCTACGTTGGTCCCATTTGTATTACGGAGAGTGAACCAGACGTCTACAGATGTCTTGGTCATGTAAATCGAGCGGATATAACCGCTTCGTCTCAAGGAGTCTCCCATTACTACCCGAAGGGATGATGCAGCAGAATACGACCTCATCTAATGTGGGCAAGGAATATCAACCAATTGGTCGCATGGCACTGGAAGCAGCTGGCTTCTAGGTGAACGTGTTAGGCAGCAACCTTCCCCAACTTGCTTCGGTTTCATCTAAAACTTTAGCCTTATCTTAGCAAATAAATAATACTCAGAAGCAATGTATTATGGAAAATTTTAGCAGCCTCGACCTTTGCGAAATTTAGTTAAGCAAAGTCGTTAAAAAAGCTCTTTAGTCTTGCAAATTTTCAATGCCAGAGCACTTATCGGTCTATTAAAGGTATAATTTAAAAAATTTACTTTATCGTGATTCTATGATAAGATTTCCAACTCCTAGCGAATCTAATCTGGCATTATACATACTCACATAAGCTCCCACGCGATCATTTACACGTTAAAAGCAAGCCAATTAAACGTGAACCAAGTGAGTTATGTACACGTATTCTTGTGGGGATCGTAGGAACGAAAAAATGAGAACACAAAACCACCTAAAGTGTTTACGATGTGGGGCGAAATATTCATTCTAGAAGCCATAGAACCTTTATCTCGGTGGTGTGATTTTACGTATCAGGTGATTGGCCTACCGTAATTTTCTTAACCACTTAACGCGAATTATCCGATTGACATAAACGAGTCACACTGTTCGATAAGAAAGTAATTAATTGGTCGGCGCTAGACACTATTTAAAATTAGATTTATGGCATATAGGATAGTTAGGAATAGCTATTCTGGGTTTGATTATCTATAAATGCCGTTTTTGAGGGGTAATACCCCTAGATATTATATTAGTTTTTATAGCTATGAATTAGATTGAAGTCGAAAATAAGTTGTCGGAAATTGATGTTTGGATTTGTTTTCTTTTTCCAGGTTGACTCGGAAGAAGAAAAGTTACCAGAAGAGAAATATGTCGAGGAATTGGCAAAGACATTGCCGCAAGGAACAGATAAGACGCCGGAAATGTTAGGATCGGCTCTTAAGGACTTACCTGACAGGTGAGTTATATTCTCCCTCACTTCCTATCAATCTTTATACATGAGTCCAAAAAGTCTGCGTGTATAGACTTTCATTTATCTTTTTAATTCAATATGACCAAACCCATTTCTTCTCTGTGCCTAAAATTAAACCAAGATCTGAGCGACGAACAAAACTAAAAATTGCTTAGGAATTAGTGATCAGACCTTTAACCTGCTGCTAATTTAAAAGTAAGTGAGCAAATGTGTTTAGAAGAAACAAATAAAACAGAGTCACAAAGAAAGAATCAGAAAAACCAACCGAAAAGCCAAGTTAGAGTACGCCAATGAACATAAAGGCACGGACAATTCGTTTTAGGATAGGTAATAAGGTGACGAAAATAAATTTGACATTTTTGGGTCAGATGAACGACTTATGATATTGAGAAAGTCAAATACAGAAATTAATACCAGGAACCTTACGCCGACAGTCAATCATGGGGGTAGAAGCTTGATGGTCTGGGGATATATGGCTTCTACTGGCGTGTTAATCCAGTTTTTATTGATACCAGTGCATTTAAGTGCAAATACATTGTGCCTGGCCAACAACTTTTCATTCTTACGAGACAGCGACCACCCCAAGCACACCTTAGAATTAGTGAAGGAATAGCCGCTACATAATCTTCCAAGAGTTATTAATCAATCAATCCCCCGACTTAAATCTCGGTGAGCATTAATGGGACTATCTGGACAAGAAAATTCGTCAGCATGCACAAGCCGTAATGGAGTTACAACGACCAACTGTCGATAGCCAAAATCCACGGTTCCGACGACAACTATGTACTTCTGAACGGTCATCGTGCTACGGAAAATAAAGAAAAGGTTAAGAGCGCTTTTTATGAAACAATTAATGAAATACTCGACATTATCGTTTCGACGTCGATCCTACTCGAGAATTTAAAGGCTAAAATAGGAAAAGGAAGGAGAAAAATAGAAATAGGAAAACAAAAATGTATATTTGCTACCCGAATGCACTTGTCATTAGTTCGTATGACAAATTAAACTTGTTCTCTCAGATAGTAAGCCCTATCAGACCCTACGAAAAGAAGAAGATGCGTCTAAAAACGCAAGAGCAATGCATGCAGGATTAAACGCTGTACAATGTGGTCGTGTGTCAATGGTAATCATCCCCGACTGTTGAGCGGAAGATCTGTAGTTCAAGTCTGTCCATAGCAGAGAAAAATTCCTATACGGAAAAACTGTGCAACGACATCGGTTATAAATGAGAGATGATCAACGAAGGCATAACACTCGCAGTATACGATACTTCAAAATTCATATTCTGTTATATTTACAATATAACACCTTAATGCCATGAAACAAAAAAAGTTACTGTGAACTACAACCAACGTGACAAATTCAGTCGAATCTCTCAAATCCTATCTAGGACAACCACCCCGAAGAGTAGTGTACGAACATCTTCGGTACAAACCATCTGCACCTCATCCAACGATAATGCCAAGCTCGTTTCATTCAATAAAAGAGTTGCACCTTAATGCAAGAGGTATTTAAACAAACTGCTTAATGTACAGGGTGCGCCATCTCATGTGTCGATGTAAACTTCGAATAACTTCAACAATTGTTAACCGATTTTCATATGTCGTAGCATTTTGGAAACGTCAATTTAGTACAATTTTAACCATGAATCGCTTCACATCAAAATAACGCGCGACAATAGTTTCAATGTTCATTAAAAATGAACGCTCGATTGTGCTAACTCAACGTGCGTGCAAAATATCGTGATCGTGTTGCACCCAAAAAAGATCGTCGTTGGGCCTCGATTTTTTTTCAATTTGGTTTTGTAGCAAGCCCTCGTGAGCAACCTAGGCCACGACCGCGGCGTTTAAACTCATCTATTCAGTCTGTTAAGCCCAGTGTTCAGGAAGACCCAAGTTTGTCATATCGGTGCCGTTCGCAGCAGTTAGGCATCAGTGGGACCACTTTGTGGAGAATTTTAAAGTATGATCTTCACTTATTTCCATACAAAGTGCAGATAACTCAAAGAATTTTGCCACAAGATGAGCCAAGGCGGTTGGCATACGCACAAAATGTCGTTGCAATGATTAATGCTGAGCTGGAGTTCTGGGAGCAAATTTTGATGACCGATGAGGTACATTTTACGCTCTCTGGCTCAGTTAATAAACAAAATTGTTTCTTCTGGGGCTCACATTGATCACGCTATATGATCAAAAAGTTACTGTTTGGGCCGGTGTATGCGCTAAAACCATCATTGGACCGTATTTCTTCAAAGTTGGCGATACAGTGGATGGCGATCGATATCGGTGGATGTTGGCCCATTATGTGGTCCCAGAAATGCGTAAAAAAGGCTTATTTCACTTTTGGTTTCAACAAGACGGCGCGACATGCCATACTGCAGACAAAACAATGAACGTTTTGCGTAATAAGTTCCTGAAGGTTGGTGTCAAAAAAGGGCGATATTGACTGGCCTCCGAGATCGCCGGATTTGACTCCTCCAGAATTTTTTCTTTGGGGTTACTTGAAAAGCAAGGTGTATACTAACGGCCCGAAGACAATCGAATAGCTCAAAAGCAACACTCGTGCGGAAATCGCAGAAATTTCGACCGAAATGCTCGAAAATGTCATGGAGAATGCCCGAAAACGAACCCATTTTTGCATCGGCAATAAGGGCGGCCATTTAATTGATATTGTTTTCAAAAATTAATCAAAACAAATTGTAAAGGTCTAAGTTGAATAAAAGTTTGCGAATTTCCAAAATCGGTTGAGAATTGTTGAAGTTATTCGAAATTTACATCGACCCATATGAGATGGCGCACCCTGTACTGTACATTGAGAGATTCATGGCAGCGAAAAACCGTAATTATCCACACATCAGACATTCAGGTAAAACTGCCAACAATCGAGGAAATAAAGGTAGCAATCAATCGACTTATGAACAACAACAAAGAAGTTACATGGGCTCATCAGTACTATATCGGTCATCATTACCGTATATAAAAAGGGAATATCGTTGGTCTTACGTTAAGATTGGTGTTGGCAAATATCTCTTAAAGAGACTGACAGACCAGGGTGGCTTTGAAGAGGAACAGTTAGACTTTGCAACAGCTTTTAGAAAATAAATCGGAATTCCTCGAAATAATCCAACTTTTCGTAGATTTTAAAAAGGCTTCATAAACCGATCGAAAATGTATCGTAACATATACTTGTAAGGTTGGGAATTTCGAAAAGGTGGTGGAACTGATGCAAGTATGCTTAGTGGGAAACAAAAGAGAAAAAGCACGTCTTTGAAGATCATGATCTTAAGGAGAATCTATGGTGGAAAAAAGAACGGAGAAACAGGCGAATGAAGAAAGCTACACAATCCAGAACTCGAGGAACTTATTCAGCCCAAGCGTTGTCCGAGTAATAAAATCGCGAAGACTAAGGTGTGCAAGATACATAGAACAAATGGACAATGGACGAAAAGTGAAACGAATAATGATTGGAAAACTCGTAAGAAAAAAAGCCAGGAAGGCCATGCCGAAGATGGGAGGCCAATATAAGGATGGATTTAGAAGAGATGGGACAGAACAGCGAAACATGAAAGAAACACGCTCATGATAGGGAGACTTGGCATTCCGAAGGCCGGTAATAATAGCGCTATTACCAGCAAAAGCCAATTAAAAGCCGCCTTAGTAGAAGAATGTACAAAGGTAAAGCCAGAGATTCCCCCTAAACTAGTTCATTCTATGAAAAACCGTTTGGCAGAAGTCATTAATAATAGATGCGGACAACCACTTATTAAGGACAATTTGTACGTAGACTTTCTGGACACAGTGTATACATAATTCGTTCCTGAACTTCGACATTAAACCAAACTCACATCGAAATATTTTGATTTTAATTTCCCACTGATCTTAAGCAATTTCGTTAGATGGTGTTTCCAGACAAGCAGGTTATCACAGAAGAATAACGATGTTTGTTGCTATTGTGTGAAGACAGAAGAGATCTCATTGAATGTTGTGACACAGCAGAAGCAATAGCCTATAAAGCCATTAAACGAATTGAATCACTCGTGCGATTAAGTCAATTTATTTTTACACAAACTCGAAAAACATAACAAACATGATGAAAAACTCTTAGATGTTTGCCACCAGCACACATTTCGTTCACCCCATCTAAATAGAATCAGAAGTAAATGATTCATGAAAACATCTTTAATTCAAATGCAACTGTCCAATTAAATTAGATTTTACTCGGTCAATTATATGTACAATATCTCTAGCTCAGAACATTGGACTTTGCTTCAGTAACAACTTGATCGAGTGCGAGTTGTGGAACTTGTTTGTCAACTATACCGCCACTTGATGTTCCTTTTTTTTTGGAATACATTTTCCCATTCAATCAGAGATTGCTTCTCTAAATGAATGGAATGCGTCTGCTATTTATGCATGCGTTTAACGAGAAGACGCATCAGTTTAAAATTAAATACCGTACGCTCCTGTTTACGAATAAGGTCAGGGGTAGTGTGGTTTTAGCGATGTGTTGATTTCATTCGCATGATATTGACTCATGCGTGACTGCGTTGGAATGAAAGAGGTTTTATCTGGTAAATGGTACCTTCTTCAGACGCAAGCACTTGCTTATGTGGTCAATGTCTCGCTTTTCAATTTTATAACTCAATTTACTCAAATGTCGTTTGCGAGAAATACACACTCCACGCGCATCAACCACTGCTTCAGCACGCATTTGAATATACATGGCCGGCATTTAAATTTATGGAACAGTTCCTAGGAATCGCCATTCCTCGTTCAGCAATTAAATAATTTACCCAATCGTAATCCGATGAAATCGAATACATAATAAATAATAGATATCACCACTGACTTCTTATTTTGCTCGTTGTTTCGTTTCAGATGGAAGAACTGGGTCATTCGTGGGATATTCACATGGATAATGATATGTGGATTCGCGCTCATCATATACGGCGGACCATTAGCGCTCATGATTACGGTAATTCGAATTCCTATTAGGTTTTTTTTCAGTTGTGTGTTATTCAATGGGTAATTGACTTTTGTTCTATGAACCATGGCCGACGTATGCAAAGTGAGAGGCGCTTATGCCACATGACAATTGTGCTCCTCGTTTGCTGGTTGGGGTTTCATGTTACGCTCCCACCAACGCTGGGCTTAATATGTGTTTTAGTCATGAGCACCCTAGGTGTACACAATAGAAAAGAGAAATGAAATAAAAAATATTTTCCGAAGACCGACAAGTGCTAGAGAATGATATTAGGAACAGAATCGATCGGGTAGATTGAATGCAATTATAGGCGACAGAATTGAATAACGATTTTGTTCATGTATGTCCGGTGAATAGTGGAACATTTACATTATATTATTGTAGAATAGGTTGTGTAATCGATCTAATCAGAGTGTTCCCTTTCGATGTTAATGTTCTCCAAGTTGTAGGGGAATTTCTCAGTAAGGACGTAACAATTTTGTATTTAAATAAAATACAGAATAACTGAGATATCGGGCTGAGATTTTTTTCCAGGCGTAGCATACATGTTAAATTTAACTATGAGATTGGGTATCGTTTATATGGCCGCTGCGAGCATGTTTGCAGCGATCGATTTTTTGAGACCCATTTTTTTCCGGACACTGGGCAATTTCCAGTTCGATTTAGCTTCTGAGCGCCTCTAACGCTGTTGGCTGGTTGGTACAAACCAATGACTTGACGTAATCCCATAAAAAAAAATTCAACGTTAAATCGCATGAGCCATTCGACCGGACCATTTCTCGAAAGTGCACGATTACTAGCTATGTGGCATGTGACACCATCTTGTGTGAACCGCATATCACTGATGTCGACTCCATCCTATGCTGGCCAAAAGCACTATAGTCTTCATGATGTCATGTCATGGCATGATAACGAACTCCTTAACAAGGCAAGCACAACTCTAACACGAAACCCACGCCACAAGGTAACGTTTGGGCGATTCAATAGAGTCCTTGAAGAACTTGTTGATTTGCGTATGGATAAAGACATTAAGCCAAAAAAGTGCTTCATGGCTGAAGGCGATCTTTCGAAGAAATGCCGGGTTTTCTTCAAATTCTTACAGATCGGAGAAGAGTCGAGAGAGCTTCAAGTAATCAAGAGACTTCAGTTCTTGAGTTATTTCGATCTTTAAAAAAAACTCGTCACAATGTGGACTGAGAGATTCCCAATTCCAGAGAACGGGGCAGAATCGACTGATTTGACTCACTTAAGGCTGCGATGTTTTCGGTACTACGACCGGTGCGCGGTTTTGCTATAACAGAAATATCCAATAGTGAATATGTCGACTCAAATTAATACGATATAGCACCCACAGCCTGTCTAGTATTTACGACTGAAAATAGAAGTAAGCGCTCTCAAAGCTTCGACCAGCGACTCAGAAGTTCTGTAATAATTCCCAATTATTTCCAAAAGTTTATCGTTCACTATGAGAAAACACAGAACTGATTCTGGGATCCTTGGAAAGAGAAATTTTGCGTCGGATATTCGGTCCCGTCTACGAGGAAGGCGAATGGAGGAGAAGACACGACCGCGAAGACACAACATTAAGCGCATAAGTACCAACGCTCCAGACAAAGTGAATGCGATGCAAGACGACTTGGTCTTAATAACTAAGAGCACCATGCCCGGGTCCGTCAAGGATGGAAGGCAGTTTTAGCTCAATCTTAGACTTAATGGGTCGCTGGCCGAAGAAGTAAATAAATAAGTAATCATGTGTGGATGACGTATAGCTCGGCTTTAAAGACACTACTTTGGTCAAAACGAACGGTTCCAGTGTCTTAAAGATTTAATAGTTTGAGGGCAAAAATTCAAGCGGCGAAACCTGATTCCATTTCGAGCCACATGTTGCCATCTAAGTCCCTCGAGTTTCCAAACCTGTGTTTCTCATTTTGAGCTCTGGAAGTTCGTTAAAAATATGTGGCGCGATAGTCGTCTTTCCAAGCGAAAGAATCTTGCTGCACTGCGTAGTAAGACTAGCACACAACTAGCTGTTGTATTATGTGTCTACGAGGGTGGTCCGATAAGAGAAAAACAACAATTTTGGAGAAATGGCGATTTATTTTTCAGTATAGTCTCCTTTTAGCTCGATACACTTGACCCAGCGATGCTCCAACTTCTTTAACCCGTCTGAAAAATACGTTTTCTCGAGGTCTGCAAAGTAGGCCTCCGTGGCGGCGATGACCTCCTCATTCAAGTTTCAAGTTTGGAAACAAAAAGAAGTCGCATGGGGCCAAATCTGGAGAATACGGTGGATGGGGCAGCAGTTCGTAGCCCAATTTTGCCGTGGCGAGGGTGGAGGTGTGAGCCGGTGCGTTATCATGGTATAAGAGCACTTTTTCCTTCGCCGTTTTTTCTTCAATTCGGCGTCGAATCGGCCCAATAATTTGGCATACTACAGCCCTGTGACCGTTTTGCCCTTCTCCAGGCAGTCGATGTGGATCACACCTTGTGAATCCCAGAAAACGGTGGCCATCACCTTTCCGGCCAATGGGACAGTCTTCGCCTTCTTCGGAGCACGTTCGCCGGGTGAAGTCCACTGTTTCGACTGTTTCTTGGTCTCTTGTGTGTACCAGTGGATCCATGTTTCGTCGACTGTCACTGAAACTGCTTCGGATTGCGCTTAATCAGCGTCAAACACTGCTCTGAAGTGGTCTCACGGTTACGCTGGTTGTCCGGAGTTAGCAAACGCGGCACCCATCGCGCCGACAACTTTCTCATGCTCAAAATTTCATGCAGGATATGACCCACGCGATCTTTTGAAATGCCTACTGTCTCAGCTATCTCGCGCACCTTCAATCGGCGGTCTGCCAATACGAGATCGTGGATTTTTGTCACGTTATCCCCCGTGGTAGCCGTTTTCGGGGCACCCGGACGTCTCATCAAAAACCGACGTGCGACCACGTTGAAACTCGGTAAACCAATTTTTGATGGTCGCCATCGAAGTAGAATAGTCACCGTACACAGCATCTGAGCGCTCTTTGATTTCGCTGCGCGATTTCCCTTCCTAAACAAGAATCGAATCACCGACTGATATTGCTCTTTTTCCATTTCTAAAATCCGCGGACACTCCCTCTTCCACACGCGGTCAAAACAAAACTACGAGTCCGATCCGGCCGAAATTTCGACAGTAGCCGTCTACTAGAATGTACTACACGATGCTCTTGTGGTACTGGCGCCATCTGGCGGTGAGGCTAAGTACTTATCGGACCACCCTCGTATGTGAAGTAGAGTAAGTCCAATCAGTACCTCCTGGACTGCCCTTGGGCAAGGTTTTATGACACCTTATGCCGAGACATCCAAATCCTTGGAGACGTTGTACCGTAATTATTACTGCTCTCTGCTCGGTCTTTTCCCACCATAATACATCGACATATGTAGGTGATGATACCTCACTATCGTAGTACAAAGCTCGCAGGTTTTTACTTCACATTTGCCCGTGATCATGACCACACGGTCGTCAGCTTAACAGACATCGGTTAGTATGTAGAGTAGCTCGTCGATGAAAATCCTGTGGCCAACCTTTCGCTTCTGATCTTCGACAACTTCGGATGTGGTTGGGATAGTAAGGCATTTTCGAGCATTGCCTTAACCCATTAACGCCGAGGTGAACAGAATTTTTACTAACTTTTCAACGTGTTTATTTATTATGTTATCGGACCAAAAAAATAATACAATACCTCTATTCCTACGCGAAATTTGGTGCTCTTTCAGAATCTGAGCTCAGAATTTCGATTAGACACCGAGAAAATATAAGAGTAGAAAAAAACAATGTATATGCACAGAATCAGCAAAGAAGTAATCAAAGAACGCTCTCAATTTTTTTCAAATTTTTTTCAGATATTTTTGAAAAATTGGATTTTTTGAAATTTTCGAAAATCAAAAATTGTCTCCAAAAATTCTGAAAAAAATTGAGAGTATTCTTTGACTAATTTAAAGGCATTTTTCTTCTTAAATTTTTTTTCTAAAGTTTATAGTTTTTAAGAAAACGATAGATTAAGATTTTTATATTTTTTTTTAATTCTCGCCGCCATTTTGAATAAACGCGTCGATGAAATTTTCTGAAAAAAATTCCTCTTAATGTTCGAGTGCCATGATCACCTCTGATCATAGTAAAAAGTTGATACCTTTGCGGTATCATTGTGAAAAAAAATGTGAATAATTTTTTTTTTTCGAAAATTTTCACGTTTTTCAAGATTCAATCGACCATATTTTTTTTTCTCGGTGTCTAATCGAAATTCTGAGCTCAGATTCTGAAAGAGCACCAAATTTCGCGTAGGAATAGAGGTATTGTATTATTTTTTTGGTCCGATAACATAATAAATAAACACGTTGAAAAGTTAGTAAAAATTCTGTTCACCTCGGCGTTAATGGGTTAAGTCAATGGTTAGAGGAATGATCAACCCTGATATGATATAGCACCTTCGTGATCGGCTCGTAGTTAGTATGATCATTATAGCGATCTCCTTTGAAATTAGATTTATTTTGCCTCTACGTGGAACATGATCTCTAATTAGTGAATTGGTAAATGGACGTTCTTGGCCTTATTTCTTTCCCTCTGCCCCTGGTTTGAAATTCAAGAAATTTTCCTTCGACTTCAGAAGGCACAACGTCAGACTGATGGGACAATATGGTTAAGACATCTCTTTCCTAAACTTGTACATACTCAATAGCATCCAAAGCCGCACTACAACGCTCTAAGCGAAACCATGATGAAAACCGACATTAAGTTCTTCTATAGAGTAGACTTGCAATCAATAAATAGGAAATTGCACACCTGCATTCCTCCATGCATAGCTAAGTAAACGTTCGAATATGGCATTGCGCTGCAACGCCCCTCCATGCGTGATTGAATACTATGCAATGGCACAACTATGAAATGAAATAAAGCATTTCCTTGTATGCAAAGCATTCTCTATCAGTCTTCCCCATCGATGCGTATTGTGCCTTTAATATATTTATTTTACATTCTCTTCCAACTTTTCTAGACGCTCTTAGTGCAAGTGAAATGTTTCCAAGAAATCATCTCAATCGGCTACCAGGTGTACCGAATCCATGGCTTGCCGTGGTTCCGAAGTCTCTCGTGGTATTTCCTACTGACGTCGAATTACTTTTTCTACGGAGAAAATCTGGTTGATTACTTCGGTGTCGTCATCAATAGAGTGGTAAGTTTCAGCTTTTATTGCCCAGCTTAAATATTGGCTCAATATTCACTTTACTTTCAGGAATACTTGAAGTTCCTAGTCACATACCATCGATTCCTATCGTTTGCGTTGTACTGCATCGGCTTCGTATGGTTTGTGTTGTCTCTGGTGAAGAAGTACTACATGAAACAGTTTAGTTTGTTCGCCTGGACCCATGTGTCGTTGTTGATTGTTGTCACACAGAGTTACTTAATTATTCAGAACATCTTTGAAGGTAAAATCCTGTCGTGGAACTAATATTGATTGAAGGTGAATGATTTTCTTTTTTGCTTATAGGATTAATTTGGTTTATTGTCCCCGTGTCGATGATTGTCTGCAATGATGTGATGGCTTACATGTTTGGATTCTTCTTTGGCAAGACGCCATTGATCAAACTCAGCCCGAAGAAGACATGGGAGGGCTTTATTGGCGGCGGATTATCTACACTTGTATTTGGTGTTATCATCTCGTTTATACTTTGTCATTACCAGTACTTCATATGTCCAATTGTGTACTCGGAATCTCTCGGTCGCATGACTATGGAATGCCAACCAAGCTATCTCTTCACCAAGCAAGAATACAGTTTATCTCTAGTAAGCTATGATTGGAATCGATTGTTAGTGAGTGTTTTATTTTCAAATTTTATTTTAGCTCGGACTGGGAAGGACGATTTCAATGTATCCCTTTGTATTCCATTCGTTGTCGCTAAGTTTGTTCAGTTCGATTATCGGTCCGTTTGGTGGATTTTTTGCATCTGGATTCAAAAGGGCATTCAAGATTAAGGTAATTAAGATAAATCCCCATACACTTGAGTATGGACAAGATTCCTCAATCATTTCATTCGCTTTTTCGTTAGTAAGTGTCAGTATTGTCGGTGTCGGTTGTGTTATTTTGGTTTTGCTTTGATTATGCAGAAAAGTAAGCTTTTTGCTTGCAGTCTGAAAGGGTTACGAGCAATCGCTTAAGTAATCGTATTGTCAGCAGAAGAGAAAGACAAGACACTCGCCTATCGAGATATTACCGAAAAATGGAAGAAGCAAGTCCATGTTTTGTAACATTCTTAAAAATAAATCGATAGGTAAAGAAGGGTACAGGCCGCTACCTGTCTTACGGCTGACAATTAATGCTGTTTTGATACCACATGTTGCTTGACTTTGGGAGTAAATGAACATAAAAGGAAAGTGTTGGAATGTTCTGAGGAGAAAACAGTACCAATATCAAATATTTAAACACCGAGCCAAGATGTTCTTCCTAGCTATAGTTACAACATTAAACGTTGGACCTTAAAAGCGACTATTTCTGCACCACACAATAAAATTTAGACTATTGAGAGCATTGGCACATTCAGACGAGTATTATGGAGAGCTGAATATCTGACCGGAAACAGTTCCTATCATCAAGAATGAATGCGAACCATTATAAAGCCCTACTGGATAAGGTTTTCTCTTATTGCAACATCATGTTTGGACCCATGTCATGGGATTTTCAACATGATGACGCCTCAACCCATACTTACTTACATGGCACCGCAGATCAAAGTGAACCTGGATCTCAACCAATACGTCTCATGGTCCTGAGTGCCACATGGGGGTTCTGTGAAAACTTTTCAGTCTTCGGGCCTTTTTCCAATTGCTCGACCACAAAGTATCTTTAAAAGAACCTAACACTTTAGGTACGAAACCAAAACTCGGTTTCTTTTAATGTTTTTGGAGGTCCATCTATGTCCGAAGTTGTTGGTTGTCTCTGAACAAAAATTATTTTAGGCAACAGTGATATAACCCCTTAAGCGCAGTCCCCAACCTGGATGGTCCAGTTCTTATTTGCCCCAAGAACAGGTCGCCCTGTGCCGCTAGGATCGCCCGGAGTTCCAAATATGTTGCAGTTTTTCGAATAAACCGTTTATCAAGTAGTTCTTCTCACTCAAATCGTGGAGACCGACTTTAAAACCATTTTGGGAATTCTTCCGTCGCCGTTCCGAAAAAAGGGTGATTCACGAAGCAACTCAATTTTTAGCTTCATTCAACAGCACGTTGTCATGCCGCTCCATATTTTATCTATCGGAACAGCTAGGAGTCCGAAGGCGATGCATGAAGAATATGGCGGATTAGTTATATTCGATAGCGAGATCCTGTGATTGAATCGTCCGGTTCTAATAACTCAGTTACATATACATAGCATGAGCTTCGAACTATCATGAATCCACAACGCTTATGAAAAAAATACCGTTCGACGTCTCTCGCCTTCGTATGCCACCCATCTTCCTTACTTTGGATCATTTGCAAAGGCTTTCAAACGATGAGAAACGACTTGTTGAGTTATTGCCAATGAATCGGTAAATTCTTGTTGTGATTGACATGGATCTCGATCCGTTAATGCTTCCAATTCTGTGCCTTCAAAATTGCCTTTTTGTCTTCCACGACGAAATTACCGCTTTCCGATTTTCCGATTCACTAATAAAGGATGATTTTTTTGCTGTTTGGTTTTTCGGTGTTCTATTTTTAATAGCTTCCGCGTGAATCATTCCATTTGTCATACACAAACATGCTCAGTGTACATTGCCATTTCGCGACGGAAACACTTACACCCTAGCAACGCTTAGAAATTGTTGAATTTTGTTATCAAAATTCGTGAAAAATGTTATTCGCCCCTTCATACGACCATTTTATGGTCGTCATAATCGGCCAATTCTGGCCATAGTGACCAAATTTCGCCCCAATTTCACGCCATTGGACATTAAGCCACCTGCCCGTATGCGTAAAGTGCATACAGAGAACAATACCGCTGCTGTATCTGTCAGTTTGAATGAACACAGTGATTTGTCCCATTCATCGCCATTGGCAGCAATCGGCGTTATGTTACTCAACTACGGGGAAGATCTTACCCAAGGATGTGGGTCTAAAACCTTACAAAATACAAATCACGCAAAAATTGAAGCCAAACGGCATGCCACAGCGTCGAATGAGTGGACCTTAGAAAAGCCACAGGAAGATCTGCTTTTATCGAAAAATTGTCTTCAGCGACGAAGTTCTTGTTTCTGGTTGAATGTGCATATTAATAAACAAAACTGCCGTATTTGGTCCAATGACCAACATCAGCCAACAACAGCTACCAATGCAATTTTTCTAAGATGACCGTGAGAAAAAGATTTATTTTTTGGCTAAAGTGCACGACCTGATCCTTGTCGACATATGGTTCCAGAAAGACAGCACCACAGGCCACACAGAACGCGAATTGATGGACCAAGGAGAAATGAGATCGGTGAGCAATTTATCTCCCGTTTTAGAGGGGTGGATTGACCGGCCAGACCGTGCGACTTGACGCCTTTCGACTACATTTTTATGGGAATATGTTACGTTAAATCGCTCGTCTATGTCGGGATGTCTACCTTGATTACCGCCTTGAAAGACGTGTTATTAGCGAGGTGCAATATACTCGAAAAAGTGAACAGCAATTGGACTCTCCGTATGGACAACTTAAAACGTAGTCTCGGTCAACATTTACTCGAAATGATCTTTAAAAAGTAATTGGCAAGCATTGATTTATCAACTCAAATAAAAATTGTATACACATTTGCAATTTTCCTGCGTTTGTATTTGACAACCAAAAGTCAAACGCTAAGAAAATCACATTAGAAATCTCCAGGTAAATATCTACAATCATTCGGCGCGCTTCAGATTCCGATTTTTCAGAGCTTGACAGGACAGATGTTCAAGTTTACCATGTGACGTTTGTTATGCGACATTTCTCATCATCATGATCACTAGCGCCATCTATTGGAAAAAGTTGGGGTTTTTTAAATTGTTGTCTCTTTTCAAGTGCAACAAAAGAGTCTTTTAACCACATCTACAGATAGAATAATGACCCCATTTTTTTTTCATCATAATTCCAAATATTCCAAAAATACTTTCCTGCAAAACTATAGAAAAGATTTTGTTCCTATTCAAGTGCACAGGAGTGTACTCGTACACATATGTACCTCTTATTGAATAGCAAGCTTTGACATTAAATTTAATTATAGGACTTTGGTGACATGATTCCCGGACATGGTGGCATTATGGATCGCTTCGACTGTCAATTCTTGATGGCGACATTCGTTAACGTATACATTTCCAGTTTCATAAGGACTCCATCGCCTGCAAAATTGTTAACACAAGTATGAATGCTCTCTTCTCTCTACTCGCCATCATTACTGCAAGATTCTCTCTTTACAGATTTACAATTTGAAGCCAGAACAACAGCTGCAAATATTCAACTCATTACGAGATAATCTCGAAGGCTTAAGTATCCTTAACTAAAACAAAATTGAAAAGAAAACAAAAAACTATTTATTTAAATATATATACACAGATATATAGCCACATATATGCATCTATATATACGCGTATACGTGCTGGTATACTCTAGTAAAATCATTTCGAAATATAAAACGTAGTTTGTGTCCAACCTTCACGTAATTACTACTAATTTGTTCTATGTGCGATTCACTTCACTTGTTCCATTCAAAGTGTCAAAGGAAAAACCAAAATATTGACTAAAGAAAACTGCATGTTTGTCTAGATAATCTCAAAATAACGAAGCAAAACAAATCAGAGATGTAGAATGTGTAGATCAAGCCAATGAACTGATGCGAGCACCTTCACAGCTGCTAGTGGGCACTGTGTTATCAGCTGTGAAGGAGCGCGAATATATTAAAAAATTCCATTAATCTTAAACTTATAATTCTAATCATTTTTTTTTATCTATAAAATATTTAAGAACTAGAAGGAGGAACATGTAGGTTGATATATGTAAGAGGAACAAGGACTATGGAAGTAGTTTCGTTAAGTCTTTCGGTTTTGTTGTAAGTTTATGTATTTGTATAACAGATATTTATTTAGTTGACTAAACTATGATAATTTATTATATATTAAGGTAATATAACGGTTTATACAGTTTCATTTTATACTAGAAAACCAAATTCGAAACCATGAACATTGAACATACATTATCCTGCTGTAGTTAAAGTAAATTGCTTCCTGTAATGAGCTTCGCGAATGTTGTTTGCGAAATAAGTTTGCATAGATATTAGGGATCTTAAGCACTGTTGTCAAGAGTCTACAGAATGAGAAGAGATTAAAGAGTTTATTTGAAAATTATATTTTTTTTTTCAATCAGTTAGAAAAAGCACTACTGGCATCGTGATTCATAATATTGAGAAAAGAGCAAGATCCAGTGTCCTGTGTCTCTGCTTGCCGTGGTAATAGCATGCGTTTCTCTTATATAGTTGTCACGAAAAGCTTCTTGATTGTCCGTGTGGATTCAGCAACAAGCATTGATTAGATTTCATAAACGACGAAAAGTCGTATACAACGGAAGTGATTGGCTAAAATTTACCGCCGAGCGTCATCCAATGAAAATATTCTTTTTGAATCGACGACATATTTTGTATTTATTTTTTTTTATCATCCGACACTGGAAACTAAAGGCCCAACCATAATAGAATTAAGTGTAAGCCCAGCTTATTGAAAAGTATGATTACCCTCTGCAATGAGTATGTCATTACTATACTGGAATTACACCCCGTTTTATTGAATTTTCATAGGCTTAAGTGGGCATAAGAAAACTCCCAAAGCAATGAGACATATGACGTGGAATTTTGAACCCAAATGAAGACAAACCGAATGTAAGCAGATAATCCAAAGCTAAAGAAAACGTGAGGTCCATACATGAACGTCGACTGCGAAGCTCATTTTATTATGAGTTTTTGCAAGCGGATAAAGGCATCTCAGGAGCGCAACTAATGCGTTGGAGCCAAGCATTGAACGAAAGACGACCACAATAAGAGCAAAAACAAGGCAATGCGATAACGTTTGACTACATGTTGCTCGGGTCGTTAAAACCTACCTGGAAACCCGCTGTATTTCCCAGACATCGCACTTTCAATTACTACTACTATTACCGGCCATTTAGAACTCCGAAGTTAAGAGCTTCGTTGATTACAATCCGCCAAACCTCCTTGTCATGAATATGTTCTTCGCACGTTTTGCTGTTCTGATCTGCCACTTCTGAGTCCATCCTTCCACATATGGCACGGTCTTCCTAGCGATGTATTTCCCTCGGGTTTTTCACTCATCATTGTCTTGACTGTTCGTCTATTGTCAATTCGTTCAATGTGCCCTGCCCATCTTAGTCTTTGCGATTTTATTACTCGGACAGTGCTTGGGGCTGAAAGTAATGGTAATTCACTAAATTCACTTAAGTTCATGGTGTGGTTTTGACATATGGTTAAACCTTCTGCTACATTTACTATCCCGGGATCTTACACTCGCCTAATTTGGCCAGACGAATCAGGAGTGGTTTTAGACTGCATAATAAAATCTCAAAACTCGTCATCTCTTCTCCATTCCGCGGGACTATTGAACCCCAGCTTAAGATTTGTTTCACTTCGAACATTCGATTGCAGTCATTTCAGTTTCATCTCAATTGTAGTCAACTGAATGAGAGGTCTACAGCTGTAGAGTTGGACTTCCAAAAGGTGAAGGGAACCCCTGTATAGAAGGGTGAATTTCTGAGTTCCAAACCCTTTTTTTTTTTATTTTTGTTTTTTTTTTTTTTAGAATTTATTAAACTCCTCTAGTCTTTATTATTTTTTCTTAGTTTTATTGTACTTTACTTGAATATTACAATGTTCGATTAAGATTAAGTTGTATTTTCCAACAAAAAATAAAAATTCAAATTGTAAATGCGGAAGGTTGCTCCCATTAGTCTCTTATTTCATTGATTAAGTTTAGAAGTTAATGTTAAATTTATTTTTATTTGTGTAAAGAAAAGCGAAAGTGCAATAATAGATTGTATCTGTACGGAAGAGGGCCAGCCATTGGACGCATTTAAAAAAATAAATAATTAAAATTTGGTTGAATGTACATAATCCAATCTTTGTTTCCTGATTTGCTACTTGATTGTTGCTGCAATTGATATTAAGTACAAAGGTGTGAAGGGGAATCGGAATACGCATATAAAATAATCACATAAATGTAAAGTACCTGTTGTTAAACCTAAAGAAGTAAGCAAAGGAAATGTATACAACAACAAAAAAACAAAGACTTTGTGTTACTTTTTATTTTTACTTGTGCCCACGTGAAGGTATTTCGCTACATCCTTGTTATGCTTTTTCGTTACTCGAACAAAATGTTAAACTGAAAGGACATTCAGTAGCAAAGGCATGTGAATTACAAGTAGTTGTACATGAGAATATGGGATATTTAAATATGTTTTGATGTCAAAATGTCTAGAGAAATGTGAACATTTTTTTGAGAATAAATCTTAATAAATGTATTAATGTCATTGTGGGTAACAATTGTTTCTTCTAATTACAGTATTTTTCTAGGCAATCGCTGTCACCACTCATCCATATAAATATAAACCACAAGAGGTTTTGCTTAAGGAAAGAACAATTTTATTAATCATTCATATAGTCCTTGTTATTTTGTAAAGAAAAATTTCATTTGCTACATATTTCTTCGAAAAGAAGCAAATAAATTGTCCTACACAATATGAATATTATTTTACTTACTCGGGCGGTCGTTTGATCGACCCCAACATAAACAGAAAAAAAGACTATCTAGAGCAGAGGTTCCCAAACTTTTTTTTGTCATAGACCACTTTCAAAATTAACCTGATTTCGGTGGACTCCGTGCTGCTACATTTTTACCATATTTTCAAAACTCGACAAAAAATGTGAAGATTGGATCTAACGATAGAAGTTTGCATCGCGGCTGAGTTCCAACCCTAAATTCGGAGTGGTAAAAATAAGAAGAAAACTAGTATATTTTCTTATGTTCTATTTATTAAAATATAGGGTGCGCCATCTCATATGGGTCGATGTAAACTTCGAATAAATTCAACAATTGTCAACCGATTTTCATATGTCATAGTATTTTGGAAACGTAATTTCAGTACAATTTTAATCATGAACGCTTCACACCAAAAGAACGCGCGGCAATAATTTCAATATTCATTAAAAATGAACGCTCGATTGTGTTAACTCAACGTGCGTATCGTGCAAAATATCGTGATCGTGTTGCGCCCAAAAAAGATCGTCGTTGGGCCCCGAATTTTTTTCTCGTGAGCAAACTCCTCTATTCAGTCTGTGAAGGCCAGTGTTCAAGAAAACCCAAGTTTGTCATATCAGCGCCGTTCGCAGCAGTTAGGCATCAGCGCTTGGCATACCCACAAAATGTCGTTGCAATGATTAATGCTGAGCCGGAGTTCTGGCAGCAAATTTTTATGACCGATGAGGCACATTTTACTCTCTCTGGCTAAGTTAATAAAAAAAATTGTCGCTTCTATAATCCGAACCCGAAAATCCTCACATTATTCACGAAGAGCCGCTATACGATAAAAAAGTTACTGTTTTGGCCGATGTATGCGCTAAAACCATCATTGGAACGTATTTCTTCAAAGTTGGCGATACAGTGGATGGCGATCGATATCGGTGAATGTTGGCCCATTATGTGGTCCCAGAAATGCGTAAAAAAGACTTATTTCACTTTTGGTTTCAACAAGACGGCGCGACATGCCATACAATGAACATACGGGAACAAAACAATGAACCCTTTGCGTAAGAAGTTCCCTGGAAGATTGGTGTCAAAAAAGGGCGATTTTGGAAATCCCGGATTTGACTCCTCCAAACCTTTTTCTTTTAGGATACTTGAAAATCAAGATGTTTGCTAACGGTCCGAAGATAATAGAACAGCTCGAAAGAAACATTCGTGTGGAAATCGCAGAAATTTCGACCGAAATGCTCGAAAATGTCATGGAGAATGCGCGAAAACAAGCCCATTTTTGCATCGGCAACAAAGGCGGTCATTTAATTGATATTGGTTTCAAAAATTAATCAAAATAAATTGTTTTTGAATTTCCAAAATCGGTTTAGAATTCTTGAAGTTATTCGAAATTTACATCGACCCATATGAGATGGCAAAACCTGTACTATAATACGATAAAAGACTTCATAGAGCTAAATTTATATATTAATAACGCATCGTAACTTAAACGACACTAAAACTTTTTTCGACAAGTTATGACGAGGGAAGATCAAAAGTTTCCTCGCAATTTCCCACAGCTCAAGATATTTTTCGGGTATTTCTGGTTGCAACCAAAATGTTTGATATCTTTTTTTAAATTTCACCTTCAGCTCCTCATTGGTGCTAAACTCGAGTAGCTTCTCTTTTAATACCACATTCGACACTTTCGTTTCATCAAATAGATTTACATGGTGGTATTTCCGTCGTGAGATTATCTTGAAAACTGTTTTTGAAGTCATCATGCAGGGCATTTAAATGCTGAACGTATGTGAATGTCCACATCAAGACGTTCTACCTGTGATAAGTTTGGAAACTGGGAGAATTCGCGCCGATTAATATTTTGCTTCATAAATATCAATTTTCCAAGAAAAGCCGAAATTACATCTTGTTTTTATTAAATTTAGGCTGTCCCCTTGTAACTGCAAGTTAATGTCATTATAATGACAGATATATCTGTGAAATAGGCGATATCTGTTTTCAATTTGATCAGGATTTCTTTTAAATCTGGATATCTACTTTCCAGAATCTCTAAGACTGATTCAAAAATCATGCACCTTTCGACAACCAGCGTACTTCAGTATGTAAGAGTAATCGTTGGAAGTCTTCATCATTTTCGCCGCACAATTGTACAAATAATCGGGTATTCAACGCATTGCTTCTTATTTTATTAACTGCTTTAATTACAAATTGAAGCAATTGTTGCAATCTATCACTCAAATTTTTCGTGTTGTCGATGGATGACGCAGCGAATTGCAGTTACTTCTGATATTATTCCTTTAAGATGGCTTATAAATCCACGATATCGCCCGAACATGGCAGGAGCTTCATCTGCTGCCACCAAATGATGTTTGTAAATGGAATCGATTTTTCCTTAAAAAAATCACTCAGACATTAAATATTGATTCGCCCTTAGTATCCGCCTCTAAAGTTTTCGCGAACAGCAGCTCTTCACGGATTTCTTCGTCCATAACAAATCGAACATGTGCATACTGTGCACGGTGGGGTTCTGTGTATATTTTTCCTTCAATGTTTGAAAATCTTTGCCTATTTTATCAGAATGACATTTTCTTAGATGATCTTCGAGCTTCGATAGTTTCATAGAGTCATAGGCAATCGTTTGTCTGCCTTTGATGGAAGAGAGCCAGATTTCAAATAATCAACACTGTACTGTCGACATTTTTTCTTAGATTCAGCCATGTTTCATATCGGTTACCTACCCGTAAAGAAAAAAAAAAGTTGGTTTTAGTAATCATAAGGCGATTTTAACAGGATATGGCTTTTTTAACAAACCCATAAAGAGGTTCTCACAAAACGGCTGGAACTATTTTAATGTAATATACAATAATATTTTTTAATTAATTATTATATATTTTGGTACATTTCTGTTAATTCGAGAGCAAATACCTACATACATATGTATGTACTTTTAAAGAATATTTCGACATTATAACTTCTCTAATAGAAGCATGCACAACAAATGTACAAATAGGCAGGTACTTACCTGTTCCGCCACTGGCAAACACTGACATCGATTCACTCACACTTATCTTTTCAAAATTCAGGAAACAAATTAGCGTTTGTCCTTGGCAGCATTTCTATTTATATTGATGAGCAATCAGACAAGTTCATGCAAGATTGCAAGTCGTATTTCGCCCCTTTGCATGTCTGAACAAGCATTGCGGGCGGGATGGCGGCGCTTTACAAGTCTCGACACGCGTTGCACTGATTATCAAATATATGTACAATACAAGTTTATACAAGTAACAGTCGCTGATCTTCTTAAAAAAACGAATTCATGCTACAAAAAAACAGGTTATCTGATCCATATACCAGCCTAACCGAAGATATGGTTCTTTACTATCAAAACCAGATAAATGTTAGTGGACCCCCTTTTTTTTTCATGACAACGTAGACCCCCGTGGAGTCTCCCGTGAACCCCTGCACCTGGACCACTTTGGGAATCACTGATCTAGAGAAAACAAATATTGGTTGTATGAACTCATTTTAAAGGATTTATAAAATATAGCGCTGCTAGTGCTATACGAATCCGACTATACTGTAACTGCGTCATATAAGAGCTTCAATATTTGGCTTCAGCTTGTAGCATGTATCCATTTGTCATTGTGTGAACAACATTTTTGTCGAAATACGTGCCAAGAAAAGAGCATTTGTGGGTTTTATTGTAGTTCCTTAACTCGAAGAAAAGTCATGGCTTGCTAATGGAAACTTTTGGTGATAATACTCCATCGATTGCGACCTGCGAGTTCTAGTTTCTTCGCTTTAAAAGGCGTGATTTTGACACGGAAGACAGACAACATCCGGCATATCCAAGAAAAAAAATTAGGTGCGCAACTAAGGTCGCTCTGTTTTTCTGATGAAAATGCAAGTTTATTGTGAAAAGCGGTTACAAGTGAATCATTCAAAGTATTGCCTATTGCTAGCGATAACTTTTTTCCATCTTTCTGGCAGAGCTCGCATACCGTCACGGTAGAAGTGTTCGTCTTTTGAGGCTACCCACGAATCAAGACATTTTGAGATGTCTTCATATGAATGGGACTGCTGATCAGCCAGACCATGTGCCATCGAACGGAACAAGTGATAATCGGACGCCGCAATATCTGTGGAATATGGCGGGTGGGGTAGGACTTCCCATTTGAGTGTTTCTAAGTAGGTTTTGGCAACGTGAGGCCGAGAGTTGTCAGACATTTCCACACAACCAAAAGTATATGACGCAAAAACAAAATCACTAATGTGTCAAAGCGGTATGTTTAAGCTTGGTTCATGACGTTTTGGATACGTCATAATTGGCCAACACTTTCTACTGGAGCCATCTCTTGATAAACAGCGAGAACTTAGTTGCACACCTAAGTAATAGTTTGCAAAATCGTTAAAAGTTGACCAAGAAACAAATTCCAGACAGTTGAAGGCATTCGGAACGATTCAAAAGCAAGAGAATTGGGTACCATACGAGTAAAAGTCGAGAGACTTTATGGTTGCTTAATCGCCATAAAATAAAAGTCTATTTTGCATCGCATTATTACTGGGGACGAAAAGTGGATCTTTTATGATAATCCCAAGCACAGAAAATTATACATCAAAACTGGACAATCAGCCAAATTCCCATGCTGCGTAATGTGTATTTGGTGGGGTCAGAAGGGAATGAGAATGGTCTATTATAAGCTGCTGATGTGTTGTGAAAACATCGACGGACCTCTTTACCTTTAATCAAAAATTCGATTGATTCGTTCGTAGGCTCAAAAAGTGAGGAGGATATGAGAAAGATAGGAAAAAGTCATAGCTGGTGATGGACAATAATTTGATTAAATTATTTGTCATCCATTTTATTAAAATAAAAGAGAAAATGTCAGTGACGACTGGAAAATTACCGTTCACAAAGCCGTTCAGCTCAAGCCGAGACATTTGGCTGAGGGACAATCTTCGGTGAGCCATCTAACATGGACGGTGTATTAAAGCAACACAGCTAGAAGCAAAATAAAACAACAACGACCAAAATATCAACGGTAAGAAAAATCTAAATGGGGTTTTGTAACATCGATAAAAGTAGTGTTGATCTTAAAGCGACATCACACTGCCCAGGAAACAAGAGAAATATAATTTCTTCTTTTTATAAACACATCGCTTATAAGCGAAGTGCAAATAGCGTGGCTTACAATAACTAGAGCTGTCCCTCGACGGGTAAAAGGTTGAGTAGAGATTGACAACTTGGAAATTATTACTCCGACACGACCATACTCCAGGGTCGAAGCCAACAAAAGTTAGAACCCCGACTGCTGTTTTCACCCAAATGGACTTGGCCTCAAGCTACTTTCCAGAATTGGGTTCTTACCCAAAAGGAATTGACTGGATACGGTCAGCGCGACAGTGTCCACAAGACGGCTAAGGTGCCACTACGGACAAGCTTTGGAAATATGCTTATATCACACAAGTTCACAAAAAAGGACTGAAAAATGATGTGTCCAACTATCATCCCATTGCCAAGCTCTCATGCATACCCAAAATTTTCGAGAGCATCGTGTATGACGCACTTTCTTTCTTTCACTGCAAACCCATATTTTCTCCTAACCAACATGGGTTCCCGAAAGGTCGATCGACAACCGCTAATCTAGTCGCGTTTGTTTCATAATGTTTGTGTGCACTCAGAGCTGACAAAGAACTAAACGTTGTCGCTAATGACTTTAGCAAAAGCCTTTGATAAAATATCTCACCAAATTATTCTCCTCAAGCTCACTGCCCTCGGTTTCTCTCCGAGATCGTCAATATAACGCTATCTTCAAATCTTCTATCTCTGATCCAATTAATGCTACCTCCGGTGTCCCACAAGGTAGTCATCTCGGCCCATTGATATTTATTCTAACCATTAATGTTGTTGACAGCGTTATTCTGAACTCTCAGCTCTCCACATACATATGCCGATGATATGAAAATATTTAAACACATATCTTCCCTTGTTGACTCCTGCTCTCTCCAATTGGACCTTAACAGGTTTACTACCATCTCGAGATCAATTTCAGTAAATGCCAAGCCATCAGTTACTCCCGCAAGCTCTCTTCCTCACAACCCAGAGCCTACATTCGTAATGAAACCGTTCTCCCTTGGATGAGCTAGGGGTTATTTGTGACCGTGAACTCAATTTACGCCTCCATATCCATGTAGGGAATACATTACATGCACCTACTATACCACATATCAACACTACGATTAGCCAACCAATGACCATAATCAGCCAAGCAAAACCAAACAAACCGAGTCGGTCGAATGAGTACTCGTACAATGCTGATGATGCGCTTGTGCCTTTGACCGATTGCACAGTGCATTGAACTAATTATTCAAAATAGCTGATCTACGAGTATGGTTATGGGAATTTCGTAAGGCATATACGTGATAGAGGGGATCAATTCGAACAAACCAATATAAAAGGAAAGGATTGAAAGGAAGGAGCAGCAGTAAATGCCTCACACGTTATAAATAAATAAATAAATAAAAATAACGTGTAGTCTTTTACTCTCCGCGAGGCACTCTTCTCCCTGTCATTTAAAGGGAAAGCACGGTATCTTAAGCAAAACACCGACAACATTATCAAACGTCTGCCCTCGGTTTCGTGAAACGTTGATTCAAAGAATTCTCAAATCCTTACGTCTTCTCGAATATGCTAGCCAAGTCTGGTCCCCCTCTTACGAATCCCATATTACGCGTATTGAAGCCATTCAACGTAGGTTTATCCGTTTTGCTCTTCGTGGCCTTCCCTGGGCTGACCCCCTTAATTTACCATCTTATACGGATCGCCTAAAATTATCCAACCCCTTAAAGAACGACGCAATGATGCATATATTCTATTTGTTCGAGACCTTCTCAGCTGTAACATTGGCAGCCCCACATTATTGCACATAACACCTTAACACCAACACACGTAACCTTCGGTCCAGTCCCTTTTTCCGTAAAAATTATGGCCACCACGAGCCAATATCCAGAATGCTGCTAACATTCATTGGATGCATGTGTTGCGAGCAGCCATCATCTACCGGAAGCCCGTGAAAAAGCTTACGCTGCAAATTCGGTGTGAGCAATTGGTTTCCTGCACAAAGCAGATTAGCGGATAATCTAGTTCTAAGTTAGAAGCGGATGAATAAAGTCGAATTTTGTCATCATAATCAAACGCGTTTAAATTTGTAGGTCGAACAGTTGGGGGAAGCTCTGCTTCTCCGTTCGCGATTTTTTTTTTTGGATTCCCCTTATAGGGATCCTTTAACTATGACTTCTGATGCCACGACCTATCTATTGCTATAACACCAGTCCATAAAATATGCATTAGGCGCGTATGTACATGTACTCGTACAGCTTATTTTTGTCAGGCGACTAGCTTGTGCAACACAAAACTTAAGGCCCAGAGGGTAAGGGTTAGCTACCAAATTACACTACCTAACACGAGTCATCTCGCAAATGGGTTTACGATTGACGCGAACAACAGACACCGCAACTTCATCCAAGGCAAACATGTTAACCTTACATTTCAGACTACCCATCAGGTGAGGAGAAATACAGCAAATAATTGTTTCTCATGAATCTCAGACTCATATACTAAGTCACAACTACGTTTCAAGGTTTACTTACCTTTTCTTTTTTTAATTCGTGCACGTTCAAGAGTGTACACTCTTATGGTGTTTGTCACACAACCTGGACGGGGTGCAAATGGTTTGTGTCGAAGATGTTCATTCACTACTCTTCGGGGGTGGTTGTCCTAGATAGAATTTGAGCCATTCGACTTAATTTGCGTTCGTTGTATTGTAGTTCACAGTAACTCTTCTGTTTCCATGCCATCAAAGTGTTAAATGCACACATAGAGTATGGATTTTGAAGTAATCTTATGCTGCGAATGTTATGCCTTCATCAGCACTTTTTGATCATCTCTCATCCACAACTTATGTTGTTATGTACGCTGGGTACGGTTGTACTCTGGGTGAGTGTTGAAAACTCTTCCAGCTATGGACATACATACATATATCTTCTCATCAATTCTCTGTTAACACATGTGAGGCCAAAGACTGAACATGAATTTTTTTCTCTCGAATCGGCCAACGGCCTCTTCATCCAGGCTTTTGCGACGTAGAAGCAAACTCTCATAAAATATTTTTATTTATTATTATTATTATTATTTATTTATATTAACAAATAATAAATTACATATTAATATTTAAGTTACAGCACTAGCTACCAGGGCTTTCGGCTATACTAAAACAAAAAATAGCTATATCTTATCAGTTAATTTTAATGAGGAGAAGAGGGTGAAGACTAATTTGATGTTGGATTCTGAAGGGTCGGAAAGTAGTTGGGAAAGTTGGGAGTGGGGAGAGAAATGGTGAAGTTTGGTTTGGATGGTGGTACACTCGAAGACTAGGTGTCAATATAGTGTCGGAATTGCATAAGTAGCATGGTGGGCGGGTGCTTTTGGTGAAGAGATGTCCATGGGTCCATGGGTTAACATAGTGTGGCCTAAACGAAGGCGTATATAGACTTTGATAATGTTTGCTGGGATATCGTTCGGGTAAAAGGCCGGCAAACCTTTGGGATTCAGAAGTTTGTAGTGATGTTCGTAGGTCGACCCGTATTCTTTCCATTTCTCTTGTTCATACACTCGAATGCGCTTCTTTAAATCCTTGTTATTAAAGGGAGAATGCAGTAAAAGTGGTTCGTTGATAGCATTTTTGGCCATTGTATCAGCGTGTTCATTCCCCTTTATGCCCACGTGCCCAGGGACCCACAGTAGTGAAAAGATTTTATATAATTGAACATTTTGGGCCCAATTTTCCATTCGATTAACTTGTTAAGTATAATGTGTGCAGCAATTCTGTCGAAAGCCTTCTCGAAATCTATAGAGAGAATGGTGACATGGTTCTTGGATCTAAGGGATGTGGATATATAATGGTCAAAATGTAATAGGGAATCTAAGGCACATAAACCGGGCCGGAAGGCTGTCTGACTGCTATCTAAGAGATCATTGAATTCTAAAAACCAGCTGAGCCTCTTTGCAACGATTTTTTCTAATATTTTGGCGGCCGAGGGGAGGAGGGAAATCGGGCGGTATCCACTCACTCCCGTGAGATTGTTGCCAGGTTTGGGTATGAGGAGGACTGTGGATGTTTTCCAGCTTTGTGGGATGGTACCTTGGGTGAAGAGCTCATTGTATGTATAATGTTAGTAGACGTGCTTTGCAATTATTTGAGCAATTTCTGAGCATGAAGTAGGTGATTCCATCGTACCCTGGTGCCTTACCTTTTGAGGCTGAGAGAGTCAAATTCTTTTTTTGTGATAAGGTGTTCAATGAGGATAGCTGAAAAAGAATAGTTTTGGGGAAAGTGTCTAAGTTTGTTTACAAAATTTTTTTGGTGTAGAAATTCTGGAGAAAAACGGGGGTCGCCTGAGTAGTTGGACCATGTCTTAGCGAAAAGTTCAGCGATTTGAGCTGGAGAGGATAAAATTTGTTCCCCGTGGAGGATAGATGCAGGCGGGGCAGAATATTCCCCAGTCAGTGTTTTTACATCCGACCAAAGCTTTTTGGAAGAAGATTGGGGATTGATATTTGCTGTGAATTTCTCAAAGCATTCTTTTTTGGCAGATTTCGCGGCTTTTCGGAAAGCCGCATTCGCTTTGCGATATACTATCAAATTTTTATCGATCGAATTTCTTGAAATTTTTTGAAATTCTTCCAACAGCTTTCATTTTGAACAGTTTGATTGTACGAAGGACTTGTAATTCTTTATTCCTCCAGGGGGCTGTTGGATGTCTTGAGGAATTGGCTCCGAAACGAATAGCTTTTTGGATTGTTGCTGCGTCTTTGTTTACGTTTACTGAAAGCGGTCTTTGATTTAAATAGATGTTGGTATAAGTTTGGAAAGAATCCCAGTCGGCTCTGTCAGTAATGTATTTCGGTAGGCGTCGTTTGTTCCGTATTTGGATGTGGAGAGGGATTTTAATGATAATTGGGAAGTGGTCGCTACCGTGAAGATCTGGGAGTACTGACCATGTTATTTTGGGGACAATTTGGGGGGAAGCTAATGAGAGATCAATGTGTGTAAACGTCTTATGGGTGGAAAAATGAGTTGGTTGTCCGGTATTTAGAATCATAAGATTTGAATTAAGTAAAAAATCCTATAATTTTCCCTCTTTTATTGTTGGTTGCCGAACCCCATAAAGGGCTCCATGCATTAAAATACCCCCGTCAGGAGGATGTGGCCATCGAAAGGACTAATGATGTTTTGTATGTCTTCTGAGGTAAAATTTTGTTGGGGGTGAATGTAAAGGGATATAATAGTAAGTTTGAACTTCATTTGAAATTCAACAGCTACAAAAGGAAATGGAAAGGAGCCATTGACTTGCTGTATTTTGTGTGGTATTGACTTGTGTACCAGTAAACCAGTACCCTGTTTGGCCGAGTCATTTATGTTAGTGTATGCTTGATATCTCTTAAAGGGGATAGAGGTGATGGAGCATGGTAAATGGGTTTCTTGAAGAGAAATGATTGAAGGAGATTTTTCATAAATTAAGGCTTGAAGTTCATGTAAATTATTGTAATAGCCGTTCAGATTCCATTGCAGAACCGTAAGTACAGCTTTATGGGCAGAAGAGGACTTTTGTACAATATAATTCTGGTTATATTGTGACAAGTCGGAGTTGGCGGGATTTGGGGTGTTAAAGTCGTGATCCCGCCGACCAGCTGTTAGAGCATGCCGGCTCGTACAAGGGTCAGCATGGTCCAATAGCAGGGCGGCGGGATCTTCATTTATGGGAGATAGATTGCAATTAGTTGGAGTCGTCATCATCTAGTGTGGGAGAAGATAGATAATACTGTTTGTTACTAATTAAAGAATGGGTTATGGTAGAGATTGGTGAAGAGCTTACTTGTGTAGTCATGTTAGTAGGAGTTGAGGGATTTGTTGATAGTGTTGATTTTAACAGATTCATTGTTGTATGAGGGAAGTTGTTGAGAGTGGCCTGATTGGAAGAATTTTCGGGCAGAGGTTGTAATTTTTTAGCATGGGAAATTGGTGTAATAACGGAGTCATCGGCTGAAGAGTTTGATGTAGTTGCGGACGGGGTGTTATTGATTTTATTTTTGAGGCTGGTAAAGGGATTTTGCTCATGTGCTGTGGACGTGTTAATTACAGGTGTTGTATTTTTATAATTTGAAGTAGGTAAAGTGGACACAATGTCGTGTTCGTTGCTGTCAGAGGAAGTTGTATTATTATGTGCTTGTTTTGTAGCGGTAGAAGTAGATGGGATTTGTTGTGTATCATTTTTGACTGCGTTTGCGTAGTTCGCTGTAATAATTGGATTTTGCGTTTTATAGATTTTACGTGCTTCACTAATGCTGCATTTTTTTATTGTCTTTATTTTCAGAATATCTTTCGCTTGTAGATAGCGAGGGCATGTTCTTGAGGAAGAGGGGTGTTCTTCCATGCAATTAGCACATGATATGCGCGTGCATTTTTCGGATGGATGAGGAGGGAGGTTGCATGTAGCACATGTGTTTGGGTTTTGACACCGTTTTGTAGTATGGCCTAGCCGTTGGCAATTTCGGCACCGCATCGCGTTAGGGAAATATTCTGAGGCCTTGACATTAAACCAACCAATGTTAAGGGAATTGGGAGGATGGTAAAGACCGAATGTGAAAAGCATGAGCCCCGTGGTTCTTAAGTTATCTTTTTCTTGTTTTTTAAACTTATAGACATCGATTACACCCTGGGATCTCATTTCTTTAACGATTTCTTCCTCATTGATATTTATTTAGCAAGGTGCATAAACAATGCCTTTGCAAGAATTAAGGGAAGGATGTAATTTTACCGAGATTGGACAGAGATTAGAGAGTTTTTTTTGCTAAAAACAAGTCAGCTATTTTCTGAGATTTGACGAGGATAAGTAAATTACCGTCCCGTAACTGTGATATATGTTCATAGGATGAACTAATGTTATCTATTAATAAGGCAATAAGGTAATTTCACTAGGGGTTGGCGAGAGACATTTTTTTCCTTTTTTCTTTATGATATCAGGCGTATCAGGGTCGAGAAGTTTAAAGTAATTGCCCGGAGGCACACGTGGCCGTGAGGCCATGACTAATAATGTATATTTTTGTCACACTCACTCACGAATACTAAGATAAAAGAGAGGTTTTGGCGGGAAAAATTGGGAAATAATTAACGAGCTGAAAAAACTATCACGTCTGTACGGTTTGAGTGCCAGCCAATGACTGAAATATTTTTAAAATTTTGTTCGCGTTCATATCTAAAGTCATCCATGGATTTTTGGGACGCTGAAGGATAATTATGGTGGAATATTTGGAAAAGGGAGCCAGTTCTTTGTCAGTAAAGAAAAAAGACGCGGTAAACTGCGAGCTGGGGTGCTGTTTTGGCAAGACGACGCACCAGCTCATAAAGCTGTAGTTGTGATGGCTGCCATTCAAGAAAAGGGATTCGAACTGCTCGAATCCCTATTCGCCGGATCTAGCTCCCACTGACTTCTGTCTTTTTCCTTGGCTCAACATATCAACATATCCAACAAATTTGAAGACAATAGCGAAGTTATGGAAGTTGCTGAGGCGTTTTGAGAGGGTCAAGAAAGGAATCCTAGGTTTAAAACAAAAGATGGGCTAAATACATATGTTGAATGGTTAGGAGACTATATCTTCTTCTTTTCCTTTTTATCCCGGCGTCGTTATGGTCAGAAGTGTAGGACCATAACCTTTCCACTTAACTGCATTCCTACTGGTCAGCTTGTGGGGTCCGCCGGTTTGACCTCAGAAAGTAGCGGCAGGCTTCCCGGTTTGGGATTACTTCATCGCTGAGGCCAATCAAATGCTGGTGTTTTTGCATTTGTTTGCACCAATTGTTTTTCGACCTGCCTTTTTTGCGTGTTGAAATTGGAACGTTGATTGATAACGCCTTTTGGACGGGATTCAAAGGATCTCTCCTTTGAACATGGCAATACCAACTGAGTCGGTCGCGCTCTATCTTTCTTGTGATGGTTTCTTTTACGTGGAGGCTTCCTCGGATCTTTGAAAACTTCTAATTCTGTCACGCTTTGTTACTCCCGCTCTCATGCGAAGCATCTTCATCTCAGCTGCCGTTAATTTGCTCTCACACTTTTTGTGCATTGTCCAGCATTGTGAACCGTATGTGAGCGCCGGACGTACAACTGAAGTGTAGAGCCTTCCTTTCAGCTTAGGCATTTTTCGATCACAGAAGATGGCGGAGTTTTACCGCCAATTCATCCACCCTACGCTTACGCGATGTTTGATGTCGTCATCACAAGTTGCTTCTTTATTAATCATAGATCCCAGATATTTAAACTTTTCACACTTGGGAAGCACTCTTCCATTCAAGTAAATGTCTGGAATATGCTGATGAGGGTCAGAGAACGGGCAGCACAGATACTCTGTCTTCTTTGAACTAATACGATACCCGTGTCCCTCAAAAATGTCCACCCACACATCAAGTGCTCGTTGTAGGGACGCCTGATCATCACTTATAATGGCTCCATCGTCAGCAAAGAATAGCTGGTGCACATTGGGGTCCGTCACTTTTCCTTCAAACAAGCAATCAAGGACTGCTATAAAGAGCAGTGGGCTGAGGACGCTCCCTTGGTGTACACCGCATTTGATTGCGATCTCTTCGGTGACTCCTGCGGTGCATCTTACTCTTGTCGTTGCTCTCTTATACATGTCCATGATCACTCGCACGTAGGTTTCTGGAACTCCTTTTTGTCTTAGCGCTACCCATAAAAGATCTCTTGGTTGCCGGTCAAAGGCCTTCTCGAAATCAACCAACTCCATATACAAGTCCTTCGAAGAATCACGATGCTTTTCCATCATGACCCTTATACTTTGGATTGCATCTGTCGTTGATTTACCCGGGACAAACCCGCACTGGTCATCAGATAGTCGTATTATTTTTCGTAGTCGGCTATCTAATACCCGTTCAACGATCTTCATGGTGTGCGACATCGGCTTGACAGAACGGTAGTTATCACAATTTCGCGTATCACCCTTTCCTTTGTGCAAAGGAAGAAGATAGCTTTCCCTCCATTGATTAGGCATAGTGTCGCCTCTCATAAGTTTGGAGATAAGAACCATGAGCCATCTAGACCCGATGTCTCCCATCTTTTTCCAGAACTCAGAGGGTATCCCGTCCGGCCCAACAGCTTTTCTTTTCTTGGAATTTTTAACCGCGAACTTCTTCGACTGTGATGTCGGATATTTCGGCATGATTCGCGGCGGCTCTTGGAAAGTACACTCGGGGAAACTGTTCGTTCAGAAGTTCCTCGCAATACTGTCGCCATCTGTGGAGAATTTTTTCGTCTTCCACAAGGAGTTGGCCTTCAGCATTGTTAATAAACTTTGGGAAACGAATCTCCTAAGCATTTCTTCTTCTATGGGCGGCTATCTTAAAGATATGTATTTGCTCCTTTGTTCAAATTGCTTTGTCGAAGCTCCTGGGTAGCCTGGTTCCTGTCAGACGCGGAAGACGATATTTCTTCCAACTCCTGCTAGAGGCCTTCCATGCTTTTTTTCGCGATACCTAATAATAAGAGCACTTTGACCAAGCTTGGAAAGCCGTTTTCTTTTCGTGTACCACTGCTTTGGCTTCGTCTGTCCACCACCAGGTTTCTTTTGCGTGTTGGCAGGGGCCAGATGTTCCGAGCAGTGATTTGGCTTTCTCCAGGCCAGATTGTTGTTGGGAATCCCACATGTCTTGTGCTCTGCACTCCTCATTACCGACCTCATCGATAATGGAAAAGAGGTAGTTTTTCATGTTTGTAATAAAAGCTTCGCCTTTTCCTTTATCCAGCTTATACCACTTGATTCTCTCATACACCTTCGTTTGCTGCTTTGACTTCTTACTCGCCTCCATAAAAAAATTCAGTCAGGAGGAGACGGTGTTGAGGGACGATCGCGTCTCCCAGGATCACTTTGCAATCTTTAACTCGTGGCTTCATGAAACTGGATACCAAATGATAGTCTATTTGAGTTTAATTTCCGCCGCTGCTATAAGTGATCAGGTGCCGGCTTTGTTTGACGAACATGGTATTTAGTACTATAAGACCTACGACTTGCACATGTTTAGGATATCTTCACCTGAAGAGTTCCTGGTGCCGTATCCTAGCCCTCCGTAGTAGTCCTCATAGTCTTCGCTTGTCTTCCCGACATGTCCGTTTAAATCTCCCCCAACAAACAAAAGCTCTTCCTTTGGGATGATTTTGACAAGGTTGTGGAAATCTAGCCAGAATGCATCTTTTTCTTTTTGTTCGCATCCTATTTGAGGGGCATATGCGCTTACGATGTTCCACACCTCACCATGCATCACCAATTTGAGAGCCATCAAACGGTCACTGGACTTTGAAATGGTTAAGACGTTGCCAAGTAGCTCTGCCGCAAGGATGATGGCGATTCCGTTTTTTCCTTGTTCCAGTCCATAGTAAAACATCTTGTAGGCTTTTGTTTTAATGTCCAAGAAACGTGCCCGATTACCGGTGTTTCGCCATTTCGTCTCTTGTACGCACAGGATGTCTACTCGCCTTCTAACCATCATTTCTTCAAGCTCATAGCTGCGACCACTCATGCTTCCAACGTTCCAACTCGCGACTCTTCAGTGTGGCTTACGCCGTTGCATTACTTTGCTATCCCCCGGAAATCCTATAGCTCTGACCTGAACATTGCTGCTCGTCCCAGGATCACGACCATTAGTAGTGCCTGGCGGGGTAGTGCTTTTCCTTTTAGCGTTCTTTTCCATAATGCTACGGTTTGACCGTTTTCTTTCTTCTCCTCCTTTTTTTTTGACACATGGGGCATGAGGGCATGCTCCAGATTTTTTTTTTGTGTTTTCTAAATTGCCTAGATGTGATTTTTGTTTACCTTTGTTTTAGTCGCCTTTTACGACAAGCGAGAGGTATCGCTGCAGGGATATTCTTAACCCATTCCTGCACAGGAAGGTTAGGAGACTGTAAAGAAATAAATAATTTTTTTAACTATAATCGCCGTGTTTTATTGTCATTTATCATTACTTTTGGATCACCACGTACATACTAAATACAAGAAGATACGACAAGTCAACGTGAAATGAGCAGTGATGAATGACATGAATGCGGTGAATGATAGTGAAATCGTCCTGAATGCATCTAGTATCATATAGTGTCAGTCTTGTTTGCATGCGATCTAGGGCATGTGCCAAAAACTTCTTATCTCCTAAAATAACGTATATTTTTAACACAAACTAAAAATTAATTTTTTATTTATTTTTTAACAAATGATTAAAGATTTAATAAAGCAAATTGCTTTGGCACTGAGGCTTAACAGGTAAACGGAACTGTACGGTAAACAAGTTTATATATTTAATGATTTATGTACACATTGATGGTTGAGTCAGAAGGAGTTATACGATGCGGTAAGAGAGACAGTAACTTAGATGAACATATCACAAAACTTTAAGTATGTAATCTCCTCAGTTAAACGAGTGTACAGAGTGACTGTACTTCCACTCTATGGTCGTCTAATTTTGATCTTTTCGATGACGTTTTTCTCAACGTCCAGGGCATCAGTGGCACTGATATTATGGTACAAGCCTCGTTCCTTTGCGTTCTGCAGCAAATTAGCCCACGAAGGTACCGACTGAAAAATAGGGAAAATCAAGTTCTTTTTTTTACTTAAAAGAATTGAAAATCTAAGAGCTCACTTCGAGATTTTTGAAATTCCCACAGAGTATAAGGCACTTCTTCGGTCTGGTGAGAGCTACGTTCAGTCGTTGATAGTTGGCTAAGAATCCAACACCCTGCGTGCGTGCGTTGGATATGATAATGACATCCTTTTCGATGCCCTGATACGAATCGACTGTATTCACGAGGACATTCGTCACACCATTGTTCCTAAGAATTTCGAGATATTATCAAAGCTTTTGATCAGAGGAAGGTTAACAAACCTTATCATCGATTCAAGTTTTTCCCGATGCGTAGCGTAGGGTGTGATAATACCGTAGCTGAAAAACTTGTTCGGGATGTGACCGTCCAAGACCTTGGCCAGTTTCGCGACGAATTCAGCCTCGAGACTATTGCTAATCTGTCCCCTGTGACAGTCGTTGTTCTGTCGGTATTCCAAATTAAGTATTGAAAACGGTTTTATGAGCGATTTGAACTCGGACGTATTTGGGGCGCTCTGCAATTGATTTTGGTAAAAGTACAGATTTGGCCATTGGCATATTTCTGGATGCATGCGATACTGAACGCTGAGACTGACGATCGGGCTAGAAGCGTCATTGTCTTTGTTTTCAAGGCATTTTTGGATCCTTGTGAATAATGAATTGCCTAATCCATAGGCTTTGGCTTTCTGTGAACAATGAAATATACGAGTCTACATTGGGACATTAGACGTTAGAATCTCACCTGTGAGAGAACGGTGGCGGGTAGCTGCTGTACATCGCCCACCATTACCAGACTGGTCACACCAAATCGGAGTGGCATTATCGTCCAAGGCTCTATGCATTGTGTTGCCTCGTCAATGATGCATACATCGAAGTAGTCCACGTAGCTGAAATGTTTAACCGTTTTCCTGAATCAGAATAAGGAAAGAAAAATCAACTCACTTGCCCAGCTTAACACAGCTGGTTAGCGTTGTACAGATTATGTTGGCGTTTCCTAGGAACGTACGGAACAGTAGTTTCTCGTCTTCAGCCGTCGGGCGCTGATTCTGTATACTTTTCTTCAAAGCCAAATCCTTTTTCATCTCGACGAGCTCATCTTTACGCACGTCTAGCAAGTTTTGCCTCTGCAACTCTGCTATTCTTGCCTCAAGAGTAATGATCTGTAAATAGATTTGCCAATACATTATCCACGCCCCAGTAAGCTATTCTCATAGGTAACCTCTCGGTTTAGACTGCTCCCAAGTGAGATTTGATCCGGCGATTGACTCGCGCCCTGCATGCGTGCTTGATGTTCACGCTCGATAAGTCGACTGAGGGTTATGTCCTGAACATTTTTGGCAATCTTCTCGATTTTTCCGAACCGAATGACATTGTACTTCGGCGAGAGATTCTTCTGAATCTGATACAGCTGATGACTGATTACATCTACGGCCATATTACTATGGGCACAGATGAGGATTTTCTTGTCTAACAGTCGAACTTCGTCGCCGTAGAGGTATTGCAATGCAAGGTTTGCTATGAGGCGAGATTTCCCCGTTCCAGGTGGACCTTTTATTAACGAAATGTTCGGATTATATCCGGCTATGGACTTGGCATATGTCTTAAGCAATATTTCCTTCTGCTGCTCGTTCAGAGGATCCCAGCCTTTGTACGCTATTTGATTGTGCCAATTCGATGAGACATTGACGATTTTTTCTGGATTCAGGATCATCTCCATAAGAGGTGTTTTGTCAAGCTGGTGGACGGCGTTGAAGGAGCCGAAATATACTCGAAGAGCTTCGATTATTCGACGAATTGTTATCGCTTTGGCTTTCTTGAAGTTCTCTTTGGGAAATACGTTCGGAAGGACCTCGACTGTTATCGAAACAGAGGTATCTGCGTACAAAGAAAAATTAAGTGGATATTACGATAGGATCAGGTTTAATAGCACTCACTGGTCTTGCGCATATTTCCCACATATCCGAAGAAGGAACGCGTTTCCGTGTCGCTCATAACGACTTCGATAAGCACCAAATCAGTCATGGCCAGATCGGATCGGGATATCGATGAACTACCTAAGAGAAAACTACTTCACCCTTCATACCTGACAAAATATTGGACAGAACCTACTTTTAGCCATTAACAGCTCTCTGTCCTTATACGGAGCGATGTAATCAACTCGTATTTTGAATTTCGACTTGAACCGATCCATGGAGTTATCCAAATGCGAGAGGAATTCCTCTTTGAGCAATGGAAAGACGATGCTGTAAGCACATAAAATAACTCGCCTTGGACACACGGATGAGTTGACACTGACTCACCTCTTGTAGGCCTCGATAGAACCAAACTGGTTAAGCATCGGGTAAATCATTTCTCCAAGTCCATCGACGTTGAAACCCTGCATTTTATCTTGCAAATAGATTTGACTCCAAGACAGTACTTTGGTTAGCAGTTCATCCGTATGATCTACAAGTGGAAAACGCCTGCGGATTATAAGCCTGCGCTCGTCGAAGCTTGAGCTTTCCTTTTTGTTGACCGGCCGAGTGCTGGACAAAGGTTCAATGTAGAAAATCTGCGGAGTATCGTTGAAACGAACTTTCTTTTTTGGTTTCGGCTTGACCACGATTGGTTTCTCTACGACTGCCATCTTTTGAAGTTTCTGTCGTGCGTCACCGGTTTCCTTTAAATATTTCTCCATCGCATCGAACGTCAGTTTATTGGTTATGCGGCGTGGTGGCGCTCGTTCCTTTTGCTCCGTTTGAGCATCTAAACTTTTCCGGCGTTCATGAGCCATTGGAACATCCGAGCTTTTCTGGCGCTCACGTGTCGCTGGGGCATCTGAGCTCCTCTGGCGCTCACGTGCCGTTGGGGCATCTGAGCTTCTCTGGCGCTCACGAGCCGTTGAGACATCTGAGCTTTTCTGGCGATCCCGACAAACGATCGATGTCGGTGGTTTGTGCGAATTCTGGGTAACTGAATCGACTTTTGAGAGTTCATCTTGGAAACTCCGAGCAGTGGTATTGCCATTATTGGTTAATATAGAAGATGTGGTTAACCCTGTAGTATCGCTTAGCGGATTGGTTTTGATTTTAGGAATTTTGTAAGGTTTTTTGGTAATTCCCTCCGTTAGGAATGCTCCGCGACTCACAGCGGTGCACTTGGTGTGTTTGACGACAAGTTCTTTGCTGTTCTTCCTGTCGTTATTGATGGTTTTCGACTTTTTATTGCTGGGTTCTGTGAGTTGTTTGTCTGCAAGTTCCTTGAGTTTTTGCTTCCTCTCCTCCTTGATGGCTTTCAGTTTTTCTTTTTCTTGCCGCTTCAACACGGACGGCTTCTGTAACCATTTACGTTTGAGGTCTTTCTGAAATTCGATGACTTTAATGGTCTCGGTACTTCTTTGAAGAACCGCAGAGACACCTATACAGAAAGGAAGACATCAAATTGTTAGAGGACCATACTGTCTGTTCCTAATTCATTTACCTCTAAGCTTTCCCTTGTTGATTGGCAGTTGGGGTGGTGCAATGATCTCGGGGGGTCCTCGAATTACTGCCTTGTGCGTGGTTTGTTCGGGTTCTTGTGCTTTGTCTATTTCAAATACATCTTTGTCCGGCTCTAACGTCGGTTGGTGATCGCTAAAACTAAATTTCAAACTTCTGATTAATATGATTCATCAAAACTGTTTAGTATGCCTCACCTCGGATGGCGGGCAGCTTTGGTAGAATTTGAACTATCATCTGATGACTGGCGCTGGATTGTAGAATCTTTTTTACTTGTTTTTTCGCTAATTTTCAAAGCGTCGAAAGGATCTATGACGGGGCTATCCTTTGGAGAGGCGCTCGGAGAAGTGGATTCCAAGATCTTTTTACTATTTACAAAATGAGATTTAGATTTATTGTTCTTTTCTGATGCGGAGTTGAGGCGAGGTTTCTTTTTTGGGATTTCATCACGCGTTTGGGGGGCATTGACTTTATCTTCTGGAGATGGTACTCGCTTAGCTTCCTGGTTTTGTTTTGCCTTATCTCCTTGGAATTCATCTTCGGACGAAGAGGAGGAATTCAGGAACCGGTTCTTACTGATGCTTCGTTTCCAAACTCTCGGGACCGAAGACTCGTGTAAAGGTCCTTCACGTTTTTCGTTCGTCTCCGCTACCACTGAATCAGTATTGCTTTTACATGAGTGATTGCTCTCAATATCCTTTGATTTTCCTTCTGGCTCGACAGAATTTTTATCAACCTTTTCTCTAGCAGGTAAACTATCGATATCGTCTTCATATACCTGAGATAAGTTGAAACTATTCGATGTGTTCTTGGAGAACAGTTTGAATGACCAATTGGTGACATCTGTTTCTAAATTCTCATCGTACTCATCGTCATCATCGTCAGCAACAAGATCAATGAAACTTTGAGAGAATTTTTCCTGTTTAATTGGTGGTAAAATCAATGAACCTTCGTCGTCCACCTCATAGTCGCCGGGCATTTCATTGTCTGAGTTTGGCAGTTCCTCTTTCAAGTCGTCGAATAATTGCTGCGTGAAGTAGAGCTCTTCGTCTTCATTTTCATCGACAAAATCATTCTTGGGTGATGGTGCTGCAACGATATTGTTGTCATTCTTTGGCGCCGCATCATCAATTGGAGTTGAAGTGGTGGTAGTCATTAAATTCGTTTTTGTCGAGGTCTGATCTGCAGCTACTTTTGTTTTCGATGTTGCTGACCCTGTTGTTGTTATTGCAACTAATGCTGATGTTGTTGACGATGTAGTTGCTGCAGTTACTGATTTTGCTGATGACGTAGTTGCTGCAACTCTTGCTGCCGAAGTTGTTGGCGCTGTAGTTGCTGTGGTGATTGCAACTCTTTTCGCCAATGTTGTTGAAGATGTAGTTGCTGCAGTTGTTGCTACTCTTGTTACTGATTTTGCTGACGACGTAGTTGTTGTTGTTGTTCCAACCCTTGTTACTGAAGTCGCTGGTGTTGTTGCAAGTTTTGTTACTGAAGGTGCCGATGCCGGCGTTGCTGCTGTTGTTACAACTCTTGTTGCCGATGTTGTTGGCGCTGTAGTTGCTGTGGCGATTGCAACTCTTTTCACCAATGTTGCTGACGCTGTAGTTACTGGTGTTGTTGCTATTCTTGTTGAAGATGAAGTAGACGCTGTAGTTATTGGTGTTGTTGCTATTCTTGTTGACGATGAAGTAGACGCTGTAGTTGCTTCTGTTGTCACATTTTTCATTGATATTGTTGCTCCCGTTGTTGCCGGTTTTGTTGTTGAGGTTGTTGCCGCCGTTGTGCCTGCTTCCACCATCGTTGTTCCTCCCGGTATCGTAGTGGCATTATCAACTGTAGACTGAACACCAGTTTGTAATCGATTTGCAATTCCACTCTCGTGACTGGAATTACAAAGCGATCCATTATTCAAGTTTTGTTGGGGCGCGTTTATACTATTTTTTGCACTATTTATTAGATCCTGGCTAATGTTGCCAAATATGCTCCGAATGTTCTCTTCCACTTCGCGCTCGATCTTAATTCGCGCACGTGGTGGCGGCGTTTGCGACGGTTGTCTCTCTTGCGAACGGAAACAATTATCCAATTCGAGAACCATTTGCGGCGCCACAAAATCGTCTACGTCGTCATCGCACTCGTCCTCTGAACTGCTTAATATAATACAATCATCGGAGTCCTCATCTCGCAGACCAGACGGATGCGTGGGTGGTTTTATCACATCCAAATGCAATGCTTTCTCACTTATAGTTAAGTCAGTCGTATTTGCATTCACCACCGATATGCGACGAAGTTCATACATCGGAAATTTTCCGTCCGGTGTAATCTGATCGTCGTCAACTGAAACTCCAATGCCAATACGGTCACCGACATGTAGCTTGACCACGACGTTGTTATAAACCACACCGTTGACGAAAACGCCATTTGTCGAACCCTATATACCGGAAAACAAACGTGAAATCGGCTTTAAGTCATTGCTAAGAGAATTCATACCAAATCTTCAATTTCGATCTCATCACTTCCTGGCTGCACTTGAAACTGTGCATGTACCCGTGAGACATAATCCGAGGTGACAACAATGGCACACGCTCCACTACGTCCGATCGATGTTATTCCTTCCTGTAAAGTAATAGACCCTCCTATAACTGGCCGATCCAGGACCCATGATGACGATCTTGTGTCCATCCTCCGTTTTCTTTCACTCAGACTTAACTTTCACTCAAACTTAACTAAACTAAGCAATTGTCTTACACTGATCTGTCATGTTCAGACAAGCAAACAAAACAGTGGCAATCTGCCTGCCTCGTTTGATAATGAACTTAAGATGGAGTTCTTCTGGAATACAGATGGCTGTGTGGATGTATGCTTAGGTAAGCAGAAAAGGAAATACAAAAATATAAATTCAAATTGCTTTTTTAATTTGTACGACGGACGTTCCAATCGGAGGCGGTAAACAAATCCGATGGCAGTTGTCAAATGGACTTCAAACAAAGTTTTACGTCACGTTACGTTAAGCAATAATAGAAGGCAGGGTGTACTGGAATTATTTTTCAAATTCCTTGCAGTAGGGTGTTCTGCAAGTTGATTTAACACAAAGTTCACGTTATGAACTAGGTAAAGCATCATAAAGTGTCTATTGTATATTGTCAGCTGTCAAAATGAATTTTATTTAAGTTTATATTGGCCATTATGTGATATTTTGCCATCTTATGGGCGGTTCTATAATTTCTGTCTGTGTTATACGATTAATCAAAACTTCCTAAGCACTCCCAATTTTCGATGCGTCATTAAAGACGTGAATGGTCTAGCTTTTTTCAAGGTTGGTAGATAATGACCTATTAATCAATTCTACACTATCTTTTCGAATTGCTTGAACCTGGTTAATTGCTGATAGCAGATATTAGAATCAATTATTTGACCCGGTTACGGTACCACATAACGTATGGTTCCCTTACTATGTCTTCATACACACAACATAACCTCATAGGGTGCCAAACCTGGCTTCGAAATTAATTTGTTCAACTTGCTTATTCCAAAATAATGCAAAATCCATCATAGCCCCCTTTTGCAGGTTTAGTCTAAGTCCAAGATACTGCCAGTTTTCGGAATCTAGCCCAAAGGCCCTTATTTTTTATGACATTATTTCTTCTCCTTGGCATGAGTTTTACCAAGTTCTTTTTGATAGCATGAGGAATACGTTGCCAGTCAGCCTGTACCATAATTCGGCGAATTCGCGCATCGCGAATCGGTCGTCAGGCCATTTTTCGTAAAATTTTTACTATGTGTTTGGAATCTCTATCTTGCTGAAACACCATTTCATTAACCTGATAAGGCCTCTTTTGTAAATTTGCGAAGGTTTTTTTTGCAAAATATCGAAATATTCACCTTCTCCTATTGTACCCATCCCTACACCATCAAACTTCCTACCGCGCGCTTTATTGTCTGTATACCTTGATGTTTTTGAAGACTTTCACGCAAGCGATGCCAATAATATTCCTTCCCGTCAGGTTGAAAACTGTTGATTTTCGTTTCATCGGATCAGATTACACGTTTCCGGTTTTTGATCGTCCAAGATTTGTGTTTCTTGCAAATTGTAACCGAGACTTGATGTTCTTTTTCAGACAACGCGGGTTCTTCTTTTTGGTTGCTGACACCGCCCATATCTATTGCTTGCTTTCGCGGTGCCCTTTGAGATCTTAAACTTTCTGCTTACAAGTTCTGTCGTTTCTTGTTTTAACATCAGCCATTGTTCATGCTATTGCATTTGAAAAACCATCTTGACCGTAAACACTTATTTTCCGGACTTGCGAAGCGTTTTGGCCAGATGACTTTGGTAATGTATTTGATAGTTATGATGTGACTGGTTGGTAGGTTTTCTTTATTAAGAAGTTATTTACAGTCCGGGACTAAATGTTAAGACACTCTCTAAAATCTCCCGAATGTTCACATTGCACTATTTATTTTAGAACGGTTGACAATGCGTCGACACCGCATCGGTCTGTATTTGGTACTTGGCTTTTAATGCTATGCACATGATGAAGGAATACTTGAATGCGTTTTTATGAAGTAGGCTTTTTACGAGGGTGGTCATATAAGTACTAAGCCTCACCGCCAGATGGCGCCAGAATCGCAAGAGCAACTTACTATCGTAACCGCGTGTGGAAGCGGGAGTGTTCGCGGATTTTAGAAAAATGGAAAAAGAGCAATATCGGTCGGTTATTCGATTCTTGTTTTTGGAAAGGAAATCGCGCAGCGAAATCAAAGAGCGTTTGGATGCAGTGTACGGTGACTCTTCTCCTTCGATGGCGACCCGAAAACGGCTACCACGGGGGATAACGTGACAAAAATCCACATTGGGTTACGAACTGCTGCCCCATCCACCGTATTCTCCAGATTTGGCCCCGTGCGACTTCTTTTTGTTTTCAAACTTGAAAAAGTCACTCGCCGGGCAGAAATTTCAGTCGAATGAGGAGGTCATCGCCGCCACGGAGGCCTACTTTGCGGACCTCGAGAAAACGTATTTCTCAGACGGGTTAAAGAAGTTGGAGCATCGCTGGGGCAAGTGTGTCGAGCTAAAACGAAAAATAAATCGCCATTTCTCCAAAATTTTTGTTTTTCTTTTGTAGGCTAAGCACTTATCGGACCACCCTCGTAGTGTCTTCGACTATGAGGATAAATTGGATTGAACAAGCTGTGCTTGGGATTTCATAATAGAATGCCAAGGTGGTTTAATGATTGGCAGCGTTAATTTGGCGCATCTTTCATACATAGACACCAATCCATAGAAAATACATGAATATACAGCTTGCTATGTAAATAAAGGGTGGTCCAACCATTAACGTCAAGTTTTTTTGCCCAACTTAATTTGACATTTCTTTGTTTCAATGTTTGACAAATTCAACGATAGAGAGGTACACAATTGAGCAGCGCATTAAGATTGTTGAAGCCTTTTACGAAAATGCGCGTTCAAATCAAAATGCATTTCGTGCACTTCGTGATTTTTTTGGTCAGCATAATCGACCAAATGTGTCCACAATCGGTGGAATTGAGCGCAAATTTCAGCATGTAAAAAATGTGAAAACACATGTGCATGCTCGCCCAGTTCGTTCTGCGGAAAACATCGCTGTCGTTCGCGGTAGTGTGGCAGAAGAGCCGACAGCCTCGACTCGTCGTCGTGCCCAACAATTGAACATCTCACGAAAATCACTGCGAATTTTAAATAAGGATTTGAATTTACACGCTTACAAGGTTCAATTGACTCAAGAGCTGAAGCCTACTGACCATTTTAAGAGTCGTCAATACGCCGAATGGTTGGTTGAACAGGCAGAAGTGAATGGTGACTTTACAAAGAAAATCATCTTCAGCGACGAGGCACACTTTCACCTCAGTGGATTCGTTTACAAGCAGAATTGCCGCATTTGGGCAAATGAGAATCGACGAGTGATTGTTGAAATCCGATGCATCCACAAAGAGTGACTGTTTGGTGCGGTTTATGGGCTGGCGGCGTCATCGGTCGGCCGAGCAGTTACCGTGAATGGTGTTCGCTATCTCGAGATGATAACGGACTTCTTATGGCCAGAAATTGAGGATATGGACCTGGACGATATGTGCTCCGAACAGGATGGTGCCACTTGCCACACAGCCAACAAAACAATGGCTCTTTTGCGCGAGAAATTCAATGGCCGTGTTATCTCACGTCGTGGCGATGTTAATTGGCCGCTACGATCATGTGATTTGACACCGTTGAACTTCTTTCTTTGGGGATATTTAAAAGGGAAAGTGTATGTCAAGAAGCCAAGAACAATTCAAGAGCTAAAGGATGAAATAATTCGGCACATTAACGACATTGAACCTCAATTATGTCTCAGAGTCATTGAAAATATGGACCATCGGATAAAAGTATGCCACCGAAGCTGTGGCGAGCATTTGCCCGATATTTTGTTTCACACATAATTGTCATAAATCCTTCTATCACAATAAAAGATATTAAGATAATTCACTGAAAACTTTTTGTTTTATTTACCATTATCATCGTGCGTTTTCGTTGGACCACCCTTTAAGTGTATTTTCGTGAACTAAACTGAAGAGAGTTAAAAGATTCTGGCACTATGGACTCACTACCTGTCGCCCGAGTTTACAGAGCTCTGCTCAGTAATGAATTTCCGCAAATCGGATGGTACCTTCACTGCCAATTGTAGGAGAACCTTGGAGACATTATTCTACACCCTCAGTTCGACGAACCTTTGGATAATAGAAGCAACAGCGTACCAGGCAGGCCCTTCATCCCTGATAATATAAAATAATCAGTCGACTCCTTTAAACCCTACAAGCCCCAAGACAAAGACGGGATCATCTAGCCGGTCTTCAAAAAGATTTTGACCTAATCACCCCTCAGGTAAACCCCTAAATTAGGCAAAAAAATAACCCCTGCATGCTTATCAATATGCATACCTCAACGAACAAGATAGCGTCTTGACTCGGAGCTTCGCGTTTGTCGACTGCTATTATCTCAACCACATTCGGAAAGTTTTTAATGAAAATAGCAACAGGTTGCCACCAAGGCGGAGTGCTCACACCGCTTCATTTGGCAGTTGTCGTCCTTGACCTATGTACTTATCCGAATTCATCGGATATGCCGACGATTTGTGATCAGAATCACAGGAAAATGTGACGTAAAAGCCTGCGAACGCATATAAATCGCTCTCAAATTTGTCGTAGAGATTTTCTTCCATAACACAACTAAGACTGGCTTAGTAAAATGGAATTCATCCTTGTCTATTGACCATCAATGATGCAAACATAATGATCCTGTCACCGCATCTGGGGTAAAATCTGGAGATCGACAACACAAGTGAAAATCTAATTTTGTACCTCGATAGTGAAGGCTGTTATAAACTATGACTCTGTCGTATAGTAAAAAGATTCCGAGCAGAAAATTATAATTACCAACAACGCTCAGCAATGTTCACATGTATGTACGTAACGTACATCAAAAGACTCCTTCGATCGGAAAGCATCTCGACATGCAGACTACTGAGTCTCATGTCCATCCTCGAATGAGCTCGTAATAGTAAGCACGGCGTTCAAGTGTACATTTTTAACAAAAAATGGAGGTGATCCTCCGAAAAACTTTAAAAGCCCTAGATGGTGATGAGTCGAAGATAGGACTAGGTGTTGGCGCTTAAAATAATCCCAGTGTCTTCCAAACTGAGTTGTACGTCATTTATTGTACACTTGTACCAACGTATATGTCGAGTCTCGCACCACTAGAGAGCGGGTAATCTGATCCATCATTTTCGCAGCGCGGTTAAAGGTGTCACGTCCTGTACCAATACGAAGTAAAGCTTAAGAAGATCACTTCTAAATGTCATGATCGTTGGCTTTATCCCTTGGAGAATGTCCACATTAACCAGAATCCGATTTGATCCGAATGAAAAAGTCAAATATAAAAACAAATAAGTCCAAATTTTAATGATGCTTAAGCTTTTGTTTATGCCTCTGGTTCACTTTTGAATCTTTTGTAAATAGGCTACATCTTCATCGCTTCCCTGAGAGAAACGTCAACTATTCAAACACTCGCAAACATTGTTCATCGTCACCGTGCATCTCATTGCCTGCGTCTGCTAGCTCCTCTTTAAAGTCGTCAAGTAGATTCTGTGTCCTTCTTCGTTAATGGCTAATAACTAGAACGACTTAAAACTATTAAATCTATTTTCGCCGTCGTAAGCGCAGTTGCCGGTTTCTTGATCCATGTTGCTGCTGGCGATATTGCGACTGTTCTTGAGGCTCTTGTTGCCGCTCTAGTCGCGGCTGTTGTGGCAGTTCTTGATGCCGCTGTTGTTCTAGCTCTTGTTGCCGTTGTATTTGCAACTCTTGTTGACGCTGTTGTTGCCGCTGTTCTTGTCTCCGTTGTTGGCGCTGTTCCTGCCAGTACTGGTGCCGCTGTTCTCGCCACTGTCTCTCTTGTTCTCGCAACTCCCCTTCCTCTTGGTCTAGTATTCGATTTAACAGTCTTTCCCTCCTTAAGAAAATAAACAGCATCATTAAGGCTAAGAAAACGTACACAACAGTATAGTCGATCTTGTATTCCCCTATCTTGAAAATAACTGGAGCTAGGTCCATTGTTTAAGTTTTTTGAAGTCGACAAATGTGTTGATGATTTTGTTGATTGCCGTTACCGGCTTGTAAGTTGCAAGTTGACGAAAGCACCGTTGGTTCGGTCCGGTTCGCACAAAGTCTCATAAAAAAAACTCAGAATCTCTGCAAGGAGCGGCTTAGCCTAAGCTTTAATTTGAATTATACTTACTTCTCGAGTCTAGATATATTCGTACATATTCCAATTTAAAAGTGACCCGAGTTCGCATAATTGGTCGATTCTGGACGCATGATGAAGGTAGTCAATTCGTCAGTCTTTGTTCTCTTACAGCCCCTTAACGTTACCCTAGCGGAACTTATCAAGCGAACGGGAATAGAGAAAGGCGGGAGTTTTCCTCGGGTTTCGACAACTTTAATAGATCTTAGCAGCCCCTTTATCGAACTTCTGATCTGGGCGCATAGGATGCCTTAGGACATCTTATTTTCTCAAAGACAATCGTTTGGGAATTTAAGTTTCAACAATCAGCATCGTGAAGCTAAAGAATATCAAAAGGAGCAGAAAGGTGAACTTCATGCGAACGTTACGGTCCACCATAACGGTCCTTCATACAACCAATAGAATTATAAAACCAGAAACAGAAACAAAGAAATGTGGTGATCTACTCAAGCTTTAATAATACGAAATACAAATAAATATCTTTTACAACCTTAACAACCTTTAACGATTCTATTTCTTGGTGATGATAGCGACTTTATTCGCTTGGTTCCCATTTGATGGCTTAGGATCTTGGGATTCTTCTGGATTATCCCGGATGTTCAAATGGGCCGGCCCGGTTTGTTGAATAGCAATGGTCTTCTCGCTGTTTTTGCTGTCGATGGATGGTTTCGGGGCAGTGATTGTTAATATACCATCTGATGACAACATCGATGCAACTCCATCGACATCATAGTCCTTGGGTAACGTATAACGGCGGATAAAGTGTCTCGAGATGGAGCCATATTGGTCGTCACGTTCCTCGTGCTTACCCTCGACGACAACGGTTCGATCGACAACTTTCACTGTCAGCTCGTTGGGTCTGAACTGCTGGACATCGATACTAACTTGGAATCCATCTTTACCGATATTGGACGGTTTAACGTTACATGTGGCGACTTGCGGTTTATCCAACGAACAGTTTCTTTTCCGTTGATTACGGTCTGACAAACCCACCCTGACATAATGATCTATGTCATCCAGAGCTCTGGCAAGAGCCATGGCCATCATCGTTGTTGTGTAAGCCATTTTCGAATTAAATTACAACTTTTAAATTAAAATCGAAACAAATTAAAAACGAAAAACAAAGAAACAAAATTAAGACAGAGTACAGGTCTGGATAAGAGCACTCCTACTCGTATTGTATATACACTAAGTCGCCTTGAGACGAAGAGTCGGGTTTAAATAGCTATGAACCTGCTGAAGAGAGAGACTCTTAGAGTTGCTTACGGGTTTACTCAGTCGCTGAGAAAGGACAAAACTGAAACTGAGAGATTATGAGATTAGGTTCTCTTCGTTGGAGTCATGTTGCTGAGAAAGTCGTACGATACGTATGTATGGCAACGGGAAAGGGTGCATGCTTCTATATTATGGAAACAGAGTATTGGTAGTGGAGTGGCAAGAGGGTTGTTAAAACAGATGAAATTACTTCGAAGTAGGTTTCCAGAAAAGTGTGACACTTTCCCTGGCTTTCTAATCTTTATTATGTTTTATGGAAACCGAGGTGAATAGGCAGCCTTCGCTATGGCTTGTAACATGGGGGTGGGAAATGTAAATACGCAATAAAGCGGGTGAGAGTTTTACTGGATTTTTGTTTTTCTTCTATTGTAGGTGCGTACTTACTCGGAATGAAATTAAGGGTGCTGCGTCGAGATATTCCCTTGGGATATCTGCAAATGTATGTTTGTATGTACATAGATCGTATGCCATTCTAATCAACTCATTAACAGATGTGATGATCACTCATTTCTCACCATCAATAATGATCAGTTGGAATCGTATGCGGGAACCATGTAATTACGGGGTGGCTCAGTAGGTTATATGTTAACATCTGCCGGGATCTGAGCGGTATCGAATTACCCGATTGTTTTCAGGCATACCTCTACTTTTCAGGGTGCCGAGTAAGCCGACACCTTATTGTGGTTGCACTCTGGTCTTTTAGTTCGCCCTCACGTTGATCATCAACCCATATAATGCGTTTAAAAAGATTGTTTCCTGACGTCTATCAATTCGCTAGGCATAGCACAGATCTTAAATGTGCAAATGGGAATCCGCAGTTTTCCAGTAGATGGGGCTAGTGGTATATGCTGGTCAGAAATGTCACATGGCGAGATTGGGCCTCTGTCAACATGGTCTTATGTCTTCAACGTCTTATGTTTTTTAGTGCGTGAAAATGACAACTACCGAGCAAAACAAGTTTTAGTGCACGAGTTATATGTATTTAAAAGACGAGCTTTGTAAGAACGTTATAATTTATTTGTTCTAAATTTCGGAACATTCAGTAAGGGATCGTGAACTTGTCGTTCCTCCGAAAATTCACAACAGACTGCCTTTTTATTCTCTTAAACTATTGCTTAAATATACAAAAAGATACAGGAAGTGACCCTCCGATATTTTATGATGGAAAATTCCCAATATCCTTTTTGTCCTTTCCGGTCGTAAATTTTATTATAATAGGAAAGTACCGGCTAAGGATTAGGGAAATCCAGATAAAACCTAATGAGGGCATACTTTAAAACAACTTATGGTAGATACTCGGTCCACTCTGGACCGGAACTATCCTTATTGGTTGGTTAGGGGGCGACGGGAATAGAGGTAGCCGCCGTAACTCACGCACCTCTGAGGTGCATCGAATGATTGTTAAAATTAAAGATGAGACTCCTCTTAGTGGGAGAACGTGTCACGAATAATGTCAATGCTGCAAACGTGGTGATTTCCACTTTTAAAGGAAGCATCTCGATCCGGTTATAAAGCTATAAGCTATAAAGCAGATATAACGGCACTCCAAGAAGTGCGATGGGATGGACCAGGCAAAAAGCGAATGAGAAACTCTGATATATACATACATACTACGGTGACTGCTACAAGGAAAATAGGCAACGCTTATTTGGATGCGGATTTGTTATTCGAGGTAGACTTAGGCAAAAAGTCTTAAGCTTTCGACATGTAAGCGAACGCCTCATAACAATCCGCATCAAAGGCACTTTCAACAACGTTAGCCTCATATGCGTTCATGCCCTTACGGAAGGGAAAGATGATTGACTCAAAGATGATTTCTACGACCTCCTAGACCGAACGTACGCACAATGCCCCAGTTACGACACCAAAATCGTACTAGGAGATTTTAACGCAAAACTGGGCAAAGAGGACATGTTTGAGTCAATCATAGGAAAGCATAGCCTACACGTCCGATAATGGACTCATGCTAATTGATTTTCTAGCAGGGCATAATCTCATTGTAGCAAGTACACGATTCCCACATCTCAAAATTCACAAGGGAACCTGGCGGTCCCCCGATCAATCGACTACCAACCAGATTGATCATATTGCGATCGGCGCCATACACTCCTCCAGCATTCTCGACGTGCGAACTTTCCGAGGAGCCAACATCGACTCAGATCACTACCTTGTTGTAGCCAGGCTATGAATGAGGATATCGAGAATGCTACGGAGTCGAGTAGGACAACGCAAGTTTGACGTCGGAAAACTACAATCGCAAGAGACTGCTAGAATCTTTGCCGATCGCGTTTCCGTCAAGCTCTCTCAAACCCCAACAACGACGACACTATCCACAGACCAGCAGTGGGAGCATTGCCAGAACGCAATCAGAGACGTTGCCTCTGATGTGCTGGGTTTCAAATCGAGACCGCCTGGAAACCCCTGGTTTGACCTGCAATGCGAACGAGCCCATGCAGCAAAGCAAGACGCATACAAAGCCATGATGCATACACGGACGAGAGCTGCTTGCGAGCTCTACAAGCAGAAAATAAGGGAAGAACATGCGCTTTTCAGAAAGAAAAAAAAGGAGCACGAAAAGCGTGAGATCGAGGAAATGGAGAGATGTCATAACAGGAATGAGAGCAGAAGCCTGCCGGGATGAAAACGGCGATCTAGTAGTAGAATCACAGTCGATGCTGAGAATATGGCAGGACCACTTCTGCAGACTGTATAACGGCGATGATAGACAAGATACCGCTGTCAGGCAGAATGATCCATTCGCCACGGACGTTGACGTAAGAGAATCCCGTCCACCCAAAATAGCGATATCGAGACTTAAGTCTAATAAAGCTGCTGGCGCGGGCGGCCTGTCTGCTGAGCTTTTCAAGGCGGCTGGAGATGTGTTGGTAAGGCGCATGCATCAACTTATCTCAAAAAAAATGGTCGGAGGAAAGCATGCCCGACGAATCGAATCTCAGCATCGTTTGCCCGGTCCACAAGAAAGGAGACCTCTATAATTGCGCCAATTATAGGGGAATAAGTCTCCTCAACGTCGCATACAAGATCTTCTCTGCCGTATTGTGTGAACGCCTGAAGCCTTTTGTGGATAACCTGATCGGCTCTTATCAGTGTGGCTTCAGGCCAGGCAAATCCACAATAGACCAAATGTTCACACTGCGGCAGATCTTGGAGACGACCCAGGAGTTTCAAATCGAAGAATTTTCATCGATTTTAAAGGCGCGTATGACAGTGTGCATAGAGACGAGCTATACGGTGCCATGTCTAGTTTTCACATCCCTGCCAAACTCGTCCGATTGTGCAGGTCGACAATGGAGAATTCTCGCTGCTCCGTTAAGGTCGGTAATGAGCTAACCCAGACCTTTGGCGACGCACTGTCATGCAATTTCTTTAACATCATACTTGAGAAGATCGTACAAGAGTCACTGGCCAACACAAGAAGTACGATTTATTTCAAGTCCTCCCAACTGCTTGCGTACGCAGATGACATTGAGAAGTAGAGCTCTCTCTCAAAAGACCAAGATAACGTTGTACAAAACCTTAATCATCCCAGTTCTCCTTTACGGCGCGGAGGCTTGGACTTTAACTAAAGCGGATGAGGACGCTCTTGGTCGTTTCGAGAGGAAAATTCTGCGTTTAATCTACGATCCCGTTTATACTAGCGGTGTATGGAGGAGAAGATACAACGAAGAACTATACGGGCTGTACAGCGACATGGACCTGGTACGACGTCTCCGGATCCAACGTCTAAGATGGATGGGCCATGTAGAGCGGATGGACAACACGGCTCCGGCCCGAAGAGACTTCGAATCCAACCCGGAGGGACGGCCGAATCTTCGGTGGCGCACGCAGGTGAAAGGGGACCTCAACCGTCTGGGCGTGCGGCGCTGGAAACACCTGGCGAAAGATCGTGCCAGCTGGAAACGCTTGTTGGTTGAGGCCCAGGTCCACCGCGGACTGTAGCGCCATATAAGTAGTAAGTAAGTATCTCGGTCCGGTGAAGACACAGAATAGGAGGTGTTGCTGGATCAAAAATGTCAAACGCAATAATGGTCGGAACTCAACCAGCCATGGAAAGTAAAAGACTAGATAGCATAAAAACTAACGACCAAGAAAAACGGGTAGAAGTAGTACAGTCAACAGTGAAAAGTGTTGGAAAGAAAGCAGCGGAAAACAAACCCTTGGATTGGTGAAGAATGCAAGGAAAATGAAAAAGTCCGTAATGTTCTTCGACCTGGAAAATGCGAAGAGATCACACGTAAAAAATGTAAAAGCCCACGAAAAAGTCAGCCATCTTCGTCGGGATAAGAAACGATGATTGCAATTCAATAAACTGCTAAATGTACATGAAGAGCAAGCAGCATTGGAACACACTGCAGAAAATGAGGCCAACTTTCGAGGAAGTAAAAGAATCGATTTGAGAATAACAATACCGTAGAAATCTACCTAATACCATCGGGAGACATCTTGTCACCACTTCTTTTTAATTTGATATTGCGTAATGAGATTCCCTTAATGGGATCACATTCGCTTTAGTTATTTCAGAAAAAGAAGTAGGTTTAGAAGTAAAAGAAGAGAAAACCAAATATATAGTCATTAACCGACTTGGACTTGGATCGACCCCCGCACCTGAATGTAACGTGCTTTGAGAAACTGGACGAGTTCAAATACTGGGAAGCCTATAGGCTGCCAAAGCCGACTTAGAGAATAACTATTAAAATCAGCTCTTTTATCCAGCATATTACCAGTGATATTTAACGGATGGTCTCTAACTAAGAAGAATGAAAATAGACTTCAGGTCTATTGGTTTGAAAACCAGATCTTAAGGAAAATCTATGGTGGAAAACAAGACGAAAAAACAGGCGAATGGAGAAAACCACACAATCAAGAGCTCGTTGAATAGTTAAATAGAGTCAACCCTAAACATTTTTCGAGTAATAAAATCTCTAAGATTAGGAAGGGCAGGACAACTAAAACGAATGGACAGTGGACGAACAGTCAAAAGAATAATGAGTTAAAAGCCCAAGGGAAAAGACCGCCAGGAAGTCCGCGCCGTAGATGGGAAGACAATATAAGAATGGAAACCACGGAAGCAAACTGTTGCTCCCACGACAGAAGGAAGTGTTTTCTGAATCCTTCATAAAAAGTGGATTCATTACGATAATCCACAATGAAAGAAATCGTGAGGACACCGCGGCCATTCATCAACATTCAAGGCCAAATCAATATCCATGGATCGAAGCCTGTGTTGTATATATAGAACCAGCTCGATGTTGTATATTATGGGTTGTTGCAACCGGGTAAAACCATCACATGAGCTCGCTACCGAACTTAACCAATGCGTTTGAAACGAGCAATTAAATTATGGACAAAATTACCGCAACACGCACAAGGACATGAAAAAGCGATTTTGGAGCTCGGTAACGAAATACCAGTTCGCTAAAATCTATCAAAACACTGAACACTGAGAAATGCTGTCTCAAATGCCGTAATTTACAGTTCTCCAGATGCTTCTTCTAACTACAGGAGTCGAAGAAGCCAAAAATTGAATCCATTCGTGGATCGACTAAAGACGTTTTCCAACCTTGAATTCGTATGCCACCAGAAAGATGGGTGAAAGTTGTAATTAGAGATTAGAGTTGTAGAAGAGCGCTCTCAGACTAAGAGAGTCTTCTCTGTGGAAGCAAGCCAACTATGGACATGCGGCCATACTTAAGATAATAGACGACCTGGGAAGGAAACATGGTTTTAGTAGCCTCGCAGCTACGACTGACTATATTCCCCCCCAAAATGATTTCTCTCTCAGTATACCTATCCTTTTCCCCGACAGAGAAGAGTGGCTATCAAAGGCCGTAATCAACGACCATGAGATCACCCTCTTCACCGACGGATCGAAAATGGACACAGGCACTGGGGCCGGGTTTTACTCTGATACCCTCCACAAACAGGAATCATTCAGACTCCCTGACAAACACCTACAGATAGCCGATATCCCACCACCTGATATCACCATCTTCGTAGACAGCCAGGCTGCACTGAAGTCAATAGAATCCTGTATAACGAGATAAGGCTGTCAAGAAATGTCGCGACTCACTGAAGTCCATCAGACACCATAAAGTTAAACTCTGCTGGGTCCCGGGCCACAGCTCAATCGCAGGGAACGAAAGAGCAGACGAACTGGCCAGGCAAGGTTCTGAAATGGACATCAACGAAGCGGACACGTCATTGCAACCACCGATCAGCGCATTATACCGGATCATAAACGACATAATCATCAAAGAGGCCAACTCGTCTTGGCTTACAAGAAACGACAGCTACACGACAAGATCATCGTGGCCAGAGCTCAATGTCGGAAAAACAAAGAAGCTCCTGGCGCTGGACCGTAACTCGATCCGTATGCTTGTCGGAGTGATCACAGGACACTGTCCCATCGGAGCAATGCTCCGGAAATGGGACTCGGGATCCAGCGATCTCTGCCGGAGCTGCGGCGATGAAGAAGAAACTGAGACGATCCAACATCTGCTTTGCCACTGTCCAGCTTTCCAGAATCGACGCCTAGTGTCGCTAGGCCAAAGATTCTTTACAGAGATTGCGGACGTGGCTAATGCAGATATATCGGATCTTCTAAGATTCATCAAGAGCACGGGGTGGTTTCAGCCACCCTAATTTTATGTGTACCCACACAAACGAAGGGAATCACAATGGGCCTCTTGGCCTCCGAGTGGAAGTGATGTCTAACCATCACACTCCCCTCCTCAAACCTAACCTAACCTGCAATAAGAGATGGAAAATACTCATGTAAGCATTTTCATGTAATGAGATTTGTTCAAAAAATAAGTTGACCTTCTGATTTTCGCTTGCCAAGTACGAGGGTGGTCCGATAAGTACTTAGCCTACAAAAGAAAAACAAAAATTTTGGAGAAATTGCGATTTATTTTTCAATATAGTCTCGTTTTAGCTCGACACACTTGCCCCAGCGATGCTTCTTTAACCCGTCTGAGAAATACGTTTTCTCGAGGTCTGCAAAGTGGGCCTCCGGGGCGGCGATGACCTCCTCATTCGACTGAAATTTCTGCCCGGCGAGTGACTTTTTCAAGTTTGAAAACAAAAAGAAGTCGCACGGGGCCAAATCTGGAGAATACGTTGGATGGGGCAGCAGTTCGTAGCCCAATTTGGCCATGGCGAGGGCGGAGGTGTGGGCTGGTGCGTTATCATGGTGGAAGTGCACTTTTTTCTTCGCCAAGTGGGGCCGTTTTTTCTTCAATTCGGCGTCGAATCGGCCCAATAATTTGGCATAGCACAGCCCTGTGACCGTTTTGCCTTTTTCCAGGTAGTCGATGTGGATCACACCTTGTAAATCCCAGAAAACGGTGGCCATCACTTTTCCGGTCGATGGGACAGTCTTCGCCTTCTGTTCGCCGGGTGAAGTCCACTGTTTCGACTGTTTCTTGGTCTCTGGTGTGTACCAGTAGATCCATGTTTCGTCGACTGTCATGAAACGACGCAGAAACTCCTTCGGATTGCGCTTAAACATCGTCAAACATTGTTCTGAAGTGGTCTCATGGTTGCGCTTGTTGTCCGGAGTGAGCAAACGCGGCACCCATCGCGCCGACAGCTTTCTCATGCCCAAAATTTCATGCAGGATATGACCCACCCGATCTTTTGAAATGCCTTCAATCGGCGGTCTGCCAATACGAGATCGTGGATTTTTGTCACGTTAACCTCCGTGGTAGCTGTTTTCGGGCCACCTGGACGTGGCTCATCAAAAACCGACGTGCGACGTTGAAACTCGTTAAACCAATTTTTGATGGTCGCCATTGAAGGAGAAGAGTCACGGTACACAGCATCCAAACGCTCTTTGATTTCGCTGCGCGATTTCCCTTCCAAAAACAAGAATCGAATTAATGACCGATATTGCTCTTATTCCATTTTTCTAAAATCCGCGAACACACCCGCTTCCACACGCGGTCAAAACAAAATTACGAGTCCGATCCGGCTGAAATTTCGACAGTAGCCGTCTACTAGAATGCACTACACGATAGTAAGTTGCTCTTGCGATACTGGCGCCACCTGGCGGTGAGGCTAAGTACTTATCGGACCACCCTCGTATGCATGTACATCCAATTTTTTTTGTCATGGTGGTACACATGCCCTCAACATCTGTGAACATTGTTACCACTTTGGATATTTAATTTGGTTTTCTTAGATATTAAGGTGAAGCGTGCTTGGCGATTTTTTGCTATTGAAAAAATGGAACAAAGAATCTGCTCAAATTTTGTGCGGAAAATAAATTTTAGGTGCTCTACGGTTGTGACGTCCGTCGCCCAATCACCCCAATGGAAGCGACTAGAAGAGCCGAGATCGAGAAAAGTACCTCAAGTTCTACCACCAAATATTGGTTTAATGAATTCAAACGTGGCCAAACAACCGTTTTTGATGAACAGTACTCTGCCGTCGGATTGAGGTGACTATGGATGATATGGTTAAAAACATCCATGATATCGTGTAAGCAGATCGCCAGAGGCTGATCACACAGATTGCTTTTATTACACTTTTATATTCATGGGGCGTGAGAAAGCTATCGGCCATTGCTCACAGTGAAGCAAGAATAGAATCCTATGACAACTTCGGAACGTCATTTGGGCATGTTTAAGCGCAATTCGAAGAAGTTTCTATAGTATTGTGTGAAAACTGTGACGAAGCACGAATCCATCGCCAGAAATAAAAGAACAGTTAAGATAATGGACTTGTCGCCGTTCCAAGAAAGACGAGAACGGTTCTATCGGCCGGAAAAGTCATAGTCCTAGTTTTTTTGGCATTCGCGAGGCATCATCTTCACCGGCTATTTGGAATGATTCGATACTGAATTAATAAAAAAACGGCCTGAACGAAAGAAAATTGCTTTTCACCATAACAAAACCAGTCGAATTACGCAACGAATTGCTGCCTCATTCAACCAGTTCTTTAGATTTAGCCCTATGCAGCAAATGCCTATTTTTGTGGATTTCGGCAAATCATATTCTTTGGATGGCTTGGCTAAGTTAGAATATCGCTGGACTGAATGTATCGATCTAAACGGATTAAAATGAGACTTATCATACTGCCCTAGTAGACTGACTGCTCAATTTTACGGGTTTACGTCATCGGGTCCATATGTTCACAAGAGACATATAGGATACGTAAATGACCGGCTTAATAAATGAAGTACTACAAGTTGCCAAGCGGTGAACAAGTGATTGTTCGATTTCCTTTTCTATAGACTGCATTCTCACTGAAGGACCTTTAGCACTTTAGCTGGTGGAATAACATTCTAACAGCAAAGTTGTTCCCGGTCGTGCCCTGTTGCAAAATACTCACTGAATCGGGCTATGTACGAGTATAACCACCTCCAACAAGTTAGACAACAGAATATTTTATAACTGTACAACCAACGGCGAAGACTTGGAACAAGAGCTCGTATTGAACTCTTTCCCTGGACGTCGGGCCATATACAAAAGCCCCCAATCCCAAGAAACCTATACCTTACTAGGCTAAACCACCGATGTATAGATTTTGCAGCCCAGTTTGGTACCGCTAAACCATGAACCATAGAAGCGACGACACCAGAAGCCGAAGTTAAAGCAGAAGAAAAACATTGAATTTTAGTTTTCGTTTTTATATTTTTATTCTAAAGCTTAATTTAACAGTTAAAATAATCAGTTCACGTACTGAACGAATACAAATACGATTAAGGATGCATTCTGAGTTTCAAAAGCGATTTCAGCCAGCTGCAGACGCCTTACTTATCGCCGCTAGCGCCCTCTTCACCTTGAGGCTTTTCCTCCGGATTCTCCTTCACGTTCAAATGTGCCGGTCCGGTTTGCTGGATTTGAATGACCCGTTCCTTCGGCTTGTCCTCGAGTTTCGGTGGCTTAGGAATGCTAACGGTTAGCACACCATCCGACGACAAAGACGACACCAATTTTTCGACATCGTAGCCCTTTGGTATAGCGTAACGTCTTATGAAATGCCTCGAGATGTAGCCGTGCTCGTCTTCGCGTTCCTCATGTTTGCCTTCGACGACGACCGAGTTCTCGACAATTTTGACTGAGAGTTCGCTGGGTTTGAATTGTTGCACATCCATGCAAACTTGGAAGCCATCCTTGCCGATGCACGAAACGGGACCAGAACCTTCGGGACGGCTACGGCTACGTTGGAGATCTCGCAGTTGACTGAGTAATGACGATTGTGGGTGGATTCCCAGAGAGTAGCTTGGCCTGTAGTAGAATGGAGACAATGCCAGGTCGTCCAATTGATCGGTGAGGCTCAAAATCAATGGTAGAGTCGACATCTTGTTTGTTTTATTGTTTCTCTTTTGTAGACTTTAAAAAAAATAGTTTTCACTTTTGATTTACGTTTGAAAGAACTTTTGCTCTTCTAGCTTTGCACAACGTTTCACTTTAGTCTTTGGATTCAAACTGATGCGGCTTCTGCGATCTGCTGGCTATTTATACCGCTTCGACTACAAAAAGATATTTCTGGAAAACCACTACCACTACACCGCCAATGCCGGCAACTCCCTTGAATTTTCTCGAATCCGAAGAGTGAGAGATCTCATTACCTCCGCTGAATTTGTGTTTCTCTTAGACTGAGCGCAATTCAGCGCTACTCGAGCTCTTGCGTGTGGACACTGTGCGTACATATTTAATTTCATTTATTTTTCCCCCGCTCTTGTATCTTTTTTGCTTGTTTACTAGAACAAACTCGTACTTTCCATCTTCCTGAGTAACTTTCGTTGCTTGGCAGAGACGGTGGAGGTTGGTGTGGGCTTGCTTCGCATTACATTTAATCTGTGAGTCAATGAACTTCAAAGAGTATCTTGTAAATGCCAATGTATGAACTTCGATACGCTCGTTGATGGATTTTCTGCAATGAAAATGCACTTGGGTGCCTCAATTTGCATGAACATTTATTTAGCTTTAAGATACGGGAGATTACAAACTCATTTATAAATGGGGCCATATGGGCTAGGTACATACATATATGTAGACGCTTAGACCGCGACGGGCTGGATGTTTTCGAGTTCATGTTATCAATGGAATTCAACGTTGCGCAAGATGGCAATATACATATGTATGTGTGCAAATAAGAACCTAAAAGGGATAAGCCGGTTGATGGTTAAGTTGCACATTTTTGCAAGATTGTGGGTGAATATATGTAAGTTGGTCATCGGCACTTTGGGGAGGTGCCGGCAGGGACCTACGGGCGATATTCGTGTCAATAGGTCTGTTCCCGTACCTGACAAAAACAGTCCAAATCTACGAAAAACTACGAAAAACTACGAAAGTCTGTTCCCGTACTCCAAAAATTCACACTTTTGGACAAAAGAGAGCGCTCTCGAGAGAGTAAAAAATTTCCCCATGCTGCGAATTTCAGCCCAAGAAATTTATGTGGGTAGTTTGTCACAGCTTTGTGAAATCAGCTGATTTCCGTCATTCCGTCATATGACAAGAGCTCAATTTTATATTAAAATTCTTTTGTGCATTTTTAAGATGTGCATTGTCTCTATATGGCGTTATTAAATGATGAATGGATATGCTGAATCATCTAATAAATAGTAATCTGAAAATAATATGTATGTTTTTGCAAATTAGTATATTGCACCTGCTAACGAATCCAAGAATGTATCAAATTCAAACATATGTTTTTGACATTTAAAATGTGTGCAACTTTTTTGGTTCAACGCGTTCCCGTACTTTTTTGTGTTTCCACTTCTCTTTGAGAGAATTTCATCCCCACTCTTGGAAAAATGAGAATCTGTGAATTTCTGCCCAAAAAGTACGGGAACAGACCTAATGTGTTAATGGACTGAAATTCATCAGGAAAGAGGGAGTTCAGTTCTCTCTTTTTAATGTGTGCACCCGGCGGGCGTATTGAATATATTCTCTCTATCATGAAGAAAAATGGACTTTTTCAATCGCTGGGACAATTATCCCCAAACAAAAAGTGATTTGGCCTACGTGAGAGGCTGCGAGTTGGACATGCACAGTGAGCGACAAAAGTCTACATACGGCCTATTAACCAACATAAATATCTTTAATTCAGTAGATACAACTATTGTTAATGTAAATTTAATATTTTGTAGGCCCACCATGTGCATCTAGAACTGCCTGCAAGCGTCTAGGCATTGAAGCAAGTAAATTATTCAAATCATCAGCTGTTATGGATTGCCACTCTTCTTGGAGCTTCTGTTTTAGCATTGGGGCACTACTTATGGAATATCTTCTTATTTTGCGTTCCAGAATCTCCCATACATGTTCGATGACGTTTAAGTCCGGGCTTTGGGGTGGTGTGTGAAGTTGTCTTGGGGCGTAGTAAAGTAGCCAATCTTTGACAATTTGAGCGGTGTGCTTGGGGTCATTATCTTGTTGGAAGATCCAACCCGTGCCAAGATTTAAGACGTCGACGGATGCTTTCAGATTTTGTTCTAATATAGTCTGTATTGAAAGCGATCCATAATACCCTCAACAAAGACTAGATTTCCTACACCAGAAGCGACTACAGCACCCCAAACCATCACGCTACCTCCAATATGCTTTACCGTAGAAACTAATTTTTTTGGATTCATTGCTGTGTTTTTTTTTTTCTCCAAACTCTAGCTCTCCCGTTACTTCTGAATATATTATATTTTGATTCGTCAGTAAATAACACTCGTTTCCAGAAATCCATTCCCTTTTCAATATGTTTTTGGGCAAATACTAAGCGCAGTTTTCGGGGTTTTTCGCTTGTTAGGGGTTTCCTGCGTGGAGTTCTGCTGTGCAAACCGTTATTATTGAGAGCCCTTTGAACTGTTCGTGGATGCACAATTGTATTTGATCTTTCTGCCAACTCTTTAGACAGCATTGTGGCATTCACTCTTGGATTATTGCTTACTTCTCTCAAGATAAAGCTGACATCTCGGCGATTTAGCTTCTTCGGGCGGCCACCACGCGGCTTGTTTTCAACGGTACCGGTGTTTTTGAAATTATTATAAAGGGTGTCTCAGTAAGAGTGCACTTTTTCATTTTAAAATAAAAACAAGTATTTTATGACAGAGTTGTTATATTTTTATTGTATTGTAAAGAAGACATGTTCCGATTAAGTATGGAATAAAATATCCGGCAAATGACCCCCACGGTTCCGATGACAGGCCATTACTCTTTTCATGAAATTTTCGATGACTTTTGCACAGAGATGTGGCTGTATCTCACCGATGACACGTTGGATTTCCGATTTGAGCTCAGGAATTGTTTCGGGTTTATTCGCATAAACCCGAGATTTCACAAAACCCCAAAGAAAAAAATCGCACGGCGTTAAATCGCACGATCTTGGTGGCCAGTTGACATCAGAATTTCGTGATATAATGTGTTCTGGAAATCGTTGCTGCAATAAGTCGATTGTTTCATGCGCGGTGTGGCAGGTTGCGCCGTCCTGCTGAAACCACATATTGTCCAGATTCATGCCGTCCAGTTGAGGCCACAAGAAGGCCGTTATCATATTTATGTAACGAATGCTGTTCACAGTCACTGCAATTTCGGCCTCATTTTCAAGAAAGTAAGGTCCAATCACGCCGCCTGACCAAAATCCGCACCAGACAGTTACTCGTTGTGGGTGCATTTGTTTCTCATGGATTGCATGAGGATTTTCTGAGTCCCAAATTCGACAATTTTGTGTATTCACGAAGCCATTCATATGGAAATGCGCTTCATAGGAGAAAATGACTTTTTTCGAAAAATTGGCATCGACTTCACTTTGCTCCATTACCCATTGAACGAATTGCCGGCGCTTTCCGTGGTCTGCTGGTTTGAGCTCCTGAGTTAACTGAATCTTGTACGCATGAAGGTGGAGGTCTTCAGTCAAAATTCGCTGCGTAGTGCTTCGTGAAATTTGCAGTTGTTGAGAACGATGTCGAATTGATGTTTTCGGGTTTTCGGCGACACTCTCGTTTACAGCAGCAATGTTTTCAAGAGACCGACCGGTACGTTGACGCAAAGGATTCTTATTATCCATAATTGACCCAGTTTCTTCAAATTTTTTGACCACTCTTCGAATGGTTGACACATTAGGTGCACTTTCTCGGCTGAAAATTTAGCGAAGTTTGTGAGCGGTTTCAGCGTAACTTTCCCCATTTTTGTAATGAGTTTTCACAATTATAACGCGTTGTTCTTTCGAAAAGCGCTCCATTTTTAATAATCGGAATAAACAGCTGTCAAATTTCAGAGTTGCCACTTGCATGAAAAAAAAAAATATTCCAATTTTAAAAAGTGCACCCTTACTGAGACACCCTTTATATTGTTTGGACGGTTGACTTGCTCAAATTCAGTAAATTTGTCATTTCACCAAACGATTTGGCTTCTCTTTTATATTTTATTACTAAATTTCGCAGTTCAACCGCGATTTCTCTTCGAATAGCCATTGCCACAAGTAAAACTGATCAAACTACAACTGAATGCCACAAATCTGATTTCCTGAATATCGCGCAAATGGAAAAATTCAAATAACGGTACTTTTCAGTTATCCTACATATATCTGCGTAGAATAAAATAAAGCATGGAATGCCGGTCGTATGTAGACTTTTGTCGCTCACTGTATATGTTATGTACCAGACCGGCACCGAAACTTGAACGGCTACGATATTTTTAAACATTTAATCGATAAAATCTATCAAGTAGTTGAGTTTATAAAGTAACAATTGAGTTTGGAATCGCATCGATGCGGTTTTGATGCATTGTTAACCGTTTTGAAACGATTTTCTTATGTACATACGCGTAGCCAATGCAATATAGATGATTTAAAGACGTATAAATACGTATATATGTGCATATGTATGTATGGCATTCAATACGCATCTGTAAAGCTAACAGCACATTATTATCCAGAGCGTTGGAAGACGGCGGTAGTGCAACTAATCCCAAAGAGGGGTAAAGACACTTCCAGCGAGTATTAGCCAGCTCTTCGAGAAAGTGGTTAAGAGTGCCTTGTCTAAGTGGGTTAAGGACAATAATCAAATTTGATAACCAATTCGGTTTCAAAGCGTGGATATGACACTATTCCTTATTACCGGCTATTTGAAACTCGGAAGTTGAGAGCGTTATTGATTGCCCTTCGACAAGTTTCCCGGTCATGTCCGTTTCTTCCATGTTTCGCTGTTCTGTTCCATCTCTTCTACATAGGTCCATCCTTAATATTGTCCTTTCATCTACATTGTGGCCTTCCTGGAAGTCTCTTTCGCTCGTGTTTTCTATTCATTCTTTTGACTTCTGTCCATTGTCCATTTGTTCTATGTATGTCTAAATCTTTGCGACTTTGTAGCTAGGACAACGCTTGGACTGAATAGAGTGCCTCGAGTTTTAGATTGTGTAGTTTTCCCCATTCGCCTGTTTCTTCGTTCTGTTTTTAAATATAGATTTCCCTTAACATCTTGTTTTCAAAGACGAGAAATCTATTTTCCTCCTTCTAGCTAGATACGAAGTTTCAATTCCGACTATCCAATATGAATTTTGACATTGCGGTACAAAAGGGTTCTTTTGGATACTTACTTCATCGCGAAGAAGCACGCGTTCTACATACAGTTGCGTTCACAAAAATAGCAGTGTTCATACAGCATTAAAAAATAACAATTTTTTTTCTATGTACTTTAAATTAGGTGTTTGCGTCTAACGGGACTTCAGGTGTCATATGAGAGGCTATACGGTTTTCATAAAGCATATCTTCGTTTTTTTATTACACATTCATTGAAAGGCTATGGTTGACAGCTGTTTATAATAATAGCAGTGCCTGTGTTGTGATCAATAAAGATTTTTAATAAAATTTGTTTATTTTTTTCTTGTGAGTATTTATTTTCTTTGTGTTCCCTCATATTTACTTAGTTTAGCATTATTTTAATTAGCAAAATGGGCCGATCAAAGTATTGCATAGAAGAACTGCGAAATTTAATAAATAAATTACAAAGCGAGGGGAAAACTTAGATGGGCATCCAAGATATCTTATGATGTTCCGCTAAAATGGTGAGTAATGCTTTGAAATGGCTAAATAAGCCCGAAACTCGCGGACCTAAAAGTATGACCACTAAGCGAACTGACCGGAAAATTATACAGTTGGTAAAGCAGATTCCGCCAATAAGCTCCAGCAAATAAAAGACGAACTCCAACTCTCTGTGAGCGCTGTTACGGTGAGAAGACGCCTGATTGAAGCTAAACTACCAGCTCATAGTTCACGCAAAGTACAATTTCTGACAAAAAAAATCATGGGGCAAGAAGATTGGAATTCCCAAAAGCGCATCAGGAATGGCCAAATTAGAAATGGAGGAATATTCTTTGGAGCGATGAGAGCAAAGTCGTTCTTTTTGGGTCCAAAGGTCGTTGGGAATATACAAGAATACCCCAAAATGCGGCACACGATCCCCGGTACACAGTTAAAACTGTTAAGTATGGAGGTGCAAAGCTCATGATAGGGGCGTGCTTCTCATACCACGGGGTTGGGTCTATATATCCTATCAAAGGCATAATGAACGCTGCAGAATATTTAAAAATTCTCGACAAGGTCATGCTGCCGTATGTGCAAGAGGAAATGCAGTTAGTTTGGATCTACCAACACGACAACGACCCGAGTAAAAAACGAGTAAAGTCATGGTTCGATGAGAAAAAAATATCTGTTATGGAGTGGCCCGCACAATCGCCTGATCTTAACCCCATCGAAAACTTGTGGGGCGATGTTAAAAATGCCGTCCATGAGCGAAAACCACAAAATGCCAAAGAATTGTGGGAGGTAGGGGGTCCTCCGTCCGTTCGTTTTCGGTCCGTTTTCAAAAGATGGCGCCACCTGCAAGTTGTGGCTGATCTTGGAAGCGATTACCTACTTCATTTGTAAGGTGTGACATCTGTCAACAATAATTAGTGTGCATCAGCGTCTGTTTCTGACAACAACATTGTTTTTTGCCTCTTCGAAAATATCCAGATTTGTCTTAAATAAACATTATTTGCGGGAAGTTTTGATTTTCTTTTTTAATTGGAAGAAAAGTGCAGCTGAAGCCCATCGAATGCTTGTAGAAGTTTATGGTGAATCTGCTCCGACCGATAAATCATGCAGAGAGTGGTTTCGACGCTTCAAAAGTGCTGATTTTAGCGTCGAAGACAAAGAGCGTCTTGGCCAGCCCAAAAAGTTTGAAGATGGGGAATTGGAGGCTTTACTGGATCAAGATCCGTGCCAAACGCAAAGTGAACTCGCAGAATCGTTGGGAGTGACTCAGCAAACAACTTCCGTTCGGTTAAAGATATTTGGATTTATTCAAAAGCAAGGAAATTTGGTGCCGTACGAGTTGAAACCGAGAGATGTCGAAAGGCGATTTTTCACCTCGGAACTACTTCTTGAAAGACATCAAAGGAAGGGATTTTTGGATTACCGGATCGTGACTGGAGATGAAAAGTGGATATTGATAACCCCAAGAAGAAAAAATACTATGCAAAGCCTGGTGAACCCGTTCCATCATCGTCTACATCGACGCCAAAGAAAAACATCCACGGTTCAAAGGTCATGCTCTGCATATGGTGGGACCAGACGGGTATGGTGTACTATGAGCTGCTAAAACCAGGCGAAACCATTGATGGGAAACGTTATCGACTACAACTAATGCGTTTGAGCCGTGCATTGCTTGAAAAACGGCCAGAAATGACCGAAAGGCATGACAAGGTGATTTTGCAACATGATAACGCTCGGCCCCACGTGGCTGTAGCGGTCAAAAACTACCTGGAAACGCTGAAATGGGAGGTCTTACCCTAGCCGCCGTATTCTCCAGATCTTGCTCCTTCCGACTACTGGCTTTTTCGACGGATGCAAAACGATTTGGGGGGGGTCACCGGTTCGGGTCTTTTGAAGAAATCGAAGAATGGCTCAATGATTGGATCGATGCCAGAGAAGACTCATTTTTTAGAGATGGTATTCGAAAATTACCAGAGGGATGGGAAAAAGTAGTCGCTTCCGACGGACAATACTTTGAGTGATATATTTTTTAGGTTTTTTCAATAAAAAAAATTTTTGAACACAAAAAAACGGATGTACTCCCAATAGTGCGACACTCATGGCAAGCTATACCAGAGGAGAGGTGTCGCAATTTGGTGAACTCGATCAAGCTCATAATATAATTTAAGTTTTGTCGGCATATTTAAAAAAACAATAAATAATCATTTGTTATTTTTTAAGAATGTAAAAATGAAATACTTTTATTTGTTCTATATTGTTTGTAAAAAAAAAAATAATATTTTGGATAATTTGAACATTTTTTGATTCTTTGGGGACTATTTGGACTGCTATTTTTGTGAACACAATTGTATGTATGTGTATGCATTTTTGGAAGTCAAAACGGTTCCCAGGCATTTGAACTCGTCGAGTTCAAAGCGTTTATCCAGTATGATCATGTGCGAGATTTGGATCGATTCAAGGAGGTCAGTGACATTTATTATTTGGTTTTCTTTTCCTTTACTTTTAAACCAACTTGCTTTCCTGTCACGAATATTCAATGGAACAAATGTAAGAACCGATGAACGAGCGCGTGTCTGATTGACTTGGAAAAGTCCGTGTGGTTAGACGATCTCTTTTACGAGCTCACCCGGTTGGGCGTCACAAATCAGAATGAGACCTCCAACTTTCGTATGCCTTTCCTCGATAAAACCCCGTCACGAACTCGAGGAGTTATAGCAATGGGCGTAATTGTTGACACAATTTTGACAAACCCAGGATACTCACGTGCTCGCTACAGCTTGTAAGTAAACGGAGCTCTCATTCTGACTCGTCTGGCAGGTCAACTAAAAATTGTCTTTTACCAAGTTTTTCTTGCTTTCCAATAGATGACGTTCGAGAATTACATACATTTGAGATGGTAACTCATCTAAAAGAAAGGCAAGCTGAACTTCAACATCGTCGGCAAATGTAAATACCGATAGTCCGAAAATTCTACTATAAATTTGGTAGGATCAACAGGGTTTTGTTCATTCTGGGTTGCTCAAATCGAAGGAAACGATCGCGGGATATGGCCATCGACTGTAATTGCTTGTTTGAGAAAAAAGACGCTGTCCGAGCGCAGAGAAACGACGACGTGGTTTTGCTACAAGACAACACTCGACCATGTTTAAATGGAAAGTCTTATCCTATCCGCTGCATTTACCAGACATTGTCCTTTCAGATTATCACGTGTTCCGGTTGATGACACATGGCAAGGCTGAGCAGTACTTCTATTCTTAAAAAGATGCCCAAAAAGGGTCTAAGATGCCAAAAAGTTCGATCATGGTTACTCTTTTACAGCCTGACTTGGAAAACATTCAGCAGAATTAAAAAGTGTTTTATTCAAAAGGCCCTTGTGTAGGCAGGCGTAGAAGGTAGAAAAAATTGGGGCAGATTTTAAATTTTTAGACCGGACGGGCGTCCACTGGTAAGCCAAAAGGTAGTCAGATACCTTAGAGCTCTAATACCTCTTTATTTTGATAATGGTGTTTATGCTGCTCTGGCAAGGCCCCGGAGCGCCTTCGTTCTGATCTGACAAGATGGCTGTTTCATAGCAGCCAACTTGATTTCAGAGTGAAGGGAATCCTGTGCATGGCTTTTTTGTCCTATTGATTTGCCGTGTGTGGTTCAGTGAAGTCAGTTTGATAGAAGAGGTATTTGAGAAACAATGTTGCAAGTCTTGATTCGGCTAATATAGAACACCGGAGTCTAATTACACAAGATAAAAGCGAACGAGGTCCTATACACTAGGACTAGGATCTAACGGGTGGACTTAACTGATTGGAAACTTTGTTGCAAGACCAATGACATCGGGCAATCATCTAAACTTCGAGGCTTACTACATTAACAACCTAGAGAGGGTTACCTCTTCCCCCAGGCATTTCCTTCAATCAATGTGGGCTGACACAGGCTAGATAAGCGATGCCCCAAAGGGTGCCAAAGATCACAGTCAGGCCAAGACGTCGATGTTGCACGTCTTTCCTTGATGGCAGCATATACTTTCCGCTGCTTCAATGCTCTTAAGCTCTTCATTGACGTCTTATAATGTTCATCCAATCATGCCAATACCACCTGCGTATATTGTACAAGCAATAGTGCAGACTTGACGTAAATCAGGCCTCTTGCATTGACTAGTCAGTTCCACGATCTTATCAATTAAGAAAATAGAATAGAAATTCAAAGGTCCCTGTTAGTTTATTACCGACTTTAATGGACCAGCGAGAATTCACCACTGTTACTGGAGACTTTGTATAGTTCGTCTGTATAGACATTATTTTATGGGGCTTTAAAGTTATAAAAAAGGAGTGAGTTTCGACCTGAAATTTGACTTTGAAGATCTGCCGTGAGAATGATCGGTGTAAACTCCCTGGCCTGAAACCAATCGGATTTTTCGCGAACGGGTTCAGACGTTCACACAGCACAACAGAGAAGAATCGGTAAGCAATGCCTAGCAGACAAATGTCCTTGTTCAGATTGGAGAAGAGAAAATCATAAATCCTACTGAATCTTAGTATCCAAGCCACTCAAGAAATGAAACGAAATCTCACTTAACTGCCTATTCCCCACTGAAAAGATTGTGATAGTCAAAGAGTTGGGGCTTCCTGTGCTCCCCCAGCACTTTCACAATGACTATCCTGGAAGTTTCACCAACTCCTTCAACTCAACAAAATTTAGCGCTTGACTGATGCCCATGTTTTGAAACCGTTCCGAAACGCGCTCCAGAACCCAGCCTAGCCTCCTCTGGATTTCCTTCATACCCCTGACTGCTCCTCAACCCTTCTGTCGTACATTTGGGACAGATGTGCAGTTGACAGAGCTGTTTAATCAATACCCTATATCCAGGAGCGACCCTACAGACGCCTAAAGTAAACGCAATGAACCAACGAAGCCAACCACTCTCTTTTCCTCAATAAAAACAGAAAAATTAATTTTTTAATGGAACTACTTGTACGTTTATTAAAAATCGACAACGATAAGTCTACAATCAAAGGTGTTTCATGGAATACCATCTTTTAGTACATACTAAGTGGATATCTAAATTAAAGTGAGTTAAAAGCAAATTCGAATAGATTATATGAATGGAAACAGGCCGCGTTTACTGGCCATTAGCGGTGCTCTCGGCCTTCTCCTGCTCGTTCTCCTTCACGTTCAAATGAGCCGGACCAGTCTGCTGGATCTGAATGACCCTTTCATTCGGTTTCTCCTCTGTCTTTGGTTTCGGAATGCTGATGGTCAATATGCCATCTGATGATAGAGTCGAGATCAACTTTTCGGCATCGTAATGCTTTGGTAGAACATATCGACGCACAAAATGTCTGGATATGTAGCCGTGGTCATCCTCACGTTCCTCATGTTTTCCTTCGACCACAACCGAGTCCTCGATGACTTTCACTGATAATTCGCTTGGTTTGAATTGCTGCACGTCCAAGCAAACCTGGAAGCCATCCTTTCCGACGTTGGACAATGTGCCGTCACCTTTACCGCCGCCTCGTCGTTCACCCAATCTGCTTGCTGCTAATGCAACTGCCAGCGGTAAGTGTATGGATGGATGCTGATGCCGTGGTTGATGTATATGTCGTGGCTGGACGCCGGTTCCGAATCCCCCGTAAATAGGGGATATTCCTCCCAAGCCCAAGTTATCGAATTCGTCGAGCACACTGAGCAATATTGGTAGGGACGACATCTTTATTTATTTATTTTTTCTTGTACTTTTATTCACTTTTTCGATTAAGAACGTTTGAAAAACAGAGAATTGCGTTGCAAGATTTTTAATTGTTGAATGCGACTACGTACACGTTTTGTTTCAAACTGAATGAGGAACCGGTCGACGCTCATGTATTTATAGGGAAATCGAAAGCTGAAAGAAAATTGTGGAGCTTTCTAGATACATCGCTGAAAAGAGCGAACAGAGGGCGATGAGGGTTTTACGTTCGGTATGATTCAGCTATTACAAAGGCCAGGCGGAGTTACAAGTAAATTCGTTCTCTTAAAAACCCACAAATCTCTGTTAAACGAATTGTTACCTGAACTATTGACACAAAATGAACGTATCCCATAGAGATATACATATATATGTATATCTACGTCTACAGCCTTGTTTGTAATCATGTTTTCAGGGCATCCGGCTTGTAACAAATTATTTTCGGCAAAGTGTATTCATCATGAATGGGAGCTCGCCAAAGACATGTTTTTATCAACACTAAAGTATTGTTCATGTGCACCCGTATGTAAGGTATGCATTGTCGCCGGTATACAGGCAGAACCGGAATTTCTTCCGGCAGATGGCTAGGTGCTATGTGTATACATATATGTATGTACATATTTCTGAACGAACTTTCCCGGCTCAGATATTCCTGCATAGATTGTTTGGTGCAACGACCGGTTGGTCGTTCCAACCGGCTTTTTGTGCATTTTTTTTTTCTAGAAACTTAACCAAGTTATGAGGCGCAGAATCGTTATTCAGCGGTTAGCATGTATATTGAGAAAAATGAAGCAAAACAAAGCTAGAAAAGAAGAGAATAACCAGGTCGAACGGTACAGTTGGGCAGAAGTAAAAGGGTGGACTGTATACGAGTTGTAAACTAAGTTAAGGTTAAAAATCAGAAGGGAGTTAGACAGTCACAATTTTACGATGTGTGTCATTGTGTACCCTATTCTTATGACCATGAGGCCTTTATTTTAAAAAGGAATTCCTCCATTTGTCTATCCATTAACCCAACAAAGGCTGTCTTAATACCTTTCACTAGGAAAGGAAAATCACAAGCCCTTGGCTAGCCACTTGGCATATGAAGTCGAATGTGTATGTAGGTGTTGACTTCGATCGTTAACTCAAATAGAGACCCAATGCGGATAACAGACTTATATGTAGAAGCGATCAAGACACTATGGTCCTGCCGCCACAGTTATGGTTGAAACCGCACGTCATCTTCTGGTTATACATATATCGAGTTAGGGATGTACCGCGATGTCTCTGTGGTATGTCGGAAAAGGACTTACCAGAAAATTACCAAACTACATTGCCTTCAAAGAGTCGTATATCGGCATAGCCCATAGTATAGCCCACGGCAGCCAACGTAACATAAAAAAATTTCTTCGCTTCTCTCTCCTCTCTCCGTCTCTCCTCGACATACCGACTATCGAGTATGGTTTTTGATACCCAGTCAAAAACGTGCTTTTTCCATTTCCCCATTCTAAACCGTCTAATCTGTGAGGATGGTGATCACCAGAAGGCTAGAAAATTGGGGCAGGCGTTGGCGTTGGTGATTTTGAACCAAACTACATGGTTTCCAAGGTGTTTGTACTAATTCCCGTGTCTTCTAAGTCGAGCAGTAAGCCATCTTCACTTGCGTTAACATAAACCCCGAGTCTGGCACCAGCGGTATATGTAACTATAAAAATATTTAACGACAGCCAATAGGGTTGAGCCTTCATAGAGTTGAGCTCACATAGCCCACCATCCTCTGCGGAGAAAAGTAAATAAAAACAAAGTCAAATTTTCGTGGATTCCTGGACATAGAGTCATCAGTGATAAGGGGGTTGCTTAGCTGTCTGCGGTTCTGTGGAATCTATATAGACCTGTCCCATTGGAACAGAGTTCAAGAACTTCGTCAACCGAAGAAAATCATTCAACTCTTGAACAAACCTTTTAAAAACCATTGTGAAAAGTCATTAAAAAAACTTTTCAGGATTATGATAGAATGAACCTCTGAACCAATACAGAGTGCAGAATCCGCTTAACGGGTGACTACCATTCGTCTTTCTATCTTTCTACCACTTTAGGAGATGTACTTTCCTCAGAGAAGTTTCTTGTATTCCTGCAAAATCGATTCCCATTTTCATTTGGAAGGTAGAAGAAAACCTCCTCTAATAGACCTTTCTGGTCGCGGTTTCTTCCTTACTAACGGTAGCATAATTCAATAGTCACTATGCGTTCATATGGCCACAAAACCTTTATCTATAGGTACGAAGATGGACTGGTCCCTACAAGATTATGTAAAAATCGAATATCGATTCGAACTGACACATTCTTCCACCTGTAAGGTGATTCAGCTTTGAGGCCAACTTAAGGCACCGATAGTAAAAGGCATAGCAAGGAATTCCCTTTGAAAAAAGAACCGCAGTTATAGGATCCTGAAATTGCCAATTCAGCTGTTGGGAAATAGATGATTCTTTTGTATTGAAGAAAGATAATGCCTAAATTGTGTCGAGGAGTGATTCAAAAATGATGATAATCGATTATTTCCAGTCTGCATATAAATCTAAACATTTTTTCTTGCTTGCTTATATACCCACTAGGTTAGCGTAAAAAAATTCACGATTCCCAGGGGGTACGTTCATTTGAATACGAACCGTCGAAAGAATACCATAAATATGGAGAAAAACGAAATCAGAGCTGTCATCAATACCCTTCCTACATACACAGCGACTTGGTGGACTCTTTTTCTCCGTATTCCACAGTAGCACGCTGGGCTAAAGAGCTTAAGCTGGGTAGAACATCCACTGAAAATGAACATCGCGAAGGACGGCCATCCACGTCCCTCACTAAAGGTAATGTGGAAAAAAGTCGAAAAGGTTGTGTTGGCAGATCGAAGAATGACCATGTGGAAAAGGTCTCTGGGCGTTGAATACCGACAAAAACAAAGAAAATACAAATCGATATTTCGACAGTGTATCTCGAGAAGTTCCAAGGAGATCGGAAAATGTTTTTGTTACGTTTCGTGTCCATGAACGAGACCTGTATCCACCATTTGCTCCTGAAACCATATAACAATCGATGACTTGAAAGTGAGTCCTCACCGATGCATCGACCTCTTTCTACGGCTCAAGGAACAGAGGCAAGAAATTTTAAGACAGCAAAGTTATGGTTGTTGTTGAGGCGTTTTGGGAGAGTCAAGACAAAGAATTTTCTAAGGGAATCCTGGGCTTAGTATAAAGATGGACTAAATGTACTGACTTGAGGAGACTATGTGGAAAAATAAATCATTTTTTAAACTCTAATCAACGTTTTTCTATATTCATTATCATTACTTTTGGATCACTCCTCGTATTTAATTGGCAAAAATTTGGAAACTCTTGGATATTCGTAGTCAGTTAAAAGCAACCAGACCTTCGAAAGGCTGTTAACAGGCACTTTGTTAAAATTGGCGTAATCAAGAAAAGGGTAAGCACGGACGTCGTGTTCTTATTGGTGGAGGCATACAAGAATTTTTGAGAAGTGGACCATTGTATTGGGCCATATTCATTCTATTACCAGCAAACAAACGCAGTCAGTGTGTCATGCTTACAATTCCAAGGTTACCTTCAAATGAAGGTAAAATGTCAAAAATGGAAGAAAATGGGTCTGAAGAGGCCAGCAACCCTTTTTCGTCCCCTCTCCTTCGAACAATTTAGCGTGCCTCAATGTGAGGAGGCACTAAAGGTTCACGCTGTCTCGTGCCTTTAATTTTATATAGTTCTGCTCGCTAGCCACCTGTTCCTAGTTATAACGTGATTGTTAGACTACGCTGATAGGTATGCAGATCAAATATTCTCGGTCTCTTAATTTCCTTAATAGATATCAGGACCTAGGGCTTTAAGCCTGCATGTCCTATCCTTAGTAGCAATGTAGCTTGTATTACAAAATCTTGCACACAGTATTACTACAAGACGAGCTTCGAGTTAATTAGTAGCATTCTTACGAAAAGTCAACGAATTAGTACCCACTAGTGAACCCTGCGGTACCCCAGCAATCAGGCTCTTAAAATGAATCGTACCATCTGCCATCGAGTATGCACATTCATGGTATGAAAAACTATCTATAACCATCATCTTTACCCACTGTAGAAGGAATGTATATTAACGATTTCGCTGACTAGACATTTTCTTAAGAGAAGTGCAGAAAATGTTGCAATTCAGCCCTGCAGCCCTTTAAAAGGACGTCATTCAGCAATATACCAACATAAGAAAGTTAGTAGTCGAGGGTGACGGGTGTGTTTGTCGGTTGGTTGCATTCGAAAAAAAAAAAAAAAAAGAAAATTTTCCAATAAAACCACTTTTTTTTATCAAACCGCATTTGGTATACATAATCAGTGAAAGAATAAGAAATAGGGAAAGGAAATACGATGTCACTCATACCGTTTCTACTCGATTTAGCCGATGAGATAAGCGAACTCCATCGCGGCGTGGACGACGACTTCGGTTTCGGTATCTATCCCAATGAATTTCACCGGCCATCATCAAAGACAGTCTCGCAATTATGGTTATCTAAACACCGTCAGCATCCGTATGCGAATATTCGCAATAAAATAATGAAAACGCAAGAGGAGAAAGATACGACCACTAATGAGGAGAAGGACTATTCGCCAATTGGAAAGAATGGCTTTCAGGTCAGCATGAACGTGAAACAATTCAAGCCGAACGAGCTTACGGTGAAGACAATCGATAATTGCATCGTAGTCGAAGGCAAGCATGAAGAGAAGGAAGATGGTCACGGTCTGATTGCACGACATTTCGTCCGTAAATATACACTACCAAAAGGCTATGATCCAAAGGAGGTGGCATCGACCCTGTCGTCGGATGGTATACTTACCGTCAAGGCACCACCCCCGATTAAATCGGGCGAGGGCAACGAGAGGGTTGTTCAAATTCAGCAGACTGGTCCGGCCCATATGTCCATAAAAGAGAATTGCAAAGATGCCGTTTCATCCGAGGCTGTTGTCAAGCCACCGCCTCAATGTGAAAATGGCGAAAAGCCGACTACCGAAGAGATTTCCAATTAAAAAAATGTTTTTGCACTATACACGGACATCCATACGCCGACGCGTATGTGCCAAATTCCTATTTTTCATTGATTGAAAAAAGACTAATAAATTATTCGAATTATTTATGATTTCCCGTTATTTTTTACTTGAATTAATGTAAACTTAGAGACTAAAGAGCAAAAGAGAGTAAAAACACTTCCATTCCAGTCGCAATTTCCTTTTGTATTGCTGTGTCTTGATTTATGAATAATAAAAACGATTTTCAAAGATATTCCGTGAGTTTTGAATCTATCTGCTGGAGGGGCATGCTCCACCGAGGCACTTGATACTAGTACAGCTTTCGAGTTAGGGGTTGGCTTTGGTTTGCATGCAATCGTTATGTCTCGCTCTGTATATCGATTTCTAAGCATGCATGTCTCATGCAAATATAGTACGTTGGCTCCAGGCAACCTACAACTCTCTTACCATAGGTATGCAGGTGTCAATTTAACGCGGTGGTTGCACTTAAGCTGTAGCGCCGTTTATCTGGTATCGTGTTTCGCTTTCGAGACACCGTCTAGCGATTTCCCATTTTTCCACGGTTGAAGGAGTCTCTTATGTGCCATTTGGATTGGTTTACAATATGCAATGCACTGCTTGTGGGTCGTACGCAACGACGAAAAGATTTCGAAACAAGTCATAAGGGCAAGGGATTTTGTGCTAAGAGAACGACGTCTGGGCAAGAGAACCGCTTTCGATCAGATCCCATTCATCTTGTGCACTAAATGGTTTTCCAATTGGCGCGGGTAGATTCTGGAGTCCTGTAGCGGCCATGTTGTTGTGGTGACATCTGTCAAATATATTTATTATTCAGCTACTGTGCCAATTTTTGTACGCTCTTATGGTGGACGGGGTGAAGATGGTTTGTGTCGAAGATGTTCGTTCATTACTCTCCGGGGTGGTTGTCCTATATAGGATTTGAGAGATTCGACTGAATTCGCGTTAGTTGTAATGTAGTTCACAGCAACTCTTTTGTTTCCATGTCATTAAGGTGTTATATTGGAAATGCACACACAAAGTATGAATTTTGAAGTGATCTTATGCTGCGTGTGTTATGCCTTCATCAGCACTTTTTGATCATCTCTCATTCACAACTGATGTTGTTGCACAGTATTCCGTATAGGAATTGTTCTTGACTACGGACGGACTTGAACTACAGACCTTCGGTTCAACAGTAGGTGATGATTATCACTGCACCACGACCACCCCATGCCAAATTACCATGGCAAGTTACACGATTGAACAAAACGTCCGAGTGATAAAACATTATTATCAAGATGAGTGTTCGTTAGCGCAAACGTTGCGCGGTGCCCCGAATTTACGGTAGACGCGGTGCTCTTTAACATTCGACTCTTCCACGTTTGGTGGCCAAATTTGAGACGCTGCGTTCCGTGAAAATGTGCAGTAGAACCCAAGGCAATCGATACCTCGCCGTGCACAAGAACTCGGCCTTCTCTAGACTTCAATTTGCGTCGAGTCTTAGGTCTACACCCGTACAAGATCCAACTGAGCAACCAACATGATATTCACCAAGTGACAATGCATCCCCAACGAGTGGCTTTTAGGCCTGCGGCGTTATTGGTCCGTACTTTTTCGAAAACGACGTTGGTTGGGCGGTCACCGTCAATAGTGAGCGCTACAGAACGATGACAACCAATTTCTTATGACCCAAATTGAACAATATGGACCTTGACGATGCTGAAGTCGCAGTCCTTAAGATGAACACAACACAGGCCATTGCTCAAATTCAGCCGAATCTATGCGGAAGAGTCTTTCAAGATTGGAGCACTCTGATCCGTGCCACCGTAAGGAGCCAAGGCGGGGATTTGAACGATATTCCATACATAATGGTATCCACCGGCCTTTCAAATAAAAAATGAATTTTGGTAATACCTCACACACAGCTTGGTTTATTCCATTTAAGCATCTACCCGCCATTATTGAAAATTCCTCTGCTCTTTGCTTACCCAATTGCTTTACCCTCAACACAACAAATTAGCTCTTGGCACGGTTTTTTAACCTTTGTGCTGACGTGTTTGTCGTTTCAACTATAAAGCTTTCATACACAAGGTCAATGACTCCTTCGAATCTACGGTTGTTAATGCTCACTTGCTGACTAAGCCGTGTAGAGATGGAGAGTCTTATGTAAATGTCTGTTCATAGCCGCCTTGGACATTCGCAAAATCAGGAATTTTTTTAGTGATTTGGTGGCTTAACTACTTAAGAGCTGGATTCACCCAGAGCGCACGGTAGATGGTCCCGCAAGGTCAGTAGAATTGAGGTCTTATTCCCGCTATTTTGTCTCAGCTGTAAATGGAATCGTCAGCGAATTCAGACAAGAACCCAAGATTCCAGATCAGAAGACTGTTATTCAAACTGTCGAGCCAATTGGGCACATGGTCCCTGTTAAGATCGCTCTCGAAGGTATTCGAAACTGAAGGAAAGAACCCAATGTCAAGCTCTCATAGGTCAGAAATGAGATCCCAACACCTTTTAAAACCAAAACTTATTTTTTTTATAAAGAAAAAACATATTTTATGGTTTTTTTTTTTAAATTTATTTAAAGGAACCTAAGCTTACAAACAAAATGTTTTGGAAAATACAAGATGGTATTCCTAAATTAAAACATGACAGTCTGAACGAAATACATATATCCTGAGACGAGTTTACAGTTAATTTTTACATTTACTTAGACTTAGTCTCTCCGCTCTTATCCTTGATTGCTTTGTGAGCTGCTCCGGTTTCTTTTATGGCGACAACTCGTTCCTTACCCTCGATCGCCTTTTGCGGTGGTGGTGCCTTGATGGTCAAAACGCCATCCGACGAAATGGTAGAAACGACCTCATCCGGATTGTAGCCCTTTGGTAGCATGTATTTGCGAACAAAGTGCCTTTGGATGAATCCATGATCGTCTTCGCGTTCCTCGTGTTTTCCCTCGACCGTAACGTAGTTGTCGGTGGTTTTGACGGTCAACTCGTTTGGCTTGAATTGCTTCACATCGACCGCTACTTGAAAACCATCCTTGCCGACGGTCAGGCTCTCCTTGTCGTCACGTAGTGCTGCCTGCAGCTGGTTCAGACGCTCCAATGGATATTGCCAAACGCGGGGATCGAAAAATTGGCTGCGATAACGTGGCGAGTCGAAGATCTCATGTGGATAGAGCCCGAATCCGAAATCGTCGAATGCTGTCCTGGGCGCGAAGCTATCGAGTTCACGAGCAAGATCGTAGATGATTGGAACTAGAGACATCTTTTCTTCTTTGAATTTGATTTTCTTTTACACAATGAAAACGCTTCTTTGACAAAGTACTGTTTGTTGTAGGAATTTGACTTTTAGAAAAACGCTTGTTCAGCTTGTTTTAACGCTTTGTAGTTTCACTTGATTCTATGCCTTTGCCGGCCGGCCGGCTCCGACTTATATATGCTGAGGCAGGGAAAATCAACAGCACAAACACATTTACACGAGTGTGTTGATACGTGATTCGCGATATAAAAAAGAAAGAAGTGTGAGTGGAAGAGCGGCGCTCTCTAACGGCCTGTTATCTCTCTTCGTTTGTATGCTTATTCAGCAATTCGAGTGAATGTATTTCTGCCTTCTCTAAGGTCACGCGAAGGACGCGGTGTACTGAAAAGAATTTACGAGATTTTACGAGGACCTTCTTTTAAGAGCGAGATGAGTTGTTTCGTATGCGAAGATAAAGAATGATAAATAAAAAAAAAATACTGTGTGTGCGTGCAGTGTGAAGATGAGGCACGACCGAACAAACAGCTGCTTAATGTGGAGTTCTAGAGAATTCCAGTTATTTGATTCTTTGCAATTTTTTTCTTGTTTTTTTTTCCCGACAATTTCCAGCGGCGCAGTTAATGCACGAAATAATAGCCGAATGTGGGGGAGATTATATGATGCCCATACATTTTTGGGTAGAAGAAAGTTGTAGAAAAAATTGGAAAATATTGAAGGACTTGTAGATCCGTTTTAGAGCAAAATTAGTCATCTAATTGGACTTGATAAACAGTTCTTCATTGCAATACTTGCCATATTAACCTCTGCACTGAGGTGAAAGATCTCTAAATTCAATATTATTTGAGAAGCACACATTGGTCATGTTTTAGGTGATGGAGTGGAAGAGCTCTGGCACCTATAGATGACTAACGATGCTTTGTAGTTGACCGAAGCGTGGAGATTTTTATTTATTCTCAGTCCGATAGGATCTAAGCCTTGTAGGTATACTCGTAATAATTTGGTTTTACGATGAGCCCTCGTACTCATTTCCCTTTTTGTTGTCCTACACGTGTGATGACACCATTCGGAACAGGAACTGCGTAGCAGTTAGAAAAAACCTTTTAACAAAATTATTTGATGAAGAAAGATCACTGTTTTGTGTTCTTGCACTGTTTACGGTCTACCTACTACCTGCTGTATACAGGATTTTGTTTAAATTGGTTTGCCATTCTAGTATCCATGTAAGTTAGGCTCAGAGTGAAAATGGCCAAATGGTTTTCCAAATATTTTTTGGGCTTGTCCATGTCCTTGCTTTTTTCAATTCAACTTCATCATTCGATCGTACGCGGATGTTCAACATAGTTTGGCGAAATGGGATGTTGTACTTCAAATGAGATTTGGTAATTAATAATTGATCGTTACAAAAACGAGTACAGTGAAAGGCGTTGAATAATGTAAGACTGAGTGCCCGAAGGTGGAGAAACACCTGAAGATTGTTTACAATGCTGAGACAAATTGAAGAGTTATACTCAAGACGCAATGAAAGGTGGCTCTTCTAAAAAAATGTCCTTTTCACCGATGAGAGCAAGTACAACCTTATTGGATCAGATGGAAGAGTCAACATTTGGCGAGAATCCAATAGAGAGATGAATCCACGACATTTGCGCCCAACCGTGGAACACGGTGGGGGTCATGTGATGGTCTGGGCTGCATGTTCCGCGACTGGAGTTGGTAAAATGCATGTTGGTCAAGGAAATTTTGACAGTTATTTAACAAAGAGCTTAGAAATTGAGTACAGAAGAATCATTCCACTTTTATCACTAAAATGACCCAAAACACTTGGCGGGAGTTATTGGCGAATGGTGCTACATCGCTGTTCAAGACTCTACCACAATCACTAGACTCAAATATTATAGAGAATTGATGGTAAGAACTAGAAGTGGAAATTCGAAAGCATACATTTTCTAGCAAAGACTACTTAAAAGCAGGGCTTGTTGGTAGAATGGGACAAAAAAACTGATGCAAATATCTTTCCATTGACGACAATCTGCAGGAATTGCAACAAATGATAACTTGTAGGCGCGAGGTTTGGCCTATACAGTGGATGCAACAAAGCTTCCCAGCCAAGTCTGGCGTTGCTATGACAGAAGATAACGCCTTTCTATTGATCAATTCTAGGATGTTTCTTCATTTGCTGTTTTTTACTGACAGTAAAGATTTAAATCAATTTTTTGACCCGACTCTAGCACTATATACTCGTAATGTACATTCCTTCCAATTCCACCATACACACAACATACTACATAGCCTTATGGAGCGTCAATTCTCACTTAATTTTTTCCCACGATTTTTTGAACGAAATATATTCTTAAGAAATTTCATTTTGTTTTCAGGGTTGTTTCAGGGTTTTGGCCAGCTAACGTAATTTTTCGAATTTCGCGATCTACGTAAGTAGACTCGTATTTTAGTACTTTTTTATTGCTATGTTGGTGCACATGTCCTCTAACATTGTTGACACTTTCAGACATTTTGGACATTTAATATAGTTGCTTATAGATATAAAGGTCTTCTGGTGTACTTGGCGATTTTTGGATCGAAATTTATTTTTTTTATTGAAAAAACGTAAAAAATACATCACTCAAAGTATTGTTCGTCGGAAGCGACTACTTTTTCCCATCTCTCTTGTAATTTTCGGATACCAACTCTAAAAAATGAGTTCTCTCTGGCATCGATCCAATCATTCAGCCATTTTTCGATTTCTTCAAAAGACCCGAACCGGTGACCCCCCAAATCGTTTTGCATCCGTCGAAAAAGCCAGTAGTCGGAAGGAGCAAGGTCTGGAGAATACGGCGGGTGGGGTAAGACCTCCCATTTCAGCGTTTCCAGGTAGTTTTTGACCGCTACAGCCACGTGGGGCCGAGCGTTATCATGTTGCAAAATCACCTTGTCATGCCTTTCGGTCGTTTCTGGCCGTTTTTCACGCAATGTACGGCTCAAACGCATTAGTTGTAGTCAATAACGTTTCCCATCAATGGTTTCGCCTGGTTTTAGCAGCTCATAGTACACCACACCCGTCTGGTCCCACCATATGTAGAGCATGACCTTTGAACCGTGGATGTTTTTCTTTGGCGTCGATGTAGACGATGATGGAACGGGTTTACCAGGCTTTGCATAGTATTTTTTCTTCTTGGGGTTATCGATATCCACTTTTCATCTCCAGTCACGATCCGGTAATCCAAAAATCCCTTCCTTTGATGTCTTTCAAGAAGCAGTTCCGAGGTGAAAAATCGCCTTTCGACATCTCTCGGTTTCAATTCGTACGGCACCCAATTTCCTTGCTTTTGAATAAATCCAAATTTCTTTAACCGAACGGAAATTGTTTGCTGAGTCACTCCCAACGATTCTGCGAGTTCACTTTGCGTTTGGCACTGATCTTGATCCAGTAAAGCCTCCAATTCCTCATCTTCAAACTTTTTGGGCTGGCCAAGACGGTCTTTGCCTTCGACGCTAAAATCACCACTTTTGAAGCGTCGGAACCACACTCTGCATGATTTATCGGTCGGAGCAGATTCACCATAAACTTCTACAAGCATTCGATGGGCTTCAGCTGCACTTTTCTTCCAATTAAAAAAGAAAATCAAAACTTCCCGCAAATGCTGTTTATTTAAGACAAATCCGGACATTTTCGAAGAGGCAAAAAACAATGTTGTAGTCAGAAACAGACGCTGATGCACACTAATTATTGTTGACAGATGTCACACCTTTCCAATGAAGTAGGTAATCGTTTCCAAGATCAGCCATAACTTGCAGGTGGCGCCTTTGTACCCCCAATAAATTTTTTTGTGAAAAATAAAATGAAGTGCTTCAATATGCTTGAAATGTTGAATGTGGCATTTGGACACTTTTCTCTGAGCAAAAAGAAATTATAATTGATCCAAGCTCTTCTTAGAAGGCCGAGAAGATGTCAATGACACCCCAGCACGTCAACAACCTTTGGAAACCGTGAAACAGTGAAGAAAATCGAGAATCTTTGAATCACTATCAGAGAAGTTGCTGTGGATATTGACATATCGGTAGGCTCATGTGATGCAAGTTTTTCAGATATTTCGGGCATGAAACGTATGTCAGCGAAGTTTGTTCCGATATTGCTAAGGCATCGCTCATGAGCTGCCGAATAACATCAATGACGATCCAGATTTGCTGAGTCATTACTGGTGACGAAACATGGGTACATGGTTATGACATCGAAACCAAAACCCAATCAAGCCAATGGAAGCTACCAGAAGAGCCAAGACTCTTGGTCAAATGTGAAGGTTTTGCTCACTATTTTTGTTTCAATGACGTGGTTCATCATGAGTCGATCGTATTCACCGGACTTTGTCCGCTTCGATTTTTTTCTCTTCCCACAACTGAGAGAAGGGACGGAGACGGTTGAGAAAAAGCTTAAGGCTATACAAACAAGCCCATATCAGAGATTTTCTAGCGAGACTCTATTATATCTAAAGGGGACTAAATAGCTATTGACGAATAAATAATTATTTTTGGAGAAAAAATGGAAAATCACCTTATTTTTGAACAAGCCTCGTATTACGTGTTACAAAAAGAAATTCATTACTTTTCTAAGAAATGACTTTGATAATCTGTATCTAGCATATACGTGATATACTAGATTGCGTTAGAAATATGAGGCTTCGTACTAAAAACTTCTCTGAGAGTTTTGTGATTGGTTGACTCAGTTTTGCTTAAGCGCGCGTCAAAGAACGACACGAGCAAGAAGAAACTACTGGAAAGGTGAAACTCTTGGAGGATATTTGAATGACATTACAGTCCATTAAAAAATGGAACATTTTAAGCTATCTACTGAAAAAAATTTGACCAAAAACTGAATCAACAATCTGTTGTGGAATGAAGCTGTCTAAATACCGCAGCATATTCTTCATACATATATTAGTCTAGGCATTCGATAGCTTCTTTCGTGAAATAAGGTATTAAATAAAAAAAACTATTGTTCCAAGGCTAAGTAAAATTATCCAACAAAAGGTGTCATTTTAAATCTTGCACCATTTTTGAACTACCAGCATTCATCCATCATTGCTATCCCATTTGATAAGCAGAAACTAAGGAACACCCGCAAAAAGTAATGAAATATTAAAAATTCACTTCTAAAACGGTGAAAATATCGTTGGAACTTGGATCATTTAGCTCCTTCTCGTCCAACTATGTATTATTAAAAAAGTCAAACAGGTTAGTGATGACAGGAAGATCGGCAAGTTCAACTGAAGATATCGATGCCACAGCTGAGAGTGTGGAAATGAATGAATAGGATCATGATAGCAATCAATTCCATTCGCTAGTGGAAATAGAAATAGTCGAGCAACTTCATTCTGGTTATATTTTCAATCTGGCCATATCTTTTTTTAAACGATGTCGGTGGGAACGTCTTGATAAAGGGACGACATTGATGTTCACCGACTTTTACCTGAAATTGGTGCTCTAGACGTGGACTTACATACGTTTACATGTTAGATACAGTTGGCGAGAAAATCGCTCTATTGAGCGACTAACTTTCCGCAGATGGCTGACTTATATCTACTGCTGAGATAGTGCGATTTTACACAACTGCACTACTTCCTTTGGTGCTATCTTAGAGATAAAGTCTAAGCCAGTGATCCCTAAAGGATTTATTAACTTAAAGAATATATCAACTTCATAAAAGGATTAAATCAGTACGTGGGGTTGAGACGGATTTTTGGCAAATATTGTGTTCCATTCCTTATTCCAGAGTTTCAGTTTTTCTTTAGCGACATAAAAATTTTGTATTTTGATACAAACACAATCTTAAACTCTTTTTAAAACCCGTTGATATAGAAACGTCAGTCAAGGCCTACATTTTTACTATGATGAGTTTGATGAACGAGCAGCATTTGAAACTATTAGAAGCTACTACTGAATTTCTGAGTCGATGGACGCAACTTCAAGAACGCTTACTATATTTTTCGGTAGTAATAACCGTCTCGTCAGAAAAGCTTTGAGCGTTTTAGTCCAAGTATCAAAAATATCGCAGTCGCAAGTGCTCCAATTCAAAATGAGCCAAACCGATTGAATCCACATCGGTCACAGAAATTGAGAACCGGTCTAATGGCCACCTCGATTATGCGATTTAAAGGCTACAGACGTTAAGTCGTTGATTTACGCCAACAAGCGTTAGAGGAGCTCAGGAGCAAAATCGAAGAAGAAATTGCCCACTCTTCGGCCGATATGTGTGGAAGAATGGATTCCAAACAATCGATCGCGTTCGCGGTGATCATAAAAGCATGTGTACTGCGCCGGGAATAATTCTCAGCCGGATACCTCAATTATTTTACCCGGATGAAGCGAAAGGTAATCGATTTCAGCGGGCGCGGAAGTAATATTATCCTCATGGCGAGATTACAATTTTCCAGAAATTTCGAAAACAACTTTGAAGGTCATATGACAAAGGGAGGAATAGGTCTGTGATTTACATATGTAGATTCATTTAGGGTGCGACAGGAGTCCGTTGAGTATGTATTTACATATGTATGATCGTGCAAGTTTATAAAGGACGAGTCGGTGACTCTTCTGGTAGATCGGATATAATGGAAAGAGGGTAAAATCCTCGTCAGAAATATAAGGTCATGCTTCACAGGTAAAGTATGAATGTAAACCAGAGTTTGGCTGGTTTCTGTGATTATTTCGTCAGATAATCCGCAACTCGCAAACCTGATTCTTTCATTTAAATTCTAGTAAACTAAATTTGTTCCCGGCTCGCCAGCCGTTTACCTAGCAAACTGCACATACAAAAGCAACCAGTGGAGCCAATTTATCTACATATGTACATATGTATAAACGAATTCACACGCGCAAAACCCTTATCTTCAATTACATAATTGATTAATCGTGTTCCTAATTGCGCAAAATTATTCATGTCTTCGTTCACCTTCGCCCGCTGTTTTGAGTTTCGAGAATGTTATTCAAAATAATAGCACCGTGTGCCGCATCGCATCTCGAAGCGAATCATCTTTTTTTTATATTTTTATTATGTTTTATCATATTTTGCAATTTTGCTATTTTGTATACTCATCAGTCATCACCTCTATGCCCCTTCGAGAAGTCACGTACACATTCATCACCGTAGCAACTAACCTATCCCAACGTCCGCTTCTATTATTAGAAATACAAAATATAAACAACGAAGAAGCCGGCGAAAGTAAAACCAGAAATCTACATAAACAAAAGTGAGTAATCGTGTCGTGCCCACTAGCTAACCGGGGATCTAGAAATCTCTCGAAAACTGCAAACGTTTCAAGAAAATTCAAGAGAATCAGATTCTCTTTCGAATACCGACACTTCTGGTCGTTTCTCTTCCTTTCTATTCAGCTGATTTCGGGTATAAATAGAGCGAAGAGTTCGCGCGACTCTTCAGTATTAATTTGAAACCTGAAAGAGTTACTTGGAACGCTGCGTAAGGCAAAGTCAAAAGTACACTTAAACAAGCAAAAAGAAATCAGTCTGTTTGAAGGAAAAGTAAAAGAAACACAGAAAAATGTCGCTACTTTCGTTATTAAGTTCTTGGGCCGATGAGATTGCGGATCCTAGGAGAACTCGTGATCTGGATGATGATTTTGGCTTCGGCATCTATCCATGCGAAATCTATCGTCCAAGGATCGCATCACTTCAGCTGACGCCACGTCGTCGATTCTCACCATACGAGAGGAGCTATCAGTTGATGCGAGGTAAATCCGACATAAAGGAAAACGCTACCGTTGGCAAGGAAGGATTCCAGGTTTGCATGGATGTCAGTCACTTCAAGCCGAACGAGTTAACTGTTAAAACTGTGGGCAATCAAGTGGTTGTCGAGGGCAAACACGAGGAACGAGAGGACGACCATGGCTTCATCAGTCGTCAGTTTGTGCGTAAATACCACTTGCCAAAGGGTTTCGATCCGAAAGAAGTCATCTCAACGGTATCAACGGACGGTGTTCTAACTGTAAAAGCACCACCACCCGCTAAAGCACTGAAGACCAACGAGAGAATCGTGCAGATCCAACAGACTGGTCCGGCACATTTGAGTGTAAAGAGCAACGAGGAGGACCAGGCAAACGGTGGTGATGTCGTGATGAACTCGGCCAAACCACCGAAAAAGCCCGATTCAAAGTAGTTCCTACCATGTGGTGGGATGTCTCTATTATATACTTAAGACTTATCTGTTCATTCCCGTACAGTTAGTTCATGTAGAGTACAAAACTTGGTTCACTGTATATACCATGTATTTCGTCGATGCTACTGTGTAGTCGTTTGTAGTTGTTTTTCAGTTTGTCGATCAAATAAATATTCCATAAAAAATAATTGTTTTTTGGTTTTTCTTACTTTGATAAAATTGGAAGGTAAACGGTTTTCTTTAAAGAACTGGGGTTTTCCTTCTGGTTCGTGGTCTTAACGGGCTCGCTCCAATCAGTGGAGACTTTGGTAGACCCAGTTCTCGCTTCTTGTGTATGGGTGCAGCTCTTAATCGCCCTTTGACTGTGGTGCCATATTCCGCTTCATCTACAGTTTTTTTTTTGTGATTGCGCATGATTCTTTCCAATTGTTCTCTCTGGTCAATATTGTTCAACGGTGAACAGCTCTCCAATGAAGTTGCGAGCGTCTAGGGATTCTAAATGGTCATAGGGTCATGTAATACTTTAGACAGAAGTATGAAACGTCGGCTTTCATCAAATGGCTGGATGATGGATGATCCGTGCATTCTACGCAAGTGGAAATTCCTTATGCAAATTTTCCTTAATCTATCCAGCCTTATGCCTACCTTCCTACATCGTTCCGCCTGATTTCGGCGGGCAAAATGATGGCTTTCTTTGAGACTAAGGATTACACAGGTCATTCTTGTATCATTCCCAAACGGATTAACTCACAAGCACGGTACTATCGTCAGGCATTCAAACAAAGACCAGGATAATGGTCCATCACAATGAACACATTGAAATGTCGGAAATTTAAGCAGAATAGAAAGATGAACTGGTGTACACATGTAGGTAGTTGAGCTCGCAGGTAACAGCATGAGAACTAGGTCATCTACGTTACATACTTACGGCATGCTATGGTTCTTAGTAGAACAACGGCTTAACTGTGTGACTTCAAGATTGGAGTGCGGCGCAGCATTTATGGAGTCGAACTCAGCTTCAAACCATTTGAGCAGCTGGAAACCAGAGTCATCCATTTGAAATACGCAAGTTGAACGAAAATAATTTAAGAGCGGGGCTAATAGGATTCATAAATTTCTTATAACAAGTCCTTACAAGCCCTCAATCAAGAAACCTCTCCAGCTGGCCATAATTACCATCTGTATGCGCACGCCTTCTGCTGGGATGTCTCTTGGAGTTGAAATCAAAAATTCATTGGGCCATGTTATGACCATCATAAACCATGAATCTGTATATATCTATCGCTCTGCATCCAGTACAGCTCTTTGTTGTATTTCCTCCTCTAAATCCGGAATCAAATATTGCAGTCTTTTTTTCTCCTAAATCGGCCAAGGGCCTCTTCATCCACTCTAGATAATGTCCAGCTTTCCGCATCATAGAGAGGATAGGACTGTGATATTGAGGAATTATTCTGCGTCACAGCATAGAGACCGCTGGTGTCGTTGCCGCTTTTATCCTTAATAGATTTGACTTTTCCCTTATTGCAATATCATCCTCCCCACTCCTTGACTTTGTTTCAATTAAGATTGCTCACATCATCATTTGTCTTGCCCATTAACACAATCGACCAAATAACCGATTTAAGAAACCCTCAGCATGAAATCCTTGTTTTCGGTGACTTCAACCTTCCTCATCTTAAATGGACCCAATCAGATGTTTTATACTGCCACCAATCCCACTACTGCCAAAGAATGTATTTTCTGGGATCGCCTAACAGATTCAAACCTTAGCCAAGTTAGTGGCGTCCTAAACTACATGGGTAGACAACTCGACCTCATATTCACAACCGATCCCCTCAACTCTTCTGTTTCACTTTGTCCCCTTTCCCTTTCAACCATCGATAACTTCCATCCTCCCCTCCTCCTTTCATTCTTTCACGATTCTCCATCACAGAATAAACCCCCTACAGTTCTGGCCTCTTACGATTTCCACAAAGCAAAATTTCATCAATTTTGATAACCTAACCGTAAATGATGCTACTCTATCTCTCTTTACGTTCCCGTTTCACAACGCAAAACTTCGTCCACCTCCCCACCCTGGGAGCCTCCCCCTCGCAGGCTCCGTTCTCTAAGAAACAAAAAAAATAAGCAATGGACAATCTTCCTTCGTACTCAATCCCCTAATGATTTTTCTAACTACCTGGGCAGCTATCTCCACTTTACCGCCCTTCACCTCTATCAACGCTATTTAACTGAAACGCAAGCCAATCTTATGAACGATCCTAAGTCGTTCTTTAAGTTTGTTAACTATAAAAGAAAATCCGATGGCTATCCTACCTCTCTCTCCTTTCCATGATCAAACCTCGAATGACCCCAATATTATCGCCAACTTTTTTCCAATATACCAATAGGCAAAGCTTAAAAACTATGATTAAAATACTAACAGGCCGATGTCAAGGTCTTCGTGTCTGCCATATAAATGCACAAAGTCTGTTACCAAAAATTGATGAGTTCCGTGATCTGTTTGAAAAATCAGGAGTCGATGTACATAATATGCATCTCGGAGACCTGGTTTGGGGATAGCCTCAATAATGAAATCTGTCATCTCAGCGGGTACAACGTCTTTCGTCGTGATAGGGTAGGGCGTATTGGCGAAGGAGTTGCTATGTATATTAGAGAGGGTATAAACTGCAGAGTACGACATCTATCGCCGGATGGATGTGAAATGGAGTATATGTTTATGGAACTGGTCAATGCTGACACTAGCATTTTAGTTGGTGCTGCCTATAGACCACATAGAAATACAAGCTTGCTTCCATTTATCACTGCGGTGGAAGAAATCTGCCTAACTTGTCCTAACATTATTTTATGCGGTGACTTAAACAGCAACCTTCTTAATGATAACTACTTAATACATAGATGAAATGGGCTCGTTAAACTTGTTTTCTGTCAACACTGCTGCTCCTACCCACTTCTCTGACCACTCATCCTCCTTGCTAGACCTTTTTCTAGTTAGTGATAGAAGCAATGTGCTGTTGTACGATCAGTTACATGCACCAGCTTTCTCAAGGCACGACCTAATATACCTCACTTTTGATTTTCATATAGCAACCTCTGCAAAGACATATAGCTGCAGGGATTTCAAAAACATGGATTACAATGCTCTTGAGGGACAGACTAGAAATGTTAGTTGGAGCACTGTTTACTACCTTCCATCGCCTGATGAACAAGTTGACTTCCTAAATACAAATATTGAACAGCTATATAATAGGCATGTTCCCCTAAAAATAAAAAGGCCATCGAACAGCACTTCCCCCTGGTTCACAAATCGTATCCGCCAACTTATATTACAGCGTGACTTTTCATACAGCCGTTGGAAACGTTTTCGTCTGGAAGATCATCGACGTACTTACTGCTCGCTCCGTAACAAAGTTGTGTCTGAGATACGAGCTGCCAAATCTCACATTTTTTCTAGGCGATTTAATGCTTCTTTGGGCGGTAAGCTTTTGTGGAGAAACCTACGTAATGCTGGCATTGGTAAAGCTAAGAATCATAATTTAGAGGGAATTGATCCGGATACACTTAATAATAGATTTATATCCTCATCAGCATTTGTAAACAATAATAATCTCCTCCGTTTTCCACAAAACCCTTCTACCCCAGCTTGTAATCCCAGTTTCAACTTTTCAGGAAAGCATACTCAGTATCAAATCAAATGCTGTGGGCTTAGATGAAATGCATCCATCTTTTCTAAAAATTGTGCTTCCGGTAACCTTGCCCTATATAACTCACATCTTTAACACAATTTTAACAAAGGGGATATTTCCGGCGCAATGGAAATTGGCCAAAATAATACCTATTCCCAAGTCTACCAGAGGTGACGAGTTCCGACCAATTTCCATTCTGTCTTTCCTGTCGAAAGTATTTGAGAAAATAATGCAAAAGCAGATTGGTGAGTATATAAAAACATATAACATTCTATCTTCCAAGCAATCAGGTTTTAGACAGAAACATGGCTGTATCACAGCTGTTATAGGTATTTCTAAAGAAATACGGTATGCCCTGGATGAAGGAAGTATTTCATTCTTAGTTCTTCTAGATTTCTGCAAAGCGTTCGACACAGTCGATCATGGTATTCTGTGTCAAAAGTTGCATCGGCTCTACAACTTCTCGAGTCACGCTGTCAAGCTAATATCCTCCTACCTAGATAACAGAAAACAGGCTGTAAAAATAAAAGATGTTATTTCGGACTTTCTCCCCAACATCCGCGGCGTGCCGCAGGGTTCCATTTTAGGTCCCCTGCTCTTCTCCCTCTATATTAACGAACTTCCGAACTTTATAAAGAATTGCTCCATATACATGTACGCTGATGATGTACAGCTTATTTTTAGCTGTCCCTTAGGTCTAATAGAACATGCTGCAAATTACATTAATAATGATCTCGCAGACATAGCACAATGGTCAGCTCGAAATGGTCTTTTGTTAAACTCTAAAAAATCAAAGTGCATTGTGATCTCTAAAACACCCTTGGACCTATCCTACTTTCCTTCAATCACATGAACAATGCCAATATCGAATACGTTGATTCTTTAAAAAACCTGGGTATTATGTTTAACCGAAGTTTAACCTGGGACAACCACGTTAATCTAGCCGTAGGGAGAACGTACGGTGTACTCCGTACACAGTGGGCCTCTCGATCGTTTACCCCCATTAAAACAAGGACCTTACTCGCTAAAACACTGGCCCTACCTATACTTACATACGGTTGTGAGATATTTCACAATTGTAGCTATATCTCTAAGAGGAAACTCACTCACCACCAACGCCTTTAATAGTATAGTACGTTATGTCTTTGGATTGCGGCGTTATGACCGAGTCTCTCAGTACACCAAGCACCTGCTGAACATGACTTTTGAAAATTTCCTCCAATTTCGCACCTTATGTCTTCTTTCGGATGTTCTACTTACACATCAACCTTCCTATCTATATGAACGAATCCGTATATCCTCTTCAAACAGATCCGGACAATTAATTTATCCACGCCATACTTGTCTGACATCTGAGCGTCAATTTTTTATAAATTCCATTCGCTTATGGAATAACTTGCCTCGCAGTATAAGAAGAATAGACAAAAAGAATAGTCTTTATCATCCCTATACACAAAAAAGGTCCGAAGAACGTTGTTAACAACTATCGTCCCATTGCTAAACTGTCACATATACCCAAACTCTTCGAGAGTATTTTGTACGAAACTCTAAGTTTTCTGCTTTGATCTCCTCTAGACAACACGGTTTCCTCAAATGCAAATCCACAACCACTAACCTTGTTGAATTTGTGTCCTTTACCCTATCAGCCTTAGAGAACGGCAAAGAAGTCGACGTTATCTCAACCGATTTCAGTAAAGCTTTCGATAAAATCTCCCACAGACTGATACTCTTCAAATTGTCCTTCCTTGGCTTCGAGCCCATTTCTTTGAAATTCATATCTTCTTACCTTGAAAATCGCTATTACAGTGTTCGTCTTAGATCTGCCTTCTCTAACCCTTTTTTAGCTTCCTCCGGCGTCTCCCAAGGCAGCCACTTAGGTCCACTTCTTTTCGTTCTTACCATAAACGATCTTGAAATAGTGATCAAACATTCCCACATCTCATTATATGCCAAGTTCTTCAAGACCACTTCCTCCAGTCATGACTCTTCCCTTATTCAATCTGATTTCAATAGTGTTTCCATCTGATGTTCCCAAAATTGCTTAGAGCTTAATATTTCCAAATGCCAATCAATTACCTTTTCACGTAAACGAATCAAACCTCCTCCTCGTCTCTACTTCTTTAACCCATCTTCCAACCCATCTCCAAGGTTCAAGTCATCCGCGATCTTGGCATATTATGTGACCAGGAGCTAAATTTTCGCGCACATATCGATGAGATAATCCTCAAAGCACTCGGTTTCGTGAAGCGATGGTCTAAAGAATTCTCGGACCCTTACGTTACCCGATCTCTTTACATAACCTTTGTCCGGCCCCTTCTTGAATACGCCTCTCAAGTGTGGTCTCCTTACCAACAAACCCACATTTCTAGAATCGAGAGCATATAACGCCGATTTCTACGTTTTGCCCTTCGAGGTCTCCCCTGGGACAATCCTTTGATTTTACCACCATACCAAGACTGCCTTAAACTAATCAATATGAACACGTTGGAAGAAAGAAGAGTTGTAGGTATCTGACATTCTTTTCATCCATCGGCTCCTTTCAGGTACCATTGACTGCGCGATCCTCTATAACTCTGTCTCTATCAACACTAACCCCCGCAATGTACGAAATCCCCGTCTCTTCTATCTACCCACCCCCCGTACTGCCTATGGCTCCAATGAACCTATTTCTCGTATGCTGGGAATTGTTAATTCGAATCCTTACTTCGATTTCAACCTCAGCACTCGATGCCTAAAAATCCGCCTTTTTAACCACCCTCCCCTCTCTCCCGTTCTCCCTAGATAGTAAGTGAGATTAGGTTAAGAAGCTAGCTGGAATTAAGCTCAATAAATGGGGGCGTTCGCCCCCACAGAGTTATAGAGAGTCGCGCAGTCAATTGTACCTCAAAGGAGACGATGGATGAAAAGAATGTCAGATACCTACAACTCTTCTTTCTTCCAACGTGTTCATATTGATTAGTTTAAGCCGGTCTTGGTATGGTGGTAAAATCAAAGGATTGTCCCAGGGGAGACCTCGAAGGGCAAAACGTAGAAATCGGCGTTATATGCTCTCGATTCTAGAAATATGGGTTTGTTGGTAAGGAGACCACACTTGAGAGGCGTATTCAAGAAGGGGACGGACAAAGGTTATGTAAAGAGATCGGGTAACGTAAGGGTCCGAGAATTCTTTAGACCATCGTTTCACGAAACCGAGTGCAGAATTAGCTTTAAGGATTATCTCATCGATGTGTGCGCGAAAATTTAGCTCCTGGTCACATAATATGCCAAGATCGCGAATGACTTGAACCGTGGAGATGGGTTGATTATTAAGGAAGTAGAGACGAGGAGGAGGTTTGATTCCTTTACGTGAAAAGGTAATTGATTGGCATTCGGAAATATTAAGCTCTAAGCAATTTTTGGAGCACCAGATGGAAAAGCTATTGAGATCAGATTGAATAAGGGAAGAGTCATGACTGGAGGAAATGGTCTTGAAGAACTTGGTGTCGTCGGCGTATAATGAGATGTGGGAGTGTTTGATCACCAATTCAAGATCGTTTATGGAAAGAACGAAAAGAAGTGGACCTAAGTGGCTGCCTTGGGGGACGCCGGAGGAGGCTAAAAAGGGGTTAGAGAAGGCAGATCTAAAACGAACATTATAATAGCGATTTTCCAGGTAAGAAGATATCCACTTCAAAGATATGGGGTCGAAGCCAAGGAAGGACAATTTGAAGAGTATCAGTCTGTGGGAGATTTTATCGAAAGCTTTACTGAAATCGGTTGAGATAACGTCGACTTCTTTGCCGTTCTCTAAGGCTGATAGGGTAAAGGACACAAATTCAACAAGGTTAGTGGTTGTGGATTTGCATTTGAGGAAACCGTGTTGTCTAGGGGAGATTAATGACTTGCAGCGAAAACTTAGTGTTTCGTACAAAACACTCTCGAAGAGTTTAGGTATATGTGATAGTTTGGCAATGGGACGATAGTTGTTAACAACGTTCTTCGGACCTTTTTTGTGTATAGGGATGATAAATGAGGTTTTCCATAAGCGGGGGAATTCACCTTGGGATAGGGATAGAGTGAAGATTTTCGAGAGAGGGCGAGAGATGGTTGAGGAGCATTTTTTTAGAAATATGGCAGGGAGACCGTCGGGTCCAGGAGTGAATTCATCATTAAGTAGATTTAATTTGTTTTCGATGACATGAGAATCAACTGTGTGTGGGAGAAATGGTCCAAGCGAAAAATTCGGTAGATAATCGAAGTATGAGAGGTCTGGAGCAAACGAGTCGTCGGTGAAAGACTGTTTAAAAAAGGTGGCGAAAAAGTTGGCGATAATATTGGGATCATTCGAGGTTTGATCGTGGAAGGAGAGGGAGGTAGGATAGCCATCGGATTTTCTTTTATAGTTAACAAACTTAAAGAAGGACTTTGGATCGTTTATAAGATTGTCTTGCGTTTCTGTTAAATAGCGTTGATAGAGGAAGTTGTGTAGGGCGGTAAAGTGGAGATAGCTGCCCAGGTAGTTAGAAAAGTCATTGGATGATTGAGTACGAAGGAAGATTGTCCATTGCTTATTTCTTTTGTTTCTTAGAGAACGGAGCCTGCGGGGGGAGGCTCCCAGGGTGGGGAGGTGGACGAAGTTTTGCGTTGTGAAACGGGAACGTAAAGAGAGATAGAGTAGCATCATTTACGGTTAGGTTATCAAAATTGAGAGGGGCATTCTTAAGGTATTCATTTATTAGATGAAATTTTGCTTTGTGGAAATCATAAGAGGCCAGAACTGTAGGGGTTTTATTCTGTGATGGAGAATCGTGAAAGAATGAAAGGAGGAGGGGAGGATGGAAGTTATCGATGGTTGAAAGGGAAAGGGAACAAAGTGAAACAGAAGAATTGAGGGGATCGGTTGTGAATATGAGGTCGAGTTGTCTACCAATGTAGTTTAGTACGCCACTAACTTGGCTAAGGTTTGAATCTGTTAGGCGGTCCAAGAAGAGACATTCTTTGGCAGTAGTGGGATTGGTGGCAGTGTAAGACGATTGATAGTCTAATTGGGTCCATTTAAGATGAGGAAGGTTGAAGTCACCGAAAACAAGGATTTCATCTTGAGGGTTTCTTAAATCGGTTAATTGGTCGATTGTGTTGATGGCTAGTTCGTAGGATTCAATAGGTTGTGAGGGGAAGATGTAGAAACAAATTGTGTATAGTGTCTTCTGGGGTAGAGCAATCTTAATTGAAACAAAGTCGAGAAGTGGGGAGGATGATACTGCAATAAGGGAAGAAATCAAAGCTTCTGGATGTTTTTGGTTGTAGTTCCAAAACGCTATTTCAAAATTATAGTCTCCATTTATATCTATGCAAATATGCCTCTTGTGAAAAAGTCTTTGCCTTTTGGATCAAGAAGTCCTCAAAGTTCATGGACTCACAATTGTGGGTTTCAGATTTTTTTCTGTCAAATGAGCTAAAATTGATTTGCTTGGTTCACTCTGGTACCGTTGTTCCGTCCCGTAATCCAACATTGTTAATATAATACTTCGTTAAATAGTTTCCTAAATTTATTTTGCTAATTATTCATCTCTACTCGTAAATATCAGATATTAGTTCTGAAGTTTTGTTGATTGAGATTTAACAGTGATAAGTGTCTTTTACACGTATTTGTGAGCTTCAGTTTTATATAGTGCCGAAGCAAGCATTTTTGTCTTGCAAATTTTAATTTTTACCCGTTTATTTGGATAGAATGTTGGGTTTGTTACTGATCAAGATATTTATAACATGATTATCGGTGACGAAGTCTTGCCTATAGAAGACGATGAAGAAAATGCCGAAGCTATTATGGGTGACGTAGAAGATGGCTTGGGATCTGACAGTTTTAACTCGGAAGATGAGATCCCATTAGCTCAGCGTCCAGGACTTTCAGGTCAAGAAGCTTCTACTTCAGCAACCATAAGTTCACGCAAAAGAACATTTCAGTGGTTAAAAAGTTAATTTCAGCCTGATAGATCAATACCTATTCATGTTCCCCAAAAAATGTAGGTAAAGTTAACAGGGTTCGTTTTTTTAGGCTGTTAAAAACACCATATGAATATTTCTCGCAATATTTCACTGCTGACTTGATAGAGAAGGCGGTTGTATAAACGTCGCAGCATAATTTAGCAACAACTCGTCATGAACTTCGGGCCACATTTGGGCAAATGTCCGTTTTTTTTTCGGAATGCATGCCATAGTTGGATGCATTAAACTTTCACGAATTCATATATACTGAAATACAAAGTTTCGCTTCGATCTAATTGCCCAGGCGATGTTTCATGATCGATTTTATTTATTGCGCGTTAATATTCACTTTGTGGATTTAAACACTGTATCCGTGTATAAGAAAAAAAAGGGAAATCTACTTTGGAAGGTGAAACCAGCGATTGACAGGGTACGAGAAAATGCTTGAAAATCAACAGAGCCATGTTCAAAAAATGTTCAATTGACGAGCAAATGATACCATTTTCAGATCCATGTGCTGTTCGTAAATATGTTAAAAATAAACCTCGTCCTGTCGGACTTAAGAATTTTGTGATCACGTCATCTTGCGGTATGGTATGAGACTTCGAAATCTATCAAGCAACAACGCCTTTTAAAGACAGGCGCCCAGGTTTAGGGCCAGCAATTGTTCTACAGGTAACGGAAACATTGCCAAAGAACACTTGTGTCGACTTCGATATGTCTTCAAAAGCTAAAAGAAAACCATGTCACAGGAACTCTAATGTAAAGGGTGTTTTTTATAGAGGTACAGAACTTTAAGTTGGCAACACTATTTTAACTTGCGGCCATTTTATCAGCTGTCAAGTGATTTATTTTTAGTTTGGTATGGCATTTGAACATGAATAAACTGACGCTTGAACAACGCTATGAAATTGTGCAAATTTATTTTGAAAATCATGGTTCTGTTCGAAATACGTATCGCGCACTATGTACGTCCATTTTACGGTGAACATAATCGTCCATCAGAACAATTAATTCGATTAACTATGGAACGTTTTCGCACCACGTTTACTCTAAATGATAATACGCATCCACAGAGACGTCGTACAGAAGAAGTCATCGCTGCTGTAGAGCGTAGCGTAGAGGAAGACCCGAATCATTCTATCCGTCATCGTGCACAGGAATTGGATATGTGCCCATCCACTTTATGGAAGATTTTGCGGAAAGATCTTGGTTTGCGTGCTTACAAAATCCAACTCGTGCAAGAATTGAAGCCACAGGATCACTTAGCAAGGTGTAGATTCGGCGAATGGGCCCAAAACAAGATTGCCGTTGATCCCAATTTTCATAAGCGAATTTTGTTTAGCGAAGAGACTCACTTTTGCTTGAATGTATACGTCAATAAACAAAACTGCCGTATTTGGAGTGATGATAATCCTCAAGTGTATGTTGAAGCACCGTTACATCCACAAAAACTGACTGTTTGGTGTGCTTTATGGGTTGGTGGAATAATTGGTGCGTACTTCTTTAAAACCGAAACTGGCCAGAACGTTACAGTCAATGGCGACCGCTATAGAGCCATGATTCTGACTTTTTCGTTCATCAATTGAACAACCATGATGTGCAAGAGCTGTGGTTTCAACAAGACTCCGCAACATGTCATACAGCTCGTGCCACAATTGATTTATTAAAGGAAACGTTTGGTAACCGCATAATTTCACGTTACGGACCCGTGAATTGGGTCCGCTTGACTATTTTCTGTGGGGATATATGAAGTCGCTAGTCTACGCCGATAAACCCGAAACGATTGACCACTTGGAGGACAACATACGGCCACAAATGTTGGAAAAAATCATCGAAAATTGGATCTCCAGATTAGACTACGTTCCAGTCAGCCGTGGCGGTCATATGCCAGAAATTATATTTAAATTATAATGTCAGAAGATTATCTTTCGGATAAAGTTAATTTGATGTCAATTTAAAAAAATCATCTTTGTTTTATTCCATTTCAAAGTTTTATACCTCTATAAAAAACACCCTTTACAATCGCTAGAATATTTATACTTTTATCAAAGATTCCAAGTTTGATGGCTTCATTCAGTGGTCAGTTGTTGAGATACTAAAAGCTCCACTGAAATGTCGGCTACCTAATTGCACAAGCAGGTCGTGCACAAAATGTGAGAAGTGCGATGTATACCTCTGCCTTACAAAAGACTCCAACTGTTTAAAATTGCTTCCCACAAAAAAATAATATATAAACTGAAAACGAATTTAAAAATAAAATTAATTAGTTATGAACTATTTCATTTTTTTACGATTATGTGCCAATATTGAAGTAAGTACTCGTACGCCCCTGAAGCTCACAAATGTGAGTGTCCTTTTTCCAAATCCCTTCTTAGTTATATTACAGAGAAAAAAAGGTTTAATCTACAATATATGTTGTTTTTGTATAGCTCACGAGGAAATGGATTATGAACCGTCCATTTAGGAGATGACTGCCAATCTTCAGATGTTAAATTGAGTTTAACGAACTTTTTTTAGATGGTCCCACAAATTCTCTATAGGATTGATATCTGGACTTTGAGGTGGAGTTTGAATAACATGGGGACAACTGTACAAAAGTCAAGTAAGAACTTTTAGTGCCTTGTGCTTGGGATAAGACCGCCAATTGTCCCAAGCGCAAGCTTTGTCTTGCATTGTCGAATATTTTGTTATAAAATATCCAAATATAAGTGTTAGTCTATATTCCACTCAATAAAGTGAAGAGTGCCTGGACCAACAGCCGAGAAGGCACCCCAAACCATCACAGACCCACCTCCATGTTTCAGCCGCAAATTTTTGGAAAAAAAACTCTTTGTTCGGTTTCCTCCAAACGTTTGAATTACCGTCTGATGAGCGTAAATTAAATTTGCTTTCATCAGTCTTTCCAGAAAGAGAAGTCCTCATGTCTTGATATTTCTTCTGCTTCTGCTTGATTTGCTTACTGATTAATGGCTTTTTTTCTAATTTTCCTTCCATTCAAATTTATTTTATGAAGCATGTTTCTCATCGTAGAAGGACTGGCTTCTTTCTACAAGTCTTTTTCACCAGTAGCGGCAAGCTTTGGCGCACTAAGAAAGGTTTTCTCTTAAATTTCACATACCAAATACTGTTTTCCGCTTCAGTTTCAATCCGAATCATTTTGGTTGCGGATTTCAAGCAACAAACAGGAGTTGGTACAATGAAAAGTAAGTTTCAGATTTTAAATGAACGTAATAACGTTTACTTTTATTGTTAGAAAACAAACAACACGATTGCAGTTCGAGGCAATGTTCAGTGCCACATAATAAAATCCCGAAATTGCCAAGAATTTCACTAAAAAGGACCCTGAATGTGTGCAAAGGTTTTGGGGAAGAATTAAAGGGCAGCTTAATAGTTTAGGGCCTCCAATTTAAAGGAAAAATGTGCTTACATGCTTTAACTGTAGACCTACGTTGGGGTCGTTTTCGACCAAAATGTTTTTTCTACTTCTATTATTTTAAAAACTAATTATTATTTGTCTCTGTTTCTTCATGATTTTGTTACTTGGGCTATTACCTATCGAAGTACGAGGGTAGTCCGACAAGCGCTTAGCCTCACCGCCAGATGGCGGTACACTATTGTGTAGTGCATTCTAGTAGACGGCTACTGTCGAAATTTCAGCCGGATCGGACTCGTAGTTTTGTTTTGACCGCGTGTGGAAGCGGGAGTGACCGCGGATTTTAGAAAAATGGAAAAAGAGCAACATCGGTCGGTGATTCGATTCTGGCTTTTTTATTTTTTTTTTTTTTTTTTTTTTTTTATAATTCGTGCAGGTTCAAGAGTTACGCTCTTTTGATGTTTGTCACACAACCTGGACGGGGTGCAGATGGTTTGTGTCGAAGATGTTCGTTCACTACTCTCCGGGGGTGGTTGTCTTGGGATTCGAGAGATTCGACTGAATTTGTCGCGTTGATTGTAGTTTTACAGTAACTTTATTCCATGCCATTAAGATCTTATATTGGAAATGCACACGCAGAGTATGAATTTTGAAGTGATCTTATACTGCGAGTGTTATGCCTTCGTCAGCATTTTTTGATCATCTCTCATTCACAACTGGTGTTGTTGCATGGGTTTTTTCCGTATAGGAATTTTTCTTGGCTATGGTCAGACTTGAACTACAGACCTTCCGCTTAACAGTCGGTGATGATTACCATTGCACCACTACCACCCCTCATTGGGTGGACGGTGCATCGGACCGGACGGAAAATCGCGCAGCGAAATCAAAGAGCGTTTGGATGCTGTGTACGGTGACTCTTCTCCTTCGATGACGACCATCAAGAATTGGTTTAACGAATTTCAACGTGGTCGCACGACGGTTTTAGATGAGCCACGTCCAGGTGCTCCGAAAACGGCTACCACGGAGGATAACGTGACAAAAATCCACGATCTCGTATTTGCAGACCGCCTATTGAAGGTGCAGTAGGCATTTCAAAAGATCGCGTGGGTCATATCCTGCATGAAATTTTGGGCATGAGAAAGCTGTCGGCGCGATAGGTGCCGCGTTGCGCGGAAAGCAAGCGCAACCGTGAGACCACTTCAGAGCAGTGATTGTCGCAATCCGAAGGAGTTTCTGCGTCGTTTCCTGACAGTCGACGAAACATGGATCCATTGGTACACACCAGAGACCAAGGACCTGTCCCATCGGCCAGAAAGGTGATGGCCACCGTTTTCTGGGATACACAAGGTGTGACTACCTGGAGAAGGGTAAAACGGTCACAGGGCTGTACTATGCCAAATTATTGGGCCGATTCGACGTCGAATTGAGGAAAAAACAGCCCCACTTGGCGAAGAAAAAAGTGCTCTTCCACCACGATAACGCACCGGCTCACACCTCCGTCCTCGCCACGGCCAAATTGGTCTACGAACTGCTGCCCCATCCACCGTATTCTCCAGATTTGGCCCCGTGCCGTGCGACTTATTTTTGTTTCCAAACTTGAAAAACTCACTCGCCGGGCAGAAATTTCAGTCGAATGAGGAGGTCATCGCCGCCACGGAGGCCTACCTTGAAGTCCTCCAGAAAACGTTTTTTTGAGACGGGTTAAAGAAGTTGGAGCATCGCTGGGTCAAGTGTAGTTATCGAGCTAAAAGGTGACTATATTGAAAAACAAATCGCCTTTTCTCCAAGATGTTTGTTTTTCTTTTGTAGGCTAAGTACTTATCGGACCACCCTCGTAAAGTTCAAGGAATTTTCTGATCGACTTTAAAATTAACAACCTAAGAGGGGTGGGACGATAGGATTTAGTTTTTCCACTTTTTGGCAAAGAAATTAGGTTGACTTCTCTCCAAGTTTGCGGGATGTACCCAAAGTTGATGCCGGCAAGCTGAAAGGCTCTGTTTAGATGTTAATCAGAAGCACAATGAGGACAATGAGATCTAGACCCTTATCTTAGGCTTCATTTTATCCATTCTAAAGAGCGTGCCAGACAAGCTATTGGTTGTACTGCGCGGAAGTTCGGTGGTGATTGATGTAGTACTGAACTGATGGTGTAGGGGGCTAGCATCAGGGAAGTGTACTTCGAGTAAGGCCTCCAGGGTTTCTCTTCAATTTGCAGTGGAGATCCCATCCGAGTTGCGAAGCTGCCCAATTCCTTAGTGTTCTCTGTAGAGTCGTAAATCTCTCAAGACACTCCCTTGGATTTCCTAAGACTTAGTAGTTTGTTGATGGTCAGACAGTGAGACCTCATCCGAAACGCCCCAGTCTTAGATGAGATTTAGTATGAAGGGGCTAATGAAAGATAAGGAGTTTAACTACCTCCTCGAAAATAGAGCCAATAAAAGCGAGGTTTTTGCCTTATTGGTATCTCACGAAGTGATCCACTTTTTGCTACTCCATTGAATGTGATGCATCACGTCCAATTAACAGATGCTTTTTGCTATGGTTATATAGGGTCCGCCATCTAACGTTTTTTTTTCAAGTAGTGCTTATTTCGTGAATGGTAACACTTAGCTCATGTCTGATTTGACAGATAATTAGCTTTATCCTTTCGCTAAGTGGGCCTGCGATCGACTTACAGAAGATGCCGATTTTGCCAAAAAAATCATCTTTTCAGATGAAGCTCATTTTGATCTTGGCGGGTATGTAAACAAGCAAAATTGTCGCATTTGGGGCACAGAAACCCGCATACATTGAAAAGCCGGTGCACCCAAAACGAGCCACTGTTTGGTGCGGATTTTGGTCCAGAGGCATAATTGGGCCATTTTTCTTCGAAAATGAGCAAGGAGTGGCCGTTACTGTCAATGGCGATCGTTATCGGGCCATGTTGAACGAATTTTTGTTCACAAAAATTGAAGAGGAGGATATTGGCAACATTTGGTTTCAACAGGAAGGCGCTACGTGCCACACAGCCGAAGCTACACTCGATGTTTTGCGCCCTGTTTTTGAAGATCGCATTATCAGCTGCAGAGCGGATGTCGTTTGGCCACCTCGGAGCTGCGATTTGACACCGTTGGACTATTATTTGTGGGGTGCCGTCAAAGATAAGTGTTACGCCGACAAGCCAGAGACAATTGACGCTTTAAAGGACAATATTCGTGAAGCCATTGGTGAAATACAGCTGCACACAATCGATAATGTGCTTAAAAATTGGACCGATCGTGTAGGCTACTGCATGGCCAGCCGAGGCAGCCATTTGAATGAAATTATTTTCCATTATTAACCGGAAGGATTGTACTTTCAAATAAAAAAAGAAGTTTGAGAAAAAACAAGAAGTTTGCGGTCAAAACAAAACTACGAGTCCGATCCGGCTGAAATTTCGACTGTAGCCGTCTACTAGAATGTACTACACGATAGTGTACCGCCATCTGGCGGTGAGGCTAAGCGCTTGTCGGACTACCCTCGTACTTCGATAGGTAATAGCCCAAGTAACAAAATCATGAAGAAACAGCGACAAATAATAACTAGTTTTTAAAAATTAGAAGTAGAAAAAACATTTTGGTCGAAAACGACCCCAACGCAGGTCTACAGTTAAAGCACCTTTTTCCTAACTGCCTTTTCAATTGCCCTTTCAATTCTTCCCAAAACCTTTGCACAAATTCAGGGTCTTTTTTAGTGAAATTCTTGGCAGTGTCGGGATTTTATTACGTGGCACTGAACATTGCCTCGAACTGCAATCGTGTTGTTTGTTTTCTAACAATAAAAGTTATCGTTATTACGTTCATCATTTAAAATCTGAAACTTACTTTTCACTGTACCAACTCATGTTTCTTGCTCGAAATCCGCACCAAAATGATTCGGATCGAAAACGCCACAAAATGTATGCAGCGCGGATGAGTTGCGTTTTCTATAATCGCACATGTTCTGCATTTCGAGTGAAATGAATTGAAAACGAAATTTCAATTTCACTCGAAATAAATTTCCGTATTCTGCATAATAGAAAAACAAGCGGATGCGAAGATATTCCCTCCGCAGTCAATCCGCCGTTTTCCATAATCGACATGATTATGTCTCAGTTTGAACTCGTAAAGGAATAGAGTTAGAATTTGAACCGTCGCACAGTGGGGCAAAAGGGCCAAAAAGCGGAAAAAACTCTATTTCTCGAGAACAATGGGCCCTATCAAATTGCGGATAGTTTCATTCGATTCAGAATGAAAAAATACAATGGGGTTGAAAAAATTATTGAATTTAAAATTTATTATATTACAATATTCATAATAATATTGAGGAACAAAGCGATATTTAATAGCCTACATTACCAAATGAAGTGCTTCGTCATTCATGGCAAGGTGTTTCTTATAGGGTTCAGGCCTCATGGATGTTATGTAGGGATCTGAAGACTCTAGCAATTTATGAAAGACATCTTCGTTCGTGGCAGTACGGAAACATTTCCTTGTAAAGTGAAGTCGATCGTTTTTATAGTCTTTGTTCCTGCTTTCTTGTGCTTCTTCCGAAAGTAATCCAATTGGTATTGCTGCTGTTTCTATAATCTCCGCTCCATTTTATGTACCGTTGAAGGCATGTAATACCACGGGTACATTTGTATTGCCAACTTCGCTGTGTCTGCCGCATATGATTTAAATTTCTTCGAGTCAATGGATGAATTACTATTAATAACCTCTAATATTACTCCAAGTCGGCGAATTAGGTTTTCGTTTACTTGAGTTATTTCAGCTGTCAAAGAAGGATTTCGGAAAAACAATCTGGATGTATTTCCGGTATTACTGGAACCGTATCCCTGCTTTACGAAATCAACCTTTATCCCTAATTCAGCGCTGAACCGTTTTTGTATACGTTTTTTTGTTGCTTCTTTCATTGGGAGGGTAGTTTTCGTAGTTCTCCAATCCTGGAATTCTAGATTATAGCCTAAATGAAGAATACATATATTCCATACACTTGATTCTAGCATGAAGTGGGGAAATACCCAACTGAATTGCTTCTTCATTGCAATGTTTCATTTCAAGTTTTGGTATATCGTTCATCTCAGATGGACGAGCACCACAAACGAAGCAGTTGTGTTGGTAGCATGTTGAGCTACTTTTCCGTCCAGCATTGTGAAATGTAAAACATGCCTCACCGTGATGGTATTATCCTTGCACTGTAGTATTGTTGGCCGCAAGTTATTTATTTCATTTTGAACACGGTCTTTTTCAGATTTTATCAATTCAGCAGTTTCTCTTAGAAATTGAAACCTTGGCTGAGTTCATAAACGTCAAAAAAATGCGCATCGCGTACGCAACACTGCGTTTGTGATGCGAAGCAATGATTCTTTCATTGTGCGTTGCATCACGATGCTTTTAATTTTGTTGACGTTTTTGAACGACAAGTTTGTATAAAAGAAAACGTCAAGGAAAGTAGTAGCAACTCTGCTTTTAAATAATTTGCTAAATAATTTAGGCAATTATAGTGGAAGCATTTCCAAATATATTGTCCACATAGCAAGAAGGACAGAGTCCAGGCGCAGAGTTATTTGCTCTCTCTTAAATAAAAGATGCATTCCCAAGTGTAAATCGTTTTCCAATGTTATAAAATCTTATCCTGATGATGTTTTTTTCTCATTTTCGCATGAAAAGAAGAACATTTTATGTTTTATTATTTTTCGGCACGAACTTCAACTGTCAACTTTCATCGCATCACGATAATCTATGATGCGTAGGTTGCCTTTGTTTGCGCAGCGGTTGCTTTAATGTTGCGTTTTTTAACGCGATGCATTGCATCATTGCCGTAAGTTTGCAATTATGAACGCTTGACGTTGCAGTACTGCGCTGATACTGCGTTTATGAACTCAGCCCTTATAGGTCTACAGTATCGAGTAGAGGATGGCCGGGGTTTAACCCAGATGTTTTTATCGGGATTTGCGGCAAGAGTAATTTTCAATGGCACAATAGAGGTCATAAATAAATTTGAGTCGCTTCTTGTTTCACTGTCATCAGAAAATGGTTGAGAAAACTCATGCTGGCCGGAAGAGCCGTTAAAGCCCCATTTAATATGGAAAACCAGTTCTCTAATTTCTAATGTATCCATTTCATCGTCTGGTTTAGTTTTGAAAATTCTTTTTACTGTGTGGTCAACCAAATTCTGTAAAGGAATTTCGGCAGAGGATTCTGTAACGTTAACATCGTTCGGGTAACAATCTTTCTTTGCTTCTTGAATTTTCTTATACATAGCTAGGAAAAATATTATGACCAAACTTTTTTGTAGCTGCTCTGATGACTTCATATTGGAATCTAGATAATTTTGCCTGTGTGAACATTGAAAGTGCAAAATCAGCGCTGAAAACTTCGGCTTGGCACTCGATAACGACAAAAATCGTAAAAAAAAATTCGTAGAATTCGCTTTGTAAGAGTAGTAATTAATGATAGATTCCAACTACCTTACTTACCAATTGTGTAAACAGTCTTTGTTCTTATGTCTTTATTTTTTTAACAGTTGTCTTCAGTTGTCAATGGGATTTATAGGAATGTTAGATATTAGTATAAGCTTTGAGAAAATGACAAGTTTTAACCGGAGCTTAGCGGAGCATTTTTTTTTGAGAGATTGGACAAATTCATATGGTGTAGTTACTCTTCCCACTTGCTCTATTATATTTTTTTATGTGACATTTATAAAATATTTGGAGCTGTTTTTTTTTATTCTTTTCTTCAAAACATGAAATGAAAATCTGGTGAATTTCATGGTTCTATCTTTCCAAATAAAAGAGCAAAAAAAAAAACGAACTTATGAATGAAAATGGACCATTTTTCTATGAAAAAATAGCGTCAAACTTCCTCCCAGTGTCACAAACAAACATAAAATGGAAAAAAAACGAATCAGAACTGTTTTTTTCGGACTAATAATGAAAACAATAGCCCTTCGAACATGGCAAAAATAAGAATAAAATGTTTGGAGTTTTTTCCGCGCTTGCCCCACTGTGCGTCTGCAGCATGATATAAAAATTCCTAGCAAAAAAATAATTGTACTTGCAACGGTCGCGAACATCAAACACACATACCACTTTTTCTTATAAAAATACAGAATCACTGTGTTGTGCAAATGTTCGCTCGACAGCTTCTTATTGAGGACATTTCATGTGGTACAACCTAATATTTAGTCCAGACGTTAAAAAACATTTCCTTTTTTGAAATAAATCGTTAACTTCCAACTTCTCGCACTCGTGTTAAAAATAAGAAAAACAAAACGTTGTCATCGTCATTAGTTAATTTATTATCATTTATCGCAAGTTGTTGTGTGTTCAGTTAATACAGCTCGAATAAATCTTACTTAACATAATTTTTTATTTTTTTTAAGTTCCATTTTAGGTGTAGTAGTTAGTTTATTTCGTTTTCATTTATACAAACATTTAAAGTTTCATTTGCAATGCACAATAATTAACAAGTTTGAAGTAAAGACAGTAATAATAAAGTAAACATTGTGTTGTTTCTGGTATCGGTTCACCTTTTTCCCGCCTTTATCGATCACTCTCCGTTCTTGTAAAAAAAAAATATTTTGTTAAAATGGTTACCCAATAGAATGTACAATTTTTTTAGTTGAACTTACTATCGAAAGAAAGCAAAAAAAGATCGAGAATAATCACAGTTAATAATAAGAATTCAAAGTAATCATAAAACTAAAACCAAAAGTTGTGTTTGCTTAAAAATATAAGCCCGTCCTCCTCGCGCTAATGCTACTTGTTGTTTTTTAATTAATTTCTTTCGTTAGATTTGTTAAAAATGTCGGTACTAAAATATTTTTCTTTCTATATTTCTTACTTTCTGTCTTATCTGCTCACATCTTCTGCTACATGTATATATATATCTTAATAACTCTATCTATTTACAAACATCGAATAATGTACATAGAAAGCCACATTTGTTGTTGCTGTTTATCGTTTAATTCAAAATCAAATGCAAAGATTACAACATAGTTAAGGGCATACGAGTCAAATTGCGTTTAAGGTCCTAAACGGCAAAGTGAAAATCTGGCGATTGTAAAAATAGTAACGGTTTTTCGCGTTTTGGCAAACCAGACTGTGTGAAATGCAAATTTGCCAGTTGTCGAAAGGGATTCTATAGTCGAAATGGGTGTTGCAGTCTCATGGAGTCGTAATGTTTATGTTCAATTGAGTTTACTTGAACAACAATTTATTTTGTTTGTAGTATTGTAATAACTAAAGCTTAAATGTATAATTTTTTTTGTTTCAACGTTTCCGGAAAATCATGTTATGAGTGTGAGAAGCAACGACGCTCTAAGCTGGTAGGATTCCGGACATGATTAATTACTTTTACAACGATATCGTTCAAGTTTCGATTACAATTTGTACCCTAAGAGACGATGGTGGTTCGTTTCTGACTAGATTCGACCCAGAATACAAGGAATTGAGGCCTGCATTTGGAATATACGAACGTCTTGTCATCCGGACCACTTTCGAGTTTCACTAGCACAACCAATGGATCATGTCCACTGCTCACAGTTCGCGTTCAGATTTTACTTCTCACACGCTCAGTCGTCTCATAACACAAGTCACAAGTTTCAAAGATAAACACACGAAATATAGACATGACACAGCATTTAATCCTTAAACTTAAGAGTAACGAATAAATCAGATAAATGTGTGTAAATTGTTTACTTCTTAATAAGGCTTTCAGAACTGCTGCTCAGATTTGGCAATGACTGGAAGAACAGACGATTTCTATCGATAAGCTGCTCTTCGCTCTTGGCACAATCGCTCGCGCTAGTAGCCCCGCCACCACCGGCTGTCGTTGTAGTCGTCGTACTAGCACTAGCACTACCGCCGGTCATCAAACCACGACCATCTTCGATGGTATCCAACGAGAGTCGTAATTTAACTTGCGGATCGGGACCTGTCACCGTCGTCGCTGGTATATTACTACAGCGATGATGTCGATCATTTTGTGTGGCACTTTCAAAGACAATGTCGGTTGGTTGTGAATCGATGACGGATGCTTTGCATACGTCGGCACTATCGGTTGACGGATGATGAGCGGAAGGAGGTGATGCAGCATGCACGTGCAATCCAACGTTGAATATCGGATTTATGATATCCGTATCACTCGCCAGTAGTTTCGTGTCCGAAAAACGTCGAAGATCTTTGCCTAGGAATCTATCTAAGTTATCACTGATGTCAGGCGATGTAAGTACACTCGAATGTCTATAGTTAATCTTTGGATAACCGGAATCGTTGAGAATGTCGCGATTCTCAAGAAACACTGAGGAATTTGAATACCGATGATGATGATGGTACGGATGGTAGTGTGCATTGGCTGGCGTGAAAATCGAACCGGACGACGTGGTTGCGGTCGGCTTGAAGACATACGAATTTGTGGTTCGACTTATTGTTTCACTGTTGCTGCTTACGCTAGCGGCATTGTGCGGTTGTAAAGGGTGTGCTATGACTGCTCCGGATGCAACCGACGTACTGAGATCTTGGCGTGAGCCATTCACCGAATTACTTCCACTCTGCGAGTGCTCCAACACGTTATGTACGGAGTCGTGGAACGGAGTCATACTGCCCGAGCCCTGCGGGCATGGACGAAATGATGAAATCTGACTGACATCATCCAGCGTCCAATCACGATCGTAGTTATGCGAATTGTTTTCGATATTTGCTACTATCTGACCGTGTTGACCGGTATGCGGATAATGACCTATGCCGTTTGAGGTGGACTGATGCGTTTGATTGCTCACCGATGTCGGCTGATTATCAACGACATCCTCATCGCCTTCGACTGTCCGGAGACCTGCTCCACCGGCCGCGGCAACGGCAGCGGAAGTCGGATAATCGAATGAATTGTAATTGTAATTGTTCGTTGTATTTGCATGCGAAACTAGAGCATTACTGTTGTGGGGAACGCTACGGCTGTGCAACACTGGCGATGGCGGCGACAGCGGATGCACTTTCTCCGGAGCATTTTGTATCAGGAGAATACTGAAACGAAGACAAATCACAAATGAAAATGTAAATTTGGAGGAGAAACAATGATTGTTTACCGGTTACGAGCTCTCCATCTATGGCACAGGTGTAAGTAAGCTTTGCATTGAATGTACATGAATACAACGCCACCAGTGAGACCAACTGTCACCACAGCCAGTTTCGTCCAGAATGGCCAATCTATAAAAAGAAGTTAGAAGGATTCTCAGTAAAAAAAAAAAATTCTTATCAACCTACCAATAAGACCTTGTTTGACATCTTCAGCGGCTCGTTCAATGAGTACGCACAGTGACCAGATGACACATAACGCCGCCGCACAATGGAACAACACAGAACAGCATAGGCGTCGCCTCTCCACTCCCGATATATCAAGACTCCGCCACTGAAAGGTTTCAATTCAATTAGTTGACTGTATGACTGTTGACTGTATGTGCCTACCTCGTTGAAGGGTTTTATCTTTGTATGCATTATAAAAGGGAATTTGCATAATTCGCAGGCATTTGTCTCGGAAGCGGTCAGCCATTGCTGCAGGCAGGTTTGATGGACGTATTTAAGGCTTCCAGAACAGTAGCACGGCGTGAGAAGCGGATTTTGTGGGTCACTTTCGCAATGGCATATTCTGCAAATGTCTCCGCTGCTTTGTGATGCTTGACTGCTACTTGAACCGAATCTGTCAGGAAGAAAGCGGAAAAGAAAATTAGTTTGTTGGATAGACAGTGTCATTCGATGATTGAAGAGATCCAGAGTCTTATCTGAACCCTTTCCGCGACAGTCTGATTCGCGTGATGAATCGCAGTTATTCAAACGTGTCGGTCATGTCCCACAGAAATTATGTACTCGTACGTTAATGTTACTTTAACACCAAGTTTAACGACTGTGCTAGCGAGTTGGCGCACAGGTAATTTCCTATTTTGTTACTAATGGCTGCACACTAAGTATACAGTTGTCTGTCCATACTATACACTTTAGAGCTCGTAATCTAGTCTCTTTCCTATTCGTCTAAACACATGAACCACCAACTTGCTGGTCGTTTTATCGATTGAACATGTACACCTCGTCATAGCCTCGTCGGTTACACTAGAGTAGTTAGTAATATCGGATCCAGATCAAAAACCTTGTCCAGTATACCCCGAGAACAGAGTTCGCCCAAAACCACATGCGGCGGGGGTGAAAAAATAACGAAAGGACTTTGGTCGGTGGTGAGGAAGGATGCGACTAGAACTGAACACAAATGTCGAACAAGAATTATGTATGGTCAGTGGTTTGTCTAGTGTCGGTTCCAGTCTTGGCATTGTATTTTTAAAAATGACGACTTGTGGACGAAATATCAATAATTATGAAATGAAATAACGAAAGATTGTAATTATCTGTTCATTTGTGATATTCGTCGCTGTTATGCGTGGGATTGTAAATCCCAGAGCAACGTAAGCTATACGACTGTACGAGGTCACGCGGAGCATGGGGGGCCTTTCGTTTATTTATAGATTCTACGTATCGAACTGAAAAGGAGTCAACGGACTTTACTTGGAAGAAAAAGTGAAAACAAACGAAAAAAAAAAAAACACAAAGCAAGGCGGCGTCACACTTTTGCAAAGTAAATTCCATTTGCCACGCATATCGGGGCGTTAAATGCACATAATGTATGCGATGAATATGGAATTATCAACGCGACGCGGTTCAGTTGCTTTTTATTTTCTTGTTTGCGCTTGGAGTGCAAGGATTTACTTTGTTTCTTCTGCCAAGGTAGCCCATTTTTCATTTACAATGGACAAAGGCAATTTTGAGGATAACACAATACGAGTGTGACGATGTAGTGCGGGGATTGCAGATAGTCATTTAAGCAAGCCTTGAGTGTGTCCCATGAGAAAAACAATTGGCCTGTGCACTGGCCATTAGTGGCATCAGTAATCGATATATCAACGGATGCCTGGATAAGGTGGACATAACAAACGACACTTCATAGTCGAATTTATGTCAGCTTGAAGGGCGTCATATTATTAGGAGCTCTTGACGTTTTATTAATTTTGCTTTTATGTTAACCCTAAAGCATTTTCCCATTTTATGATCAATTTTTTTTAGAGCTTTGCGCTACCTTCGAAACGAAAAACAATGGCACATGGATCTAGAGAAACATGGAAGCTTCGGCGCCACAAGAGTAGACACATTCTCATTATTTTCCCATGCCACGACTCGTTTGACCTGGGTAGACATTTATGGCATGTATAAATTCAGCCCTTGGAGTTGGGAAAAGTTAATTATATTGGCCAGAAGAGATGGCAGCTTTCCTCTGATTATGTATTGTATTATCCTATTCATTGCTTGAAATGTTCCATTGAACAGGGAAGTGGCACGAATCGGAAAAATTTAGTTGGGTCGAGAAAATGAGCTTCATCTTGGAGCCATTAATTTAGATCAAGAGATGGTAATATGAAATGATCGTGCGGGCTTTCGTTCCTTTTTAAAATTGTTATTTACTTGGTCTACTTGGTTATAAACTTTGCTTAGAGTACACCAGTTCCAGGTATTGTGCGAGGCAGAATACGTAGAACGAATGGACAGTGGACAGTCACAAGAATGAGTGGAAAGCCCGATTTCTGTGGCCATACCGTGTACGGAGGGACCTAGAAAAAATGGAATAGAAAAACGAAACAAAAAGAGGTTTGGCGAAGGATCGTCAACGAGGCTCTGGGCCATTTTTAATAAGAATAGAAAAAAGCCTAAAGGTATATGGGGTACCAATTAATTAGGTCGGTTTTCCAATCCTTAAATATGCATTTCTCTCACAACAAAATGAATGAACAGATTAAACAAAGCACGCCGTTTTCGAATTTGAGCGATCCAAGTTTGGGGGCAATTTTCGATCTGAGAAAGAAGGGAACCGGTGGTTTCTCTCTCTTCAGTGCAATGGACCAGTATAACATATAGTAGGATCGGTAATCTGCCAGATCGTGCTGCATACGGAAAATACAGCGCTAGTTTCGCCAGGTTTCAGCAGCTCATAGAACACAACACCTTTTTGGTTCCACCAGATGATATGGATCATATCCTTCGAACGACGTACATATGTATATTCCGCGTTGGTGTTGATGTTGAGGACAATGGCAACGACTGACCTGACATATATTTTTTGTTCTTGGCCTTGTCGTAGTATATCCAATTCTAATCTCCAGACACGAAACTCTTTCCTTGTTGCCTTTGAGTCAGCTGCTCGCAAGTGAAAAATCGCCTTTCAGCGTGTCTCGGTTTCAGTTCATGCTTTTAAATCATTCCCAATGATTTTATTCGTACGAAACGACTTGTCATGTCTTGTATTTTACTCCGATCTTCACCTCTAATTCTTTGTTTTTGATTTTTTTTTGGCTGTACAAATTTTGACTTTTTGTCTTCAACGATGTAATCACCATTCTTGAAACGTCGAAACCATTCCGAATTTATTTATCAGTTGGAATGGTGTCTTCACAAGCTTCCACAGGCAATCGATGGTCTTCAATTGTACTTTTCTCCACTTAAAGCAGAAAACGAAAACCTTTGGCAAATGCTGTTAAACTGTTTGTTCGAAAAATAAAGTGACTTTTATATTTTCCTCGAAGAAATATTTATTTTGTCCCCTGCGCTTTTTGTATAGACTTGTGATCTTCCAGTGATGCGGATCTTATCACTTTCATCGAGGTAAGTCTTCTTTTCATTGGTCTTGTCAGTTTTAGAAACAGAAAAAAAGTCGCAAAACGCTGCCTGACGCACTATTACGGTATTCTTTTTGGCCTAAAATTTACGCATAAGCAGGTGATGGAACAGACCGGATGTTTTTTTCATAAATACTTTTTTTTCTAATATTTCCTATAGATCCTACGACTTTCTGGCAAAAACTCGCGATGGACCACTTCACCGTAAGCGAAGAAAACTTTGACCGAACTGCCTTGACACTTCTAGTCGCTTCAATTAGGACGATTTGCCTTTCGTTCTGTCGTCATAATCATATACCCAAATTTCGTCACCAGTGATGACTCTTCTCAGAAAATCTGGATCTTCACTTATGTCATCTAACAGCTTCCGAGCGATGCTCATGCGGTTATAGTCAAAATTTAGAAATTTCGGAACAAATTTTGCCGAAACAGGTTTCTTAACCCTTAAATGCATCTTGTATCAAAAATGATACAATACTTTTTATTAGCTCTAAAAGTGTTTTTGTTTTGATTAACAACAATCCGTATTTATTATACGATAGAACAATATTTCCTTAACCAAATCAAAGTAAAAAAAAATGGATGATGGACCCGTTGTCAGTAGTTTCTTTGATTTCGTTGATCTATAGCCAACAATTGTGAAATAGAGTGAAATCAAAAAAATAAAAAATCATGCATTTAAGGGTTAACGCACAATTTCATGGTATGGGCCAACTGATATGCCAATATTTTCAGGAACTTCTCTAATAGTGGTTCGACGATTCTCCACAACGATTTTTTTCCCGGCTTCCACAGTTTAGGGCAAATATCTTCTCTACCTTCTGTGAAGAGTTTGTACCACTTACAAACATTTCAAGTACCTACACCAAAAATAAACTAAATATCCAAAATGGCAATGTTAACATATGTTAGAGAATGGTTGGGAAAATGACCAACATAAGAAAAAAAAAATCAAAAGTGGAAAAATTTGCTCGCGAAATTCAATAAGTCACCCTATTTTTTGAACAGACATAGTATACAACATAAAAATGAATTCGTTTTCGGGTGATGGCATCGGTGAAAAACTTCTGTGGTTTCTGGTTGAAAACTGAATCTGAAAAGTGATATTCATAGGCATCTTTTGAAAGCAGTTAGTCAGAGGATGGTATGGACGGTGGATGCATCAAAACTTTCCAACCAAGCACTAGTAATTTTTGACGGGTCATCAAAGAATTGTGAAGTCAAGTCTTGTCATGATGGAAGAAAACGTATTTTACTTTATTCAATTCGGGCCGTTTTCTTTAATTGCCTCGCGTAATCTCTCTAGTGATCTGACCGATTCCCTTCCAGTCCCACCTCATATGCCACATCAACTTTTACGGCGTCAATCCGCTTGTGACAGCTCACCATCTTTTGTCCAATATCTTTGATGTTTTCGATTGTTGTACGTGATCCAAATCTTAACACCGGTTATGACTATGGCTTGATATTATTAAGTTTCAGCAGTGCATCGCAGATGTTAATTCGGTCTACCATGTTATTCGCGCTCAATTCAGGAGAAGCTGTACATCGAGCTTCTTTTTGTAGCCTGTTTTGCGTAAATGGTTCGAAAGACTTTCGTGGTCAATGCTCCATACCAATGTCGGCACTGCTGATATGCTTATCTTGCTGGAGTTTCTCAAGAATTTCATCAACTTTTTCATTTATTGAACGACCGATTTTGATAAAGCACTTTCACCACGCGCAGCACAATTTTCTTTTTCACAAACCTGCGCAGCGTTCTTCCCTTTATCATTATAACATTGTAAAATAGAGCGCAATTACTTTTCTCAATTTTCGAACACAAACAACTTCCCAGCACCAGTTTCGATGTTCAAACATTCAATAGAGATGTACAGGTAGAGATGAAGGTCTTCCGCACTTTGTCTACGAGCTACAAATGGTCGAAAAATGTTCGAATTCGACTTGAAAATGTTTGTCATTCGTCTTGAGTCTTCGCCAGTATGCATGACTGCTATGGACCAAAAGGCCGCCATATTCAAAATCCCTCCTATTGGTTGGCGATGGAGAATCATGTGGACATTTTTTAATTCAAATTTAACGACCATTGCAACTGACGATAATTCGAAAATGTTCGAATAATTATTATTTATCTCAAATATGATTTCAAAATACAATTCGCATTGGTTTTCAATTCCCAGATTGGTTTTCACTCGCATATTCAAGTTGAGTTAAATTAAAATATTGGGGGTACAAATTCGGTCCGTTTTCAAAAGATGGCGCCAAATGCAAGTTGTGGCTGATCTTGGAAGCGATTACCTACTTCATTGGAAAGGTGTGACATCTGTTAACAATAATTACTGTGCATCAGCATCTGTTTCTGACAACAACATTGGTTTTTGCCTCTTCGAAAATGTCCGGCTTTGTCTTAAACAGCATTTGCGCGAAGTTTTGATTTTCTTTTTTAATTGGAAGAAAAGTGCAGCTGAAGCCCATCGAATGCTTGTAGAAGTTTATGGTGAATCTGCTCCGACCGATAAATCATGCAGAGTGTGGTTCCGACGCTTCAAAAGTGGTGATTTTAGCGTCGAAGACAAAGAAGACGGTCTTTGGCCAGCCCAAAAAGTTTGAAGATGAGGAATTGGAGGCTTTACTGGATCAAGATCAGTGCCAAACGCAAAGTGAACTCGCAGAATCGTTGGGAGTGACTCAGCAAACAAATTTCGTTCGGTTAAAGAAATTTGGATTTATTCAAAAGCAAGGAAATTGGGTGCCATACGAGTTGAAACCGAGAGATGTCGAAAGGCGATTTTTCACCTCGGAACTGCGTCTTGAAAGACATCAAAGGAAGGGATTTTTGCACAGGATCGTGACTGGAGATGAAAAGTGGATATACGATAACTCCAAGAAGAAAAAATACTATGCAAAGCCTGGTAAACCCGTTCCATTATCGTCTACATCGACGCCAAAGAAAAACATCCACGGTTCAAAGGTCATGCTCTGCATATGGTGGGACCAGACGGGTGTGGTGTACTATGAGCTGCTTAAACCAGGCCAAATCATTGATGGGAAACGTTATCGACTACAACTAATGCGTTTGAGCCGTGCATTGCGTGAAAAACGGCCAGAAACGACCGAAAGGCATGACAAGGTGATTTTGTAACATGATAACGCTCGGCCCCACGTGGCTGTAGCGGTCAAAAACTACCTGGAAACGCTGAAATGGGAGGTCTTACCCCACCCGCCGTATTCGCCAGACCTTGCTCCTTCCGACTACTGGCTTTTTCGACGGATGCAAAACGATTTGGGGGGTCACCGGTTCGGGTCTTTTGAAGAAATCGAAGAATGGCTCAATGATTGGATCGATGCCAGAGAGGACTCATTTTTTAGAGATGGTATCCGAAAATTACAAGAGAGATGGGAAAAAGTAGTCGCTTCCGACGGACAATACTTTGAGTGATGTATTTTTTACGTTTTTTTAATAAAAAAAAAAAATTTGAACACAAAAAAACGGACCGAATTAATTTCTACTCCCAATACAATAATGTCACACCAATTAATTTTTGTAGTTATTAGCAATTGATCCCATCTATTGGGAAAAAGACCACGATTTTTTCCCAGGTCCAGTATAACAGACAAATTGAATATTAAAGATGGATGTCTATCCTCAGTGAAATCGCTTCAACCAGTTGTAGCCTTAAAGGATTCAGAACAGCCGGCACCATCTTTAGTAAACGATCGGATCTAATTTGTATTCACAATAGTTAACACTGTCAAATCGGTTTTCCTTCAGTTTGAGGCCGCAGCCTGTGGTTCAAGCAAAGTCTACTTCATTTACCACTGAAGGGAACCGCCTGGATGAGAGTCTCTATATACAGGTGAATAGAAGGCGGCTATTCCTTAACGCCTGGCATAACAAGTAAATCATTTTAGTCTAGTCCGTCTCTTCTCTTGATAAGTGAAAGTATTTGGACACTGAATATCGGAATAAACTAGGTTAACAGCATAGTAAAATAGTAGCACTCAGACGAGTATATCAAAGAAGAAGGGCAGAAAGGTTTTCGTTTATGGGGACCGTCTTCTGCATGCCGAAAGTTAATCGACCCGACCTTCGCGACTGGTGACAGGAAAGTTGCCCGAGTCTTTACAGATCATGACCATAAGTCGAGAAAGGCAGGAAGAAAAATGAACCTTGACTTACCCTGTCTACGCATACTGAAACTGGCTACACCTCAATCGAGAACAGAAAAGGCAACGTCCATATCGTAAGAGTTGTTAGCACGTCAAAAAAATTAAATTAACTGAACCTAACACAAATCAACACTTCTTGTGCGTCTGTAGAATGAATAGCCACAATTAAAGACGCTAAATGCTACAGACTTTTATTCTTCACTGTCTCATTTGCATAGCAATTACGTGAGGCTCCTGTTTCTTATTAACTTTCGTTTTACAATTTCACACATTTGTAACGGCGACATGAGGTCACCGGAGATTGCATTTATTTAGCAACGCCTTTTGAAATAGGCAGAGAAATATGCAAGCTCCGCAAAGCTTGTATAAACTACTCCGTCTGTTAGATGATTCAATAAGCAGCCGACGAAACAAAAAAATATTTGCTTAATCTGCTAAACTCATTCGTTTTATACGAAACTTCGCCAAGGCATAGTAAGTTACGGGAACGAAGAGCGCACCACCAAGGGGTTATCGATATACTGCCGAATGATTTAAAACAATTGATTTTAAGATTACAAAAACATTTATTACTCGTCGGAATTTCAATAGCAGTCATAACTACCCACCGGAATAATAGCGAAGCGTGCAAGAAGTAATCGTAAAACGTTTTTGCCGTTGAGTCTTATCTTTTGCAATCGAAATCAGAATCTAATTTCCTCATTATGACATTTTAAAACGATATAGCTTGAGTACGATTGAAACCTAGAGGTTTAAGGTGAATGTGTAAACGTATTGATATCGGCACACGACACATTTTTGGCTTTTCTGTTTTTAACAAAATATTTATAGAGAAATGACACAGATGCTGAATTTGGGTAGTTAATACTCGTAAACCCAAACAAACAATGTAGAATTCCCAATTTATAGATGACATCATATGAAGTATATTTAGATCTGAATTGAGGGTTGGATAAAGGTTTCATGGAATCAATGAAGTCGAATAAGTTCACCAAAAACTGACGTTGGAAAGGTGCAATTACAAGAGGCTGCCAAGACCTTTACGAATCATGATCCGATGCAATCTGTGTAGATTATTGCGTAAACAGCAATGCAGACGTTGTGAAAGCGGTACCATTGATGCCACCTCTGATGCGCTCAGTTTCAAGCCAATGCCTAGATGAAAACCCTGATTTAATGACGAATGCAGACAGGCCCATGTAGAGAAACAGAATGCTGCATGGCTCCGTTGCATTGATGGACGAGAGTTGTATTCGTTCCTCAGTAAAGTTTAAGCCATAGAGCCAGAACAGAAGTCTGGGATTAGGACAACTTGTAGTGGTTCTCCCAACGATGCCGAGAATATTGAAAGAACACGCATGTAGACAGGCAAAACGAACCATTCATACTGGATAAAGGCGAGACAGAATTCCATTCTCTCGACTGAAATGGGGTTACGCTAGCGATCAAGAAGCTGAAGTCTAATAAAGATGCTGGCGCCGACAGGCTACGTCCTTAGCTGCTTAACGGAGCTGGTGATGGGTTGGGAATATGCTCCAATTTATTTGTACGTGTCAACCTTGGCCTTCAAAATACCATAGAGAGAAAAATCTAAGGGATTCGCATCGGGAAAATTCGATAGCAATTGTGTCAAGGATGAAGTGCCGAATGCCCCAGTCATTTGTTCGAGCTTTGTAGTAAGGTGCAGCGTGCTTTTGAAAAGCCTGGGTTTCTTGGCCGAATTGTTTGCGTGACCACGGCTTCAACACAGCTTCCAAAGTGGTTTCACGATGAACGATCGCCTTTATCTTAACGCACTGGTATAGAAATACGAACGGAGACTGGTCATCGGCAGTCAGTAAGGCCCAAACCAGCAAAAATGGTGGCGCTTGCTTCCTGGAGGACAATCTTTGGTCGAAACTCGATCATATGCTTGTTAACAAGTCAATAACAAATGGTGCTTCATCAGAGAAGACGATGATGGATAATTGGCCACTTGAGTACAAGCGGATCCTTCCTTTCCTTTGCTCCTTTTATTTTAGCTTTTTTTTGTCCAGGTGTGAGATCGTGTACTTTTTCGAATTTTAAGACCTTGAGTCCGAACTAATATTTCAAAATGGGTTGCAGCCCTTCTTGCATAGGTTTTTTTTTCTTCCACGTCGAGGATTACGTTCGACTCTGGCATTCAAACTCTGAATCCCTTTTTACGATGTTGCTGTCTTTTTCAGACCACTTCCATTGGGTTTTATTTGCCGATTGTTGTAACGCGATATGTTGCGCTACACAAACATTTTGTTCACTTTCAAATGTTCCAGCTCAGGAGCAGTAGCCGGTTGTAATTTTTCAGCCAAAAAATGGTCGCACTACTACATCGGCATTCCATTGTCGATAGAACAAAAACTAAACACGCGATAAAAGATCATTACAGAGGCTTGCCAACAATGAAATGAGTCAACAACTGTCAACATTTCAGCGCACTGCATCTGTAGTTTGGTCGACACACGTGAAGTTGGTAATAGTTCATGTCAGCCACACTGCATTCACGCATTTCAGGTCGAAACACACTACCTTTTGTCAACCTTAAAGCCGCATGTGGCACTTTAGAAAAAATAACTTATGCAGAGCCATGACATACGTGTCAAGCAATGATGATTGAGAATAGAAAACTTTTGCTGCTTGTAATGGAACTAACCGAGAGATGTTAAAATAATATTCGGCAGAGCGACGCTTTTTCATGTGATTTTGCCAACGTGCATCGTGCGTGACTCACTGCCCAATACAAGAGGAACGCATTGTTTCCAGTTGGCCCAATTGCTTCGTACGCAGATTATGTAGACGTGGTTGGGCGGACATAGCGAGACGTCAGTAAAGTTTTTGAGAGCATTGTGGCAGGAGTGACAACACAAAAGAATAACATTTTTGACTGCTACTTCTTTTCTTCCTATCCTTGTTACCGTTCGACCCGCCACCCTCCGCGCTATCGTCCGCAAGGCCGCCCAACCAACTCTGCGAGAGTGGTCGTGAATTGAGATGGTGAAAGGGCACCACGCGATTTGGCCTTATGGACGATACCGAGAATTGCGACGAGGTACTAGAGCCCGCCTTGGACCCACTCCTGATTCCCAGAGAAAATATCGAACACAAAACGAATACAATAAAATAAATCCGTATTTTTCTTGGTTCTCTTCTGCGTTTAATGCTAAAATTCGTATGCTACCTTAACTACCCTAGCTACTCTTAACCTACCTCAAACCAACTTAACTCTACAAAGGTAATAATGATAAGTAACAAAAGTATTAATAAACGTCATAACAAAACAGTAATGAATAAAAAAAAAAGAATTTTCGAACAATAAATAATAAAGACAAGAACCAACAAAAAGGGAAAATAAGGAAAACCACAAAACTGCTGGTCTTCAACCCGGAACCTGGAACCCCGCTGGAATTTTTTTTTTTGTGTCGCCGGCTTGACCACCTACGCCGTCGTCCCTCGATGGTAGGCTGGGTATTTTTATGCACTGCTTTAAACGCGTACCTTTTTTTTTGTTTCTTTTATTATCGTATCTCTGTCTTATTATTATTTTTATTTCACTAGTTCCGTTCGACTTTAATTTAATTTTCTTTTTTTTTCCTTTGTTAGGGGTACATACTATTTTACTGTTCTCACAATTGGATTTGTTTTTTTGTTTTTTATTTTTTTTTTCTCAAAGGGAAGATGAATGGCCTTAAGGGAATCAGACGCGGGTTAAAGATTTTCGCCCGTTATCGGAATAACCATCCACCGCCCGCGAAATTTTCTTTTATTTTGTTATTTTCCAAATTATTTTCTCAATCGCGATTTGACATTTTTTTTTCTCTTTGAATTTCGAATTTAATTCAATCCGACGGCTAGTTCGCCAATAAAAAAAAACCCACTAAAACAATAACCGACCAAAAATCACGCACACCCTTGCATTTGGACATCCACGGTTCAAGAAAAATTCTCCCAAAAAAAAAATCACACCAGGAACAACGCTGCGCACAACCTTCCGCTTCGACATTCACCAAAAGAATCCCCTGAGTTCCCGGCTGTCCCTTTCCTTTCCGTTCACCAAGCCTCCCGGTCCACTCGCCCTGTTAGTTCCGGGATCGGACCACTTTACGGCCAGGTGGAACACATGGAAAGAGAACGTAGGAGAAAATTCCCTTGGTGACGCCAACAGAAAACCACCACAAAAAAAAAACAATGACAACACAGAAGGAACATTCGCGTTCTTATCAAGATTCGAACCCGGAGTTCTCGGGTGGGAAGCATAGCTGCTATGTGTATCAGACCACGAGGCCAATTAATGCTTCATCGCCACAATCGGAACTGATAGGACCTCCCCCGTATTTTTTTCCCTTATTTATTGGGTCGAGTCCAAGGTGTGTGGAATAGCGAAGACCTTTACGACGGAAGGACCTATGGATGGACTTGAACTACAGACTTTCGGCTCAACAGTCGGTGATGATTACCATTGCACCACGACCACCCCCGTCCCGTGCAGTGTGATGCCACCCTTATGATTAATTCACACTGCCTTCCTTCAATGCTGAATTTCCGCGAACCCCCACTTTAACAAATACAAAAGCAATTGTTTACCTTAAATAGTTCTGCTTTGCTCGCTAAATGCGCGTGTCGCATAAGGACCTAAAAAGGATTGTCGTTCACCCAGATATCTAACCCTTTTATAAGGCTAAGCATGGCACCTTTCCAGCCGACACGGACAGTTACCATGTTTCCGAGATTATCATCGGTGATGATAGCCATATCTGTTCGTCTTCGGTGTCTTTGACCTGTGGCCTTTGGTGGCTGTTAAAGTGAGAGAAATATTCCTTCACACAACGACCAAGATGTGAGTGAGTGAAAGCTGCTGCTCCAGCCGAAGAGTCTTCGACTTCAACTCCGAGCGACGATTTCATCTTAGGTACTGGTGGAAAAGGATCTCAACTGATGCGGCTCTTGAGAATGCTTGTTAACCCAGGTTTACTCCGAACTGTAGCGAGGTTTAAGTATTAGGTAAATAAATTCGAATCTGCCTTATTTTTTTTTCCAAAATTTGGAGTTCCATTTAGGAATAATGGTTACAAGTCCATTCTTTAAAATATGCATTGTCCTTCTACAGTTACAGCTTTTTCCATCTTTCCGGGAGCATACATTCCAATGCTCCGGTGGAAACACTGCAGGTCTTTTGAGGTGATCCACGAATCGAACCAATTTTGGCTTCTTTGGTAGGACTATTCAACTAGACCATGCGTTACCCATCGGAACAGTTGGTAATCGGAGGGGCTGATGTCTGTAGTAGGATGTCTCGTTTCAATATTTTCAGATAGGTATTAACGACAAATTTTTACTAATAATCATGATGAAAAAATGGAAAAAACGAAGACGAGTTATTGACAGACGCCTAAACTTATCATGTGACATTTTTGACCGGCATATAAGGCCATCATTTGTACTCATTCGCCTATTATTTGGTAATCAATAATTAAAAGGTGACCGTTGACCCTTCCGGTAGAAACGATCACGTTAAACTATCATTGAAAACTCCGACGTCCGAAGTGTCAAACAGGAAATTCGCTTAAACGTAACAATCGTATCAAATAATGATACCCCAACCTCTCATCAGCAAACGAATGATTCACAATATATACTATTAGGCTAAAACGGCTATGATTCCTCGACATACATATATGTGGGTACACGTCCTTCGCAATCAACCGAATATTTTAGTTCAGGAACACAATTCCGTTGTTCATTTCGCTTGGGCAGAGTTATGGAAACGTTTTATCAACCGCATTCGATACATGTACACGCATACGTACATCATATCTACGCCTGACTATTTGAGCTCAAAGCCCCTTTATTGAATCATGCAATGGTTCCACATGGATTCTTGAATTTTCAAACAAATAATCCAGCCTGCATCACATCGATGGTCTCGTTTTGATATTCGTCATTTGAGGATTGAATAAAAACCGCAACTCATTTGAATTCACGTGTTCCACATGCTGCTTGCCCATCGCCCTAACACTAATTGACAACCACAGACTAGGCTGGCTCTTATGGTCCCATCTATCGCATAAGTGCAAAAACATGTGCCATTTGTCATGCGCCATTCATAATATATATTTATCCATTTCCTTAAAAAAAAACAAATAAAGTACACCCGGTCTGGACATAAACCAGTTCGCCACATTACCGCACCATTTCTCTTAGAAATCCATAGCCCGTTGGTCATTGATCCCAGCATCCACGAGCTCAGGACAGGAAATTCAAAGGTAAGTAAAGGAATACCTCCTGTTGCTTACTTATCGACGAGACAAAGATCTATCGATGGACACAAATTGAGTTGACATTCTTCCTAGTCGTCTTTCAGTTCTTATTTCCAAATCGCGAAGACGCAAGTGATATACCCAATTTGGTCGGTTACAAGTTTAAAGACAAGAGCAACATTGTTTCGCCGTACTTTTATTCACATCCAGCGCTCAGGAGAACGGGACGACCCCGTCAACGTCCTTATCATCATCGTAGCGTATAGTTATGGCATTTCCGCTGCTTCACGCAGCCTTTGCCGCTCCATAAGTTGTGTCGTTTTTATTTTTCATTTTCCATTTTCGGATCGTTTTCTATATAATGCAATACATTTGGACATTTGATATGCCGTCCACGATAAGAATACGTGTTTACTGGTCGACTCGAAACCCGTCTAGTACTTATTTCATTATAATGAAACGATAAAAGCTCTACGAGTAAGATAAATAAATATTTTTCCTTTTTTAAAAATATGGCGCAGATTGCTTCTGTAAAAGTGGCCTGCATAAGCCTTGTAAGAGGAGTGGAAAGAGGTTGATATCAGCGACTTTCTTCCTCCTTCTCCGACAGTCGTGTATCACAATATTAATGGTGATAGAGAGACTTGCTGACATTGATAATTAATTTTTTGTTCTACGAAAGAGTATATGACTGTGTTGCATAAGGATGATTCAGTTCAAAAGGCGCGTCATCCGTTGTGCCTGATAGGTTACACGTAAAGGACAGTGTTAAGGAATGGGCAACGAACTACTGTAGAAGTTATACTATCCGATTGCATTTCTTACTTCCGACGAGGGAATTTCTGGTTGATCAATTGCCATGCTTGTCAACTGCAGTCAAACTAGCGATGGACAGACAAATCATTATCTTCATGCGATTACTCACCTTGCCACGGTGCGGAAACTACTTCCTTATCACGGTCTGGTCGCTGAGGTGGAACACGATACACTGGTGGTGCTTTGTCGTTAGTATGCGAACTTCGGATACCGGACGACCTCCGATTTTAATTCGGTCTACCTGCAGTGCCTCGAGCTCTATTGCTGGTGAATTTCTTTCGAGCCATTGTGGAATAACAATTAAAAACTGATGTGCTTGTAGCGACTTATGAAACCCAGATGCGCTTGGAGCTGTCATCTCCAACAAAACAGAAAAGAGATCTAGCCTATGCTACGACTCTTTATGCGAAGAGGGAGCTGGTGGCGCAACGAGTTGGATCCGCGAACAATACTTCATTGAATCAGTCAGCTAAATGCTGCAAGACACACGATTGCCCAGAAATGGAGATGCTAAATCTCCCATTACTTTTGTAAAATCTTTAAAACTAAAAGAGTTTAAAGGATTACTGCTGGCAGAGTTAAGTTGGGTATCGTCCCCAAGGACCTGTATGCAAATCCCACAGTACCGAGCAGATTGTTGCCATAAAACAAGTACTCATTGATAGATGTCCTGGGCAAGGGATTTAAGCCACAATTCAAACGTTCAAATTATAATCCAGGTTGACCTTATTCCTCTTGTTTCGACAACAATATTGCCAACTGGATGAAAACTAAAACTTTTTGTCTATCAAACACGAATGTGGTATAGACGTCGAGCTAATGAAGGAGGATCTATCTCAAATGTGGGATACTTCCCACAAAGCCCTGGTCTATACGCAACCAGGGTATCGACGATACTATGTAGATGCACAGAACGAACGTCACTCTAACCAGCACTAGAGCGTTGCACAGCACTTCCGACAACGACACCCGACAACAGGGTCAGGCGTTCGAACTAGAATAGCATATCGGTTTGGTGACATTAAACTATTCGTAAAACAAACAAATTTTCCAAGGTCTTACTCCACCTTTCCTTGTCATCGCACAAGTAGAATCTAATAATACTTACTGCCCTAACCTAGCCCAAAACTAGATTGGATATCGTCACCCGATGCCGCACAATACAGTCGACTGGTACAACAGATCGCTCGGTTGCGTGTTCTTAGCGAGTTACGAGGTCATTGGACCAGAAACTTTGGGCGTGGTGCTACCGGGTAACCTGACCTATAAAGGTGCTCCAGACACGATTGCATGGTGACAAAATATTCTTCTTCTTTTCCTTTTTCCGGCGTTGTTATGGTCAGAAGTGTAGGACCATAACCTTCCCACTTAACTGCATTCCTACTGGTCCGCTTGTGGGGTCCGCCGGTTTGACTTCAGAAAGTAGCGGCAGGCTTCCCGGTTTGGGATAACTTCATCGCTGAGGCCAATCAAATGCTGGTGTTTTTGCATTTGTTTGCACCAATTGCTTTCGGCCTGGCTTTTTTTTTTTTTTTTTTGTGACACGGGCATGCTCCAGATTTTTTTGTTTGATCTTACTCTTACAACACCGGTGATCTCCAGTCGTGTCAGCCCACTGATTTGCATGTACACTTGTGGGGCAGTTTAATGGTGGTATATGTGTCCCTAGGCTCACCTTGGTGTTTTCTAAATTGCCTAGATGTGATTTTTGTTTACCTTTGTTTTAGTCGCCTTTTACGACAAGCGAGAGGTATCACAAAATATTAATGGGACGTTTTCAAAAGCCTTAGGTCCTAGGAGGCCAAATCACGTGCCATTATGTCACAAATTTAACTTATGCCCTAGAAAAGTCAAGGAAATCTTCTCTTCCCGATCCTAGAGTTCGTCACGAGGGACTTGGCTCAGAGAGACCTTGTAATTGGCGTTACAGCCATACAAGACCCGGAGCTTCTTCTCATATGTGACGAAAAGAACCGACTTGGATTGGAGAATTTAGAGACTCCCCGCTGGGAGAAATACCGCGAAGTACGATTTCGATGATTTGGCTGTTGCGTGATTCGGACTCCGTGCCACCAACATCTGAGCCAAGGTATCCCCGAGGCATAGGCTTTATAGAAAATTATACATAGGGTCCGCCAAATAACTTTTTTTTTTTTTGAAAATGCTAACATAAAAAAAACTACTGAATATTTTCTCAAATTTCTTTTTTTATTTGAAAGTACAATCCTTCCGGTTAATAATGGAAAATAATTTCATTCAAATGGCTGCCTCGGCTGGCCATGCAGTAGCCTACACGATCGGTCCAATTTTTAAGCACATTATCGATTGTGTGCAGCTGTATTTCACCAATGGCTTCACGAATATTGTCCTTTAAAGCGTCAATTGTCTCTGGCTTGTCGGCGTAACACTTATCTTTGACGGCACCCCACAAATAATAGTCCAACGGTGTCAAATCGCAGCTCCATAAAGCTAATTATCTGTCAAATCAGACATGCGCTAAGTGTTACCATTCACGAAATAAGCTATACTTGAAAAAAAAAACGTTAGATGGCGGACTCTATATAACCATAGCAAAAAGCATCTGTTAATTGGACGTGATGCACCACATTCAATGGAGTAGCAAAAAGTGGATCACTTCGTGAGATACCAATAAGGCAAAAACCTCGCTTTTATTGGCTCTATTTTCGAGGAGGTAGTTAAACTCATTATCTCTCATTAGCCCCTTCATACTAAATCTCATCTAAGACTAGGGCGTTTCGGATGAGGTCTCACTGTCTGACCATCAACAAACTACTAAGTCTTAGGAAATCCAAGGGAGTGTCTTGGCAGACTTACGACTCTACAGAGAACACTAAGGAATTGGGCAGCTTCGCAACTCGGATGGGATCTCCACTGCAAATTGAAGAGAAACCCTGGAGGCCTTACTCGAAGTACTCTTCCCTGATGCTAGCCCCCTACACCTTCAGTTCAGTACTGCATCAATCACCACCGAACTTCCGCGCACACCACCACGTACAACCAATAGCTTGTCTGGCTCGTTCTTTAGAATGGATAAAATGAAGCCTAAAGTAAGGGTCTCGATCTCATTTTCCTGCTTCTGATTAACATCTAAACAGAGGCCTTCAGCTTGCCGACATCAACTTTGGGTACGGCCCGCAAACTTGGAGAGAAATCAACCTAATTTCTTTGCCAAAAAGTGGAAAAACTAAATCCTATCGTCCCACCCCTCTTAGGTCGTTAATTTTAAAGTCGATCAGAAAATTCCTTGAACTTTACGATAAGTACTTAGCCTACAAAAGAAAAACAAACATCTTGGAGAAATGGCGATTTGTTTTTCAATATAGTCACCTTTTAGCTCGATACACTTGACCCAGCGATGCTCCAACTTCTTTAACCCGTCTCAAAAATACGTTTTCTGGAGGACTTCAAGGTAGGCCTCCGTGGCGGCGATGACCTCCTCATTCGACTGAAATTTCTGCCCGGCGAGTGAGTTTTTCAAGTTTGGAAACAAAAATAAGTCGCACGGGGCCAAATCTGGAGAATCCGGTGGATGGGGCAGCAGTTCGTAGCCCAATTCGACCAATTTGGCCGTGGCGAGGGCGGAGGTGTGAGCCGGTGCGTTATCATGTTGGAAGAGCACTTTTTTCTTCGCCAAGTGGGGCTGTTTTTTCCTCAATTCGACGTCGAATCGGCCCAATAATTTGGCATAGTACAGCCCTGTGACCGTTGTGCCCTTCTCCAGGTAGTCACACCTTGTGAATCCCAGAAAACGGTGGCCATCACCTTTCCGACCGATGGGACAGTCTTCGCCTTCTTCGAAGCACGTTCGCCGGGTGAAGTCCACTGTTTCGACAGTTCCTTGGTCTCTGGTGTGTACCAGTGGATCCATGTTTCGTCGACTGTCACGAAACGACGCAGAAACTCCTTCGGATTGCGCTTAAACAGCGTCAAACACTGCTCTGAAATGGTCTCACGGTTGCGCTTGTTGTCCGGAGTGAACAAACGGGGTACTCATCGCGCCGACAGCTTTCTCATGCCCAAAATTTCATGGAGGATATGACCCACGCTATCTTTTGAAATACCTACTGTCTCAGCTATCTCGCGCACCTTCAATCGGCGGTCTGCCAATACGAGATCGTGGATTTTTGTCACGTTATCCTCCGTCGTAGCCGTTTTCGGGGCACTTAGACGTGGCTCATCAAAAAAAGACGTGCGACCACGTTGAAACTCGTTAAACCAATTTTTGATGGTCGCCATCGAAGGAGAAGAGTCACTTTACACAGCATCCAAACGCTCATTGATTTCGCTGCGCGATTTCCCTTCCAAAAACAAGAATCGATATCACCCACCGATATTGCTCTTTTTCCATTTTTCTAAAATCCGCGGACACTCCCGCTTCCACATGCGGTCAAAACAAAACTACGAGTCCGATCCGGCTGAAATCGACAGTCCACTAGAATGTACTAACGACAGTAAGTTGCTCTTGCGATACTGGCGCCATCTGGCGGTGAGCTTACGTACTTATTGGACCACCCTCGTATATCAGAGGCACACTGTAAAGAAAAAAGCCTCTGGCTCTATATCAATATACGTACCACAAAGAACTATCAACCGAGACAGCAGGCGGTAGGAATATTTCCTCGGAAATTACCTTGGCATGTACATATGTAGTCTATTGACTGACATACTTATTCTTCATGAATTTCCGGAGCTTAAACAAATAAAAGATAAAAAGTTGACAAAAAATTGAGATATTGATACCATTTAACCTGGGAGAGAGAACGATTTTAGCCTTGACGCCGATATTTCGGTCCAAGCTGTAAAGGGCCATTCTAAGCCATGTTCTAAGCCATTGAGAGTATTCCTCAGTGTCTTCCAAGAAGAGCTATTTATATGCCAGGTACACAGGCGATAATATAAATAATGAGTATGGCATCGGATACCCAACTACTAATTTATTTACTAATACCCAAGCACTCAAAGCGCTGAGCTCACATCCTATGAAATCAAAATTTGTTAAGGATTGGCACGAGGCTCTGCCGGAGCTAACAAAGAAAAACAAAATCAAGCTTTCAAGGGGTTACTGGACTTAAATGCATCGAAATCTTTTGGTCAGGAAAGCCTTCTCTGGCAAATGTATAGACACCAAGCCTTTCTGCGGTAGATTAGTCCCGCTGGAACAGGGTTCAAAGACTTTGTCAACCGACAAAAACCATTCAACCCTTGAATAAATTCTCTAAAAACATTTTAAAATATAAGAGAGGCGATACCAAAAGCTTTCCAGCTTCCTATTAGGACGCTGTTGTTTGAGATATCACCTCATTAACATTAATCTCTCCCCCGAGACAGAGTGCGGAATTGGTTGTAGGGAATATGAGACTTATCATAACGTTTCATAAACAAGAAAAGATTCTCAAATTATATGAAATAAAAGCGAAGGTGAGATAAAGACGTTTTTAGAAACCTCATTTTCATCCAGATCATAACCGTTAAATGCAACGCCTTGTTAATGGCTGCGACAGCGATCGTTTAGTATATCCGAAAAGCGGTTAATAATCTTTACCAGATGACTAAATGCAATTAGAAAAGATAAAAACAAGCACACAGCCCGTACGAAGCACTAATCAATCAAACTATTTATCAAGTCAAGGAAAAACCTAATTGTTCACATAGCTCCGGTCACAGGCGAAACTCTAGCAATGCCTCACTAATTCACTCAACTGCTTAGCAATTCGTCAAAGCCCATACACGCCAGGGCGTATATAAACACGCTAATCGCTGAAAATCACTCACCACCATTGCAAACTCGGGCGTTAACAATATTGACACAGTAATTAAGTTTTATTTTCTTTTTTACGTTCCCGTGCAAAGACAATGTTTGCTGTGAACTAAGTCGTCACGTTTTCGGAGGTACGGGACGAAAAAAAAAAAAAATTAAAAACCCAACCCAACTATATAGTCGGAAATGGCAGCCAATGGATAAGCTGTTGGGTGATGTCGCTCTTCCGCGCTCCGTGCCAAGCGTATTTGCTTATGTACATTTGTGGCTTTGAAATTTCGCGAATTCATGGCTTTAGTCTTGAATCGCAGATGAGTGGTGTGGTCGGCACCGAAGAGTCGCCTTGATGCTTGAGGTTGACTGCTTGTTATAATATTTATCAACCACGACAGTGCCCAAAAGCTTCGAGGCAAAATATCCGGAACCAGTTTCAAGTAACTACAAAAACCACTTCCCAATGCCTGTCTTCACCTCTTCCTCGTCGTGCTATCTCATTCCTCGTATAAATAGACAATTAAATGTAATTTCAGCACCACGGTGTCAGTCTTCAGATGATTTCTTGATTCGGTTCCCAATATGCTTACTCGTAACGGGGCGCTTTCGCTGTAACAGAGAGGGGAGTTCAGTATTTCTAAAGATAATTTCAAATGCAAAATAAATCGCGGTATTCAGGAAGAACGTGATTTCGTCGTGATCTGCATTTAAGCTTCGATTACCGACGTTGTAATTCCATGCGATATACATAATTTAATTCGATAATTACATGAAATGTGAGCACTTAATAGATACTTCGTTAAATTAGTTATCTGAAAGCTAGAAAGATGCGATGAAATTGTATTGTGCTCATCGTATAATGTCAGTTGTGCACGTACAGCATTGCATTTCTAAGTGATTAGCTCACTAAAGCAGAGTCGAATGATAGGTTACTGTGGAGCTAGTTTTCATGTGTAGAAATGGGAACCCGCCGTTTTCCAATAGCGAGTGTTAGTGGTGCATTGACCACCCTCCGCCGATTCTCTGTCATAAGTGTGTTCCTTCCATGTTTCGCTGTTCTGTCTAATGAGCGGTGCATGCTGATCAGAAATGATACATGTCGAGCTTGGGCATCTGTTAACAACTTTTTGAATTCTTATTGGAGGCGTCACAATTGTTTCTGAAAATGTTGATCTTTTAGTGGTCAGTTGGGAGAAATTTTTTTTTTTTGCCTTGAATCCAAAGAACCCGGCATTTGAAAAGCGTCCAAGGGTAATACAAATATATAATGAGGCTGCTACAGGGTTTTTCAGTAGCGGTAATTTTGTAATTTAGTAGTTTAATACAAACGCACCCTGAAACTTTTTTATGATCTGCCAATGTCAAAAGACCAATGTCAAAGCACCGTCCCGACATTACTGAAAATAACTATCAAAACTCTGAGCCAGTGGTCAGAATTTTCAATCCCGATATTGAAGGAAGCTAAGTTCCTGGGAGTCATCTTAGATACCAAGCTTCTTTGGTCAAAGCATATTGAGTCTAAAACCACCAAAGCGGTGTCAGCTTTTTGGCAATGCAAAGATGCTTTTGGCAAAACATGGGGCTTATCGCCGAAAAAGATCCTCTTTCACCAAACTGCAAAGAGCGGTCTGTCTTAGCGTCTTAGCTGCGCGGGGGCTTTCCCCAGCACACCGTGAGGGATGCTCTAGATGCTATGATGAATCTTCCACCCCTTGACATATATATCAGACGGTGCGCACTGAAAGTCATGTCTCGCCTAAAGAGAAGTGGTCTTTGGTACAACTCGCATTGGAGTGACAGTGCACTTGCGCGAGAAATACGATCCCTATCTCATGGACATGCCTACTGACGCAAGGACGTCTGGCATTCTACTGCGCTGTAATTTCACAGTTACATTTCCATGGCGTCAGGACTGGCTTTGGCCAGACACTGAATCTGGACTGGACTGCCTTCGCATTTTTACAGATGGCTCCAGAACTGGGCAGGGGTCCGGCGCTGGACTTTTCTTCGAGCGCGAAAACATTCGACTGCAATTCTCGTTAGGAAAATATGCGTGTGTCCTTCAATCAGAGTTTTATACAATCCTAATGGCCATGCACTATGTTGTGAAGCACAGGTGGAAGGGAAAAAGCATATGCGTCTGCAGTGACAGCCAAGCTGCACTCAAAGTTGTGTCCAACACTCTATCTAACTCCAAATTAGTGCATAAACTCAAGACCTTTTTGAACAAAGTGGGAAGACTAAATTCACTCTGGGATCCCAGGAAATGAGATCTCCGATGAACACGAAAGAAGGGGCTCAGAGGAGAGTTTCTCAGGACCTGTACTTGGCTTAGGTCTACCTGCTTCCACGGTCAAATCTGACATCAACGACTGGGTGTTTAATGCACACAGTCGTAGGTGGAGGGAATATCCAGGATGCAGGATGACTAAGCGCGTACGTCCTGATGTCTGCAGGAAGTCCGCAACTTTCTTCTTATCCTCAAGGAGAAATTATTGCAGAAGGCTTACGGGCGTCATTACGGACCATTATACTTTTGCCAAGCATCTCTACGTGCTTGGCATCAGTGAGACGTATACCTGCGCTGCATGTTGCGAGGAGTATGACACAGCAGAATACTTTCTCTGCGATTCGCTTGCGCACCCTTGAGGTGGACGTCGTGTGTGACGAATCTCTTAGCTCTACATCGCTGCAGCCCCACCTAACTTTTCTCCGGACAACGGCGAAAATACAATAAAGAAAGGTGTCTGCCTGGTGGTACAATGGACCAATATTTGTGAAACTATGAGATAATAGGAGCCTCCAACAAAAAAAAAAAAAAACGGGTGCCTATTACAATTTTCAGTTTTAACAATCATCCCACCAGATAGGCTGTGCGAGCTATAGTGGATAAATTCGAGTTAACATAATCACTTTTGGATGTTTCTGTGCCAGTGAGGTAACGCGCCGGTCGAATTACAGCAAATATTGCAGCCGTCAATGCTTCAGTTCAAAATGAACTAAATCAGTCGATTACTCGCCGTTCACAGGAAATGGGAAGTTTTCAATCCACAATTAAATTTTGGTTAAAAAGTTGACCAAAAGCTTAAAATCAACTCAAGAACTTAAGCCTCTTGATCATTTGAAGCTTCGAAACGTCTTCGTTTGGGCTTTGTAAGAGTTTGGGGAAAATCCAGAATTGAAAAATAATCCTAGCGGTGAAACTCATTTTTGGTTATATGAGTCAGTGAACTACAGAACTCACATATGCTTTAAGAGACTACATTGCATTCACAGACAGTGACCGTGTGGTATGAATTTCATGCGGGGGGTGCAATTGGACCGTATTTTATCGTCGATGAAAAGGATGCTAATGTTATGGTCAACGGAGTTCGCACTGTACCTTGTTATAAGGCTGTTCTTCGCCATTTATGAACTTAACAACACTGATACGTGGTAACAACAAGATGGAGCTACTTGCCACAAAGTTGTTCTAACAATTGATCTATTGAAGGCGATTTCGGCAATCGCGTAATGATCGGTCGAGGTGTGGTCTGGTCGACCGGCCACCTCGCGATATAACGTCGTTGTATTTTTTTTTCATGGGATACCGTTGCTTTATGCCAAAAAGCAAACATCTTTAGAGGAGCTCAGGAACCTATCAAATGTGAAATTACTGACATTTCAGCCGATATGGATATGTGGAAAGCTGTGGACAATTAGCTTCAAAGCATCATACTTAAATTTGACATACATACATATGTGCTACACCTGAAATAAATTTCAGCAGGACATCTCGACGTGATATGAGTTGTTGCAACCAGTTAAAACCATCGCGGGAATTCGCTACCGAACACAACTACTGTCTTTGAGCCGAGCATCGAACGTGAAAGTGATTTTGTAGCACGACAGCCCTCGGCAACGTATTCTTTAAGTCATTGAAGCTACCTGTAAGCCATGAAATGGCACGTCTTAGTTCACTCGCTGTATTCCTGATGGCGCATGGCCCGGCTGAACAGAACCACGAATCGTGGGTCTATGTTTTAAGGGCCTAAGTTTTAGCTCGTAATGGACACTTGTTTTAAGAATAAACATACGAGTACTAATGTGATCAAATTGAAAGGCAACTTTCCAATTTAAACATTGAGGGTATATCGATCGGAAAAATATGGTTTTTTTTTATAGGTTCGCAGTACTGTCATTGACATCTTTATACAATTTCATGTCATTATCTCCCTCCATTTTATAGTTACGCTTGTGTTTTCTGAACAACTAAAAGTGAATTTGATGATTTTAATAATGTCTGACCTAAGAAGTTGCATCAAATTTTGTTTGCGAAATTATATTTCTGCTCTAGAACCGTTAAGGATGACCCAGAAGGTCTTTGGCAACTAGACTGTGCCGATAAAAAATGTTTACAAATGGTACAGCGTGCGCCATCTCATATGGGTCGATATAAATTTCGAATAACTTCAACAATTCTCAACAGGATTTTGGAAATTCAAAAACTTTTATTCAATTTAGACCTTTAGACCTATTTATTTTGATTAATTTTTGGAAACAATTTTATTGATAATGACTGCCTTAATTGCCGATGCAAAAATGGGCTCGTTTTCCCGCATTCTCCAGGACATTTACGAGCAATTCGGTCGACATTTCTGAGATTTCCGCACGAATGTTTCTTTTGAGCTGTTCTATTGTCTTCTGGCCGTTAGCATACACATTGCTTTTCAAGTATCCCCAAAGAAAAAAGTCTGGAGGAGTCAAATCCGGCGATCTCGGAGACCAGTCAATATCGGCCTTTTTTGACACCAATCTTCCAGGGAACTTCTTTAGCCGCAAAAGGTTCATTGTTTTGTCCGCAGTATGGCATGTCACGCCGTCTTGTTGAAACCAAAAGTGAAATAAGCCTTTTTTACGCATTTCTGGGACCACATAATAGGCTAACATCCACCGATATCGATCGCCATCCACTGTATCGCCAACTTTGAAGAAATACGGTCCAATGATGGTTTTAGCGCATACACCGGCCCAAACAGTAACTTTTTGATCATATAGCGGCTCTTCGTGAATAATGCGAGGATTTTTGGTGCCTCAGAAGCGACAATTTTGCTTATTAACAAAATTTGCTGCCAGAACTCCGGCTCAGCATTAATAATTGCAACGGCATTTTGTGCGTATGCCAAGCGCCGTGGCTCATCTTGTGGCAAAATTCTTTGAGTTATCTGCACTTTGTATGGAAATAAGTGAAGATCATCCTTTAAAATTTTCCGCAAAGTGGTCCCACTGATGCCTAACTGCTGCGAACGGCGCCGATATGACAAACTTGGGTCTTCTTGAACACTGGCCTTCACAGACTGAATAGATGAGTTTGAACGCCGCGGACGTGGCCTGGGTTGCTCACAAACACTGGGCTTGTCTCAGAACCAAATTGAAAAAAATTCGAGGCCCAGCGACGAATTGTATCTTTTTTGGGCGCAACACGATCACGATATTTTGCACGATACGCACGTTGAGTTAGCACAATCGAGCGTTCATTTTTAATGAACATTGAAACTATTTTCGCGCGTTCTTTTGGTGCGAAGCGATTCATGGTTACAATTGGACTTCAGTTTCCAAATGCTATGATATATAAAAATCGGTTGACAATTGTTGAAGTTATTCGAAGTTTACATCGACCCATATGAGATGGCGCACTCTGTACAAACAATTGTATTGCAAGAAGCAGAGAAGTCGTTGAAAAAATATGGTTCCCCAAAAAAAATCCAGAGACATGATATTCAAAAATCGTGGGTAGATCATTAGAAACCTCGATGATATTGTTAGCATATCGTATGGATCAATTTAAACAATTTTAAAAGACCATTTGGTTCTCAGACTCGCTGCATCTCGTTTAGTTCCAAAAACACTCAATTTATTTGAAAAAAAGCGTCGTTTTGACAACTCTAAAGATGAATTCTGACTATGAGGCGTCGTTGCACGCATCATAAGTAGAATTTATTCGTCTGATATAGATCCTGTAGATCTGCTCAAGTTCAATTATGCCGTGTCGCCTTCTATCAAATTTGTTTAAAACGTCCCGCAATCTTTCAAAAAACTCGAGGTGCGGTGAAAGGCTGTTTTAATATAGGCCATTCAAGATTATAATCCACAGTTTATCACACGTGGAAACGACATAGTTTCCCTCCGCCTTACACGAAAGGTTATCCGCTAACAGAAGACCGGAAAGCAACTAAATGCCATCAGAAAAGACAAAGACTAGCTAAAAGACAAGGTAACAAGCCAGAACTGACAGGTTTGAACCATTGTCCGATAACAAAGGTTTTGAAATATACTGCAAAGACAAGTCAACCAAATTAACCCGAATCAACGTCTGATTATATCCTCTCTTCATATGTAATTGAATCGACGCACGACATAAAGCAGTCACATCTCATTACTATGCCCACCGTGCCTCCAAATCCACAGAAAGCAATTATAATAACTTGCCAGCGCATTGCCCAGTAGCCAACCCAACAATGGCCAACGACGAAATATCCTTAATCATTAACAGTGTTCCCTATCTCACTCCAAAGGTGTTTGCAAGGCTTCTTTCCATACCATTGCCGGGGAATATCGTTCTAATTGATTTTTATTTACCCTCCTCAGCATATGCATATGTTAGGAATCTAATTTCCAATTCCATTCGGATCGATTAAATTCAAAATCAACTCGACATTCATCAGATTGTTGTTACTCTTGCGCCTTGACTTTTACGTGGAATTGAAATTCTAACAACGCATAATCGTCCACAAATATAAATATGATATGGGCGAGCATGTGCATATGCGACCAGCTCGAAACGACTTGGTTTATTTGGAATTAAACTCACCGACCACGTATGCGGTATCTAGTTGGTAGCACGTAGTAGGTCAGGGACCGTCAGAGTAGCTATAGCCACCACGGACTCGTAAATTATTGAGTATCAATTATGTGAAAGTGTCACCCTCCCCAATTACGGCTAATGTACTTCTGCGGATGGTTGTGATAAAAAAGTGTACGTTATCAAGAAAGAGCTGGCATCATCTATCAAAACTATAAAAACTCATGGTCAAGTAGAATTTTGACGAATGATTGATCCGAGGAAAGTATATGTAATGAAGTCGTATGGGATAGTGCAAGGCTCGTTCAAGAAGTCTGTTGTGTGATTCTTAGTATTGGAGATAGTCTTAGCTATTTCAACCACGTAGTTTCAAGTTTTTGTCACCAAGGCCCAAAGTCACCAAAAATTCCTAAAATTGCATCATTGGCGGCGCCCACTGTTCAAGCGAGTACAGTTACTTGGTGAGCATCTTATTCGGAGCCACTTTAAGATATTTGCAGTTCAGATCAGTAAAGAGCGGCACAGACTGATTTGGGGGGTTGGACATCCTTATTGCGAAAAATAATTTTTAAAATTTGTGAATAGCTAGGGCCCTTAAGGTGTGAGTGCTAAGAAAATGAAACATAGCTATAAACTGCTGTAAAGCCATTGTTACACTGCAAGAAGTGCGACATGATGATTGAGGCAGACTGGCAAAATCGTTTAATTGGTAAGCAGGGTGAGGCGGACATCTTTTTACGAGCCGAAGGGAAGCAAGCCTACAAAACACCGGTACCCTATGACGGGACGTAATTTTTTAGTAGCCGGCGCTCCATGCCAATATATCAGGAAACATGACGAATCCAATTAAATTGATTTCATTGCGATCGCTAGACACTCCTTCATGAATGTCCGAACCTACCGAGGAAGTAACATCGACAAGGTCATTACCCTGTTGCAGCTAAGGTACGGATACGAATTACGTGAAGAATCAAGTAAGATCACAAAAATTTGATGTCGCAACGCCGCATTTTCAAGACCTTGACCGATCGTGTCACTCTCAAGCTAAAGTCTAATAAAGCTGCTGTCCCAGGCAAACTGCTTGCCGAATAAATGGAATCCCAGTACCATTTAGGCAGTTCATAAGGGAATCTCTATAACCGGGCCGATTTTAGGAGCAGAAGTCACTTAAGCATCGCTTTCTAGATCATCTCTGGCGTGTTATTAACGACTGAAACAATTCCACCGATAGGTTCCTATCCGTGTGGTGCCATGCCTAGAAAGTTCACATTAGATCACATATTCACGATAGAGGTTCTGGGGAAACACAACCTTTTGGGATGCGACAATGGAGAATTCTCGCTGCTCTCTTAAGCTCGGTATTGAGCCGAAACGAATTCAAGCAGATCAGATCAACATCATGGAGGACGCACGGACCTATGCAATAATCACGATCTACTTCGAATCTGCAACATTTTTCGATACTCAGTTTAGTGTGACGTTCGAGAGTATTGAATCAAAAGCGCCTAAGTCGGTCTGAGGGTAAATGAAGGCAAAACCAAATTAGGCTGTCATCAAAAAAAGACGTGCATCACTGTAGTCTTTGACCAAAACTTCAGTTTAGTATTCCGTTTACCTTGGGTCACTAGCGACAAGTAGCCACGGCAACAGCGCTGAAATCAGGCACAGAACAATACCTTCAGACCCCTACTTTGATGGGTCCAAGAGGCAATTGAAAAGTAGAGTTTTTTTCCCGAAAAATCATTTGAGCTCTTTTGAATCTCTCTTAAAACCTTAATCATCTCAGCTCTCTTCTAGGACATAGAGGCTTGGACGTTACCGAAAACGAATGAAGCGTCCCTTTCGATACGAAAAGATACAACTGAGATCTTTACGAGCTATTAAGTGACATCAGTTCAGTCAGAGGTTTAAAGATTCAATGTCGGAAATGGTTAGGGCAAGTAGGGCGGATGGCCGCTTGTGTCTAGGCCAAAGAATCTTCGATTTAAACCTTGAGAAACGATGCATCAGGACCCACCATATTTTGGGTGGATGAGGACTTCAACTAACTCGGGCTGCGGCATTGGGGGCAGGTGGCTTAAGATCATGACGGTTTGATAGGCTTGTTGGTTGAGACCCAGGTCGACAATTCACGGATACACACTAAGGAAATTTCGACAAACAAAATTAAGGAAATTGACATGAATGAACAATATTTTTGGACTTGAAAAAATGGCTCAGCGGGCGAAGATTTATGTCGAACTAGGAGGAGGACATTTCGAAATACACTTTTTAGACGTTTTAAAGAAAACAGAATCGCTTGAGAAATAAAAAAAAGGTTTTTCTACATTTTTTAAGAACTTATTGAACGCTCCTCGGAGTATCTCATCTAAGTTAAACGCAATGTCCCTTTAACTGTAGAAGAGTGACCTCAATAAGACGGCAACAATATGACTGTTACCTGTTTACGTTTATACAAATTGTAAATTAGGCTGTCAAAGACGACAAGTTTTTAGTATTTTATTATATCGCGCCGATCGAAAAAAAAAAATTAATAATAATAAGCCACCCTTGAACTCTGTCGTTTTCTCGCTTGAAGAATAGGTAGACATCAATCGAAAACATATCATGGAGACATAGCCGAAACGTATAGCGTTGACTGCTTTGACGCGTTTTCCACGCCAATTTCGTATATAAACCGACAGCTAATTAATAAATGCTTTACGAGTATGTCACAGACTACTGGATGTACAAGGACTGTGAGTGGAAAGTCACACGGCTCGTTACCCTTTTCTTGTTCAATAACTGAGAGCAATGAGACGTGTCACTTCCACCCACACTTTCCTTTCAAACCCATTTGTTTACCTTTTTTTTATATATTTAGTTCAAATTTAGGCCACCACGTAACACTGGGGGCGCCCACAGGACACAGTCCATGAGGACAGGCAAACATATCTCACCACGCGAATCAAGATAAGTTTCAATGAGTTGTTTAGTTGAGGAGCGTGTTCAACAATTTGTAGCAATGTCCATGATATTCTGAAAACTAACTGACATATTTGGTGGATCTTGACCGGAACTCAATGCAGCTTGTAAGCATAAGCCAGCGCCGTTTTTAGTGTCGGTTCTCGGTCTCTGCTCGTACTATCGAATCTGACCTATTGTTTACGGTCTACTTAACGTTCTATTGATTTTCGAAACTTCTTACTCATATTGGGCCCCGATCACACTTCATTCTCCGATTAAAAAATAAAAACAAAACAAGCTGTTTGTAAATAATTAATGATCCAATCTATTTTTACACACTTAGTTGCTCTGAAACAAGTTGACATGAAAGCCCACAATCGTTATCGCGCGTCCGATAACGTTAATCTCAATTAAGCCAAACTGCTACAGATAATAAATTTCATGCTCTCCGACACACTCGCTTGCCCACATATTTGCTTTAACGTGTTTTGCTTTTTTTCTTCATTTTCTGTTTTGATTTTGTGCGAAAACCCTTTAAATATTTAGCCAGAGATCTGCACAGGCGGAAAGGTAGGCAAACGAATGTGCCGCTGTCGTAAATAAGGTTAATAGCGAATCCATTTCAATCCACTAGTTGAAAATATTTTCTGGTGATGTGCGAGCATAGTATAAGAACCGGTTTGAGTTTTTTCACACCGATTATTCCAAAAATACGAGTAAGTTAGCATGTTCATGTGTAGCCCATCTGTTTGAGCACATGGTTTGCATTGAAACCTAAAAAATATGTGCAAGTTAGCAAGTGTCATATGGCGTCATTAACGAGGAAATGAACATGTTTGATCAGCCGTTATATCACTTAGCACTTCTCATCATCGTCCATATGACCGAGCGAAAATTGTTGTTATTGGCGTGTACTACGAAATCACGCTGTGGATTGACAAAAAAACAGGTTGGCCAGGGACGCTCGTACGTATGAATACACATATGCAGGGGAAGTGTGCGAATTCAATTAGCTCTTTATGCCCTAATCGCATTATATTTTGTTTGTTTGTTTTATTAATTGAGAGGCTATTGTTATTATAAGGGCACTGACATCGAAAGGAGTTGTTATGCCGAGTAAGTATTGCAATTGCCCACAGGAACATAGGAACCTAAGCAGACTCATCATCCTCAGACAGACATTTTTCGATCTTCTTCCATCATACTACATAGACACAGGGATGATAGGCCTCATTTTCGCAGTGTATAATCAGAAGATGATTTTAGCTCTCAATCCCCAGGTTTTTCCGTAACTTTGACGACAGAACTATAGTGCTTAGTCACTTCTGTTAGTTTATACTTCATATTGGAGTTTCAGTCGAGCCTACGAATAAGGTCAACACCTAAATAATTAATTTCGTCTAAGAAACCATTTAGTTTGACTGGTCAAGGGTGTAATTGTCTCTTCCTAATGTAGGAAACGAAATTTTAGTTGGATTAATGGATAAAGCCAGTGCTCACAGTCGCAGGCATATCCGATGACCACCGGTCCCCGAGATAGGCTAGCATGTAGTAAGGCATCGATTAAAATTGACCATGGAAATGGTGTACGTATAGGTGGTTCACGTTGTAGACGATCTTTAACCCTGAAACTGTCGTTGAGAACTCCTCGGGTGTACTATGGCTTTGAGCATTGACCGGATGCAACAGTTAGTGAAATGATTGACGTTCTTATGAGATAGGGGCTTCTTCACCGTGTCGTAACCCTTGTTATCCAATGCCAGTCTCGATATCGAGAAAGGGGCAAATGGTAATCTCCACTGATTTTTAACTAGCTTCTGCATGACTAGTTAGATAGTGTTTTCACTATCTCCCAGCCACTTCAGAAGGGATGACGTCAGACTGGATTGGATTTAGGCAGCTCACTTGGTTTTCCGATTTTCCGTAAGAAAGCCACAGTTTGAAACTAGACATAAATAAGGCTGTCAGATGGGGGGATTGTAAGGTTTAAAGAGCCGGCCAGATAGGTTGCTTGTAAAGTGTGATTTTTTTGCTATTTGGATTTTCAATGTCCATTTTTGACAGCTCACGAGTGATTCGTGAAAGGTATCGAAATTACACATGTTTAGTTAACATCACCATTTCATCATAGAAAGACTTACATCCGAACAACGTTTACAAATTCTTGAATTTTATTATCAAATGTCGTGCTCAGTGAAAATAGTTTTTCGTGAACATCGACATCTTTACGATCATCATAATCGACTTACTGAGCATTCAATGCAAGCTAAGTGACTAAGTTTCTCAACAATTTCATATTGTTGGAGATCAATCCACCTACCCGGTTGTGTAGAGTGCGTACAGAGGAAAATATGGAGGAAATACCCCAGTATTAATGAAGGCCTTGATTTTTCCATAGGTTCCCGTTCTCAACAGATGGAATTGTGTTAGTTACTGGACTACAGAGGAGATTTTACAAGGATCTTGGTTTAAAACCGTACAAAATACAGCTCGTGCAAGGACTGAAGTCAAACGACCTGCCACATCGTCGAATTTTCAGTGAGTAGCCTCAGAAAAGCTGGAGGAAGAATCACTTTAAAAAAAAAATTATTTAGCGATAAAGCTCATTTTTGGTTGAATGGGTATGTAAATTAAATAAATCGACCGTATTTGGTCCGATGAGCAACCTTAGGCAAGAGCTGCCAATGCACCCGTGGAAATACGGTACGGTTAATGTTCGGCGGACTCATTGCTCGTATTTTTTCAAAGATGACCATGAGAACAACGTTACCGCGAATGGCGCCCGCTAATGTTCAATTTTTATGTCCAAAATGGACGAGTTGAGTCTGGTTGACATGTGGTACTAGTAAGACGGCACCATATGCCACACAGCACGCGAATTGATAGACCAATTGAGAAATGAGTTGAGTAATTGTGAGTAACGGTGAGCAATTTATCTCTCGTTATGGATCAGTGAGTTGGCCGGTTAAATCGTGCGTTTTAGCTCCTTAATATTATTTCTTAGTGGGGTACGTCAAATCACTAATCTATACCGATAAACTAGAGTTAATTGCATCTTTGGAAGTCAACATTACACGTGTTATTAGCGAGATACCAACCAATATGCTTGAAAAGTTGGATTCTCCGTGCGGACCACTTAAAATGTAATTGTGGTCAGTATTAATATGAAATATTGAGTAATTAATAAATGGCAAGCATTGATTTATGATCTCCAATAAATATTTTGTACACTTATGCAAATTTTCAATTTTTTTTTTTTGATAATTAAAAGCCAAACGCTCAAAAAATCAAAAATTACTTTTCGGGACTTGAGCGGTGTTTGACGCAGTACTGAACTGAAGGTGTGGGGAAAGGTCGAATGAGGTCTCCAGAGTTTCCTTTCGATTAGCAGCGAAGGTGTAATTCACAAGTGTGCTTTGTAGATTCTGGCTGCGATGAGTAGTGGGTCTATAGTCTCTCAATATTTTCTCCAAGACATTCTCCTTAGTTCTTTTTATTTTTATAATTCATGTAGGTTTAAGAGTGTACGTTCTTATGATGTTTGTCACACAACCTGGCCGGGGTGCAGATGGTTTGTGGCGAAGATGTTCGTTCACTATTCTTCGGGAGGGTGGTTGTCCTAGATAGGATTTGAGAGATTCGACTGAATTTGCGTTGGTTGTAGTTCACAGTAACTCTTTTGTTTACATGTCATTAACGTGTTATATGCACAAACAGAGTATGAATTTTGAAGTGATCTTATGCTGCGGGTGTTATGCCTTCGTCAGCACTTGTTGATCATCTCTTATTCACAACTGATGTTGTTGCACAGTGTTCCGTATAGCAATTGTTCTTGACTATGGACGGACTTTAACTACAAACCTTCGGCTTAACAGTCGGCGATGATTACCATTGCACCACGACCACCCACAAATTTCCAAACCTGGATTTCCTAAAATTTAGAAAATAATGGGAAAATGCGGGTTTATATTCCGTCCAACACTTGAACTGTTCAGTGTTGTTGAAGAGGGATCCCACACTTTTGATGAGTGATTCAAAAAGAGTCTTAGTTTGCGGGGTTAAAGACGATCTCTCTGTCTTTACTATTGACTCAGTTAGTACACTATCTATAGCAGCAAGTTTTCTTTCATGTTCGTCATTCGCCATTATCCAATCGGTAGCACAATTGGTTTTCCCATATTCTCAGTGTCGTCTGCGACTTTATTGGCACTTGTCCATCTACACGGTTGGATTGTAATACTTTCTGATAGATCTTCCCAAATGATTCCTTCAAATCAAGATCATCGAAAGCGAATAATGAGAAGCTCTCACATTTGTGATTGTTTGCCTTCATTGTTATACTGATTAGGCACCACGATCGCTTTTTCATGAGAATTTAGGGGATAATGATCGATAAAGGCCTCAATAGTCTATTGCAATTGCATTGTTTGCCCATTCCCCTTGTTTCGCTTCTCGCGCTTCTCGACGTTCAATTCGTATAAGCCTGTTAATGAACAGCTGCTTCATTTTTCGCCAATAAACACAGGTGTTTATCAGTGAGAAATTCTACAACTTTAACAAAGGTAGCGTAAGGTCATCGAACAAAGCACTTATACTGGTTCGCGGTAGGCAGCGGATTTATAAAAGAATAGAAACCTGTAAAGAGCCTTGTTCACAGCACAATGTGTACTAATTGGCACCAGTTACCAATTATTTCTTTAAGAATATCCGAATATGTACTTCCAGTTGGACCATAGATTGCTTTGGTCTTATAAGACTCCATACTCATTGCAAACTGTGCTGATAAGAAGTAAACAAACACAATTGACTCACTGCTTTCCTGTCGATAACTATTTCCTATGAACACGGGGTTAACTCACCGAACAACGTTGGTGTAATGCGGGCCTGACCCAGTGCCGGTACTCCAGTCAACGTTCTCGATATCCGAAGACTTCCCAATATCACAAGGCATTTTCCCCCAAGTTACTCCGGTTTCTCTCGCTATTTATCACTGTGTATTCCGTTCCTTGAGTTTCACCCTCGCTTCTCAGCCACCGCCACCCGAACTATACTTTAAAATGCCAAACACGAATCTCGGTTGCGCGAGGGCGGATCAACAGAAAACCAAAACACAGCCAGTAACACCCCGTCGAAATGAAACAAAAATACAAATGCGAACAACCGAAACCAAAATGAAGAACAAAAATATGCGATTCGCATCGATAGTCCGACAAACAAAGAGATTGGCAAGGAGGACACTGGGAAACTGCACTCACAACAAAGGAACGTCTTCACAGAAGTAACAGCTCGAATCCGAATTTTCGAGTGCGATTTTCAAAAACGCATTTTTTCCTTTTTTATTTTTCCGCATTTATGGATTTCGCACTGATTTTGATTTTTCACTTGCTGCTGTTGGCTCGAATCTTCTTTATTTTTACCCGAAACACATTGGGGCGGGGAGGGGTGGCTCGGATGCGCGGCGAATCTTTGCAAAATGATTGGGAAAATCGTCTTCACTCCGCTGGACTTTTGTTTGAATTATGTAAGTGGAATATGGGTAGTTTGAACAAATATACAGCGATGAGTGGGGCGTACTTTGAATTTGTTTAACGAAACGAAATGGATTTGATCGTTTGTGACATTACAGAATTGGGGAAGAGCACTACCCGCGAACGGAATAATTAACACTGACAATCAGAGCGATGAAGTAAAATCCTTTTTTTTAATATTTTCGTCCATCGCGCAGAGATTGCTACTCGGTCGCGTATCTGGTATCTTGTTCGTGCAATGAGTTCGCAATTGGAGCAGAAGGCGAATGCGAATGCGAATGTGGTGGATGACGGAGGGAGAAAAGTTATCAACAAAAAGCAAGTTGAAACGAGTTGGGCGAGGACCGAACGAGTGATGGGTGGATGGCGTATGAGATTCAGCGAGTAGCCGAATGGTTGCATTCAGCGCGTAAAATTGGTTTTTCTCTTGTGGGTGAATGTGACATAGAAGCCGTATTCACGGCTATAATTCTAAAAAATTCTAAGATTAACAAGGCCGCAAGCTTACCAGTTATACATAATTTATGAGTTAGTGAGTTTCATAAATTTTTATTTAAATCAGGACGGTATATAAATTCAAGATATTTGTTTTAATGGTTTTTGGCTAATCTGGTTATTCCAATAAGTCTGCCCTTGTAACAGGTTAATTCGAGTACTGTATTCCAAATTTGTGTAAGAAGCTTTCCTTTGATTACTTAACATTAGATCCGAACGCCTCTAGGAGTTATTATCAAACACTCTTCTAATAGGAGCTGCAGTGTCAATTCAGTCAACTTGTTCTAGCGATTCCTAACTTTGCAGAGAAAAATGTCTACCTTCAGTCAAGCGTCGGCGTTTTCCAAGGCTTTGCCACAGAATTGCTTAATGAGTTCAAAGAAATAACATATGAAACGTGAGCGACATAACCTCCTCATCGATATCGTCACATTCTGTGATTACGGAACCAGGTTAGATAAAGCCCTTGATTATTTCACAAGTATTCTAGTGTAGAGGCATGAATTTCGCCCGATTTTTGAAGCGCTTACAAAGGAAACAGAAAATATTTTTAATGAAAATTTTTTTTATCATTTGTTTATTGATGTTTTATTATTACATAAAAAAATTAATAAAAAAAAAAAATTAAATTTGATGGGAGGGCCAAAAAAAAGAGGGTGTTCTGGCGTACATGATTCCAACCCTCCTGGTGATCTGAAAAATAAAAAACAGACGGACTCTGAATTATACTAGATGCCGCTATCGTATGAACCTTGGATAAGTAAAAAAAAAAAAATTTTGACAAAATGGCGGCAGTTTGAAAAAAAAACTTTATTTGCATATTTTTTTAACAATTCCGAATTTTTTAAAAATACTAAATGAGAAGTTATAGTTTCGGGCATGGTCCATGCGATGAAGAGGTGTATAAAGAACATCCTCTCCAAATTTTAAGTCAATCGGTCCATTAGAACTCGAGATTTCCTTACCGCCAGCTCGAAAAAAAGTAGTTTCGAGAAAAACGCGTTCAAAGTTTTGAGACAAGTTTTCGACAATTTTACTTATAGAATGGTACAGAATACTTACATATTTTTAATCGGCGTTTCCTGCTCCATATAAGAATACTTCCTCTACTTCAAAATGCTCATTCTCCGATGTTCTCTGGTGAAGACGAGCAGTTCTACCCTCCTTTGACGCCTCTGAAGTCCGGAGTTCCGAGCGCTCGATACGCGCTTCGTCCCGTCTCGCTGCAAAAGCATTAGCTTCTGGGCCAATCGTGATTCCCATAACATCTAAGATTTTTAATATGGGTATAAAACCTTCATTAAAAATACTAACTGCGAAGAAAGTGGCAATTTCAATTGTCTTCGGTCCAGCGTGAATGTGCTTCGGAGCAAAAGTCCAAATTAACGAATTCAAAGATTCGTTATTATTTTGGGTTTCAGAACCCAAACAACCAATAAAGAGTCAGCTGATAAATTTTCATAAATTGGTGTTATTACTTGTAAAACGTTGTCATTTAGAGGAGGATTTTTGTGGCCAAATTCGTCAATAGTGCCGTCTTCCATTGCCTTCTGATACTTGCACCAACTAGATGAACAATTCATGTGTTGAGGATTTTCGTTAGTTGAAATTTTATGAAAGTAGGTTGCCCACACATCTCTCTTCATGTCTTCAACAGAATCTGGATTTCGACGAATTGCCAAACCATAATATAAAGACAATTCATTGATTAGCTTATCAGTGAGCTTACCAGCGCCTTTGCCACCAATACCTTTATTCTCTTTTTTTGCTTTACGTAACCGTGAACCCATGCGTTTTTGAACATGCCCAACACACTCCTTTTTTTCTACTACCGGGTTATCATTGTAGGGGTTAATATCAAGAATGCGCTTGAAAGTTTTTGAGTCACCATCTTCGATATATCGGATATATTTGGCATTATGCTTGGTTTCCGACCTCCCAAATATTTCAACAACCGCGTCAACCTCCATTTTTCCGGCGCTTCCTTTATGATTTATAGTACAAACTTCTTCATGCTCTTCATACCAACCTCGATAAGCTTCGATGTCATCATTTGGTGTTTCCATAGATTACACCCTTGACAAAAACTTGATTTTACTATCGTATCGATAACTTTTTTACTGTACTTGCCGACGAGCGTAGTAACACCAAAGAGAGAATTAACGTAAAATACCAATTTTAGACGATTTTACATCAATGCCCGGCTAGTGGCACTGGTGCTCCTGTTAACACAAATGAATGCCGAATTGGCCAAGGGTTCTGCTTCCGACCATTCTACTTACCTGCAGTCTTATACGGCATTCACACAACTGTGCCAACCTCTCCTCTAGCCCTTTTCTACCACTACCTGTGGCCCTCGTACCTCTGGCACGATAGGTCTGTTCACCAGACTAGGCACCTTCTGAACAACAAACTGAAAGAAGAAACTGCATTGTGACGTTGCAGGATCTTTGATATTAAAAATGATTTACAACAGGGATTGTTGTATTCTCCGAAACTGTCTAACATCTACACAAGTGATCTTATAGCCAACTAATAGCGTATGCAGATGATTAAGAAATGTACACACCAGGTCCAAACAGTGCGCTGAGGTCATCAACACAATGCTGCAGTGATTGGAAATTGAAAATTAACTTCCAAAAGTCTAAACCAGAAATAATTAGAGAAAATTGCATTGGGTTACATGGGTAACCGTTAGCGGCGAGAAACGCAGAAAATTGTCTTGACCATAAACATATAGACGCTTGCCTTGCTAAAGCTAAAAGAGCCTTTGGTATGACAAGGAATCTGTTTCCCATGCCTATGCCGAAAAGGAGGACGTAGAGCGCGTCACGATCTCCGACCTGAGAGTGCATGGGAGCACGTGCGAGGGGAGAATGGGTCGCAGACAACAACAAATCGGGATATTAGAAGCTGCTGATGATGCAGAGGGTCCATCGTATGGCCTTAGGTGACTCCCTGTAAGTTAAAAAAAAAACGTAAACATGTTTTGAAACTTAGATTGTGTTTTTCTCAAAGGGGGCGGCCCCACCCATCGATCTGAAATGTTAACACACCATTCTTACATATTCTTCGGGGATTGATTGAAGGCATAGGACGTCCAAAAATTATTTTAATTTTAATTAAAATTAAAAATGTCGGTTATTATCTACTAATAGAATTTTTTTTTTCTTAAATAGTCCAGTCTTAGATAAACCAAGATAGGAGATATCTGATCACTGCTAGGTACTTTTTTTTGGAAAACTTCCAAGAAATCCTCCTCTGTTTGAAAAAAAAACTGTCGACCAGAGACATACCCAATGACCTGGTGAAAAGATTGGGGGACTCTGCTCTTCCATGTTCCTTAGTAGCATGCTGGGATAAGGAGTTTAAAGTCGAGCAGAGCATCTACTGAAGGATGGGCGAAGGATGCCCATTGAAGATAACGTGAAAAAAGTCGAAAAAGTTGTGTTGGCAGATCGAAGAACACCTTCAGGTGTATCACGGGAATCTCAGCGTTCAAAGATGAGCAAAAAGAGAAACGAGTCGATTTCGATGGTGAATCTCGAGAAGTTCCAAGCAGATCAGGAAATGTTTTCGTTACGTTTTGCAACCACCGACGAAATTTGAATCCGTCATTTTGATACTGAAACCATACCACAATCGATTATTTGGAAGCGGGCCTCTTCACCGGCGCCAAAGAACTTCAAAGTGTCAAGTTCAGCGGGAAATGTTGTGGCATGCGTTTTTTGGATGCTGGAGCCACTCTTACTAGGCAGACCAAGTAAGAATATTGCGGAAGGTGGCAAAATGCGAGCTGGAGTCCTGTTTGACCAAGCAAAGCACCGGCTCACAAAGCCGCAGTTCAAGAAATCGGATTTGAACTGCTCGAACACCCGGCCTTTTCGCCAGATCTCGCTTCAAGTGGCTTCTACCTTTTCCTTTGGCTCAAGAAACACATTCGAGGAAAGAAATTCGATGACGAAGTTATGGTAGCTGTTGAGGCATTTTGGTTGATTCTCCCATTTTTTCTAGGGGAACCCATGGGTTTGGAAAAAAGATGGACTAAATGTATTTACTTGTTGCGAGGCTAAGTTAAAAAAAAATCATTTCTTTTAAATCTGTTAGTCTGTTTTTAAGTCTTCGTCTTTGTGTTTGTTCGTCATTTGGGAGCTTACGTATTTCGTCGTTTGTATGTCATAGATAACTTGCCTGTATTTGTCGCAAGACATTTTAATTTCCTCTGCCACGGTTGTTATGTTTGGAACACACCTTTCTGTGTTGAGAGCAAATCTTAGGATACTGTTTTGCGTACGCTGGATTACTTGAATGTTTGAAGTTTTAACATGGTTCTAAAGGGTCCGCCATCTAACTTTTTTTTTTTCAAGTAGTGCTTATTTCGTGAATGGTAACACTTAGCTCATGTCTGATTTGACAGATAATTAGCTTTATCCTTCCGCTGAACGAATATGGTTGTGTATACGCTTGAACTACGCTTCGCTAAGTGGGCCTGCGATCGACTTACAGAAGATGCCGATTTTGCCAAAAAAATCATCTTTTCAGATGAAGCTCATTTTGGTCTTGGCGGGTTTGTAAACAAGCAAAATTGTCGCATTTGGGGCACAGAAAACCCGCACGCATACATTGAAAAGCTGGTGCACTCAAAACGAGCCACTGTTTGGTGCGGATTTTGGTCCAGAGGCATAATTGGGACATTTTTCTTCGAAAATGAGCAAGGAGTGGCCGTTACAGTCAATGGCGATCGTTATCGGGCCATGTTGAACGAATTTTTGTTCACAAAAATTGAAGAGGAGGATATTGGCAACATTTGGTTTCACAGGAAGGCGCTACGTGCCACACAGCCGAAGCTACACTCGATGTTTTGCGCCCTGTTTTTGAAGATCGCATTATCAGCCGCAGAGCTGATGTCGTTTGGCCACCTCGGAGCTGCGATTTGACACCGTTGGACTATTATTTGTGGGGTGCCGTCAAAGATAAGTGTTACGCCGACAAGCCAGAGACAATTGACGCTTTAAAGACGCTTGACAATATTCGTGAAGCCATTGGTGAAATACAGCTGCACACAATCGATAATGTGCTTAAAAATTGGACCGATCGTGTAGGCTACTGCATGGCCAGCCGAGGCAGCCATTTGAATGAAATTATTTTCCATTATTAACCGGAAGGATTGTACTTTCAAATAAAAAAAGAAATTTGAGAAAATATTCCGTAGTTTTTTTTATAGCATTCTCAAAAAAAAAAAAAAGTTATTTGGCGGACCCTATATAAATGAGTAGTTTGTTATTTGTTGATAGCCTACAGTTTTTACCAATCATCCAATAGCATTTTCGAAATTTGTCTTTTACTTGGTTTCTTTTTTCCAGAATGTGTTGCTCCATATTAATTTACTGACCATAACCACACCTAAGTACTTGGCGTGATCACTTGTTGCCTGCAATAAGTCTGCTATGTAATGCATATCGGCTGTGTACATCAAGTAAAGTAGTGGCCCCAATACGCTACCCTGGGGAATGCCAGCTTATACGATGTGTAGTATGGAGTATTCTTTCTCGTATTTCACATAGAAATGCCGCTGGTCAAGGCAGCTCGTAAGTAGCAAATAAAAGTCTAATGATACGTTTTTCTTGAGTTTATAAAGCAGTCCCATGTGCCAGACTTTATCAAAAGCTTTAGATAGGTCGCGAAATACTGTTGAGCAGTATCTTTTATTTTCTAAGTCACTTGAAATTTTATTTATTACTCTGTGCACTGTTGCATAGTCGAGTTGTGTTCTCTGAATCCGAATTGATGATTCGGTACAATTTTGTTATGTGTTGGTCTTTTGTGTAGGATTTTGTTCCAAGTGCTGGGATAAGATTGGCAACAGGTTACATGCTTCTTTATCTCTTTTCCTGGTTGAGAATGTCGTGTACTCTAGCTACCTACATTTGTTTTTTTTTAATATAAATAATTCCTTGGTCAGGCAATTCTTTTAGGATTCATCCGTCTTAAATATTTATATAATTTGGACATTTAATTGTATGATTTTTAATGGTGTCCAATACTATTGCGCTACCATGGCAACTCTGTACAAATTCTTTACTTCAAAGTCACCGATGGTTTGACATCAACTTGTTGACATCCGTCAATTTGGAGTGGCTCCGCACTGGGCAAACAAATTATCTTGCTTTGTTATTCATAATTCCAGGGAAAAACCTTAAACCACCACCCCAAGAGGGGTATATTGAAATGGTGCCTGTTCAGAAATCCAATTTCGAAGCTCTCAAAAGGGCCATCGCACAAAAGGAGCTAAGCGTTACAAACCTAGAACTCTTGAAAACACAATTCAAAGACGAAATAAAATCCGTTCGACGCTTCGCCTGCATCAAGAACCTAGCCGACCTGATAGACTGTCTCGAACGACGAGACTACCTCTCGGAATACGACATCAGTGCCCTTCAGTATATCGCCCAGTGTTTATACGACGATCAAATCCAAATGCTTGTCAGAAGCTACGTGCCGCCACCATCACCCGAGAGGCCAACAAACCTCTATGCCATGATACGATTCCTTGAACGAAACGGATGTGGAGCACAGAACAGACGCGTGTTCGAACAGCCAATCGTATACGAGTACACGGAGGAGAAACGCGAGGCTATTAAGAGGCACATTTCAAGGGAAATTGGTAAATCCTGGCGATTCTTCGGACTTGCACTCGAGCTACGCGCAGGTGATCTAGACGCAATTGAACAAAAGTACCCCACCGATCTGCATTCAAAAGTCTACGAGGTGTTTCGAGTCTTCGAGGCTGATGCCCGCGTTAGCCCGAGCGATCACTGGGAGAAAATCATGAAAGCTCTCGAGAATTGTAAAAGAAAAGACATCCTCCGCGACGTGAGGCGGATTATGTTGAGCAGATGAAGTCACACCTACACACCCCTGAGGTATTTCCTCAAATCACAACGGACATCTGTGGTTTTCGCTAGTTTTATTTTTAAATTTAATTTAAATAATTCAATTTCTTCACAATTAAATATCGTTTACGAAGAAGATACGAAAAAAATATCAATAACAGTTGTTGATTTCGCATGTTTGTTGTTTTTGTTTGTTTCTCGCTATCCATTGCATCGATAACAAAGGTATTATTGTATCATTTTTATATGAAATAAGATCTGTGGCTTCCTTCTCTTCCAACAAAATAAATCATCCGTTCGCAAGTACACCGAGCTCCTACCCTACTCTTCGGATTCAAATTCAAATAGAGAGATTACTCGCGAAGTTCTGATCGATCAAATGGGAACTGACAAGCGCTATTTCATGCATCATTCACGTTCGTTTACGAAATAATAATTAAATATAGCTCGACATGTGTGATTGAAAAAAAAAAAAAGGAAAACAAAAGGAGAAATTATAATTAAAATAGGAGATGACTTCTGTTAAGAGACGTAAATCGTGTTATTTCGAAGGGGAAAGAAAATGCCTAGGTAGGTTGTTGATTTTAGAGCGTGTATATAGACTTGACACTTGGTCCCTGCTTCACCATTGTATCTTTGTGTAGTTGGTAGTTTAAGCTGGATCGCGAGAGGCGCAAGGCTTCTTTCAATTTGTTACCGATTTCTAGTGCAGCTTCCTTATTGCTACCGTCAGCTGTCCAAATGGCTAAAAAGAAAAACAATTAATTCGGAGGAAGCTTGGACTTTGGATGGCTTACAAATTTTGTTTGCTCTTGCGCGAATATTGATGACAGCACCGCAAATTTGGTCTGTATGATCGAAAGCTTCACCAATTAAGCAGAGAATCTGTAACGAGAAAGTGACAATGTCGTATTGAGATCCGATATGTGCTGTATCATCGGGGAGTAGTACTCACAACATCCAACCATATGTTGTCCATCTCAACTGGTTTGTAATTTTTATTCAAAGTTATTACCCATCGTCCGCCTTGTTTATTAGCGGCGTCTTCCCACATCGGACTATAATAGGATACACATAATTAAAAATGTATTTTATGTTCGAATGTGAATGTACGAGGGTGAGATGAAAAGTTCTCGATCTGACACAGAAATGGCGGTACAATCAGCGAAGCTGTATTTTCTCGGCTTGGGTACACGTGTCATTAGTTCATGTGACAAGTTTCAAATTTTTTTCTCGAGTAGTTTGTTTACACGACGTCTTGTTTGTTTTTCGTTAAAATTGGATGAATGACTCCAACTTTCTTGGCAAGCTGGATGCCAAAACTCATCCGAAGTTGATAAAAATTTAATTTAGGACTCTGCTGCTTCGATGCCAACTGTTAAAAAGTAGGCAGCTGCGATTAAACGTGGTCGCACATCCGTCGAATCTACGTGAAGGACGGCCAAATACCCCAACCACACCGGAAATCATCGAAAACGTACTTGATATCATCTTGGACGATGGCTGAGGTCTTGGGCATATCGGAAGAAAGGGTGTGGAACATCTTGCACAAGGAATTAGAGACGCGACAGCTCTGAGCAAGAGGGGAGCCGCATATTTTGAATAGCGATCAAAAACAAATGCAGAAACGACTTTCGCAGCAGCTTTTCAATAGAGTTTCGGCCTATTTTGTACGGCGTTTTGTCACCATGGACGAGACAGGGTCCACCATAAGATGCCAGAAACGAAATAGCAGTCCGAGCAGTAGAATCGACGGCATCGATTGGCAAGCTTATGGCCAGTGAGTTTTGGGATGCGAGAGGGATCCTTTGATTGAATCAAGTATGCAAAAGCTTTACGCAAGATGAATGTCGTATTTGCCGTATTCCGATCAAAAGCAAATGCGCAAACGATTCGCACCGATTCAATAGGGGCATCCGACCAATTATGTTCGACAATTTGCCACCATGGATGAGACAGTGGCCCGGCCGACACATCAGAAGCTAAACAGTAGTCCAAACAGTGGATGAAAGCTGGTGGTTTAGCGCCAAAGAATGCAAAGTCGATTGCATCTGTCCGAGGCATCATGGCCACCGTGTTTTAAGATTCTAAAGCGGTAACTTGCGAAGAGCAGAACAATTACAGACGAATACAGGGTGCGCCATCTCATATGGGTCGATGTAAACTTCGAATAACTTCAACAATTGTCAACCGATTTTCATGTCATAGCATTTTGGAAACGTCAATTCAGTACAATTTTAACCATGAATCGCTTCACACCAAAAGGAAATAGTTTCAATGTTCATTAGAAATGAACGCTCGATTGTGCTAACTCAACGTGCGTATCGTGCAAAATATCGTGATCGTGTTGCGCCCATAAAAGATACAATTCGTCGTTGGGCCTCGATTTTTTTTCAATTTGGTTCTGTGGCTAGCCCTCGTGAGCAACCTAGGCCACGTCCGCGGCGTTCAAACTCATCTATTCAGTCTGTTAAGCCCAGTATTCAGGAAGACCCCAGTTTGTCATATCGCCGCCGTTCGCAGCAGTTAGGCATCAGTGGGACCACTTTGCGGACAATTTTAAAGGATGATTTTCACTTATTTCCATACAAAGTGCAGATAACTCAAAGAATTTTACCACAAGATGAGCCACGACGCACAAAATGTTGTTGCAATGATTAATGCTGAGCCCGAGGTCTGGCAGCAAATTTTGATGACCGATGAGGCTGGGGCACCGAAAATCTTCACATTATTCACGAAGAGCCACTATATGATCAAAAAGTTACTGTTTGGGCCGGTGTATGTGTTAAATCCATCATTGGACCGTATTTCGTGAAAGTTGGCGATACAGTGGATGACGATCGATATCGATGGATGTTGGCCCATTATGTGGTCCCAGAAATGCGTAAAAAGGGCTTATTTCACTCTTGGTTTCAACAAGACGGCGCGACATCTCATACTGCGGACAAAACAATGAACCTTTTGCGTAAGAAGTTCCCTGGAAGATTGGTGTCAAAAAAGGGCGATATTGACTGGCCTCCGAGATCGCCGAATTTGACTCCTCCAGACCTTTTTCTTTGGGGATACTTGAAAAGCAAGGTGTAAGCTAACGGCATGAAGACAATAGAACAGCTCAAAAGAAACATTCGTGCGGAAATCGCAGAAATTTCGACCGAAATGCTCGAAAATGTCATGGAGAATGCGCGAAAACGAGCCCATTTTTGCATCGACAATAAAGGCGATCATTTAATTGATATCGTTTGCAAAAACTAATCAAAATAAATTGTAAAGGCCTAAATTGAATAAAAGTTTTTGAATTTCCAAAATCGGTTGAGAATTGTTGAAGTTATTCGAAATTTATCTCGACCCATATGAGATGGCGCACCCTGTAATACTCCAACATTCGCCTAGCTTGAAGAAAAAAATTATCTTTCACCAGGTCAGTGCCCTAGAAGAGTGCGTTGTCAATGGGAAAACTGCGGGATTTGGGATACGATTTGCCGTGCCATCCACCACTATTCTCCTCAGACTTCCGTCTGTTTCTGGGTAGCACTTTGCAATGAAGGCGTTGAAGCGACCGCAAATGAATTTTTTTACAGCCTTCCAGACTATCAGTTCCGGGAAGGACGACTACTGATGTTTAAAACACGCTAGACCAAATCTGTTGAAGTCAAAGGAGCTTATGTAGAAAACTAAAATAATTTTTAAACGAAAAACGCAGTCTTCCATCGTCCCGCCAAGATCTTTTCACCTTACCCTCGTATATTACGTAACCGACCGTATGCCTTTCTTGAATAGGGAGTAGTCACTTCCGACTTTTATCTCGGATGGCGGCTTAATATGATTATAAAGACTGAAATGTGAAATAAAAAGAAGAGAAATGATACGTTTTAGCAGTGTTTAAACGTTGAATAACGTCGCACGGACCTCCAGAAATCTTCGACGGTATCAAAGCTGGTAATTTCATTTTGTAATTCCTCCCACGTTTTCGAGTGATCGCTTTCTAAGTACCACAGTGTCCATTTGTTTTGCAATGGATGCTTGAATAAATGCTCTGGTCGCATTTCAACGATTTCACCATCTTTGGTTTCCTCTTTTGTAGCTGTATCGCGGTCCGGCACTGCCGATGTTGCGTTTTTATCATTTCCACTCTGTAACGGAATCGATTATTAACAAAAATTCAATCATTCAATTGAGATATAGAAACAAAGGAGGAGGAGGAGGAGGAGGAACGATAGATTAGAAATGGGAGACATATTTACATTATATGAACCGCTCGGTCCACCGAAATGCTTCTTTCGTTGAAAATCACTTGTGAACATTGAATGCATCATCCTGATTGCCTTACGACGATTAAAAACGTATGTTTGTTAGATAGACACGCACTTAACAGTATATACGTTACACGCAATCGAACAATTATCACACAAACAACAAAATAGTCAATCGAAGTCAAAGGAACAAGGAAAAGTTATAGTTAAAATCGAAGAAGATGATTGAAAGGATTAAAAGGAGTTGGATCTTTTTCTTGGGTACTCTTCACGTCTCTTGAATTTGCACGACAAGATACAACATTTAAGAAAAAATTATTGGAAGCCACGGATTTGATCGGTTCAATTCTTTCTTCTTGAATTCGAAAAGGAAGAATCGTATTTCCACGAAATTATTATGCTAAGTAAAACGGGGGAGGATGGATGTCGGGGGCTGAACGAGAATATGTTGTAGACGCATGAACAGATGGAGTCAAGATTTACACTGGAAATATTGTCGGAGTTAAGGCGATGGCTCTAATAGGGCTTAATATTTCTGATGGTTTTCTATTTTTATTTTTTTTTGCTATATGTTTTAATCGGATTCCAATAAGTTTTCTCCAAATTTTTTTTCTTAACAAACACAACAAATTCGTTCCGCTATCGAAAAGTTTTCTTTTGCAAAATTAGATTTTCGATCTGACAAGAAGTTCGTAGGATTTGATGAGGTTGTATTTTGGTTGCCAAGTGAACTGTATTGTGGCGATTAGGTGTATGACTCTGTGACTGTTGGTCGGCTGGTTGGGCTTGGACGCCTTATTTTGCGTCGTCTCTTTTGTGTGTTATGAGTGGACGAGATGGTATTGAATAAGATCGAGTTGTTGCACTGGTTTTCAGTCGACTGGGTACTGTGTTTGTGTTTGGGATCGGTTAAAAAATAATGAATGATGAATCATATGCTGTTGGTCTTGTTGTTTATTTTCCTAGTGTCAACAAACTGCGATATTATCACATAAGATCGTTCCACGGTTTGTAACATGATACCATCAGCAACATTAATGTTCTCGCGAATGTTTACGTTCTCGCTTGGCAAGTAATTTGATTCCAACAAGCTACCGAGTACAACGAATTTGATCCCGAAGTAGCTAGCGACGGGAAATGATTTCACATTCCCTCTGTGACCTCATTCATACCCTGAGACATACAGTTCCCTCTTAACCACGAGCTATTCCTAAACAAATGGGCGTAACCGGAATTACTCTAGCTACGATCAAAAGCTACTAACTAATATACCACAACGGTTTTCCCCAAATTGGAAAGTCTTTAACCCCTTTTGGCAACTCAGCTACGTGCCCACCTTTCTAACTGCTGCACTTGTCACTGGCATTTCGGCCAATAACAATACAAAAAAATGTACACCAATACTGGGGATCAGGAAGAATATAGTGATTAAGTAAAATATGGAAGATCTCTTGTTGCTGGCTTACCATGATCCGTCTCTGACGTCACAAACAAAAAAATTGCAGCCGATCACACACAATCCAACACAGAATAAAAAAACCTCACTTTCACTTCTCGACAAGTGTTCCGTCTCTCCTTTTTTCCTCACTCGCTCTCTGGTTTTATCTTTTCCTTTTTAATTTCTAATTTAATTTAACAAACCAGACTAAAAAAAAAAATCAACAAAAAGGAAGAAAAAAAGCCATCTAACTAGTGCCAAATAGATGTGTAGCTACATCCAGAAATTAGTTCATTGACGGATGGTCGGCGGTATGCTTCGAACAAGACGAATTAAATAAAATAAGAATATACGGGAATGCAGACGGTATATGGTTTGTCTACTGCTGCAACCTGATTCTGATGGTCGCCGTTGTGGTTCTATTTTTAATAATAAGTTGCTGTACTTTTACTCACTTTTTCAGCTTCGGAAAGAACCATAATGTGTTCGGTATATTCTTGTGTTTCAAATTATTTGTGAATCTCTCTTTTTGATGATATTCGTGCGTGAATAATTGTAATAATTCTTGGGAACTTTGGTAATTGAAAAAAGTTGACACATGTACCCACGATGAAAAGGGTAGTCGCTGGGGTGTCAAACGCAAACGTTCTTTTTGCGGTGACAAGAACGAGATGGGTGACGAGTACGTGAAGTTGGCTGAGGTTTGTCGTGTCAAGTGGTAGTGTTCAGGGCGAGATGTTGGGCTGCGTTCGACGTATTGATTTGATAAAAGAAGGTGATAAAAGAATAATCAAATTTATTGATCGAAAAAACAAATTTTTCCTAAAATTATTGTTGCATTAAAAACAAGCGCATTATCTGTAATGTATCAAGAACTACAATTTGATTCATGCTTATAGAAGAGTGAAAATAGTCTATTCGAAAAGTGCCATTCTTAAGGCCAAACCCCGCTTTTTGTTGGCATTTAGATTATTTCTATAAAAATCAATCAGGCCAAGTATCGGCGGAGGCTAAAAGAATTGATTACGCATATGCACATGAAAACGCGAGCATCAATCCTTTTGACCGTGTCTTTCAATTCCCATTCTTACGTTGTGGGTTCTGAGTGTCTTTTACCTCTCTTGTAGGTCGGCTAAAGCGGGGTTTTTTGGGGCAGTATTCCGAAGAGGGTGGGTATACGAGCTGCCATCACGGGTCGGCTCCTTCCCGATGACTGCTACTTTCTACCCCAACAGTGGCGCTTACGGATTACGTGAATTACTATTAAAGAAGAACCGGCGTCAAGCATGGGGATTGCGCTTAGGGGTTATATCCCCATTGCAAACTGATTAGATGTGGCGACCTCTCAAATGTTGGAATCTTAGGTCAACAGACTGAGTGTGGCCGAACAATTGGAAAAAATAATTATTAAGCTGTCACGGGACAGAAATTACCGGGTAAGAAGCGGACGAAAAATGTTGACATATATCACGGATACCTCTAGAGAGTAGAGCTTATTTAGGCCTTCGACATGGGTGCAATTGTGTCATAATAATCCGAATCAAAGCTGTCCTCGGAGGAATAAACCGACTCAAGGATGACCCTTAATGCAAGACTGTTATAACATCCCTGCCAGGCAATGGAAAGTTCTGAGGGTACATGTACGCGATATGTGAAGGCAACACCAAATACAATATATGCTATCAACCCCGACGGCTTGGCTTAACATTATTCTTTTATTGTACCTTGGCTCACTATTAAACGATAACATCGTCGAATGTAGAATGACTCGCCAACACGTACTTCCTTGAGCTCAAGGAGCAATTGAGATGTGGAGGCCTTTTTTGGAAAATCAAGGCGCAGAGACTTATTGTTATTGAAATACGACAGAATTGCCCTTAGGCGATCCGAGGGAATGATCGGTCTGTACGGCAACAACGGCTTATTCAAATGTAAAAGGATCCAACTTCTAAAACAAATAACTCTGGTCCGAAAATTCGTTCATTCCAACTATGAGGGATGATGCACCAGATTATGACCGTATTTAAGGACAGCGCACAAGTTGGAGCAGCTGGTAAAATTTCATGCCGGCTGGAGAGGTTTTTTAGCTGAGGTTCAGTTCACGCTGACCTGTAGAGCCATCATTATTTTTTAGTTTTTTAGTAATGGATGTGACTATAAGTCGATACCGAACGTGACCCAATAATATTGTGGACGACCAGAGTTAATCGGTCATTCATCATAACGACACGTAGACATCCAATGGTAAGACGGCTTCGCATGCCTATACGAAAATATAAGAAGTGGAGAAAAATGTGTGCATCTCTGGTTCCTTTGTAATTGGAAATTAGCTCTCTATGCTTACGATGAGGAGGGTAAATAAAAATCAATTAGAACTATATCCCCCTCGATGGCATGGAAAGAAGCCTTGCAATCGCCCACGGAGTGAGATAGGGAATAATGTAAATGATTAAGGATATTTCCTCGTTAGTAATTGTTGGGTTGCTACTGGGCAATGCGTTGTCAAGTTATTATTGCAATTACAATACTTTCTGTGAACTTGGACGCACGGTGGGCATAGTAATGAGATGTGACTGCCTTCTATCGTGTGTCGATCCAATTACATATGACGAAAGGATGTAATCAGAGCTGATTCCGATTTATGTGGTATATCTGGTTTTGCATTATATACTAAAACCTTTGTAATCGGTGGTTCAAACCTGTCCATGCGTATTTGATAGAAACAGGTCGCATTATTAATAATACGGCGAGTGGAGCATGACGTCCCATTTCAGTGTTTCCAAAACTTTTTGTTGGGCCTTAGCACCAACGTCTTAAGGAAGCTTATATGCCTATGAAATGTCTTGAAACGCGGTGGGTTCCTAATATCAGGAAGTATGGCTTTCGTCGCAACAGGTCTACTTATGACTTGATGGTATATCTCACCGAAAGTGGAACCAATCTCTGCACATCTCGGCGAAAGGAATACGTTGCGCTTGATATTTCTAAAACATTTATTAGAGTTTGAGATTAGGCTCCTATGTGCTCGATTTACTTCTTTTTCTATGCTGAAGTTCTCCAAAGCTCTGTTCTGTCAGCGGTGTTCTTCCTCATTTTTGTTCTGCTACTGCTACTCTTAACCCTAATCCACTTCTTCCCTGATGACAGTTTTTCATATTTATCCAAGACTAAAGCCCTTGACCTTCGGCTGTAATTTGGAACCGCAACGAATGATGGGTTAACCAATTTACACCCAAATAAAACCTCGCGGTGGAAATAACAAAATGTCTTTATTAATTGGCAGAAACTAAAAACTAAAAAGAAAATAATAATGAAACAAAAAAAAAAATATACCTACTTCATGGGAGCACTGGGCTTACGCAGTATGAAAAATTTCGAAGCATTCTCTTTCAACGCATAAAGTTTGCACACACTTTTTGGGACACACGGTACATCTTAGTTCCTGGGAAAGTTTTTTTGGATAGTGACTGACCCCATCATATTGCAAACTTGCCACCACAGAAGCTGTTGGACGCAAATTCTCCCTATTTGTATGTCTCAAATAGTGACGAGCAATGTAGCGACGGAATTGAAGCTGATCTAACTTGATATCATTCGTTATAATGCGAAGGCGCCATGCGTTTGCCACGGCTAGATCCAACATGTACCTGAACCAAACCCACCACCATTTTTTGCCACGTATAGCAGTGCGATACAATGAAACTGATTGATCAGCTTGATCTACACCACCCATACCGTTGTTGTAGCTTTGAAAAACATGCGAAATGGCAACGTTTATTTTTTTCTTCTCCACTGCGCTCCATCTCCTTACTTTCCCCAGAGGGAAGACGCTATCATAGTTCGACCCCATGGTACAAACACTGTTGTCCAGCCAACGGACGAATAAAATTTGGTTGACTTGGTCGAAACGATAGTCAAAATCCGCACGGTTTTTCTTCTTAATTTCCTTTACTTCAACCAAGCGGGCACTTCTTGGTTCTACCTTCGCAAAGGGTACCTGTTGTACGAAAACCAGCTTTTGGAAAATCTCGGAGCAATTCGAAACTAGTGAAGAAATTATCGAAGTACACCTGATGGTCTTTAGCACTTGTGCCGAGTTTGTCGAGTAATAGTTTACCACTCTGGTACACAATGGCTCTTTAGATTGGCTCCTGGAGATTTTCCGTTATATAAGTCGAAGGCGTAACAGTACCCATTCGAACTTGTGACCATCCAATTTTTGTAACCAAATCGCACTGGCTTGTCCCGTATGAATTGTTTCGCCGGATGCCGTCCAAAGTACTTCACCATTGACTCGTCTATGGACAAATTTGGTGAAAAATACCCCCACTGCAAAAATTTATTCATAAGTATATCTGCAAGCGGTCGCACCTTGCACATTTTGTCGGATGATTCAACTGCGACAAGATTGTCACAGAAATGAAGATATTTTTTTATTTCCTCAAATTGATTTCTTGGCATAGCTCTTGACAAAATAGACACATTACAGTCTTCGTCCAGGCACCAGTACGAACGTTCTCGAGGCAATGAATGGTAACCAGTCAATAAAAGAATACCGAAGAAAGTTTTGAGTTCATTGACAGATGATACTTTGAAGTCATGCTTGTTTTTCTGAGCCGCGTAAGTCTGCGAGTATTGAACAATCATGGCAAAAACTTCCTCGTCAAATACTTTTTCAAAAATTTGCACTGGATTTTGATTTCTCATTTCATCCAACAATTTATCAAGATGCGCTTGAACATTACCTTCAGTTGAAACCATAGGCTCATAGATTGGCTCTGTTTTAAGCCAGCGAGGTTTTTCAAAATCAATCCTACGTCTCTTGATTCCAGCGAGCGGTTCGTTATCGTTACTGTCCCATTCGGCTTCACCTCGATACGTCAATATGGTCCTCATCACCTTCTTCTTCATCGGTAAGCACGCTTGGTTCTGGGGGAAGTGCAACTAAATCTATCTCTGTAACATCTTCCTCAAGCATTACAGCATCTACATATGTATGGGTTAAGCACATTAAATCCCAATGTACTGGAATTTAATGCTTCTAAAACACAATGTTGGGTCACTTGAGCGAATCCTCAGTAATCAGCCATTAGCCAGCACCATTAAGGGCGGTATGTCAAAAACTAAAAACTCTCCAACCTTTGTGTGACAGTCCAAAAAACATTTAGTTGGCACTTCGTTTTTTTAAACCATGCAAGAAATACCTCTCCCTCACTCTGATTTGGCTCCTATGCGTCCCAAGTTCAACTCTTGGTGCTCCCAAGACCTCTCTGCACCAGCTAGGTAGAATTCGAAAGCGGACGAAAACACTTAGAGGAGGCAGTGATGTTGTGAAGGCACTCGACTCGCTTGACAGTGTTACCTCTTTTTTATTCTATCTCTCTTTTATATTGATCAAGAGACAATGCTTAAGCGAGCTAGCCAATTATATTCCTCTCTTTCAAGAATTTAACCGCAATACTCACATCGTTAGGAAGGCCCATCAATATACTCTTAAGCCTGTCATCAGACGTACAGTTAAATTAAGAGACTAGTTTTCAGCCAAACCCCACGAATATGGACTGCTCTTCCCAGTCCAATATTTTTCACGCATAACAATCCACAACCATTTAAATTCAATCTGCACCGGCACCTCCGTTGCTCTTTCTTCTTCTATATTTTCTGCCCGTGCTAACGATGACTTGGCCGTCGATGTTGATGCACGTCCGTGGATCCCGCTTCGACTTTTTTTCGCAATGGATCCACTTCTCGCCGCCAGTCACAATACAATAAAGAAAACTGTTCATTTCTTGCCGCTGGAGATATTTGATTTTGGACCATTTCCAAGACTTTTTAACGATGCCACATGGATTCCACGTGTTTTTTGAATTGAAGATGAAATCCAAAACTTCCCGCAAAATAATGCTTCGACTCCAAAGTCGATGAGGGGATGTTGACCGATGGCCAATTTTCCAATGTGACTTCTGCCATTTGTGGCCAGAGCGTACTACTGGCGTCATCTATTGGAAGTATTCGGATTCTCACTTGTTCATTTAATAGAATATTTCGTAGGCACCGTGAGGCAGAGGTTTGTGTGGCTTTGGTGCGATGACATATGTAGCGTTCGAATCCCCCAACAGCCTAATCATTGAACACGTAGTTTGGAATGTTTCTCGTCAGGGGGTATTGTAGTACACTCGTTTTGTCCAGATTTGCCGTCGACAATAAACAGTGCGTCCTTTTCACTTATGAGAAGATATAGATCACATAGAACATATAGAGATTCGGCTCTGGTCCAACACAGGTTGTAATGCCAATTATAATTGTTATTATTCTTAATAATATGAGCTATTTGGAACTCGGAAGCTTAGAGCCTCGTTGATAATCCTTCACCAAGGTGGCGCATCTTTGGACCAGATCGGAAAATCTCGAAGTCAATGAGAATGAGTCCTATAATAGTATCCTCCAGGCCGAATAATACGTCATCCTGACGTGCTTTGACCTAAATTTAGAGACTAAGAGAGGCATAACGATCAATATACTCTCGGACAGTCAAGCAGCGCTCAAAGCTGTGAGCTCGTATATCATGAGCTCAAAATCCGTTAAGGAATGCCACGATGCCCTGCAGGATATAGCCAAAAGAAACGAGGTCAAACTTTGGTGGGTGTCATGGCACTAGTGCATTAGGGGCAATGAAATCGCCGACCAACTTGCTAGAAGATTAATTTTCTCTTAGACAAGTAGGAATAATCGCAACATCTGCAGTTTTGGAACAGCGTTCAAGGACACAGACAATCGCTAATATTCAACGGCCCCCGAACAAACACTCTGTTAATATTCTTAAATACAGCAAAGTCGATGTCAGACTGGTCAGGTCAGACTGGCTACCTTTCGAGACAGTGTAGTCTGAGATATCATCTCAACAAAATGAATCTCTCGTCTGAAACCGAATGTCGACTCTGTCTTGAGGAAGAGGAAACTGCAGGGCACATACTATGCGAGTGTGCTGTGCTCTGCTATCTTAGGAAGCGTATTCTCCTTAGAGAAATCATGACTTCTGAGGGGATCAGCTCAGCTCATACGAGGTGCATCCTCAACTTTATTAAGAAGGCAGAGGAACTCCTCGTCTAATCGGCCGTTTGTGAAGATGATATAGCGGTTCCTCTTCAAGTTACACTGGTAGTTGCCCATTATTTCGTTAGAGTATAATGTCAATCTCTTTAAGAGAATATATTGATAGCACCTCTTAACAACTTAGTAACAGAGATATTCCTCGGTAATTGTTGCATTGTGTTCGGTCACCCGTTTTTACGGGAATGATGACCATTCCTCGGGGATGGTTTCGTTGTTGCAAATACATCGTTGTGATGCGCCTATGTAACTTCTCTGTTAATTATTCTAGGGCAATACTGTGGCATTGGATCGTGTAATGCGGCCTTGTTTTCTTAATCCAATGGATTGTTTCTGTTACTTCCTCGAGGTTGGCAATTCTGCCCGAATGTGACTTTTTTTTACATGTACATTAAGTGGTCCATCAAAATGTTTCCCTCATTGGACTACAACTCTTTTGTTGTCCGAAATAAGCTATTTTTTTTTTTTTGTTGGAGGCTTCTACTATCCGTTGGAGCACTCAGACACAAATACTGGTCCATTGTACTACCAGACAGACACCTTGTCTTTATTGTATTTTCCCCGTTGTCCGGAGAACGTACACGCTTAGTCATCCTGCATCCTGGATATTCCCTCCATCTACGACTTTGTGCATTAAAGACCCAGTCGTTGATGTCAGATTTGACCGTGGAAGCAGGTTGGCCTAAGGCGGGCTTAGGTCCTGAGACACTCTCCTCTGAGCCCATTCTAGCGAGTTCATCGGAGATTTCGTTTTGTGGGATCCCAGAGTGACCTGGGACCCATACAAGCTTAAGTGAATTTAGTCTTCCGACTTTGTTCAAAAAAGTTTTGAGTTCATGCACTAATTTGGAGTTGGATAGAGGGTTGGACACAGCTTTGAGTGCAGCTTGGCTGTCCTTGCAGACGCATATGCTTTTTCCCCTTCACCTGTGTTTCACAACATAGTGCATGGCCATTGGGATTGCGTAAATCTCCGATTGAAAGACAGACGCATATTTTCCTAACGCGAAGTGCAGTCGAATTTTTTCGCGCTCAGAGAAAACTCCAGCGCCGGATCCCTGCCCAGTCCTGGAGCCATCTATGAAAATGCGAAGACTTTCCATTCAGTAAAGTCCTGACGCCATGGAAATGTGACTGTGAAATTACATCACAATAGGATGGCAGGTGTTATTGCGTCAGAAAGCATATCCATGAGACAGGGGTCATAGGATATTTCTCGCGCAAGTACACTTTCACTCCAATGCGAGTTGTACCAAAGACCATTTCTCTTTAGGCGAGAAATGGCTTTCAGTGCACACCCTCTGATATATATGTATGTCAAAGTGTAGAAGATTCATCATAGCATCTGGAGCAGCTACCGGTGTGCTGGGGAAAGCCCCCGTGTAGCTGAGACAGACCGCTCTTTGGAGTTTGGTGAGTGAAGCCACAGCATGTTTGCGTGTTAGCCTGTTCCACCCAACAACCGATGCATCTGGGATTATCGGTCTTATCATTGCCGTGTAAATCCAAAGGACCTTTTTCTGTGATCACATCTAGCGCCGCCTGCGCTTTGGGACAGACATTCGCTTAACATGAGCCGACAGAGAGAACATCAACATCATCTGCATAGGCATTGAGAGCATCGAGCAGAGAGTCGACCGCCATGCACCATAACAGCGGAGACAAGACGCCACCTTGCGGGCAACCCCTGTTTACTCCAGACTTGACATATTGTTCGAGGCCTGCATCAGCGATCAATGTCCTGTGCACAAGCATTGTTTTGATCCACAAAACCAGTACTTCATCTACGCCATGCCGTCTAGCAGCGTTACACATGCTGTCGAAAGTAGCGTTATCAAAAGCTCAATGTCCACGAAAATGCCTAGTACGTACCCTTTCCTTTCGAGGACGCATTCAATTCTCCCAACTAAGTTTTGAAGCGCAGTCTCGCAGAATTTTCGGCGCTGATAAGCATGTTGCATGTCCGAGAGAGGATGCATTCGAAGGGCAACTTTGCGCACGTGCAACTCTACTAATCTCTTCATGCTTTTCAGCAATAAGGATGTTAGACTGATTAGTCTAACACTCTTGGCGAGTGAGTAATCCTATTTCCCTATTTTGGGAATAGGGACCACTTTCACCGCGCGCCAAGGAATAGGTATGTGGGCAAGTGCCAGACTAGCAATGAATTAGAGTAGGAAGCAGCTGTCTTATACCTTTTTGCAGCATAATAGGGTGTATCCCATCAGTGCCCGGCGACTTAAAGCCATCGAAAGATGCCGCAGCAAATTCAATTGCCTCAGTAGTTTTCATTTCTACGCCGAGTTGTTTTCATCGTTTCAGTCGCAGTTTCCAATGAGGTAGTGTGCAACGAGCCGATGGCAGTCGGATTTCCCGGGAAATGGGTCTGCAACAGTAAACTAAGAGTTTCTGCTTTAGACTCGGTGAAGGTACCATTAGACTTTCTGAGTCCATCCAGCTGTGTCGATTTTCCTCGTTTGAGAACGTTAACCAACTTGCTGGTCGCGCTCAGGGATTTGATCTCTTCGCTAAAGGACTCATAGAAATCATTCTTTGATTTACGAATAAGCTTCTTCTATATAAAACCTCCCTGCGAAGACACTGGAGCTCAGCGTTCCACCAGGGACCCGGCTTCCTGCTGGGAGGTTTTTTGACAGGACATGTTCGAAACAGTTGGTGATGGCGCTGTTCAGGTTATGAACGGCAATTGATCTGTTTTGAGTTTAGGCAGGGCTTGAGTGGATTTCTCAAGCTCCTCCCTGAATCGCACCCAGTCCGTCTTTCTCAGATTCCGCTTGGGCTGCGAGGGGGAGATCCCACACTTCAATTGGAATTCGATGGTCTGACAGCGTAACATCTGGTAAGACTCTCCAGTTAATGATGGCCTTCACATGTCTATTAGACAGAATTAGGTCAATCACTTGTTGTCGTCTCGCCGTCACAAAGGTTTGTTGAGAGCTAACATTGTTGATGGTAAGGTCAGACGAAAGAATGAAGTTTAAAAGATGGTCTCCTCTCCGGTTGCATTTGCTGCTGCCCCAAACAGTATTTTGAGCGTTAGCACCGTCCAATCCTTCTGGCTTCACAGTACTCTACGAGTTCAGAAACCGCCTAAGGTGGCGGGGGCAGTACCGAGTCGTAGGGGAAGTAAGCAGACGCCACGACGAAGTGTTCAATTTCTCCGTGCGCTTTGTAGCTAACTTCCGCAGTCACCAGATCCTGACCACAGAGTTCACCAAGTTTGGTTGCCGATAGCGTTAGCGTGTTCGATATTATGAGGCAGACCTTAGGTCTTTCGGATCGCTCATCATAAAGGATCCTAGCATCTCATATACTATCAACACCACACAGGCGTTTGTCCCACACCCTATGGTTCATCATGCCCATTCGAAGACGTACATTTCAAGTCCTCGCATCCCATGGTCAATAAAGCGTGGTGTTCCGTTTGCCGATGGGTTGATGGCAATTACAGTGGTGTGATCATGGTTCGGCATAGGATGATACATGATGTTATCTCGGACACTTTTGAAACAAGCCTAGTTTGTCTTTCCCTGCCTCCTTTACAATACTTTTTATTGTTCACCTATCTCGTTTCGTGTTAGTTTCCATGCCGTCTTATAGGACAAAGTTATTGATTACACCCTGGTATTGTCACTCGATAGGAGGGTCTATAAATGCCATTTTAATTATAATCATAATCATGATATCATAAAAATAATTAAGAGACCATCTTGTTTAAAATAATATTTTTTTTATTCAAAATATCTTGACTTTTTCAAGTCATGTAGATTACAATTAAATATTTCTATAAATTGTCATAACGTCAGGGTGATATCTACGAAACAAAGTTAACATTGACAAATAAAAAAAAATATATATATATATCCGTACTACATAATGTAAAAAAAATATAAACAAAATTAAATTAGTCAAATATTTTCAGCAAAAAAAAACAATAAACAATATAGGCCCGTGGCGCATGGAGAAATGCAACGTACATAAAGATACAAAAACAGAAAGCACAAAAAGGACATCTACGATACAATGTATAGACAACTTATGTTTTGTTTCGAATCTTGTAAATTTACTCCTTGCTTCTTCATAAATATACATTTCACAGGTGTAGGTATTGCCATTGCTAAAAAGTGAATATGTGTATGTGTGTATATATTATTAACAAAAATACAGCGTACCTATTACTTTTTTTTTATTCGAAATACAAATATATCTACTTATATTTCATACATTTCGTTGGTTTTTTTTTTTATATTTTGTAAATACATTGGCAATAAATGTTTCCCATGTCATAGCTTGCAAATTTGATTTTTATTAAAAGCAATGGTGAATCGATGAATTAGGTAAATATATTTATGTATCTAATAGATTTATTAGATTTTAGTTGGCGTGGTAAAATATATGCATCTGAGCGCGAACTCAGTTAAGGAAATATTAATAAACAAAAATCATAAGAACAACAATAATTAATAAAAATAATGAAGTTGGAGAGAGGAAATCGTAAATATCTTTATTAATTAATTTTTTTTTGTTTAAGGATATTTTACTGATGCTACTTGGTGCATGTTTTTCAATTGTTCAAGGGTAGCTTTCTAAGATTAATGAAATAAAATAATTTTGACTGTCGATCAAATTGAATAAAAGGATGTGTAATTGGTTGCTATTTAAATTGCTTTCGATTAGATCAGCTTTTGTTTAGCACACTCGGGACAAATGATGTCGGGTCCGTCGGTGATGAAGCCACGTCCAACCAGAGATGTCTTGCAACTGGCACAGATAAAGCAATCATGATGCCAGTGACGGTCTTCAAATGAGATGAAGCGTGTACCGCCAATTCCTTTACCAAAAAAAAAAATTTACTAAAAATCAGAAATCAGAGTTGAATGTTGGCATTTACCTGTAATAGGCTTCGCACATGATGTGCATCTCTTGGCAAAAAGCTCGCCAAAGCAATCGGCACAATATGGTTTCTCGTCACGACTAGTAAAGCGTTGCCCAGCCAGAGTTATATTACAATTAGTGCAGGTGAAACACTCACGATGCCACGGCTCGTTCTTGTAAGTCACACCGCCAGCAGTTATGACCTGGAAGTAAAACATTTAATTTAATGCTTCCTTATAAAGGATGTTCTTTCAAGCCAGTACTAACTTTTAATTTAAACAAAAAATATTAAATTTTATTTAAATGGCCAATTAATTTTTAAATACAATTTTAGGCGTATGTCCACCAAGGCAGTGTTTTCGAACACTCTTCAAGCTTTTGTGGCCGTATGTTCTCCATAACACGAATAATGTTGGTCCCAATGCGTCAAGTGTTGTTGGTTTGTTTGCGGAGACTAGTGATCAATATGTATTAAATCCCAGGATTTTCAAAGCCAATTTAAAAGTCCATTCCGGAGATAAACTAGTTTCCAATCGGTAGTCCGAGTTGGACCTACCCAAGTGAGAGCAAAAATTAAGGGTAGACTCGTGGTACGTATGAAAGACTGTAAAGACCGGGTGGTTTCCAAACAGCCCTCAACGAAATAAGTAAATATAAATATCACAGAATATTACAGCGGTGCAAGAAGTTTGACTTTAAAACGGAATAACCGTTAAGGACGGGTATATTTTCGTTTGTAGCAACAAATTTGTGCAGAAAGTAATAGACGAAGTAATTTACAACGATCTTCTTCTGAACGTACCTGTCTACCGGAAGATAAAGGATAAAGACGAAGGGGTAAAGGAAGCGTTTCACGAAATAATGGATGAAATATTTGATTATTTCTTGTACTTCGACGTGACAATCGTACTCGGGGACTTCAATGCGAAGATGGGGAAAGAAGCGATTTATAGGCTAGCCATAAAAGAAGAAAGTCCCCATGTCTCATCAAACGATAATGGTCTTAGGACAATAAGTTTGTTCAGCTCAAAAAATATGATCGTGAGTACTATAAGAATACACAAGGCTACATGGATATCACCGAATGGAGTAGCGCGAAACCAAGTTGATAATTATATGGTAGATAGAAGGCACCCTAACAACGTACTAGAGGCTAGAGGATACAGAGGAACAGACTATGATTCAGCCTACTTCCTATTCATCGCTAAAACTAAAAGTCGAATTTAAATTCACAGAAGCGGAACACCGCAATGTATAAAAAAATCTACGTCATATGCAGCATTAATAACAGGAAGAAATTAATACCCGGTTTGCTCGACTAGATGGCATACAATAAGCGACGAACCAAGGCAGGGAGAAGCAGTATGGTCAATAATAAAAAGTGTTGTAAATGAGGCAACGGAAAGCAAACTAGGTTGTTGCAAAGCCCCCAAAGGAAACCCTTGGTTTGATGAAGAATGCGAGGAAAAATAAAAGCCCGTAATGTTCTAAGGCTTCAACTCCTGGAAACTTGAGAATAGATCACGCTTACAAAATATCAAACCCTACAAGAGATAGTCAGCAGTTCGGGATAAAAAAGGACAATATCAGAGGAAATTGTTTGCTAAAATTTACACGAGAGCAGGGCTAAAAGCGGTACAAAAAGGATAACAGGCTAGACCAGGATTAATCCACAACGATAATGGGGAGCTCGTTCGGGCAACAAAAAAGTTGCAGCCCAATGGAGAGATATTTCGATAAATTGCTTAACATATTATACATGGACAACCAGCAGCAATGGAAAACGGTGTTATCCACACAGGTCCAGGTAAAACTACTAACCATTGAGGAGGTAAAAGAAGTAATCCATGGGCATAAGAATAACAAGGTCGTAGGAATCGATCTAATACCAATGGGATTATATGCAGAAGAGGAATTAACAGAGAAGTTACATGGGCTCATCACAACTACATGGAACAATGAAACTGTCCGCGAGGAAGGAAAAAACTCGGTCATCATTCTCGTATTTAAAAGTAACAACCGAAAAATATCAGTTGTTAAAAGGTGTTGTCAAATATTATCTTCAAGAAACTACCCTAAGGATATAATGGAAGACTACCAGAGTGGCTCCAGGAGAAACCGCTCGACGAGTGACCAGATTCTCACCATAAGAAGGCTTTTAGAATGGAAATGGGAATTCCACGAAACGGACTACCAACTGTCCGTACATTTTAACAATGCTTATGACTCTATAAACCGATCGAAAACGCATCATGTAAGGTTGGGCAACCCAAAAGAGTTGGTAAAACTGATTCAAGTGTACCTAAAAGGAAACTGTGGTGTATGTTTCTGAACAGAGTATGCTATTTGATTTGATATCAGCGGCTGTCAAACCTTCACAAGTTTGTTTTCTGTCACTTTCGTCTTCCGGTTCTCAGCAGTAGTAAATGAAGCTTTGAAATGATCATAAGCGTTGCTTTCTTTTATACCCATCAAATGTATGAGACACTACAGGAAACAAGGAGGCGTCTTTTCACCACTCCTTTTCAATTTGGTGCTGGACTACATAGTGAGATCTTTTCAGGAAAATCATAGGGGAATAACCCTGAATTGAATCACACCCATTCTAGTTTACGCTGGCTTTCTTGACGATCTGGACTTTCTAGGAGATAGTGAGGAAGCAGTTAATAGAAATCCAGGGAAGTCTAATAATAAGAAAGAAGTACGTTTGAAAATAAATGAAGAGAAAAGCATACGGTCACTGACCGAGTTGGATCAACCCAAACCTCGCACCTGACTGTACTCGATAAACGCTTTTAGAAAATGGATCTGTTCCAATATCTGGGCCGCATATGGACAAAGGGTACGTCGCGATGAAGGAACAACTCTATTGTCGTGCAATGGCAAAGTAGAAAACAGGACGAAGAAACAGGCGGATAGAGAAAGCTTCACAATCAAGAACTTGAAGAACTCAGTTGGAAGTAGTGTCCGAATAATAATTTCGCGAAGACTAAGATAGGCAAGACATGTTAAACGAATAGGCAGCGGACGAACAGTCGAAAGAATGGAAGAAAAGAGTGCAAAATCCGTAGGAAAAAGACTACCAGGAAGGCCGCGCTGTAGATAAGGATGGATCTAGAACAGATTGACCTGGAACACACTCATAAAAAGAAGGCCTGGCGAAAGGTTGTCAACGAAACTCTGAGTTTCCGAGTTCCAAATGGCAAAAATATTACCTAGTCAAGTCATAAATACTGGTATACAACCGAACGCACTCATTACGAATGCAACACTGGGCGCATCCATTTCGTATTGATTGCGATTTGACAGTTGACATTTATGCTTCATTGCGACGTAAAAAGTTTTTGACATGAATTGTTTACAATCATGGAATGGGGCGACAGATAAAATCGTATTGTTGTAGTTGGCCTACTAAAATGCAACATGGAAAAAGGCGATATCTTTAGGACGTTGCGACCGCTTGGAATCACTCGCAATTTTGTGTATCGTGCTGTGAAGTTGTTTGAGGATACTGGTGGAGTACAAGACCTTCAAAGATCCGGCCGTCCGCGCACTGTGAGAACTCCGAAAGCGATCAAAGCCGTGAAGAAACGAATCGACCGAAAACCGCTACGAAAACAAAAAATCTTGTCAGGGGAAATGCAAATTTCGCAAAAATCCATGTCTCGCATTATCAAAGAAGATTTGGGACTCAGCGCGTACAAGCGACACCCTGGACACCTGCTCACGGCCGCAAGTGAAAATCGAAAGCGTTACGCAGCCGGTACGCGAAGTACAAAATCGACGAGTGGCTCAGAGACAAATTCTGTTTACTGCCGAGAAAATCTTCAACGTAGAAGAATCGTTCAATAAACAGAACGATCGTGTGTATGCTCGGTCATCCAGAGAAGCATCCCAACTCATTCCGTTCAAAGAGGCCACCATCCCGCGTCTGTAATGGTATGGTGGGGAATGAGCTACGATGGCGTTACCAAGCTCGATTTTTGCGAGAAACGAGTGAAAACATCGATCAAAGTATATCAATCGACCGGCTTGGAACCCATTGTGAAGCCTCTCAAATCAATATTCGCCAACAAGCCGTGGACTTTCCAGCAAGACTCTGCTTCAGAGCAAAAGCGACTCAACTGTGGCTCAAAAACAACGTTCCGGACTTCATATCAACGGATGATTGGCCAGCTGGTAGTCCAGACCTCAACCCGTTGGATTACAAGTTCTGGTCCGTATTAGAGGACATGGCTTGCTCTACTCGACACCCAAATATTGAGTCGTTGAAGCGAGCCCTTGTCCGTGCAGTGGACAATTTCCCCATGCATAAAGTGCGTCTCGCGATCGATAAGTGGCCAGATCGCCTCAAGACGTGCTGGAAGGCAAATCGAAGTCATTTCGAATAAGTTGTTCTAAGATTTGTAGCCATTGAAGAACCCAATAACAATCTGTGTACCAATATTTATGACTTGACTAAGTAGTTTATAGGTCAATAACGCAAAATTATGTGTTCATCTTTGATAAATTGATTGTATCGTTAGCTAATTGGCAAGTAGCGTCATCCTGCTGGAGTCACATCTTTTCCATATTCATGCCATCAGTCGGGGAGCAAAAAAGTCAGTAATCATGGCTGTGGGTAACATGCTGATTAGTCTCATTCTGAAGAAAATAAGGTTCGATGATATCATCAGCTCACATTTCATCTAATACGATAGTCATTCTTGCATGAGTTGGATCTTGTTAGTCGAAGATCATTGTTTTCCATAAAGTGGATGGACAAAGACCAAGTTGTTGTTAACGACGTTGAACTGATAAATTTAGGTCTTCTTCGATACTGCAATATTTTCTTCTTGTGGCGTTTCACAAAAGAAAATGTTGCGTGAAACCGATCAACAATACTATCACGATACAATTGCAAAGACTATTGAACTACTGACAACTTGCAATCCGGCAATTGGTTTGACAGATATTGCTGTCTGAAGTTAGTACTGACTTTAAAAAAAATAAAACTTTATAAACGAGTAGGTAACTCACTTTGTTGCATTTAATGCATCTGGTAGCGAATTTCTCCTCATAACAACCGGCACAGTAGATCTCCTGCTCACGTGGGATAAAAGATTTGGTGCCGATGGGCGTCTTGCACACGCAGCAGCAGAAACATTTCTCGTGCCACTGGCGCGTCTTGTATTCCATTTTCTTGGTACCTATAAAATCAGAGAAATAGAAAATTATTTGAATATCGAAAAGAAAAGCAGAAAATATAATACAACTAGCAATACACAGAGAACAAACATCGCCTGGCTTGGAGCTACTCCATCGAGGTCTATTGGCGTGTACTTAACATTGTTTTGCAACATTTATTGATTTTGATTTAAAAGTTTAACTGCCAATGCGACAACATCGAACTCATGCAAGAATATTCTATTCCCATAGATGGAGAACGATAGGGGCTAATGGTATTGCCTTGCGTTCGTCCAAGGACACAGTAGACAAATACCAGAAATCACAACATGAGATAGTCATACCGAAAAAGAAAAAAAAAATGCTTCCATCTGGTTATAGAGTTATAAATATAACGGTCGTGTCATGCAATGCCAATGGTGCAGATTCGACATTGTTCTTGATGGGAATTAATTTATTCATTTATTGATTTGGTTGAGAGAGAATTTTCGTACGATGGCTCATAGCACAAAGTGGTCGCGAAGGTGAAATATTTTTTTTCGTTACTTTTACAGTTATTTTTGATTTTGTTGTTTTGCATCGAATTCGCGAATAGAATGTGGGTGAATGGAATATTTGAATGAGGATTGGTTTCACTACAGTTTTCACTGATCTAGAGGAGAAAACCAATGCGGTTAAATATGTTGGGCCATAAATGGCGTCCAACTCATTGCGTTGACAAAAAAACGAGATAGGCAATGGCATTAGTCATCTTGAATTGTCTTGGATCTTTACCTAGTCATAACGTGTGATGGAAAATCGGGTCATGTATGAAAATCGGGGATGATAAGCAATAAGGTCTTTACTAGAATTTGTATAGCTAGCGCAGAAGGTCAACTTCGGCGACGGCTGACCCACACAATTCTTTAATGACTCAACTCTTCATTGCACTGCCAGAAATACAATTTCAATGACAGCTATGGTGGGTTCTGGGCCCTATGTCATCGGCATGTGGCACGGTGCTTAAATCTCAGAAAGCTAATCAAATCTTACTAAGAAACTCGTTTATATAAATACAGCTTTACATCATCGTCCGAAGAAAAAAAATCCGCATGAGTGATAGCTAGAATAGGGTATTTCCGATTGGTTCGCATCCATACGGATATGTGTGATGGGATGACACGAGTGAAAACTGATATAAAGTACGAGTAGCCTGAAGCGGATATGACAAAATAGTTTACGGCCACATGTGGAATTGTATTTTAAGAGGAAGGACAGGAAAGGATCTCATGAATTCGAGGAGGACAGCATTTGACAGCCTAAGTTCTCACCCATCTCACCAACAATGAACATCAGAACATAAAATAAGACGAAAATCTTGGTTCATTTCATTTCCTCCTTGCATTGTTCCATCAGTCTGAAGGAGGTGATTGTTGCGGCCTACACTACGGGCACTATGGGGCAGGTAGCCAATGCTTTTGCTAACTTGGACAGCAAGGCGGAACAAATTTGAATTATTCAGTCGGATTGACAAGCATTCTGATCCGGAACCCCATCCACCCATTGGAGCCATACATAAGTGTGGATCAAAAACTGATGACAAGAAATCAGCGTGAAAGCCTTTCATTCCTCTCTGGATGGGAAGCGCCAGTGGAGGTAATGTAAACTGTTGAAGCCGATGTCAGATTCATGGGCATGAGTGGTAGAGCTTTCCGACTACCAGCATAGGTTACCATGCATTAAGTCCCAAAAATGTGCAGCAGACATGGTCTGTGAGGTGCCGATTTCTGCCGATTTTTGTAACTTGCGAGTTTGTCCATGTTATTGTCCTAGCTAGACATGGGTGAGGATTGGGCGAAAAACGTTCATAAACAGAGTCAACTTAGGCTTAAGCCCAAATCTTTTATAGAAATGTTTTGCTGCAGGCAGGAAAAGCAACGCTAGCTTTGTACTTTCAGTAAAGCTTCGGGTCTAGGATACCGTCCAAATATTTGGCAACGGGTGATAAAGGAAATCTTGTTGCTTAACTGTGACTGCTTAAATGGCGGTCTTGATAGCAGATAGCATTAGTTCGGATTTCTTACGGTTTACGTTGAGGCTGCAGTTTGTGACTCAATCGTGTTCTTAAGATAAGGCCCCCCGTGGTAGGTGACTCACAGGAAGGTTGGGGGGGGGGCAACCCTGACATTAGGATTACCACGTCGTTCGCGAGCCATAAAAAAAGGTGGAACAATCTCTTGGAAGACGGATGAAACTTTTAACCCATTCTTTCTCATAGCTTTTGTGAAAACATTGTTGAAAGCGCCTTCTGTTTGCATTGCTAGAGCGTAGTATTGTAGTAGCGTATAAGGCTGACTCCGAAGATTTATCCTTGACGCATTCTATTGTGAGTTCAAAAAGGGACCGATTCTTAGGAGCAGTCAAATATATAGGTTCAGTATCGAGAAGCTCATGCGGTTTAAGTCAAAATGATTGGGAAAACTGTCAAATGTATGGTGTGGACATCCTTGGCTGATTTGTGGCCAGTTTTATAAACTTTGGGAATAAAAAACAAGCAAATCTTCTTCCATGACTCGGAAACGTAACTGGGGAGTAGACAGCTTCTGAAAACACCATGAGCGTGGATAACACCTACTTCAAATTCTTTTTTAGACTGACTGGGATAATGCTGTTCATGCTCGGTGATTTGTGCGGAGAAATACTGCTTCTGTGTAACCCATGCTGCGGCGGAGAAGAATCAGAGTCCATGTACCCAAGAAAATAGAAAAGAGTCAGGAGTTCCAAGGACTCCATTGTTGTCAGTCCAGTTCCATCTTTTCCTTTAATATACCATGAGACAGAATATGCTTTGTACAGGATTTTACTCTGATGGTGTCTGAGTTTGTCGATGGACTGGTAGTACTATGTCTGGAATTGAGTTTTGGCTTTTCTGATTGGCCTTTAGTAGATTTTGAGGCAGTACCTATATGGTTTTTGGAACTTATGCTTATAACCAATTGTAATTGTCTCTTGTTATAAAAAGCTACAGCGTGCGCCATCTCATATGGGTCGATGTAAATTTCGAATAACTTCCACAATTCTCAACCGATTTGGGAAATTCAAAAACTTACAATTTAGACCTTTACAATTTATTTTGATTCATTTTTGAAAATTAAATGACCGCCTTTATTGCCGATGCAAAAATGGGCTCGTTTTCGCGCATTCTCCATGACATTTTCGAGCATTTCGGTCGAAATTTCTGCGATTTCCGCACGAATGTTTCTCTTGAGCTGTTCTTTTGTCTTCGGGCTGTTAGCATACATCTTGCTTTTCAAGTATCCCCAAGGAAAAATGTCTGGAGAAGGCAAATCTGGCGATCTCGGAGGCGAGTCAATTTTGACCCCAATCTTCCAGGGAACTTCTTATGCAAAACGTTCATTATTTTGTCCGCAGTATGACATGTCGCGCCATCTTGTTGAAACCAAAAGTGAAATAAGCCTTTTTTACGCGTTTCTGGGACAACATAATGGGCCAACATTCACCGATATCGATCGTCATCGTATCGCCAACTTTGAAGAAATACGATCCAATGATAATTTTAGCGCATACAACGGCCCAAACAGTAACTTTTTGATCATATAGCGGTTGTTCGTGAATAATGTGAGGATTTTTGGTGCCCCAGAAGCTACAATTTTGCTTATTAATTGAGCCAGAGAGCGTAAAATGTGCCTCATCGGTCATCAAAATTTGCTGCCAGAACTCCGGCTCAGCATTAATCATTGCAACGACATTTTGTGCGTATGCCAAGCGCCGTGGCTCATCTTGTGGCAAAATTCTTTGAGTTATCTGCACTTTGTATGGAAATAAGTGAAGAATCATCCTTTAAAATTCTCCGCAAAGTGGTCCCACTGATGCGAACGGCGACGATATGACAAAGTTGGGTCTTCTTGAACACTGCCCTTCATAGACTGAATAGATGAGTTTGAACGCCGCGGACGTGGCCTAGGTTGCTCATGTGGGCTTGCCACAGTACCAAATTGAGAAAAATTCAAGGCCCAAACCACGAATTGTATCTTTTTTGGGCGCAAAACGATCACGATTATCACGTTGAGTTAGCACAATCGAGCGTTCATTTTTAATGAACATTAAAACTATTTCCGCGTTTTTTTTTGGTATTAAGCGATTCATGATTAAAATTGTACTGAATTTACGTTTCCAAAACGCTATAACATTTGAAAATCGGTTGACAATTGTTGAAGTTATTCGAAGTTTACATTGACCCATATGAGATGGCGCACTCTCTAATATACATCTGAAGCTTTGTCTATTAGTTGGAGTAAGAAGCATACGTTTGAAGTTTCTAGACAAGGCCAAAAGTTCTACCTTGAGGTTGATTGTAAAGATTATCAAGTTTTGGTCCGAAATGGATCGAGTTGGAGACTGATGAGTGCCTTTTAAGCGACATGAAACAAGAGATTCTTGGGAGGAAATAGGAACATGAAATTAGTACCTACTCAGAGAGTTGAGACTAGGACATTCACAATCATTATGAAGCAACATGGATCAAGGCGGCATCAATATTTTGCCCTTCTGTTCCTTCGAACATATTTGCTTACGTTTTACTGAATGCCACATGAACACATTCTTGTATCCCCTGGGGCTGATGGTACATGTCTGCAAATTCGTGTAAACGCTCGTTCGGATTTCCATGTGCTCTTCGCTCCAGGCATGAGTTTACAAATTTGGAAAAACAACTGCCATATTTACCGGACTTCAAAGCTTTTTAAAACTTGCAGTGAAGAATATCTGAGGGAAAAAATGCCAACCATTTCGACTGATAAAATGAAGGACGCAGGTGTCATGACAAGTTTGTTTTCGCTAATTCACTAGCAATAAACTTACATATAAATCGTAAGTATGCTTCTAAGACTGTCAATATCTTAGTATCAACATAGACCATTAACAATATTAAAAGCTATTTGTTGAATCTATTCGCAAATAATCAACCTTTTAGGTACGAGTATTTGCAAATGTCTTGTTGTCATGAAACCCTCATACGATTACATCCTTTATAACGTGGATATGTGAATATCCCGAACTTTTGCTGCATGATACCCTTTCTCATACGAATGGATAATTAGTTCAAGTTGCGACGTAAGATACCTGCCATCGTGGAATTCCATTGTCGCACGAATTACGAAGTGAATTATTCCAAACTCATCTCATTTCCATTCCATTTTAGCGGATATACGTTCAAAGTATATAATAAATCTACACAACACCTACATTCGATTATAAACTGAGCAATTTACTACTTTACGAAAAAAAATCCAAAGTTTCACAAAGTATCTCATGAGATCACTCGCCGCTTTCGTACTCGTGTGGTAGGTAGCGTGACAAATCTAAAAAATGTGAAAGAAACAAAAAAACGTGTCTGAAGAAAAACTTAATGATAGATAATGAGCCTCTGACAGTATTCCTTGTAATGATTCAGATTTTTTGTCAAAATTTTGCAGTAAATTATCCGGCAAGTTGATTGACAGGCAAACATAGCCTGAGAGAGGCAATTTCAACGTGCGTGACAGTTAGCAATGGATTTTCATGACTAATTGCATACAAATTATGAGTCGGAGATATGTACCTATACAGATACTCCCACTCTCGATCTAGAGTAGAACAAAAAAATCAGCAGCATCATCACCGAAATATATTTAACGGACTTACGTAATAGGTCCGGCAAGTTACGAGTTCAAACGAATAAATGAAGTGATCTTGTGGTACTTTCAATGCTTCAAGTGCTTAAGACCGATGACAGTATTGATGAAATAATTTACATTTCGGGGAATTGATTGCTTTGTTTTGTAGGATAAAGGCGGGCCCAAGCCCATTGAATCGAAATTTAGGTTTAATTTAGGTAGAATGTTATGTTTACCTGCTTTTGTGTTCTTTGGATCGCCCAGCCGGCAATAGTCACCCAGGTGACAGTAAAAATTTCGATTCTCATCTGCAGCCGATGCATTTGGTAGAAACATACTTAACACCGCTATATCTTCATTGTTCTCCTTGGCCTTACGGATGCGCTCGGCACCGACTGTTTTTGTTGTCAGACGTAGACGGGAATTCATTTCGCTTGACAGAACGTCAGCTGCCATATCCATGTATGATGTTTAAGGCGAATGTCAATGCACCTTTTGTGCTCACTGATCACTTGATAATCACACAGATTCACCGGCGCGCACTTTGTTTTATTTTATTGTCTACTGGAAATTAAAGATTTCGCGTTATGTCATGTGGTCACGGGCGGTCACAGAAGCTTCTGAGGTTTAAAAATGTTCAAAACTATCGCGACCCTAATCGTTATAATCAGCAAGAAAGGTAGAAAAGATCCTCAGCAAAGTGATAGTAGGAGTCACGAGCTTGCTTTACTTTCAGCTGAGCACGCGATCCAGAAACCTTTTCCTTCGACTCTCCTGCAGCAGATGGCACGACAACTTTGCTCTCGCAGTGCAGATTTCACTTTTTATCCCCCTTGCTTAGAAGTACAAGTAGAATATGATCGTAAATAAATTGGGCAATAAATCCAGTCGAATCAAACGCCACGAGAAAAAGGAAAAGAAGTGAAAAATGATTTCATGAAGCGCACGCTAAAAGTAAGAGCTACGTCACGATTATCCGATTTTTTGCGGGCAAACGAAAGCCAAAAGAGGCCATTAGGCACCAACGCTCCTATTTTCTCTGTGTGTTTCCTTTTCTACAAAACACTTGAAGCAGAAAAGTCAAGACGAAATAAAATGCACAATATTGCTGTTAATATTCCTTATGCATCTCGGCTATTTTGACTGACATTTCATTGAGATTAAAAAGTCGCATCATGTCACTATCATAATGTGACATAGCAATTGGGTTCATATCAATGTCAGGCGTAGTAGAGGACACAGTCATTTGATGACTATTTCAGGTGCCTAAAAAGATTTCAATCGAGCGTGTGTTTATACTAAAGCGACTACCAAGTGGCCATTGAACTGCCACTGCTCCTTCTACTACGCCAACCCATATTTTTACCTCAAATACATCCAAAAGACTCGATCGTACACCTCGTATTCCCACGTGTTTTGTATGATTTGATCGATCGATGGCGTATAGTGATTCGTCCAGGTATCAAAACAACTCTCACGCCTTGTGACACATCGCGCTTTTTATAAAAAACACAACGTGAACTCGTTCAGATCTGGATACAGAATCGAATCGATATTAGATACCCGAGTTAACCTTAATCATATTTATAACCGCAAACGGCAAATCATCATCACGACAATCTCCCGATCACCACTAGTCATCCGTACAATATGTGACAGCAGTTTGATCGGTGAAATTAATTGATAAAAGAAATGACGCGATCTAAAAACCATCACTTTCTGCGGTGTAGGTTTAGATTTTCAATTTTTATTCCGGATTCAAATTGTTCGGATGTGAACTGACGTGATGTCTCCAACTGTCGGGCGGAATTATTTATGCTATCTACGTAGGCATGCCCCTATGTGGGAAGAGAGTGTTCACTTGACATTCGAGAGGAAGTTCGAATGGCATTTGAAAATATGATCTGATTTCATTCCTTGGTTTTATGGTTAAGATAAACATATATGTATCACTGTGGAGTCAATGGCTTTGGAGAGATTTGCCTGAGAGCATTTATTCATTGCGAGCTTAGGCAAATCAATTCGCTCTGAATTGAAAGCATAGCCAAAAGCATGCTTAGCACAACATCGACTATAACACTGAAAGCATGTCTTACTTACTTCTTAGATTTCTTTTATTTTTTTTGTAATAGTTTAATTGTAAATTTTTTTTAAGTCACTTTATAAGGAACTATATCTTGTAACACAAGTCAATCTTCAAACCGAAAATACCTTTAGTGATAATTCCTAAATGGAACAGTAGAAAACTAAGAACTTCTAGGCTACAATCACGTTGTTATGAATAACATCCCATGGCAGCATTTTTCACAAGATCCTAAGAACCTTACGTCTTTTATCAAAGAGTCAGAAAGACTGCTGTTACAGTCATGCTAGATCAAGGCATTGAAGTTATTTGAATTTACTATGAAAATGGTCGAACGCATGGGCGCTTAATTGGTGTGAATAATTTAAAGGGCAGTGCAAAATTAAAGAAAGTGTTTCTGTCGGGGATCTAAGGAAGTCGGTCAGACCTTCAGACGATCTTCTGTAGACGCTCTATCGAAGACATTGCCTATAAATTGGGGTTTTCAAAAGCAATGTCCGAATTTTGACAATTTATTGTTATGACGTTTCCAGGGACAACGCTGTCATTCTTGGGTGATATTCACTACAAGGCGTCGAGGCTGTCAAAGTTTTTATAAAAGTTCGTATTTTGTTCGACAAATTTTTCGTGAGTTATAAAATATTTTCGGCGAAATGATCGTCGAACTGAGCGAGTGATTCAACGAACTATCGCGAAATTCTGAAAGCGGTACAGTTACTGGTCGAACAGTCCCTGTATGACGCCGAATCACGCAATAAAGCGGGAATATTGCTGCTATTGCTGAAGACCGAAACCGCTCGAAATCTGATAGTGCCGAAAGAGCTAGCTTTTCTGAAACCACAACTTGCCGAATTTCAATAAAATCCATATGACATCTAGCTGACATAAGAAATGAAGCCAAGTTCGTCGTACGTTCACTGATTGGGCTCTGAGGCTGTTGGAGACGGATACAAATTTTGGCTGAAACATCATTTTCAGTGCTGCTTTTAGGGCTTCGTGAACAGGTAAAATTATCGCATTTGATGAGAATGTTCAGTCTTGCATTCGGAGAAATTTACTGTTTGGGCAGGCAGTGTCATCGGTCAATAAATTTTTCGAAACGAGAATGTTCAGTCGATGACCTGTTGATTTGATTTTTCGCTTCAATTGGATCATATGGACTTAGACGACATATATTTCCAAGGCGTTCTACCTGGGGCGTTACAATGAAGTTTTTATGAGAAGCGATCAAGAGAAGCGGTCAAACAACGTGTTGTTTCTAGAAGACACGATATAGAATGGCGGACAAGATCATGCAATTCAAGTCTTTAGAACTTTTCTCTGAGATTCAGTCTGACTTATCCTGTATTCAAAGCCGCGGGGTCCTTTTGAATATCACTTTGAAAATGTTATTGATTGCGCCCTAATCTGCAATAAAGGTTTATGCCATATCTCACACCCGACTTCTTTTTATTCAATCTAAATAATAAGACATGTTTAGTGGAAAACCCTTTATATCGAGTCTGGTGATATTGATATGATTGAACGAATACAGTCTTCGTCAATATCGTCAATGAATTCCTTGAGAGCAATGAAGCAGAAACGTCTGAAGTGAATCTGAGGAAAAATGAACTAAATATACCTATGTTCTACGTAATCGAAGAAAGGAGCGCAATACCTATGTCTAAGGCAGAAGGCTCAAGTATAAAGACTCAACGATTTCGTCTACATTGGTTGACCAGCCAGCGACAAGCGGCTCTGAGATCGATCAGACTCAGGGGGACCCTTGTCAAGCGCTGCTTTTTCCGGCCCAAGAAGCAATTGAGAATCTATCTCTTGAAAAACCATTGGAATGTACAATTTTTCAAGCTAAAATAACTTAAAATCTGCATCGGAGCTTTAGAGTCAAGATCACATCCAAACTTTTAGTGAAGGTTGGAGTTCGTATACCGAAATTTCTAGATCTAACTCTACAACTTTGGAAATGCAAGTAAATAAGGACATGAAAGGAGTATTTGTCTCCTGAAGTGTCAGTACCAACACCCTGCGGTCAAAAAGCACATAAGTGCCAGGATTCAATGAGTCTTAGTAGCATATAAGCTGCTGAAAACTTGGCTACAGCATTCTCCTTGAATTGGGTTTGGGACCCTATGTTACGGAAGAGTTGCGATCAATAAACTGAGGGATTATATAACAACAAACCTTCTGAACACGACCTATTTGGGTCTCGGTCAAGAATTTTCAGATTTGATGTTTATCAAAATTGTCAGTTTGTGTTATAGCTGTCATTCAATGACTTTTATTATTAAGTGGCTTTAAGAGGATCTAAGATGATACAAAACAAGGGTAAGGTGAAGACAGTGAACTTAAGAAACCTTTATGAATATTGAGGTTATATGGACTGATATGGCTCTGACCGAAAAGGAGAGCCGCAACCGAGGTTTCGTTTGTCTCATGATACGATTGTGGCATATAGGTTCTGTACCTAGCAAAAGACATAGTCATATGTGGTCCGGGTTAAAGCCCGATCAATGTAATAGTAGACCTGTTTGAAGAAGTGATTCCATTATTCGAGATGAGGTTTTTATTTCCTAAATTAAAGCAAGTTAAAGCTTGCGTGGAACTTGGTCGTAGAGTGAATGCGCATAGCCTAGATAAGGTAAGGACCGATCAAAATCGAATAGAAAGCTGTAATGGTTGCAGACTTCCCCTAATGTGAAAGACTTTCTTGCGCAAAATATTTTAATTTCACCTATAAACCAAACTACCCGTTGGTTTAAGTTAAGAAACAATTGCTCTCAATTCAAAGTCATTCTGCAGCATGTAAAAAAAAGAAGCGTAAAAACACAAGTTCAATTCGAATAACAAACATACTGATGCACAAGTATGACCATTTGTCCCTCGCAAATGTAGGCTGCGTTCGTAAGTGTTTTTGCAATTTAGGTCTGTTGGTGGTCACAGTTTGCTCATCTGTGGGATGCATTCCCCCAGAGCATCAATATTTATTATTATTATTGGCGAAACAAGTTAATACAAATATGGTTTGACGTTGCACGGCGCTGATGACGAATGAAGGAAAAGCAAAAACAAGCATCTAGACGGTCGTTAATTGCAACTAATTGAGTCGTAGTGCATCGACTATATATAGGCCTATCAGAGGTAGGTGTGTATTAAATGCCTTAGATCCGTATATAAGAAAGCGCCAATATAAGCTCGTTTACTTAAGATGTCATTAGATACGACGCAAATGAAACAATAAACACCTTTCGTTCAGGCTAATTTCGAGCTCATTAAACTTGATACATAAACTGCGGCTTCCATCTTCAAAGCCGAACGCGAACCCTCATGGCTATTAGAAGTTTGTAATTTCATGAAGCGATTTAAGGAAATCACCATCACGTGCCGTTAAATACATTCATTGCAGGTATGAAAATGGGAATTTCTAATTTCGATTTATTTTCAAAATTAAATGGGTTTTCCTAAAAGATGTGTTCATTTCGAAGAAAAACAGAAATTCTGAGGAAATGCTAAGTAGCAGGGCTGCTCCAAGAGCTATCTGTGCGCAGTGGGCGATTGATTAATGGCGCTGAATCATAAGCCAAAAATCGACGCCATTCTTTTATTTCTTATTTGTTTGTTGTTGTAGGAATGAAATAGTTATTTTTATAGATAGTTGTTGCGAGTTTATGTCTGTGCCTTAAGTTCCGATCAAGAATCAATTGAGATTCAGAAGATTCTAAAGTACTTGCGCGATTGGGAGCGAGACATTCTTCCTCACATTCTTGATTGTCGGAAAATAATAAATAAATAAATTGGTGCCATGTACTCGCATATCTGTATCTGTAGCTGTTAAGTGAAATTATTTCGAGAGAATACTCGGGTGTGGAAATGTGCAGAGTCGGTGAACTGAATGCGCTTGTTAATGGTAGGCGGTAGGGAAAACTTTCCGGGCGCCTATTACTACCTGACTCGTAGGCTAGGCATAAATGGAGATGACGTCATCTTAGTCTTTGATTTTTGCGTCTCTAGATAGCTTTTGTGCTCATGGTTCGAGTTGAAAAAAAATACCAAAATCGATTATTGTACGATAGGAAATAGCTCTTATTACTCATTAGGCAATTGTACAAGTTTTACGGCTTTGTTGAGCTGGATGTTAATGAGGTGTTTGTATGAAAAACGTTTTTCGTCTAGAATTCTGTGAAGATGGATCAAGCAAACGATGTGATTCAGCGTTAAATGGAATGTATTGGCACAGACTATGTGGCGTTTTGTTTATAGCATCTTGTGTTTTCCAGTTTTCCAAGAAAAACTGAATTTTGGAAAAACTAAAAACAAAAATAAAAGATCACCTTGTAGACGGCTAGTTGTGGGAGGTTTCTAAGACCAGTAAGGGGGAACGAGCACGAGGAAAAGCTCTCATAGTCTAGAGGGAAGAATTTTGATTTTGTTGTTCAATTTTCGAAACATAAAAAATATTTTCTTGAACTCTTAAGTTTCCAGTTGCGCTGTAGGAGGTTCGCAAGTATAGTATCTCAGGGTGAAACTCGAAAAACAAGCAAGATATAGACTGAGTATGTTATAGTTGAAAAGCTAAAAAGATCGTCCTTAATTCAGACGCGGATATCGGGGTTTGGATGTCACTGCCATTGAGTAACTAGGGGTAGAAAAGACTATTCCATACGTTCCATAGTAAAAGGAGGCTTTCATCGCACAAGTTCGACAAGAAAGAGAAAAACAACTGCTGATATCTGAACACGTATGATGCACTAGAGGTTTACTTCCGGTCGATCGGTATATTATTTTAGGAAAAAGTCCAGTATTGAGAGGAAGTCGGATAAGCCTGTCTTGAATACTTAATTCATCTTCATACCCAGTTACCTCTGACACGTAACAGCTTCGTATGTACACCCCTCCTTTAGAATCAAAGAACAAACTAATAGAATGGTATCCGAAGCAAAAGTCTCTAGCGACTACCACTACTGCAAGAGTATTGTTCCGATAAGCAAGATCGCTGTTCTCGCGACTATATCAGGTGCGTGTTGAATCACACCTCGGATTCTACAATATTTTGTTTACTTATTCCGTCCCGTGAATGCAATAATAACACCAATCTAGAATCTATCTTACTACCCTTTTATTACAGACGCAAAAACCTTGATTTGCTTTTAAATTTTCCAACGCATCTGTTAGGTTTTAATTTTTTTAGGTAAAATTGTGCGGTTAAATTAAACAAACAAACAAACTATAAGTATGCAGCACGAAAGAGCTAATGTAGTCATTGTGAGAAGCATTTCAAGTGATAATCGTTTCATCGCCACCATAAAGAACAGTGAAGAACGGAAATTATCACAACCAGCTCGTAACTTATTTGATGTGGTCATTAAACCTGCAATTGAAATACACAAGAGAAGGTCGGAAAACTTCGGTTGTCAACCTTATCTGTTGGCAAAAATCACCATTTGGCTGGTCCTTCAAACCAGCTTAGCCGGACATACGAGTTATTGGAGTATTGAATTTCATGTCTTAGGAAATAGGCCAATTGAGTGTGTTTACATGCGCGGCACATAAAAGGCGGCAACTCTTTTAGGAGAAAATGATGGATATTACGAAAATGACTTCCCAGTATGCCATATGGTTGTTAATGCACTTGTGAGTCCCGGACAATTGGCTGTAAATTACCTAAAAAACTATGAACTAATGTGTGACGACAAGAGATATAAAACGAGCACCGCGAATCGAGCTCATTTCACGGATCAAACGATTTACGACAGATATTTCTACTACTACAAGACTACATCTCAGCTTCGTTTGCGACAGATAGACTGATAAGATAAACAGATAACAAAACAACACTTCAGCTACTCGTATCTACTCATTTGCATATGAACTCGGACTGCCATAAATACTCGCTCTACTATGGTCACTAAGAGTAATGTTATGGTCTTGTAGAAGTAATAAAAGTCGAATAGAAAGTGTCACCACCTCTTTGCCCAAATCTTGCGAATGGGCTCAAGACGTGATGTCAACTCTCGGTAAGCCTTGAGGCCATTCAAAACCCGCCTAACCCACTTGATTACAAATGAAGAAAAAAAGTAAAATAAAAAACCACATTGAATTAGTCCAGTTCGAGGGGTATCCCTATCACTTGTCACTTGTCAGACGACCCGATTGGGGCACGCGACACAATCGAAATTCACGACAGTTTTACTAAACAGCACGTTTTAACGCAAGCCACACTTGCTCGTATCTATGTACTTATATGCTCGTGCACAAACCGTTCGCACCGAATGCCGATTAGATACTGAATTCAAATTCTGTGCTGTTAACTGCTCAAACTTCCATACAACCATCAGATACTCAGATATCGCGATACACCAGCATAATAGTGGGCAGGTATAGCAGCCAGCACCAAACATGTTTCCAATCAAACCAACGACGATGACGGCGGCAACGGATACGGTTCGATTGACTTCCCAGCACCGTGGCTTGAACGTGTTGCTGGATGGGATATTCGTCTCATCGCAAGTGGTAAACAAACCAAATCACCGATACAGTCATTCATTCATCCATTCCTCTGTGGAAAAGAAAATGCAACCTCAGCGATAGGTGATTCTCTTCAGCTAGTCTACACTTCATTTCCCGATACAATATCCCCTACATTTCGGCAGTCGTTAATATGCTTCGACGGCAGCGGACAGGTGGGCGCGTGTAGACGAAGGATAATTTTTCTGAAATTAGCATCAAGGAGCTCTATAAACTGTGTAAACAAAAACCAGTGGAAGGAGCTTGATTAAATCGTTAAATGGAATAGTTGTTTGCCTTTGGAGTGCGTGCTATGAGAAGAGAATGGAATGTTTATATGGGAATGAGCGAATGGATTCTCTGGTTATATTCAGTTCGCAGCTAGTCTGGATGCGAAAATATAATTGGACGCTTTGAAATGTTGCAACTTTGAAGACGCAAGGTGAGTGGCTATTTTTGGATTTGCCTTTGAAATGTTTTTGTGTATTTTGAGTTAAACAATATCAATTTGATGAACAGAAAAATGTATCGTAATATACTAGAGTTTAGGCTTCTGGCGGGGTGGGATGTGGACGTAACATACTACATATTTCTGTCTGAAAACGTCGAAGGGGTTAGGTGTCATTGAGCTCTTTTAAAGAGTAAGGGATTGACGCTGAGGCTTTAAAAAGATTAAATTGCAAATTACACTTTAGTCAACGGAAATAAATTTAGACGAAGAACCCATTTCAGAGTTACAAAAATCCTAAACTCGCAAGCAATAACCTGAGGCACAGATACGCGTAGTAACGTACTAAATAAGCAGCACAAATCCTCATTGCCGAGTCTAAGATAGGGACGAGTGACTAGCCACTATCGAGGAAAATCGACTATTTCTTTCAAAAATACTCTCAATGATGATTGCAATGACTTTCTTAGCGGAAGTTACCTAATGGGTTTCACCTTGGTTAAATACCTTAAAAGTCGGGAAATCAGAGACACTTAACAATGAATCAAGACTGTGGGGAGGCGGGGCAAGAAGAGACTAAATAAGTTTTGTAGAATGTTGGTGAAGAACACCAACTCTCCTAAATGGCTTCCCATCTAATTGCCATTTGAGTAGCATGCATTGGTTATAAGAATGTCATAAAGGAGACTAGCTTTACCTTTACACTTGTGAGGCAACAAACGACCGAAGAGCTAATGAGTCTGCCATGGGTTAGGTGAAAGGAGAAATAATAATGACTCATTAGATTGGGTTGAACCCAGTGAGTTATTTTCTGGGCGAAAAGGTAATGATAAATGACCTCAACATATTGTAGATTTCTCTGTAAGCTTCACGAGATTTTTTTTTTATAGGGTTCGTGCAGGTTCAAGAGTTACTCTCTTATGGTGTTTGTCACACAACCCGGACGGGGTGCAGATGATTTGTTTCGAAGATATTCGTTCACTACTCTCCGGGGTGGTTGTACTAGAATTCGAGAGATTCGACTGAATTTGTCGCGTTGGTTGTAGTTCACAGTTTGGTAACTGGGCCTTGGAACAGCTCCAAATTGATTTGTCGTTTTATAAAAAAAAAATCAGCAACGTGGCTCATTTCTGGCTTAGCAGATAAGTCAAGAAACAAAATTGTAGTGTATGGGCTGATGAGCAGCCAGAAGTGACCCAAGAGCTGCCAGTGCATCTGGAAAGAAAAAAGCACTGTCTGTTGTGGTCTACGGGCGGGCGGTACCATAAGACCATTATTTTTTTAATGCGAAAGGAAGGAATTTATCGGTCAATGGCAAACGCTGCAAAATAATGATTAAGTTCAAGACACAAGTTGATGAATTATGGGTTTCACAGAATGGTAAACGTGCCACATAGTGGCGAAACCACCCAGTAATTGAGAAACACATTTCACGAAAACATCATCTCAGAAAATGGACCAGTGAATAAACCTTCAGGCTCATGGATTTGACGCCGTTAGATATCGATGCCTTGGAAACGAACATACGGACTGAATACGAGCCGATATGCTCCAGAGACGAGAGAGAGCCGTGGCGCAGTGGGTAGTGTGTCGGCCTCTGACGCACGATGAGCGAGTTCGGATCCCGATAATACCAACGCCATCGAATGTTCATTACGTGGCTTCTCTCCTCGGCGGGGAACTGGCAAAACCCCCCGTAGTACACTTGCCTTGAAAAAGCTTCTCGACTCTCGCCGTTCGGAATCGGCATTAAACTGTAGGTCCCGTTCACTTGTGTGAAAAAAACAAGTCGCACACAACATAAGTGAATGAGAGAAGCTAGACTCTGGCTCTTCATGAGCTGTAACGCCATCTAAGAAGAAGATGCTCCAGAGAGTGCTCGAATTGGATTCAGATAATGCATTACCTGAGAGTTGGCCGCGGACAACATTTATAAGAGTCGACAGTCGACAGCCATAGATGGCTATATTCCTCAAGATCGCGGAATACTTGTGACCATAACGGAAAAATTCGTCAGCGATTTTGGCGTAACTTGAATTTCGGTGTACATAGATTTACCGACTGTTCTGCGCCACTCAAACTCTAAGGGGTTGGGCCGCTGGTTTCGAAGAGACATGAACCACGCGTCACAGAAAAGGCGACAGTCATAAACTAGGGCGGCACCCACTTCACTGATACTCGTATCATCTTCAAAGTAATGAAAAAAATAAATCCAGTCTTTTAAGGTGACAGGTTTAGACCCTACTGCCTTGGATCTTGAATACATAAGTATGTACATATGTAATAGGTTCTCTATATATCATACAAGGAAGACTGTGGTCTGAGTGGGTAGTGTGTTGGTTTTCTGATGCTGATGATACGGGTCGCAGCCAACTCGTCAAGTTGCTCGTCCAGTTGATTGAGGCCCCTTTCCACCTGTTTATGTGCCAAGACGAGATGCGTTCGGCCTCTGATATATCACCTAATATGATATCATCAATATTGGAATCGAAGACTGTTCGCCCTGGAGCAGTGGTGTTCATTCCCTCTACATAGTTCAGCCTTCTTAGACGGTAGATACAGAGTGCGCCATCTCATATGGGTCGATGTAAACTTCGAATAACTTCAACAATTGTCAACCGATTTTCATATGTCATAGCATTTTGGAAACGTCAATTCAGTACAATTTTAACCATGAATCGCTTCACACCACAGAACGCGCGGAAATAGTTTCAATGTTCATTAAAAATGAACGCTCGATTGTGCTAACTCAACGTGCGTTCGTGCAAAATATCATGATCGTGTTGCGCCCAAAAAAGATATAATTTGTCGTTGGGCCTCGAATTTTTTAAATTTGGTTCTGTGGTAAGCTCTCATGAGCAACCTAGGCCACGTCCGCGGCGTTCAAACTCATCTATTCAGTCTGTGAAGGCCAGTGTTCAAGAAGACCCAAGTTTGTCATAACGGCGCCGTTCGCAGCAGTTAGGCATCAGTGGGCCACTTTGCGGACAATTTGAAAGGATGATCTTCACTTATTTCCATACAAAGTGCAGATAACTCAAAAAATTTTGCCACAAGATGAGCCACGGCGCATGGCATACGCACAAAATGTCGTTGCAATGATTAAACTGAGCCCGAGTTCTGGCAGCAAATTTTGATGACCGATGGATGAGGCACATTTTACGCTCTCTGGCTCAGTTAATAAACAACATTGTCGCTTCTCTTCTGGGGCACCGAAAATCCTCACATTATTCACGAAGAGCCGCTTTATGATCAAAAAGTTACTGTTTGAGCCGGTGTATGCGCTAAAACCATCATTGGACCGTATTTCTTCAAAGTTGGTGATACAGTGGATGGCGATCGATACCGGTGGATGTTGGCCCATTATGTGGTTACGGGAATGCGTAAAAAAGGCTTATTTCACTTTTGGTTTCAACAAGACGGCGCGACATGCCATACTGCGGACAAAACGATGAACCTTTTGCGTAAGAAGTTCCCTGGAAGATTGCTGTCAAAAAAGGGCGATATTGACTGGCCTCCGAGATCGCCGGATTTGACTCCTCCAGACGTTTTTCTTTGGGATACTTGAAAAGCAAGGTATATGCTAACGGCACGAAGACAATAGAACAGCTCAAAAGAAACATTCGTGTGGAAATCGCAGAAATTTCGACCGAAATACTCGAAAATGTCTTGGAGAATGCGCGTTCGTTTGCATTTTTGCATCGGCAATAAAGGCGGTCATTTAATTGATAACATCAATCAAAATAAATTGTAAAGGTCTGAATTGAATAAAAGTTTTTGAATTTCCAAAATCGGTTGAAAATTGTTGAAGTTATTCGAAGTTTACATCGGCCCATATGAGAAGGCGCATGCTGTATCTACACCTTACCGAGCTGATGTCGCTGTACCACCTGCACAGATCTTGGTTGTATCTTCTCTCCTATTCCCTGTTATTACCAACGGCATCAAACCTTGCATGCATTTTTCGATCGTCCAGATCTTTCGGAGCCTCAAGTTTCTCCGCTCCCTAGAGGAGGACCGGAATAATCAAGATTTACCTCGGTTTTTTCAGAAAGGATTCCACTCCTTAATTGCTTTTTGGGCCAAAAGAAGAAAAGAAGAAGACGAGGGTAATTCTGCGTCTGATCTGAGCGCTGATGTCGTTGCAACTTATCATATCATGGCTAAGACGTCGCTGTCACGGTTTGTGTTTTCGTCTTCATTTACCCACAGACCCACCACCTGCAACCACTTGTGCAGATTTGATAGATAATGTCTTTTGTATTGGCTGGTTGCGCACGATATTTTTAAAGACGATGTAATAGATCAGATGACACTTGGTCGCCCTGCGGCATCTTTTGGGCGATACTTAGGAGACTTATTCCTCTATAATTGGCGAAGTTCATTCAGAGTTGTATAAGATAGAACAGTAGGCCGTCTGTGTAAGCAGCTTTATTAGATGTCAGCTTGAAAAATGCTTTCTTAAATTTGTCTAAGTAGGGTGAGGGAATTTTTTTTCCTGTTTTGTGCAAAGTAAAGCTCACGAGCAACTCTCGTCCGTCAGTGTGTGCATATGTAAAGATGACGCATCCTTAAATATCTATTGTGTTACTCGTATATCTGGTTAAAGCTTCTTGAAATTCGTCATTCAGGGTAGGAAATAACTAACAAGTTCGTCTAACTGGGGAAAAAAATAAATCACGGTTCCAGTCCCCCATGGATTGTAATGCCCGATATAGACATCTTATTCCCAACTCTTGTTACTTATTATATGTAAAAAAAAAAACGTAGACGCGTCCACAAATTAGGCAATGGGCAGTGCTAAGCGGTAATATTTTTCACTTAGATATGGTTAAAGCTGGAGATCAATCATTTGAGCTTCATTTCGCGGAGTGAGATCAGAGCCAAGGTATCCTAACTTAAAATAATCCATCATTATTTGTATATGCTTTAGATGCTTTGTTCCCTCTCATACCCCACTTGAGTGATGTGGAGTGAAGAATGTCATAAACTCCTGTCTTACTATTACCATTATTTCCAAGACCTCATGGCCGGAATATGTCAAATAGTTATGAGCACCTTATTAGTGTTTTCCTCACCATTGTTCCAGTGGCATTTCGGCATGTAAACAAAGATGAAGTGTTTAACATTTTTTACGACCCACAGTAGAGACCAATAAAATCACAAAAGCCATGAATTACAATGATGATGTAAGCTTTGTTAATGGCTCGATTAGTCCCCGAACCGGTTAGGTGCCATCACAAAAAGCTTCAGAATCAGCCGCAAGGTTTTTCACACTTCAATGAACTTTAAACTAACAAGACTTGGCTGACTAATTCATCGAAAAAGCCATGGTCATAGCCATATTCTATATAGTCCCAAAGTAGTATTTCCGTATTTCAAGCACACGGCATATTAGATGCACATTGTCCCCACCCTCTTCCCACTTTTTATTACCCAAAAAACAAAGAAAAACTGACCCAAGATGTCATATGGCCATGTTGTGATTCAGTTTATCAATTATTCTTTTCCTGATTTATGAAATCGCGAAGGTGTAGATAATAGCCGTCAATGAGTAGATGTTTACAAAATATATTCAATAAATTCATATCCGATTTGTATACTAGTAATATACGTATCTGCGTGGATTCGAACATCCGATTAGAAATGATCTCAGATATGTGTTGTAACTGCAGAGATTCCAGTCTCAATAAGCAGCGCGTGGCTTGAGACTCTTCTTGTCGATTCGATAGATTCACGTTGATAGTAATTTATGCATTTAATTATAGATTCCCGAATTCGAGTGGGCCTGCGTCGATCGTTTGGAACGAAAAACACCATTCATATGAGGTGAAGTGAGTTTTATGCATTTGTAACCGAATTCCCAGTAGGTGGATAGCTTAGATTCGATGCCCACATGGTCAATATTTATTAACAGTGGCCGTCAACACAGTAGTACAAGCGAGTGAGTTTGTAGAGCCACAGAATCGGTTGTTTGTCAATAAATATAAGTTGATTTGTATGCCTCTTGCCTAATTTGGATTAAATGCAATTATCTGCAATGAACACATCTCTTACTGATAGTAAATCAATCACGAATATTGATTTAACAAGGGGAGAGAGCGCATTGGGGGTCCCCAGTCGCCACTGTCAACATTGTGGATTCCAGTTGGTGTTGTTTGACATTGACATTGTTTGGATTGCACAATCAATAAGCTTCATTCAGTATCTTATCCGTCTCAATGATTCGTCGAGGTGGAAAGTATTTAGATAGATGGTTGACTGAAAGGTTACGCCCCACATATATCGACGATCTGTGGACAGTTGCCGAGCTAAGGTGTCACACTGAACTATCGAAGGCTTACCAATTAGCATCTTGTTATGAGTTTTGCTTTAAGACCAAGTGTAATTAAAACGATTCATAAAATGAACGAAAGCTTGCCTTTTGTCAATTGAGGCGCGAATAACAACATGTTGTTCGATTTGGGCGTGGGTTTGTAGTGGTGACAAATAAATCAATTGAGTTTGTTTACTGTTTCGAGGAGTACGGAAGGGAATGTCCGAAGTGGTCGCGACTACGAGCTGATCAAGACAGGTAGGTTGAAAAGTCTGATTTGTAATAGCCTTCAGAAAATGGCAGTTAACTTGATATTATAGAAAAGAGAATTAGATTTAGCATAGTATAAGGACGGTGAAGCCTACTGGGTAAAGCGCAAGACTTGGTAGATGTCTCGCTCATAGAATCTTACAAGGCTATCATTGACCTCAATGGGGAAAAAGTAAGTAAGGAGTGGCAATGTGGTCAGGCACACAATTTTTGTCTACGATTTTTTTTAAGGGTACAAGATCTAAAAACCGACAATTCTAATGAATATGTTCGACAGCTTATGTCCTTAGAAATTCTCCAAAAAGATTTTTTAATAAGTTAAATACAGGAACGCGATTGTGCGCTTTCAGATACGGTTTTGAACGCATCAATTTTATCTTGACAGCTAGCTGACATGACAACGCAGCGCTTCCATTGTTTACAAACTGGGATCGCAGACCGGAGTCTACATGGATCATATACAGCCAAGGACCCGTTCACACCGTTTGTGAGAATTCGGTTCTCACATTTCTATCAGGCATGCTAATGGAAATTCACGTGTTTGTTTTTTCGAAACTTGGTCGCTCTTTTTCAGAAAAAAAACTTTGACTTTTGTCCACTTTTCCGGCAACTTACGAATTCCGCGTTGAATAAACTGGCATCTTTTAAAGACATTGTATGAAACGAACCAACTTTTGGCTTCTTCAATAGATCGAAAGTTAGGGTCGAAAGGGTCGATGTCGGAAGAATACGGCGAATGTAGTAGAAGCTCATTTCAGTGTTTCCGGGTCAACATGTGGTCGACCGGTGTCATGTTGCAAAATAACTTTGTCGTGTCGAACTGGTACTGTAGCCCTTTTTCATCAATGCTTGGCTCAAATTTTTACTTGTGCTCGGTAGCAAATTCTAACGATGGTCACTCGTAGCAATAACTCGTACTATACCACGCCGAGCTGGTCACAGCTTGAGCTTCGATCCATAGATGTATCGCTTGGCCGTGGCGTAGCTATGACCTCTTCCATTTTCACTTTGAATTACCGAAATGGATCCACTATTCATCGCCGGTCACAAGTGCCTTCTTGCTGCTGAAGCAGCAGTTGCTCCGTGAAAAAACGCGGTTCGAATCTTTCAACTCTTAATCATACTGCCGATTTCCTTACTTTTGGACCATTCAAAATGCTTTTAAACAATGAGATATTGCTGGTTGAGTTACAGCAAGTGAAACTACAAATTGTGCTTGCGTTAGATGCGGATATTGATCTGGAAAAGCCTCACATTATGCATCGTCAAACTATTCCACCGAACCTGGATGTTTCTTGTTTTCCACGTCGACTAAACGATGACTACTCTTCCAGTCCTGACTATAGTTTTTAAAAAATGCGCCACTCATCTGATCCTATTTCTCACTGCCTTGTTTCAAAGTTCCATTTCGCAGAGACTTTTTCCTCAGCTTTGGAAAAATGTCCAACTATTGCTAAACTTCCTTGAATTTCCAAACTCTTTACAATACAATATTCTTTCACTCGAAGCCCATCTTCTCTCCAAATCAACATGGGTTCTTAAAAGGGCGATCGACAACCACTAACCTAACTGTGTTTGTCTCAAAATTCTTGTGTGCACTTGAGGATCAAATCTTATCTCAAAGACCGTCAGTACAATGATATTTTTAGATCTTTTCTTTCTGATCCAATTAATGCCACCTCCGGTGTATCCCAAGGCAGCCAACTCGGCTACCATCTCATGCTCAATAATCGAAAATGTCAAGCTATCACTTGCTCCCGTAAAGGCATTACTCCATCTCATGGATCCTATCTATCTGCCCTGAAGTTGTTCTCCTTTCAAATTTTTAATTGACTTAGCTTTTATCTATGATCAAGAACTTAACTTTCGTCTTTAAATCGACAACTTCAATAAACGGGCCGATTCCGCCCTCGATTTTTCGAAACGTCGGTTTAAGCAGTTCTCAAATCTTTACGTCTTTAAGTCACGCGGAAAGCAAAAATAACGCTTATTTGACTCGGACATCGACATTTTCACGTTCTAAAAATTGTTAACGCCGATGAAAATTCATAAATGTTATGATGACTTGTTGGCAGCTTTCATGAGAGATTTCTGATCAGCAAGTATTGCTAGCGCCATCTTGCTAGACCTATGCGCAACAGCCTGTGCAAGACATTGGTAAATTCAAGCAAAGCAATACGTAATTCTACATTGAGACTAATACCACTTTAAGAAAACCCTTGCCTTTTTGTATTATACGAGAAGGGGTTTAAAATACCTGTTCAAAAGGTAATGAGAGTTTTGTTATTAAGCTCATGACTTAATGCTTCAACAACGATAAAAAAGTGGTGAAAGACTATTGAAATGCGTTTTGAGACGTAATGAATAATAAGTTTACTGATATGATGTTGAAACGAAGATTGAGTTATTCTAACGAGGGCGTTCTAGATCGTCAAGACAGGAACAAGTTCAGCAAACGCGGCCGAAAGTTCATGGCTTTGCACTACGACAATGCACACTGCCTTGCTTATTGGTCAACGACAGTAACCCTGTCTCCATATTAGCTCAATGGCCAGAAACTGGCTTAAAAAATTATGGCTGAAATAACTTAATCCTGAGATTGGGTGGAGAGTTGACATAAGTCCAGTGTATAATGAAGACTATTTCGGAGGAGATAGCACATGTAGAAAAAGTATCGTTATTTTTTGAACACACCTTGCAAATTTGTAATGGTCTACTGGAGACTGGGGGGCAATTTGAAGAGCCTCAACCAGACGATGTGAAGTAGTAAATAATCGCTCTAATCAGATTCAGTTCCAGGTTGGAGATGGAACGGATGGTGGCGCAGCTGTGAGCTCAGATCTCAAAGGACTACATTACTGGGAATGTACTTGTGTACTGAACAACTTAGGTGGCAATTTTGCGTGCATGTGGGACGTGCCATAACAGACGCGCTGAAAGCAAAGCGGTGGCCCTTATTTTGATGAGTTTTACAGCCAGCCACTGCTGCTTTCTATTCTTACTCACAGTCTTTTTGGCACTATCATGCAGCATTTTTCGAAACCGGAAGTTTTCAGACTTTAATACAAATCGGCCAAGGTAAACTAATTAAAGACCTTGGTGACAAAACAATTCCTCACCAAATACAAGTCTACCATGATATCATGCTCGTACGTTCGATTCGAATCCGTAAACAATCCGAATCTCAAAGCGAAACCGCTGTAAATTCAATGAAGCAACATTAATTAAGTCCTATCACAGGCTGCCCACTTGTCTGGCTCAAGACTAATAAAATATATCAACAGTTGGTCTAACCGTACCGAGACTAAACTCTTATCTCATGCTTTCAAAACCAGTTCGCGTTGATCAATTTGTCTTCATTTTGCTTCCAATGCCAGGTGAAAATCATGTTTCCACAAAATCGAGTCCAAACACTGCTTAGAGGCTTAGCAATTGATAGACGACATTCAACTATCTTTGTACATATGAATATTAATGGCAAGTAGTAATGAACTTGTTTTGTTTTATCGATGCACCTACTCGTGGTCGTATTCGGATACGAACGGCACACGGGCTTTATAGATTTCCTCTCACAGTGAAAGAGTGTCCAGCAGAATTCCCGTTCCCGTACTGGGTTACGAAAGCCAATCCGCTTTACTTGTTGACACACTCATCTGTTGCGAAACAGCAGTTTTGCATCGACGAGAAGTGTAACACTGCCCTCGAGCTTATTGCAATTCGCGTAAACATATGCATGCACTCGTCTTCCTATCGTGCTCCGTGAAAATATATCCCAAGGCGACAATCCGTTGAAGATGCGTCGGTTGCTAATTTATTCCCGCGTCGCATGGTGCTTACATCACACCGGAGCATGGCATCATCCAAACAATGCGGGCGCGCGTCATGAAATATAAAACCCGCCAGATTGTCGGACACGCTATTCCGCGACACGTTTTCGTTCTTCATTTTTTCTTTCTTCAAAGCACAAAAGCAACATTTTTCTGGGAGCAAAACACAACAAAAACGAATATTGTGTTTGTTGTCTGACTTAAGCCAGACATTTTCGCTCTTCCCGAGCGAAACATCGCGACGCCCACACGACCACGGCAGGCAAGTCGAAGGTAAAAGCTGAAAATGTTTTCCTTCGTCATCCTATTTTCTTCACTTTTGTTTACTTTTCTGTTGAATTTTGAGAGAAAAAAAAAGTATGGATTGCCTCGGTACACAGTCGCAATCAATGAGCTAACCTCGTCCTCCTCATCCGCGCTTGATCCCGGCTGAAGTAAGTATGAGTTAATTGCTGGATCGCGTGTGGGTGTCATGTCGTAACCGGGAAACTTGTCCTTTGACCGGCAGATGTCTGTCTGCGGTTGCCGTCGAGGACATCCTCCATAAGTGTGGGCTTTCGGTGAATGGTGCCTCGTTTGGTTCGGTGCTTCATATGGTCGCGCCGAGATTATCTGTCATCTAGACGTGGTCGTTTGACATTTTATGAAAGTGTGGCAGTTAATGAACCTTTCGTCGAAGCTGTAGCGCTCAATGACAAATGCTTCCAATTATTCCCAAAGGGGAAGGAAGAGATGATATTCATCACTGCTTTTGACGCGAGATATTCAATATAAGGATTGGTCATTCGAAATATGAAATTTAAAAAAAAAAAAATCGACCAAGGTGTGCCAAGAATTCTTAAAGATTGTAAATGAGTTCATGTTTTGGCATTTGAAAGCAATGGCGACGTTGATGAACTACTGGCTAAATCGTCTGTGGCAGATGCGACTTGGTACATTTGTAAAGGCATTAGGAGCACGTACGATCATTAATTATAGGACATCCCCTGTCTGAATATGATTTCTCGACGTTAGTTTATGTTATTTCTTTTGAAATTTATTAGTTTTCGAGCTTCGTCTGTGTTATTGTGCAAATCATTTTAATGAGATCTTGGATTTAGAATTTAATAGCTCGGCCCACCAACGAGCTAGTCATTTGATATAATTAAATGAGATTCAAGTGCATTTGGTGGTAGTAGTCTTGCAATGTAACCTTAACGACGGGATGATTCCAAGATTTGAAAAGATTATGTTCAGCCAGTTTCTGCATCCTATGCGTTCTAAATTATCTAATTTAGAATTAGTATAATACATTCCTTCCAAGCTGTAAATGCTTTTGGCGCGTTATCAAACTTGTGTGTTTAATAGTTCAGTTAACGGAAATAAAAAAAGCGATTCGCTTGAAATTCCACCTAATAGACAGCCTCACCTTGCTTTGATGAGTCTCAAAGATCTTTTTTTGATGTTTGAGAGGAAGAAGTCGGCAGGGCGATGAAGCATATGGAGCCCATATGTCGCGTATTGACGTGGTCATGAACGATCGAATTCCATCAATTTATTCTTTCAGAGACCTTGGCGGTTTGATCAATCAATTTGCATCAATCAATGTCTTCTACTGGCCTCCCAGAACTTTAGATATCAGTTTTGGCACTGGTGTTCTGTCAATATTCGTAATACTTGAACAATATTTTTATATAGTAAAAACGTAAAATATATCGGAAAGTTTACTTTCGACAATAATTTATGCGCAGAATCACACAAACCTTTTCAGAAACAAGAGACTCAATTAAGCTCTTTGATAAAAGGTAAATGGAAGCCTGGATGCTGGCGACGAGTCGATAGAGACGATGTTATTATTCTGTAGTGATGTTAAAAAAAAAAAGGGCAGGAAGACAACACACTCATCCAACTAAGACGTATCAATAAGCTTTTAAAGGTGATAGAAAACCGGAGAAAACAACTATTTCTCGATTTGAGGAGAGTTAGCGTACAGCTTCAAAACTTTAAGGTTGGATGTGATCTAAAAAATGGAACCGCAGAGACTACGTTGTCTCGGACAAGTTGTTCACAAGGACGTTTTCAGTAGAAACGTGGGCCTTGTCTACTGAAGACAGATTTGACAAATTGATAAACTGGATGACTTGATTTTAAGTAATTTCTTTAACTTGTATCCCCCTTGTTCTATTTCTCAAAGTTTAGTTCTAAAATGTCTTTCTATGTAAAACTAGTTAAACACATGTCTTTTCCTATGGCCCAACAAGCAACGAGGCCCTGCGCTAGAAGGGCAAAACTACCCTAAGCATCACTTATAAGATCTTCTCTCCCGTGCTGTGTGGACGTCAACAATCTGATAGGTTTTCAGCAGTGTCGTCTTAGGCTAGAAAGCCCACGATATATCAGATATTCACTCCATAACAGACCTTGGAGAAGACTTACGAGTTTCAGGTCGACCACTTTTTTGTCGGCTTTAAAACCGTATACGACACCAAACTGACAAGCCCGCCGTGCTGTGCAAGTGATGTTCGATGTTAAAAAAGGATGCTGGGCGACTCATTGTTATTTGGTTTATTCAACGTCATCCTAGAAAAGATCGCGCGGGTCTCATAGCCTAATATATGAGAAGCGATCTATTTTGCCTGCATACGCAGATGATATTGCATCACTGGACGATCACAGGGGGAACATCAATGAAGCTGAGAATAGAAACGATTAATCTAATCTTAGAGCAAATAAGTATAGAACCATTTCAAATCATGTACGCTGTCGTCACACCCCGATGTCTTAGGAGCCTTAACTTGTAGCTATAACAAAGTAGTCAAGTCTAGTGAATGGCGAACAGCGGCAACGACACCAGCGTTGGGCTCATGCGCAGAAAACTCGGTTGGCAAAGCTGCTTCATTGTGCTCACTAGGCATTTGAGACGTAGAGCTCTTTTTCGAAAAAGCAAGGTAATTCTTTTCAAAAATTTAATTAGCCTTGGGCGATTCGAGAGAGAAAACGCGCGTAGAATCATTGGTCGCGTGTGTAAATAGAAAATGGGGGAGAAAATATTGGGTTGCCCGGAAAGACTGTGCGGGTATTGAAGTAAAACTCAAATGAATGAATAATAATGCTATTGGCACTTTATCGATGCGGAACTTGGTCTCTGACTTAGAAGGCAAATATTGAGAATCTATGGTGGGAAAAAGGACAAAGGAACAAGCAAATGTAAAAAAACTACACAGTCAAGACTCGAGGCACATCATTCGGCCCCAAGCATTGCCTAAATAATTGCGGGACACGTTTGACGAATGGACAGTGGACGGAAGACCGAAGGAAAAAAAAACACCAGAGAAGCCGTGCCATAGATTAGAAGACGACAATACTTCGATAGATTTTGGAGAGTCTTCAAAGCTTGTACGAGCTCTGGCATTATCATGGCGTTGTCAGTTACATAGTGCGCCATCGAAACATAGAGCTCTTTATCATTTGAAGTTTGATTAAGGTTTTACCTAGCTATGACCTCCTGAGCCGTGACTACTTCGAAATGATTGATTGATGATCGATCGACATTCGTAGTAGTCGACCTGAACGAGGAGTATCTTCAAAATTTATTTTTCCTGAACGAAAGTGTGGGTTCGCAATATTCTTAGAGTTTGTGTCACAATCTTGCCTTTAATAAAATAAAATAGCATAATGCTCCGAGAAAATACGTTATTTCCTTCCGCATTCAAACTGTTGTCAAGAAGTCTTAATTTTATTAGGATATCGAATATAACTGTCGCATCACGCATTTGACACATAGTATCGAAATAATCTTCCCAAGTTTTGCCTTCGAATGCCACCTATTGAGAAACGCGTTCGGATTTCCAAATCGGATTTCAATGTAATTAAGAACAAATAGGCCCGACTTGGATTTAGTCAGACGTCTACAGGGCCGTTTAAATATACATATTATTTCCGGCAACTCAATTGATTCAATTTAGAGGGAATATATTTTTCTGTCACTTGTATGGTCCAAATTTTTAACGTTTTTTTTTACATAATTTCAAGAACTTAAGGTCAAAATATCATTGGTTCAAAACTATTTCTTTCTTAAAACTACTTTTTTTCGGCATATATTTTGGTCTTTCTTAATATTTACAATGATTCAGTGCAATTTTTTTCAAATGAGCTTTTCTACAATATTCATAAGTCTAATGACTAATACGACCAGTTTTTAACTCAAACTTGATTTTCTATTGAGTTACAAAAACGATAACTTTCTGTCTGATTAGCAAAGAAATTTAACAGAGAGGTGGATTTAATTATGAATTATTTATAGAAGTTACAAATGTGCCGGAAATATATTTTATAAAACACCACGAAGCATGCTAAAGAATACATTTAGCCTATACAAAAAAAAACTATAAAAAAATCTATCTATACTAAGCACATTTATTGTAATATAACCTGACTAAACCAAAGAGTCTTAGAACCAACATCAAAAACATCATGCCAACAGACAAATATCTACCACCTTACACAACATCTGAGGCACAACAACAAGGACATTAACACTTACCCTCTACAATTAGTTGGCAGTTAGAGATAAAATAAATCAAAGGGTGAAAAAGATACAAAATGAAATCAAAACATTAGGATTACAAATTGGAAAGCAGTGGAAAAAAAAATGAAAATCTATGCACGTGTATATGGTACACCAAAATGGATCTACATTGTATCACTTACCAGCACGGAATACTTCGCCGCAGCCATCGCAGCGCGATGCAAACTGAGCATCGTAGCAGTTTCCGCAATAGATCTTGTCGGCTTTGGCCCCGAACTGTTTATCAACTAATGATATGCGACACTTGTTGCATAAGAAGCATGCTTCATGCCAGTGTTTGTCTTTATAGGAAAGATCCTGGAAGCAACGATAGGAGAACTGCATTAGAGACAGATCTGAAGGAGCTATAGCGGTGGGTCAAACTTACCTTCGAGTCGATTCCAATGATCTTACTGCACTCCTCGCAAGTGTTGGCAAACACATTCTCATAACACTTAATACAGTACGGATGGTCGTCGCGGATTACATACCGCTGTCCGGTAAGGCTCTCATCACATTGCCAGCAACAGAAATGGCCCGAATGCCAGTCCTTGTTCATTGCTTTTGTATATTCTCCGCTGAAAATTAACTGCGAAACGAGGCAAAATAAATTATTTTTATTTAAAACAAATTAAATATTGTGAACGAGGATAAATTGTTTTTTTTCTTTGTTGTGAATTTGGATTGATACGTATTATCTTATAGGTTGATTTGAAGTACCTTGGGTTTAGTTGAGAGGCGTAACGTGTCGTTGATGGATGGAGTATTTTAGTTGTTCTTGTTCTTTTGATTTTATTTGAACTTCAGTATCTGAGCAGCACTGAAATGTTTTATAATTTTTTTGGTTTGTTTTCGTTTTGCTTGTACGTGGATTTGTATGTGTTTTCTTATTCGTGGAAATAGTAGTGTTAAAGGCATTTTCATTAAGAGCAACTGTAAGCACTAAAACGTCTTAAAGTCGCAAGGATTAGAAACTAGTACAGTGGAGTAAGGAAGATATGCAGTTGTACCTCGAGTTTAAACCCGAAATATAAATACTTGTAATCGCCGTTAAGCATTCACCCCAAATACGATCCGAGTTTGGGCATCCCTAACATTATAATCTTCTAACCAGCTTTTCAAAATATAGTCTTGGTAATGAGACTTGGACTCTGAAGGAGATTTGGGGGATGGTTCGTATAAATATAAGGGATTGAATACAGAGTCAGAGCTCGATGATTATGGGACCTAATGTGAACTGGCCACACTGGCCAAATATGTGATTTTTCGCTGTTGGATTTAATTTTTATGAGTTCACGACACAATTCGCAAACTCTTGATGCTTTGTAAGCGAATATTCGTCGAGTTATTTCCCGATATAGTGCTGAAAATTCATCGAAAATTTCGTAGCCAGAATCGAGTGCTGCAAGGCCTCCCGTGGAGGACATTTGAAAGATAATATATTCGATTTATAATGGCAAGACCTAAGCATAATAATTAAATAAAAATTTGATCGAAATCTAATTCGTAATTGTGTTTTATTTAAATTTACTTTCGGAACCATAAATTTGATAACTCTGTATGAATGTGACGGTTTAACAAATTTTTCGCTAAATGGGAGCGAACGTAAAATGAGAGGTAAAAAGGACAATTCAAAAAGAAACATTTTAAAACGACAGTAGTAAAAACGAATTGCGTATATGGCCGAAATTCGACAAACCATGCAGCGCCATATCGTAATTAGTTAATGCTGTCGAATTTGTCGGTTATGGTAACATCGAAGGCTACTAGCTAATTCGCAAATTCAGACAGTGACAGAAAAAGGTTTTCGGTGACAGAAAAGATACGACAATAAGTCTGCAAAAATACGCAAGTAACACTGAACATCATTAAATGCAACAGGCCAGGTGGCACTACAGCGATCGCGAAAATAAGGCGGGAAGGCTATGGAAGAAGGACGCAAATCACCCTTGCCTTGGACAACGTCTGTATTTATAGACCTACGTTTTCAAATTTATGCTTTCGCGGTCAACCAAAAGAGTACCTTTTTTTTAAAACTCATTTCGTTACGGTACCAGCTGACAAAACTTTGACTTAATTCTGGTTCGCATAGTCTCTAAGGGTTGATTTGGGGAAGGGTGAGCAGGATATAACTGCATTGAGAATAGTATTATATTTGCACAAGGAACACGCGAAATAAAAGCAACATGAGTTCATTACATATTATGTAATCAAATTGAAAGGTGACTTAGTTTATACATTTTACATTTTACACAGAGAAAAATATTGGTGCGTGCTGTATAAGTTAGAATTAATGAAGACCGTGGTTTGTCCATTCGCCGGTCATAGCAAGTCACTCGACTACGTGGAAAAATGTATGCAAGCTGAAAAAATATCCGCTTTTTGATCGAAAACTCTTTTCAGCGACGAAGCTCATTTCTAATTGAATGGCTACGTTAATAAACAGAACTTATGTATGTTATTGGTCTGATGTCAAACCGCAAGCAATACAAGAGCTGCGAATACATGCGGAAAAATGTGGTTTATTGTTCCGTATTTTTTCCAAGATGACCATGACGTTGAGAATAATGTTACCGTCAATGACGCCTGCTATCGCTTAATGATTTTGGAATTTTATTTAAAAAAGGTAAATAGCAAGCATTGATTAATTAACTCAAATAAAAATAGGATTCATTTCTGTAATTTTCCTTTAGTTTATATATAAAATCCAACAAGTTACAGAGTGCGCCATCTCATAGGGGTCGATGTAAACTTCAAATAACTTAACAATTATCAACCGATTTTCATACGTCATAGCATTTTGGAAACGTCAATTCAGTATAATTTTAACCATGAATCGCTTCACACCAAAAGTACGCGCGGCAATAGTTTCAATATTCATTAAAAATGAACGCTCGATTGCGTTAATTCAACGTGCGTATCGTGCAAAATATCGTGATCGTGTTGCGCCCAAAAAAGATACAATTCGTCGTTGGGCCTCGAATTTTTTCAATTTGGTTCTGTGGCAAGGCGTCGTGAGCAACCTAGCCCACGTCCGCGGCGTTCAAACTCATCTATTCAGTCTGTGAAGGCCAGTGTTCAAGAAGCCCAAGCTGGTCATATCGGCGCCGTTCGCAGCAGTTAGGCACCAGTGGGACCACTTTGCGGAGAATTTGAAAGGATGATCTTCACTTATTTCCATACAAAGTGCAGATAACTCAAAGAATTTTACCACAAAATGAGCCACGACGCACAAAATATTGTTGCAATGATTAATGCTGAGTCCGAGGTCTGGCAGCAAATTTTGATGACCGATGAGGCTGGGGCACCGAAAATCTTCACAATATTCACGAAGAGCCACTATATGATCAAAAAGTTACTGTTTGGGCCGATGTATGTGTTAAATCCATCATTGGACCGTATTTCGTGAAAGTTGGCGATACAGTGGATGGCCAATTACCCATTATATGGTCCCAAAAATACGTAAAAAGGGCTTATTTCACTCTTGGTTTCAACAAGACGGCGTGACATGTCATACTGCGGACAAAACAATGAACCTTTTCCCTGGAAGATTGGTGTCAAAAAAGGGCGATATTGACTGGCCTCCGAGATCGCCGGATTTGACTCCTCCAGACTTTTTTCTTTGGGGATACTTGAAAAGCAAGGTGTATACTAACGGCCTGAAGATAATAGAACAGCTCAAAAGAAACATTCGTGCGGAAATCGCAGACATTTCGACCGAAATCTCGAAAATGTCATGGAGAATGCGCGAAAACGAGCCCATTTTTACATTAGCAGTAAAGGCGGTCATTTAATTGATATTGTTTTCAAAAATTAATCAAAATAAATTGTAAAGGTCTAAATTAAATACAAGTTTTTGAATTTCCCAAATCGGTTGAGAATTGTTGAAATTATACGAAATTTACATCGACCCATATGATAGCGCACGCTGTAAATGCTGTGATTGTACAAACAACTTATTTTTACCGTCTTAAAAATTTGGCCCAAAATCTTAAAATCATTTGCGGGCAGTTTTATTACATAATTTTTTTGTAAACCTCTGCTGAAAAGGTGAGGTTAAATGCCCACTCAAGAGTGGTGATATTGCCACTACCAATAAAGACTGCAGACGACGTTAGAAAAAACTCGAAGATGAAAAACTGCGAGTCCTATTAGATAAGGACTCAAATCCTCACAGCTAGAACAGCTCCGTTTTCAACCAAAAAAATTATAAAAGACATAAAATAGGTTCTATATAAATTGAAAGAAAGAGACGACAGCAAAAACTCATTTCAGAAATTTTGCTCGATCGGCATAAAAAGAAAGTTTTATTGCCTCGTATTTTTACTGCGATGAAAAGTGGATCTATTTTGGTAATCCCAAGTGCAAAAAACCACGGATAGACTCAGGCTAAGCATCAATCTCCCAACCATTATGCAATATCAATGGAGGGATTTGTTGAAATCAGAAGAGAATAGTTTATTATGAGCTGCTTAAACCTGGTTTACTGGGGATGGCTTCCGACAAAAACTGATAAAATTGAGTCGGGCATTGAAGTAAAATTCCCACGACATCATCACAGTGCTCGTCTACATGTTGCAAGCCAATTAAAAAACAATTTGGCAATAATTAACTGGAAAGTGCTGCCCACGCACCGTATTCACCAGACTTGGCTCCTTGTGGAAAACACTTTTATTCCTACGAAGAATAGTTGGACTCAAACAACAAACATTGGAATTGACGCGGAATCGATCAATGGCAAGAGAGATGAGAAAAAGTCGTAGGTATCTATGCTCAATGCTATAAAGTCGATATTTCATATTCACACAATTCTTATATTTTCAAAAACACCACAATGTACAATAGAAGGAAATTAATTTTGGCATTTTTATTCATACCTTAAATTCAAAGCAACATTTCTACATTATCGCTCATTATTGTCCTAAAATTTAAGGATTGATCGCTGGACTTTAGATAATGACTTCGTAATTCTACCGACGAAAACCAAAAAATAAGTGTTCACAAAGTACAATACGTCCTTAAAAGTTCAAAGCTTTTCTATAAAGCTTTTGTTAAACGAAGAAAAGTAGTGGAACTATTTGGTTCCCCTGAGGAATGCCCGAATTTTCGCGGACACAATTATAAAATAACTTAGGAAATAATAATGATGAATTTCAAAATTTTAATTTTTAAAATACCTCAAAATATTATACATTTTGAAAAATCTTTCCACTAAAAATAGGGAACTACATTTAGCGGTATTAAAATTCCACGACTTCACCAAGTTTGGAATGAAATTCACCTAGTTCGGATAAATCTTATAAATACACTGCCTATTTCCAACATTCGGTTGCGTAAGAACTTCAATGCGTCCCATTCTCGGGTTCCCACAAAAGGAAGAAACAAAAAACAAAAAAAAAAAAACTCCTCAGGACTCTAAAAATACATTTTGAAAATAATTCGCATTTAGGACTGGTGCATTCAAGAATCAAATAAAACAGAAAAAAACCAAGAACAACTTCAATTCCCCGCAGTCCATTTACAAACGACACGTACCCCCTCTCCTCGGTGTTCTGATCGACTTCAGTGATTTGAAGTTCTGAAGTCTGATCGTTCGACTCTCGGCGTTTCGTTGTTTTTTTCACTTTACGCGTTTTCTTCATTTCCGAAACTGTGTGTAATACTTCCACATCAGCCATTTTGTTTTTCTTATAGTTTTCTTTTACAACTCAACACGGAAATTTATTCGAAAAATAAAAGTATCTATCAATAAAGACCCTAATCGAGTTCTAGATATGGTTAAAAAACACACACGAAACAAAAAAAACAATTGTAAACGAGGCGAGTATCCGCGGAACGAAAGGAATTCGCGAACGATTTAAACTTCCCCGAGTCAAAATATGAACTGTGGAAAACTATCTGAGACTTTTTCCGAATGCATTTGAATTCTAGCCGTGCTAGTGCCCGCGCGGCAGAGGGATGCTCATTCTTTTTGTATTTTCAATTTTGCTTTTCAAAATTTTACTTTCAAAAAGGTGATTTTTTTTACTTTTCCTTTTAAATTAGGAACTCACATAGAAAGAAATACAAAATATAAAAATATCTCAATTGAAGAGAGTTTGTAGGAATCCGAAGAGATCGAGCGAGAGCGAGAGAGACTTGCTGATCAAAGAACTGCGGCGTGCGTTGCGTATGATGTTTCAGTTTCGAGATTTATTTTAGATTGAGTTCTCCTTCTTGCCGCGAGTCACACTACTCACATCGCACTTGAGAACGTTCTCTGTGCAACGTATTCATAGATCCGCGTCACGAGTGTGTAGAGCTCGGCCTCCGCGGATTGTTACAAAAGCTGACATTCTGTATGAAAGTCGATGCCGGAACAAGTCGGAAAAGGTGTCTGTCGTCATGAATCAATCGGAGAAGGAGTCGACAAATGTGTGGGAAGGTTAGATCTGAAAGCTAAAACACACCTGTCTTCGGCGGCTGGAAAATTGCATTTTCCATTGTACATTCAAGGCGCTTGAGAGCTTCATATGATTGCTCGAAACGTGCTCATTCATGGATACATACTGATCTGATTGAAAGCCGCATACTTGTACTCGTATGTATCTCTGTTATACAAATACATTCTTTACTTTTCTCTTTTTTTTCAAATCTTGTGCACACGACCCGCCAATTGGGGGGGAAATACTGACGAAACCAAAAGTGAGGAAAATCAGCGCGGCACGCATTTTTTTTCGGAAAACGTGTAGATTGTTCCTGGCCAGGACGGGGGTTCGGCGGTTTGAGGGAAAATAAGAGCCACGTATTGGCAATTAAATGAAAAATATTGGATTTAGGTGGAACAAGTTGCTGCCAAGAAACGATCACAAGCGGAATCTTTTGTGTTTGGTATGGGCGCTACCGCTGATCGGCTCGATGATTGCTTTTATGGAAAAATAAATATTTCTCTCGGCAAGAAATACATTAAACATTTTTGCAGATAGCATTGGGGGAATACTAACATAAACACTAGGCAGATAAATTGTATTTGCATGTAGTTTGGCAGGATTGGCAGCTTCGCATATACTATTTTTTCCTCAAGGATATGGAGAAAAATCTATGATTTTAAACAGTAGAGTTGTAGAGGAAAGACGAATATGAATGTCTGTAAGAGAGAAAGGTGAAGATAAAAAGTTCTGGTAGTGTGACTGAAAAGAGCTTCAGCTTTCCAGCTATTCTGCCTAGATAACTGTGGGAATCCACTTAGTGAATTTCACTACCAGTTGATAGGATTACGTCTTCCGATGAAATTTCAAAATGGGATAGGAAATTATAAGTGTTTCTTTTGCATAATATTTAGGTAATGTCCCTTATTAATCGCACGACAACAACAACTCATAACGAACCATGTCATTGTAAATGAAGAAAATAGTAAACAAAACTTCCACATTTGACCGAACTTGGCACGCTCTTTTCGGTCTCGGCTGTTTTGGTTTGCCTTTGATTTCGGCATCATAACTCATGGTTCGTCAACAGTGATGAACCTTTTTAGCAAACCTGGGTCGTCATTCACAACATTCAACAGCTCCCAAGCGTTGATCATACGGCAGTTCTTTTGGTTAAAATTCACCAATTTGGGAACACCCTTCGCTAACACACGTTTCATGTTCAAAAAGAATCTGAAAAAAATTGCACAGTACAAGCCAACCAAGCCTCTTCTTTCTAGAGGAGGACCAGGGTATGATCAAGGTTTTGTTAAGAGTTACCTTAACTTACCGCGAGAGGGCTTCGTCTCTCAATTGACTCTAGAGCCCAAAGAATCAGCGATTGGCAAGAACTGTTTTGTGTCTGATTTCAGCATCGGTGTTGATGACGCTTGCCACTAGTGTGCCCAGGAAGTCGAAAATATTGACCACTGTTAAAGCTTGTCAGTATATGTATCAGTTTCAATGCGCAGACGTGGAATAAATCATGCCTTTTGCATTGGCCAGGAATTCCTTGCCTGTTTTAATATCGAAGGTAGGTTAGTTCACTATCGGCCGTAATGGAGGAACAAGAATTATCCATTATAATCCCGGCTAGCTTGTCGAGTTTAACAGGGACTTTAAAACCTGATATGTCCTGATTGTCTCTATAGACACTGTCATATACAGGTTTAAGGTCCAGGAAAGGTGATGTATGTGGGCCTGAAATTGGAGAGTCTTCTACAAGATCTGGTGAAGTTTAAATTTTTGGTCTACTTTCCTGGCTTGAAATCATACTTATAGGGACCCATTAGATTGTTCACGAATGGTTTCAGAAACTTATACAGCATGCCAGAGAAGCTCTTACTTTCTATCAGGTTAACAAATTCGCCGTTTTCTAATAGATGGCGCTAGCAGAACATAGTGGCTAGAAATGTTGGATCAGATTATAGAAATGTACGGTGAGGCTTCTGATACATTACTCGACAAGTTCGTAAAATGATGTGAGATTAAAAAATCGATTTCATTCATCAATGTAGTATCATCCAACAGTGATGCATTCATTCCAATGCCTTTCATTTAGTGTATCTATGCTCTGTTTGTAAAGTGGCTCATCTTTGGCCTCAAAATACACTTCAGTCTGGCTAACTGGAGCGTTCTTTTAAGGTCTGCAAATAGCTAAAATCACTGGGAGGCTTATCGCCGATGCATTGATGTTTTTAACCGACTATGAGGAAATGCGGTGCCCATTGCAAAGAGAGCGTTTCTTATGCTCAAATGTTCATGTGAAATTTAAATACATTGCGCTCTGATATTTTTCTAAGGTATCTGATACCAACCTCAATTTACGATTGGTCAAAATCATTTTGAGGTAGTTTTTTTATAACTGCCGGTTTCGGGCGATCAAAGCATAAAGTATGATCAGTTTAGCATAATCGCTTCTCTATCATTTGTCTCGGTGCATTAGAGTCCGAATAGCACTTGTCGTGCCATTGCTTTTTCTATTAAAAAGTAATGCTTACAAAAGTAGCAGCAGCTAAGCCACTGCAACCTGTGAACTTATGTCATATAATTTTTGCAGGTATTGTCTGAAGGTTGGTACCTAATAAAAAACAGCCTAATTTCTTAATATGCGGTGGCGCCATCTTTTCGTCACTCTATGAACTTATTGAGTGATATGATGTTACTGAAAAAAAATGTCAACGTTACAGAAGTGGAGATTGTGACGAGCAAGATAAGCAGCGTTGAGAAAGTTTGTAGGCGCAGACTTGAAGCATTCCTGGATCAAACGCAACAAGAATTTATTGGCTTTAACTCCGCAAGCAATTTCTCATCGTTTGAAACCTTGCGAATATCTCAAAAAGCATCATGGATCGAAACTCATGTTGTTTGTTTGTGTTGTCCGGACACAGCTAATGCGTTTGAACCAAATATTAAAAACGAAGCGTCCAACAATATGAACAAAGACATGACAAAGAGATTTTGCAGCACGATAACGTTGGCCGCATGTTGATCAGCTCTTTGAAACTTGATTGAATGAACACTCTAATGAGACGCCTTATTCCATCCGCCGTATTTTCAAAAATCACCGCTTCCGACTGCGAACTGTTCCGACCATGGTGTCGGACCGACCACCGGTCGTGGTGTAATGGTAATCATCACCGACTATTGAGCAAAAGGTTTGTAGTTCTGTATTGACAGACATAGCCAAGAGCAATTACTATGCGGAAAAACTGCACAATAACATCAGTTGTGAATGAGAGATGATCAAAAAAAAAAAATGCTGACGTAGGCATAACACTCGCAGTATAAGATCAATTCAAAATTCATACTCTGTGTGTGCATTTTGAATATATCACCTTAATGGTATGGAAAGTTACTGTGAACTACAAACAACGCGACAAATTCAGTCGAATCTCTCGAATGTTATCTAGGACAACCACCCCGGAGAGTAGTATAAGAACATCTTCGACAGATTGTGTGACAAACACCATAATAGCGTAATTTTTGAACCTGCGCGAACCCTATAAAAAAAAAAGAAAGAAAGAATTCGAATTGTTTCGGAAAAGTGGGTAAAATTTGACTATTTTTTCCGAGATAAGACCCCAAATTCCGAACAAAGAAAAATTGTTGATTCCGATGTATTACTATGTTCGATAATTTCGTCAGCAAATACTAGGAAGGCAGGCCATCTGTAAGGCCGCATATTGTATGCAGCACGGACTTTTAATTTAGGTCAAAAAAGAAGAAAAAACTGCACCCAACGCCGCTAATTGATAGCAGATGATGCAGCCGCGTCGTCTAAATTAAGAACTCGACTGACACATAGATCTTAAATGTATTTTCTTTGGATACGTTTCGATTGAAGGGAAGGCGTTTTTTTGAAAAAAAATCGCAAGTATTTCGTATTTTTATCGTTGACATGCAGTTCTATGCAGGCTGTTGTAAGCCATTACACATTGTCATGCTTACAGCAGGTTTTATGAAAATTCGCTTTGCCAAAAATGATGAAAATATTCCTGGGTCATGCTTGGTATACTGTCCGTTGAAAATTAATGATCTTGAGCTGTCGGATTGAATGATGTACGAAGGTTGTAGGCATTTTGAAAATAATGCATGCAATTTATTTAAAGAGGTGAGTTTCGACGTGGAAACGATTTAAGGGACTTTGCCACACATTCATGGTCGGTTTATTAATTTTTCTCTATTTAATTGGTTGGCTTTTGAAAATAAGCCAAATTTAATTGATCGAGCGGAGCGTAGCGGAGCGAGAGCAATCACCCACTTTTTGGCCTAGCGCGTGCATGTACGGGGAATATAGTGGTCCGAAAACGATTTCGGACTAATCTTGTACGCACTAAATGTAGATATCGGCTATAACCACACATGTGTGCAGCATGTCATTCGATAGATCTAGGTCTGTAGATGAGCCATAAATTATCAAATGAAATTGTTTGATTGAAAAATAGTGAGAAATAACGAAGTAAAGTTTAGAAAAGTGCCATGCGGAGCGAGAGCAAGGTTGATAAAACAACAAATTTGCTCGCTCGATCAAAAATTTTCAGTAGCGGAGTTAAGCCCGCGCATACTGATCTGCCTAGTAGTTTTTAATCGGACTGCATGGTAAATTACCGAACTTTCAATTTTATATTATGCTCAGCCTAAGGTATAACCTAAAATCTAGCTTCCAGCATAACAAGAGAAGAGACCTAGCCTGGAGCCATGAAATCGCCAAAGTAGGCCAGCAATTAAATGCTCATCTTTCCTTTCAATATTTTCCAATTTCAATTATAATTGAATGAGAAACCAATTAAAACTAAATAAGATAAAATGCGAAACGAAGATACGTTAATTCAAAGACCTGCCCGATGTATCTTCTGGCGCAGACGTATCTGAAAGATTTATTTTTCCTTTCACTATTTATAAATCGATAATGTGTACTTACAGGCGGCAGTTCAAATTCAATTTAAACTGTTTCTGAAATATTTTAAATACGTTCTCTTCGCGTTTTTGATTTTTCGCAAATATGCCTATGTCGCCCGATCGAGACGATGATGATGATAAATGCTTTCCATCTTTGAGGGTATCTTCAATGTTTCTATCATCTCCATGTCTTCAGAGAGATTTAAATTAATAGTCTTTCTTCCTTGCGGTGTGAACAAATTCAAAATATATAAATAAGCAAGTCCCTACCTGGCTAGGTGGACTTAAATATACATTTTTATTTTATTTTAAGAATAAAATTAATAAATAGGCATTTGTATGCGGGTGGGATTTCCGCAATTTCACGCCCACAGTTTTAATTTTAAACTTGAACTTAGAGGAGCAACAGATGAATGTGATTTTTTAAAATATCTAGTTTTGATTGATTGGATTGGGGTGGGTGAGTTTTTCTTTTCATATCGGGACACAATTGCCGCTTCACGAATTTATAATGACAGGGAGGACGAGAAAAATGGGGTGTCTGTTGTGTCACAGAGTGCCTTGTACTTAATTTGTTAGTTGATTTCTGGGTCACGTCGTTTATAGACGTCTGGTTCTAATTTGGTTTCTATTTTAATGATCTCTAGCCTAATAATTCATAGTGTAGCATGGTGCTGAGCAAAACGCATAAATAGAACATTTCGCCGGCACACTTATGTCGGTAAGGTTTAACTTTGAAAAATTGGTATGGGCGGTTGGCCTTAATTTGGACGGGCATAACGAACCTTCTCGTAGTGAATACTGGTAGAAATGTTCTTTTGACCTTTTAACTCTCGATTGGGAATCGTTGTATACGAAAAGTGTTTGGTAAATGTTAATTTTTTATAACGTGGTTTAGGTCATTTGAGTTTTAGAAGAAGTATGTGCTCATAGGATTTCTGTATCATCCATCTTATCTGTCTACGTGTTTGCGGTCGAGATTTCATTATGTGTGTATGAAGTATCATGTTTAGAATGGTTCGCACGTCTTCGTTTCTCATTATGATATGGCAAAGGGACCTCACGTCAGAAATCCACTTTCATCGGTTTTATTTGAGATCTTATTGATTCGGTTTTTACCTAAAGAAAACCAAATATATGGTAACTAATTGGCTTAAATCAAACCCAACCTCGCGTCTGACTGTAAGTGATAAATTCTTTCAGAAAGTGGATTAATTCAATTATCTGGGTACCGTGTTTACTGCCACAATCCCAAGTACGGTCCGAGTAATCGCGAAGACTAAGAATTAAGATGTCCGGGACACGTAGAACGAATGGACAGTGTATGAGTAGTCAAAAGAATAATAAGTGCAAAATTAGAAGAGAGGAAACAGAATAGCAAGGCATGAAAGGAATACACTTATGATAGGGAGGTTTGGCGAAAATCTTTTTAAATCGTGGTACTGTCATCAGAGAGGTGGATCAGAATAAGAAATGTTCTCCAATGCAGTGAGTGAATTGGGGTGATTTTAATGCACTAGCTGAATATGCAAATGTTAGCATGTCATGTAAATAATCAGGGCACATATGATTTTACGAGTACATATGTAAAGGGTTTTCCAAAAAGGACTTGACAACTTTTTTTTTAAATAAAACGCAAACCATTTGAGATATTTCAAAAACTTTATTATCGACTTGAAGTACAATCAAAACATTTATGAATGGAACCCGACTTCGTTCATATGGCCACCGCGAGCACGTTTGCAGTGGTCGATTCGTTGGACCCAATCCTGTGGCACCATCCTGTTGAAACCACATGTCGTCCAAGTCCATATTTTCCAATTCGGGCCAAAAATAATCGGTAATCATGGCGCGATAATGCTGGCCATTCACAGTAACGTGACGATCGTTATCGTCGACCAAAAAATATGGCCCAATAACGCCGCCGGCATGCAAACCGCACCAAACAGTTATTTTTTGTGGATGAAGTGGTGATTCATGAAGCACATGTGGATTTTCACCCCACCAATAACGCACATTTTGCTTATTGACGAACCCATCGAGCCAAAAATGAGCTACGTCACTGAAGATGATTTTGCGATGAAATTCATCATCTTGGCGCATCTTCTCCAGAGCCCAATCGGAGAACGTAAGTCGCTTCAAATGGTCCATCGGCTTCAATTCTTGAGTCAGCTTGATCTTGTATGGGTGTAAACCAAGATCCTTACGCAAAATACGCCATAATGTGGTCTGAGCGATGCCCAATTCTTGAGAACGCCGTGGAATTGACTGATTTGTATCGTTTGCTACGGACGCCTGAACGGCTGCGATATTTTCGACACTTCGACCAACCCGTTGTCTCACTGACACGGCAACATCACACAACGAATATGTAAACTCAAATTTTTGCACTAAGCTTGTTATTGCCTGTCTACTAGGGAGAGAATTACGACGAAAATTGGAGTTAACTCTTAAAGTTGCGGTCACCGACTCCGAATTTCGGTAGAAAATTTTTATAATAAATAAAGACGTTGCTCGTTCGTGTGCTTTACCATGATGAAAATGTTGAGTTTACTGAATAAATTGACAATGACAGTTCGATGATAGGTGAAAGGGTGCGTTCACAAATTAAATTCAAAGCTGTCAAGTCCCCATTGGAAAACCCTATATATACAATTTCATAAATTATTTTATTTTTTTTCCAAACTCAAATCCAAAACACTAGTTGTTAAATGAGACACCCTACAATGTCTGGCGACATTATTCATAAAACCAATACAATCATTAAAACAACATTTAGTCTTCTTTTGCATTTATAGAAATAAGGATACATAGAGCAGTTAAAAATAAAAGATGGCATTAATAAACTCTTAGATAGGTGCTTTTCCATGATGCAGCAACGCAGACCATAATATTTTTTTAGATTACATAGCAACTTAAAGAACAATTAGTATTTCACGCTCTTTTCAATGGGAATAACTTTGCTTTTCAGGACTGTCAGGATTAAGTTTACATTTATTAGATATTGACTACTTTGCAATGATCCTCATTAATTCTTGCTATACAGTCTTCACCTAATCCGATGAGGAGGGCGATGTAAAAAAAGGACATAACCTGCCTGAAAATAATGAAAATAAAAGAGGTCCCAGTAGAGATCCCTGCGGAACACCTATATTGCCTTTATGTGGATCTGATATCCCGACTTCAGTAATTATCGTTTGACTATGATTACATAGAATTTGAATTTCTGTTATTATTTCGAGAGCAGCAAGGAATAACACCCCTATATCCCGGAACCAAGAGAGGATTTAAAGCTGTATTTTGCCCGAAAACTAGACTGCCAGCGCGACGGTAAATTATTTGCATTAAGATATTGCTGAAACTGATTGGCAAGTAGTACTTCAAGGGCTTTAGCTAAAAAAAACAGACGCATATGAGGGAGAACTAGCTTCGGAATATTAGAATAATGCCATCTGAATCTGTAATGTTCGATTTAATAGACATGATTGCTTTATTAACATCATATTCGTTAACACACTCACGGTCTCAATCAGGCTTAAAAAATATGTCTACTGCATTTGGATGCAAAGGACATTTTCGGGGTTTATTCTCTGTTACACCCAGATTTGTCAATTTGTTCCATAATCCCTTCCAGTTCCGAATGATCGATAATATTAACATTTCTAGAAAATAAGGTGTTTGCTCGATTATATTGGTAGCAGTTTTGATCTAAAGGGGGCTCATAAGGATGGATTGCAATATTTTACATTATCGTGGTGTAAATACAAGCATTGTTCTGCCACAATTCTAATCTTTTTCGGCGGATACACTCCTTCAAACGTAAGAAATTTCGAGTGAAAAACACCCCGAAAGTCCAAAAAAAAAAAAAAAAACAGTCAAAAAATCTTTTCTTTTGAGCCGTGCTACGGCGGTTTTCATGCACAAAACATCAACTGAAATTTGGGTAAGCTGATCGGTGAGAGGAAGTAGTTCTTGAGATAGCTTTATTTAACTATAGTGACGACTTTTGAGCTCCATTTTTCTCACTAGGACGATGTTTTACTCAGTAACTGCCACAGCAGGACGTCTCGAATGATGTAAGTTTTATGCACTTATTCTTTATAGCGCTCTCCTTAGCGAGTACGAGGACTACAGAATCCTCGTAGATTTTCTTCAAAATATTTAAAGCCTCCGAACAAAAAAATACGATCGAAACCGATAGCACTTAAGGTTAGCTGTTGACAACAAATTTGTTGACAGAAAAAAGGTAAGAAGCCATTTACGCGGGTGATTTGAATTCTCGGGTGTATCTTGGCAGTATGTACGCATATTATGTGTTCAAAAAGTATTGGGATTTGTATAATTTCGCGTCACTTTTATCGAATGTACGTGATTTTTCCTGATTATTGTCGCCATCATGTCTGAAATATACAGGTTAAAAATTCTGAAAAGTGTTGGTAAACAAAAAAAAGAGCTTACTGAGTTGATAAACTTTTCGTTAACTTTATGATGAAAAACTTGTGTCGTCTTAATTAAACTGGCCTCTGATCTCTATGGGTGCCACATGGTAACGTTTCAGTTTGGGTAGATATGTCGCACTTAAAAACTTTTTCTTTCTACCTGAAACGGTTTTCTGGACAGGCACATATTGTTCAACTAGTGACACAATTGCGAGACAATTTTTTTTTGCGAAATGCAATGTGATGAAAAAATTCATCAACAGAATAACTACTCGTATTTATACGCAGTGGCGAGGCGGATATTTAGCCTTAATAACGTTAGGGTCTGAACTTTAGATTAATATAAAAATATTAGAAGTTTTGATAAGATTATTCCATTGATTTAAGTAACACCTCTTGTTGAATGACCTTATATATGTATACTTTGAAGAAGGCACAGTGTATTGGCATCCGTCTCATGCAGAGAAAATAACTACAAGGTGGGGCAAATTTAATCACCCTATAGAAAGATGTTACAATTTTTGCAAACGGCGTCGTACGTTAATCATATTTGACATTTCTGAACTAGACAGCTATAAACGGATAAGCAATGGAGCGCTATACTCTGCAAGAGCGTGGAATAATTGTGTCGATTTTTTTATCAATAGTCTGCTGGTATTAACACAGCGTAAATCTTTAAGTCGATTTCTTAATCGTGTCATGCCAACTGGGCAAACATTTCGGTGCTTAGCTACTCGACTCGAACAGACTGGAACCACATGAGACTAAGCAGGGCGTGGTCGCCACCGGACTGCCGATGTCGCTGATAACAAAGAAACATCAACCAGCCGACAGACCATGCAATTGGGCATCACCAGACGGACCCCACAACGAATTTTAGTGGAAGACTTACGTACAAAGTGCAAACAGTGCATCAGTGACCATCTGCTGACCATCAGTCGCGTGTGAATTACTGTTAAGCCATCCTTAATCTCAACATCTCAACAGCGAAGATGACGGTTTGGTGTCGAAAATCGTCATGAGCGACGAGGGGCATTTCCACTTATGTAAGTGGATACGCCAATAAGCAAAATCTTCGTTTTTGGAGCACTGAAAATCTGCGTGCTATGCACGAAGGACCATTACATACACTCAAAGCCACTGTGTGGTGCGTCGTTCAAGCGGGAGGAAGGATTGGGCTGTATTTTTTTCAGGACGCCATCGGCAAAACGGTCACTGGTGCTGGTCAACGCTACAGGGCCATAAAAAACTACTTCTTACTGCCGGAATCGGTTGAGCGGGGCTTGGTTAACATGTGGTTTCAACAAGACAGTGCAACCCCGCACCCAGCCAGAGCCACAGTTGATATTGTGAAGGCAGCGTTTTCTAGTCGCGTAATCTTCAGTTTTGGCGATTTGGCATGGTCAGCAAGATCGCCCGATTTAACTATCCCAGACTTCTTTCTTTGGGGCTACTTGAAGTCACGGGCTTATGCCAATAAGCCTCAGACAATCGAAGCCCTTAAGGAGAGAATTATTGGACAGGAATGCGAACAGTTATCACCGGAAATCTTGCGGAAGGTCATGGAAAATGCGATAAAACGGGTACAAATGTGTATCAACACTGGCAGCAGCCACTCAACAAAAAAAATTATAAGGGTCCAAATAAAGATTTCCATTACTTAAAATATTTTTTTTTTATTTAGTAAAAAAATAATTCAAAAACAAAATTGAATGATTAATTTTGCGCCACCGTGTGGGATTCGACCCCTGTTTTAATGGTGCTGGAAGATCAACGCGCCAACATCTGAGCCCCGCTGGCCACTACATTTGTAATTTGAAAAATGTATTAGCCAAGTTGTCGGCTGATAGACACACTTTTACCATCACCTGTAGAGTAAATAAATGGATCACAATTCGTTAAATGATCCATTTAGCATATAGGCCACGAGTAGTTAGGAAATTCGCCTAAGGAACGAACGCTATGCCACGATTTTCTATTGTCATTTTTGACAAGCTTCAACAAAACTCAAAACTATTAATTAGTTCATAGATACCCCACACATCAACGGGCATATCAGGCCCATTTAATCCGAAATCCCCAATCGTAGCCTGCCAACAAGAGATCACTCACCATCATCAATTAGTCGGATGCCCCCTATGAATTGTTCTACATGATCGAACGCATGCAACCGTCTCATCCACAGCCCGTTTTTTCTACACGGCATATACATTCGAATGTATCTATCACTCTACCGGGCAGTTTTAATGTTCCTCAAAATAGAATAAATTTGTTTTCGCCTAGGTGAACTAGCTTCGTTGTGCCGAGCGCAATTTTTAAATATGAACCATTATTTAGCATTCGAGGAATTTACAATGTCGAACGGCGAGATAATTCTCGACAAGCGAAAACGAAAATTTTTAAAAATACAAAACGAAAAGAGCAAAACTTTGTTTCGAAAATAAAACGTTGATGGGAGAGATACTCGTGATGATGCAGACATGATGCAGAATGCAAAATTAGCGGTTGAGCAACCGTACCAGCGGAGACGTTGGGTTTTGAATTTCAAGCGGTTTTCGTTATCCTGTTTGTAAAATATTCATAAACATTAAGTTTATTGGCAATTCATTAAAATGAAATTGCTGCGATGATATAGTGCACAAGGTTTCGGACAGGTTTTTGAGAATGGATGGATGCGCCAAGCCAAATATTTTGCCGCATGACCACACAGGGGGTGTTGCTGACTTTGAAATGATGATTAATGGTGAACACTCGAGATTTTTTCGCTTAATAATTATGTAAGCTATAATTGATCTCAAGTGGCGATAGAAATATAGTCTTTTAAATAGTATTGTAGAAGGGTTAATGACCCAATAAATAGTCGAATCATTGTTCGAACATCAGAAAGAGATTAAGTTTCCTGTCCACCGAGATCCATTCGAAGCAAAAAAACACAAAAAACAGATTAACATTAACCCAATAGAACGGGAACAAGAATATTATTATTGCAAGAAACCTTCATTTCAAATCTGAATATATCCTCCTCGACGGCCAGTACAATTGAAAATTGCGTGCAATGTCCGAAAAACCGAAATAAAACGCGTAATCCCCGTCCAACAGCATTTAAAACAGAAACAAAATCAAAACGATGTTGGCATCAATCTTCCTCAAGTGTTAAATTGTTTTCTGTCACTCACGATTACGTTTGACGATTTGGGACAACAAACAAACACAAAAAAAATGCAAATTACACCAAGCACACAACGAATTCTCGATCGGTTTTAATGTAAAATGACGTATCATGCGAAGCTTTATGAAGAATCTATAAGATCCTCGCACAGTGCTTCGAGTGAGTGGGCGGCAAAATAGGCCATTTGCAGATGATCGCTATTCATACGAAATCCGTGGCGTCGTCGTCCGCCGCAATAAATCTTCATCTGCAGTCGTCTCTTATGAATACGAGTACCACTTCGGCTGAGGTACGGGTGCGAGTGGATGCCTAAAGTGCATGGTGCAAGGTGCCTCGACTCGTTCGGGCAGATGGAATGTATTTGGGACTGTTTATCTGTACGCCAGTGCAAAGCAACAGCAGCGGTGAAAATTGGCATTCGGCCATTCTGAATGGCCGGATTATTTTTAGAATATTTAGTACATTGTCATTTTGCATTTAAAGTAGCGCAGCGCTTGTCCGAGCTGGGGTAGGAGAGATGGTGGAAGTTTGCTGTTTGACCTGGCGGAGAGTTTTAGGTTTGTTTTTGTTTACAAACAATTTCCGCATTTTTTTGACGGACGTAAAGGTCAAAGTGATTAAACTAATTTAAGGTGGAAAAATGCCTACGACAATGAGGAAGACGTTATGGGACTCGTCCAACCGAAGTGCAGTCAGATTCTTATATTTGAATCGAAATCGGTTGAAGAATCTGTTTTCATCCTAAGAGTATGCTAACCTAAAGAGCAACTATTTAAAGCACAGGCTGAGGGTGCAATTTTGAATGTTTTCGGCTAAATATTCATTCGATGCCGTTGGTCTGTTGATGGTCGAGAGCGGAGCATGAATTTGGGAGAGTGGATTGAGGGCGTAGAACCACCATATAAGAAAGTTAATTTAGAAAAGTCATACTTAAGAAGGATGTTATACCTCAGAAAAATTAAACTTTAGGATTGGTGATTCGCGCGAATAAAGGGAAAAGTGGAACACTGGCGAGGTGCCATTAAATATGAAACGAAGTCAAGGGACTTCAATTTTCTGACATCACAACACGACTTCAAAATAGGAAAAAATGAATATTATACTTGGAGTTCAAATTCAAGAGGCTTTAATCACATGTAGATCTATCAGGGCGCGATGGATTTTAAAATCGTCTAGAGTGATTTGGCTTTATGTCAGCGTTACAAAAGTTACAGAGGTTTATCTATTTATTTTTTGCATCCTATTGTAATTGAATATAACAGAATTGTAAAAAGTGTGTAATGCCTTTACTACAGAGTGCGCCATCTCATATGGGTAAACTTCGAATAACTTCAACAATTGTCAACCGATTGTTATGTCATAGTATTTTGGAAACGTGAATTCAGTACAATTTTAACTATGAATCGCCTCACACCAAAACAACGCGCGGTAATTGTTTCAATGTTCATTAAAAATGAACGCTCGATTGTAAAGGGTGTCTCAGTAAGAGTGCACTTTTTCATTTTAAAATAAAAACAAGTATTTTATGACAGAGTTATGATATTTTTATTGTATTGTAAAGAAGACATGTTCCGACTAAGTATGGAATAAAATATCCGGCAAATGACCCCCATGGCTCCGATGACAGGCCATTACTCTTTGCATGAAATTTTCGATGACTTTTGCACAGAGATGTGGCTGTATCTCACCGATGACGCGTTAGATTTCCGATTTGAGCTCAGGAATTGTTTCGGGCTTATTCGCATAAACCCGAGATTTCACAAAACCCCAAAGAAAAAGATCGCACGATCTTGGTGGCCAGTTGACATCAGAATTTCGTGAGATAATGTGTTCTGGAAATCGTTGCTGCAATAAGTCGATTGTTTCATGCGCGGTGTGGCAGGTTGCGCCGTCCTGCTGAAACCACATGTTGTCTAGATTCATGCCGTCCAGTTGAGGCCACAAGATCATATTCCTGTAACGAATACCGTTCACAGTCACTACAATTTCGGCCTCATTTTCAAGAAAGTAAGGTCCAATCACGCCGCCTGACCAAAATCCGCACCAGACAGTTACTCGCTGTGGGTGCATTTGTTTCTCATGGATTGCATGAGGATTTTCTGAGTCCCAAATTCGACAATTTTGTGTATTCACGAAGCCATTCATATGGAAATGCGCTTCATCGGAGAAAATGACTTTTTTCGACAAATTGGCATCGACTTCACTTTGCTCCATTACCCATTGAACGAATTGCCGGCGCTTTCCGTGGTCTGCTGGTTTGAGTTAACTGAATCTTGTACGCATGAAGGTGGAGGTCTTTAGTCAAAATTCGCTGCGTAGTGCTTCGTGAAATTTGCAGTTGTTGAGAACGATGTCGAATTGATGTTTTCGGGTTTTCGGCAACACTCTCGTTTACAGCAGCAATGTTTTCAAGAGACCGACCGGTACGTTGACGCAAAGGATTCTTATTATCCATAATTGACCCAGTTTCTTCAAATTTTTTGACCACTCTTCGAATGGTTGACACATTAGGTGCACTTTCTCGGCTGAAAATTTGGCGAAGTTTGCGAGCGGTTTCAGCGTAACTTTCCCCATTTTTGTAATGAGTTTTCATAATTATAACGCATTGTTCTTTCAAAAAGTGCTCCATTTTTAATAATCGAAATAAACAGAGGTGACAGCTGTCAAATTTCAGAATTGCCACTTGCATGAAAAAAAAAATATTCCAATTTTAAAAAGTGCACTCTTACTGAGACACCCTTTACTAACTCAACGTGCGTATCGTGCAAAATATCGTGATCGTGTTGCGCCCAAAAAAGATACAATTCATCGTTGGGCCTCGATTTTTTTTCAATTTTGTTCTGTGGCAAACCCTCGTGAGCAACCTAGGCCACGTCCGCGGCGTTCAAACTCATTTATTCAGTCTGTGAAGGCCTGTGTTCAAGAAGACCCAAGTTTGTCATATCGGCGCCGTTCGCAGCAGTTAGGAATCGATACCGGTGGATGTTGGCCCATTATGTGGTATCAGAAATGCGTAAAAAGGGCTTATTTCACGTTTGGTTTCAACAGGACGGCGCGACAAGCCATACTGCGGACAAAACAATGAACTTTTTGCGTAAAAGTTCCCTGGAAGATTGGTGTCAAAAAAGGGCGATATTGACTGGCCTCCGAGATCGCCGGATTTGACTCCTACATACGTTTTCTTTGGGGATACCTGAAAAGCAAGGTGTATGCTAACGGCCCGAAGACAATAGAACAGCTCGAAAGAAACATTCGTGTGGAAATCGCAGAAATTTCGACCGAAATGCTCGAAAATGTCATGGAGAATGCGCGAAAACGAGCCTATTTTTGCATTGGCAATACTATTTTGGCAATAATTGCAAAATAAATTGTAGAGGTCTAAATTGAATAAAAGTTTTTGAATTTCCAAAATCGGTTAAAAATTGTTGAAGTTATTCGAAATTTACATCGACCCATATGAGATGGCGCTGTAGTAGGCAGACGTAACATCATTAAATTATTTGCTTAAATACCATTGTCCAACCGTGGTATAGTGGAAGAAGGTTAGTTTATAATCTGCTGCTAGAAAATACACTTGGGTAATTAGGTTGAGGCAGGTTTGGTGGGAGATTACCTATAGAAGGGACTTGAAATTTCGCGAGCCAACTACATTCAATTTTCGAATTTTTATTTTTTTTTTGTGATGTTGGTGTCCATGTCCCCATGTTGATATTGTCAGCCTTTTTGGATATTTAGTTTGTTTGTCGCAGATATAAAGCTTAGACGTGTTTTGGTGTGCTGAACGATTTTTTGGTACTAAAAAAAATCGTCAAACAATGGATAAATTATGTGTGAAAAATAAATGTTGATTGTGGTATTTAGCGAGCCTACTCTGAGCAAAGAAAAAAATTATAAGTGTTACAAGCTCTTCACAGAAGGTAGAGACGATGTTAATTATGATGTCGGCCCTGGACCTCCCAGCACGTCAACAACAGATGAAGACGTTGAAGCAGTGAAGAAAATATCGTCTGACTCATGCCTTGAAATTTTTGCAGATATTTCAGGCATAAAACCTGTGAGCGCAGTTGGTTCCGAAATTGTCAACTTTTGACCAAAAGAACTGCCGCTCAGGAGCTGCTGAATGACAATCCAGATTTGTTTGAAAAGGGGCATCACTTGTGAAGAAATGGGTACATGAAATCAAATTCAATCGTCCCAATACATGCTATCAGAAGAACCACGACCGAAAAAATAACGCCAAGTACAATGCTGTGGTTTATCATGGGACCTTGCCGGAAGGTCCTATGCTAAATAAGGAATATTTCCTTTGCGCCGTTTGCTTGAAGAAAATGTCCAGAATTGTGGGAAAGAAATGCTGCTCACCTATCGTTGCGTGTGCTTAATTTTTTGGCCAAAAACAATTCCATAATCAGCGACGCTTAAACTCTTAAAAAGGTTTATCTCCGGAAGTCATTAAAGCTGAGATAGATAAAATTCATAGCACACCTCCTGTAACTGTAGCTGTTTACAATTAGGTAAACGAGTTTAAACTCGAAATTTAAAGACAAAGGATTAACATCGGTCGAGTCGTCTAGTAGAAGTGATTTTCTCCGAAATAATTGATGATGCGGTTTCGATCGAAGACCAATTTCCTATTTAACAACTTAAACTAGAAGCCAGTGTTTTGTTTCTTTTCTTTTATTTCTTCATTACGAATAGAATAAAATAATATTTTAATTTGGTATTAAAAAGATAGGCGCCTTACAAAAAAAAAGTTCACGAACGTACACATTCAGTATGAACGTACACATATTTTTCAGGCTAGTAGCCTATGGAGTGTTTGGGCCTGAGCCAATATAGCCTTCCATCCTTGGTGGGCCGGGCACGCTTCTTCCAGTCGGAGAGACCGAGTTGTTCGAGGTTCGATATTCCCCTTCTTCTCGAATAAGTAGGTTCGGATTCGAAGACCCTCTTAGTTGGAGCGTTTGCGACCATACGCTCGACGTGGCCGAGTCATTGTAGTCGATGGATTTTAGCCTTCCGGTGTATATCCAAATCTTTGTACAGATCATAGAGTTCGGGGTTATGTCTTCTCCTCCATTGGCTTTCCTCTCAGACAGGACTGAATATCCGTCGCAAAATTCTTCTTTCGAAGGAGCCAAGAATCAGCTTTGCTGTCCTGTTTATCGTCCAGCTTTCAGCTTCATATAGTAGGAGTGGCAGGATAAGAGTCTTGTACAACATAACCTTGGTTCGTCCTGTCCCGAAGTTTTGACCTTATCTGTTGCCGAGGGTAATTCTGCGCCGGTCTCCACTATGATGTCATTCGTAGAGTTTATGTTTGCCCCGAGATGTATAAACTTCTTCACCAACTCGAAATTATAGCTGTCGATCGTTATATTTTGGACGGATCGCTTTTTTGTTGACAGCATATATTTCGTCTTCTCCTCATTAATGTGAAGACCAGCTTGTTTCGCCTGATCTTCAATCGGCGTGAACGTTTCCACAATGGTGCGCTGGGAACTCGCAACAATATCAATATTGTCTGCGTAGCCCAGTACCTGGACCGATTTGAGGAAGATAGTGCCTTTCGTATTGACATTGGCCCGCCGCACTATTTGTTCCAATACGAGATTGAAGACGTCGCATGACAGTGCATCTCCTTGCCGAAATCCGATGTTTCCAGAGGCTCGGAGGTTTTGGAGCCGAACTGTACGTACGGTGCATCGAGTGTTTGTTAGCGTGGCTCGACACATCAGTTTTCCCGGAATTCCGAATTCGGCCAGCGCGTTAAATAAGACTTTGCGATGAATGCTGTCATATGCGGCTTTAAAATCGATAATAAGATGGTGGAGATCGCTCACTGGTCTATAGTCGATTTGCCAGGCTGGAAGCCGCACTAGTACATGCCGATTAGTGCGGTTTAAACAGCTTTAGACATTCACACAATACTCGTACACTGGATAGGATCTTGTAAGCGACATTGATCAAGGATATACCTCTGTTAGTTTTGTAGTATCGCCTTTTTTATGGATGAGGCATATAGAGCTGACATTCCAGTCGTCGGGGATGCATTCGTCCTCCCAAATTCTATATATGATCTGGTGCATCCTCCAGACACTTTCTAAACTACAGATTCGGTCTTTAGAGGCTCTTACAAAAACAACCCACCGAATGTACTTTTCTTTAGACCCTTATCAAGTATTCGTTATAAAATTTTGCGTCCAATAAAATTGATCTGGAGTCGATATCATTATTTGTTCCCAAGATATACGAGGCGATGGAATGGCTCACGAACATTCGAATGTACGAACATGCACATGAATATGCATACGTTCAGTTCATATACTGTTTTTGCATAAACTAATTTCATCATATGTCATCATCATTTAAAATTTGTAAAATCGGGTCGACTACGAAAGCTTCAGCATCAAATAAAAATAGCGCCAATCCATGGCGGGCTTAGGGTTTCAAGAAGAGCCTAAATTGCTAGGTGTGATTCAAACATCCTTAAAGAGTTAATTTGGTCCACTCTAATCAATAACATATTGTAAAAGGGTGAAAGGCAAGGTGAAACTAGTGCAATGATCAAGGCACCTACGTATCAAGTGTAAAAATGGCAATCGGCTATTTGCCAATAGATAGCGCTATAGGTACATAGTGATCAAAAACGTCACATGGTAAACTTGAGCATCTTAACAACTCCTCATAATTACGTTTGTGAATTTTCATTGCAGTTAAATATTTTTTTGAGTGAAAATGACGACCTTCGAGCCAAATAAACGTCATTTGCGAGAAGTTTTGCCTTTTGTCTTCGATTCGAAAAATTCTTAGGTGCGTCGGATGATTATAAAAACGTACAATGAAACTTCTATCAGTGAAAGAACGTGTCGCGAATGATGGCTTCGAGATGGAAGGTGGGGAGCCGTCCCGGATCAGTGACATTGAATAAGCAGAATTGGTGGTAATACAGTATCAAGATCCATGTCAGACGTAACAGGAATTTGCAAAATGATGAAAAGCAAGGGTTGGGTGCTATATGATTTGAGGCAGAGAGTTGCTGAGAGAACTGCTGCTCCAGTGGTGGGCAATAGTTATAGCTTTTATATAGCTAGCGATAGACAATATTGTCAAGAGTAAACCATCTTTACGAAATAAGGCCGGACATTTGGAATTGCGGATTTTAAATTGGTTTTGTTTCTGCTGGCCTTTGGGTGACCTGTGGTTATGATGCAGTTCTTAATATTGTTGTCCACATAGTTTCCTTTTACGTGGGAGGTTAATATTATTAAAAAAAAAAATCCTTGTTGAAAATGGGTTTTCTTTTTTTTTTTTGTCCTTGCTCAACGTAGCACCGAATCAAAATGTGGAGTATTGGTGTACCTCGACTAGTGCGACCAGGGGTCGAATGAAATTTTCGTTTGAGTGTTGTTGTCGAACCATGAGCTTGTATAAAATAGTTACAAAAGCGACCGATATTTTATTTTTAAAAATATATTTTTGTTATTATATATTTATTATACATATATCTTATTATATTATTTAAATAATATTTATGTTAACATTTGCCTATGTAACGTGAAAAAAGTTTCTGACCAAAAAGCTGAATTTTGAAACCAGTTTTTAGCCGTTTTCTGTTATATCATTTCAATGAGAAATATTTTTGTTTTATTTTTAAGTTTCAATTTATTCTCTACAAAACGAAAAAAAAGAAAAAAAATCCAAACAAACAATAGAAAAAAATGTAAGCAAACTAAAATGGATAAACACAGTTGAATAAATAATTTAATAACTGCAAATATAACAATTCTTCGCTCTCATTGTGGTTTTTGGTTTTCGTAGATTTTTCAAACAAGCTCGTATACGCAAGCGACTATAAAAAGGTTTTGGGTAACTTTTTTGGTTTTTTGAATTTTGGACAGCGTTGGCTTGCACAGCATTGTATATGCATTTGGTTTTATGTATTTTGGGTGGGGGATTTGTGCGTACCTAGTCTTTGCGTGTCTACAAGAGAAATAAAAAATAAAAATAGATAAAATGAATAAAATGTGAAATATATTGTAATTCATACAGATAAGGCGCAACCGTCTACGAGCAGGTGTTAGGTGAAGGTATTCCAATTTGTGGTTAGAGGTGCCTGCAGAGGGAGCATTACATAGCAAGCAGAGGCAAGTGCTTAGAATAGGGGGTACAGTCCGCCGTCTTTAATGATGTCGTAGGCGTCCATTGTGACAGAAGAGGCTTTTGGAGTTGGCTTGGTTTTGTTTTCAGTTTCGTTAGATGAATGAGGGGTTGGGGAAGGTGAAGGTAGATTTGATGGGTCTGGGGTTTTGGATTTCAAGCGATCTGTTTCAATCTTGAGCAGGACTGGTGGGGTGGATGTTGGCTGCGGGCTGCCACTAGATCGGAGTGATGGATTTGGTTTCAACTCAGGTATTGGAGTGGATGGAGACTCTGATTTTTGCTGGGGACTGACGGGTTCCTCAATTTTAGGAGACTTTCTCAAGGGAGTCATTGGGGATTTTTCTTCAGCCGGTTTCGTTGTAAGTGCGGCACGTAAAGCAGCGACGGAGGGTGGTGCTGGTTTCTTTTCAGGTGACGGCAGTTTGATGTCTAATTTTGGCAGAATGATTTCCTGTTTGGCCTTCTTCTTTTTCTTAGATTTCTTCTTCGGTTGCTCCTCATCGACTTCAGGCTCATTTTTCAACGATTCAGCTTCTTCGGTTTCCACGACTTTGCCGATAAGACCCTTGGATCCTCGTCTTGACTTTTTCTTAGGCAGTTCGTCCTCAATAACGTTGCTACTTCTTCGTGAGCTAGAGGCAATTTCTTCTGAATTTTCATTGTCTTTCGAAGCCTTGCGAGATTTCCTTCTATTTTTCCTTTTCTGTGATTTTCCAACCACCACATCTTCCGGTTCCTCTTCCATTTCTTCTTCCAACTGCTCTGGGATATCCTCGTTTGTTTCATTAACTATTTGAAGTTCATCTTCCCCGTCTGAGTGCATGGGGCTTCGGGAAAAGATTGTTATACTATCGCCCGAAAGTAAGCTTAGTTTTCTAGAATCCAAGCTCAAATACTGCATTTGTTGATCTTTAGCTTCGCTGTCGTCATCATCGAGCTTGAAGTTCTTTCTCCAGTTGTATTCCTTCTTCGGGACGTAATTCAAATCAACTTCTGTCGTATCATCGTCGTAGGTAGTTGTAAACGAGGTCGATGGTACAATACCGTAGCGGGATCGCAAGCGTGTGGAATTGATTGCAGCCATAGTGGCATCACCTAGATATCTCCGTTCGTTGTCCCGTCTTTCGTTTTCCAAGAAGCTCCTTAAACTCTCGCCGCTGCTGGCTCGACTCAATCGACTTCGGGGCGACCTAAAACCAGGCTCCAGTCTCGAACTATTCGTAATGCTCAATGTGTCCTTCGCCTGAAGGACCTCTTCGATCAAGCGATCTTCATCTGCGATTTGAATTCCTTGCAGAATGCTGTCATAATCCCTTAGAATTCCCGATTGCTTTCGGTTCTTAATGGCTTCATCATAAATTTGATCGATTTGGAAGGAGTCGTCGTCTGGCACTCTAATAATAGGGTTTTCGACTGGTTGCCAGTCCTCTGCCTGTCTGTTAGCGTATCTATCTGCCTCGCGGTCAGCTTCTTCACATTCCGACTGTTCATTGTGCGACTCTTCCGGTCGTTCGTTGTAGTCCCAGATGTCCTCGTCGATTTCATCGTCAACTTCAACGACAGTTTGGCGCTCATCATCACTTCCCGAATCATATGGTTCTTCAATTTGGTCCTCCTGCGGTGCTTGATTTCTTAACTCTTCCCCTGGCACATCTTCTCGGTTGGATGACGTCCACAAACTGAAATTCTTTAACGACTTTACTTCTACTTCGCTGATGGTCATATATTCGTCTGGATACTGCTCAACAGGGATTTCTTGGTTCAAAGAGAACCTCCTAAAGTGATGGTATTCCTCAGCCTCAAGTTCATATAGTTCATCGGCAGTCTCATCGGTCTCTTGAATCAGATCTTGGATTTGAAAGAGTATCTCCGGCTTTTGAATTAAAACTGTGTCAGAGGCTCGTCGATTTCGATCCACATAGGACTTTGTAATGGCCTGGGAGAAGTCTTCCGAGTTCTGCGCTGTTTTCGTGATGTCTTCAAGGATTTGGTCCTGCAATTCCTTTCTCGCGAGCATTCTGGTGGTCATTTCCCCGACATCGTAACCCGGTGATCGACTCTTACTGCGGGATCTTCTGAAATGTTTCGCTTCTTCTCGCAGATGCTCGTACTGATCCGAAAAGTCCATCGACTCTCCGACATAAGTCGAACGCTTGAATGCCCCACTCATCAACTCTTCCTTAAGTTTTTGTATGTCTCGCCAGTCGGCTGAAATCGATCGTTCATACTCAGGCGTCACTGGCATTGACTCAATTTCTGATTTCTTATCCTGACTAGCCTGTAGTTGTTTGAGTTCCTCGGTCGCCAGATCCTCCATCACATAATCTACCGACGTGCGATGCACTTCGTTCGATCTCGTTGTCGTTGTCCCCGTAGGGGCGTGTCGATTAAGTTTCGAGTTAAAGTCATAAAAGTCGCTTAAACCATCAAAATTTTGCTTTTCTAGCTGCCTTTCTTGCTGTTGGTTTGCATCGAGGCTTGGAATTAGGCGTTGGTGAAAGAATTTATATGAAGCAGGATCGGGACTGGGACTACGGGACTTAGATGTGGCTGGAATGTGGGACAAATTTTGCAAGGAAAGTGAACGATGTCGGTGTGGACTTACGGAACGACTGGTTGCTGGCGTTGCCGAACGAGAGCGTGATTTTGATCGAGATCTTGAAGGATTGATTGATGCGTTAAAATCGTAAAAGTCACTGATTCCCTCCATGAGGTAATCATCTTGTATCAGATCGTCATCGGATGCGGATTCAATCTCGATTACAGGATTTGGTCCAGCTCCGGCACGCACTTTACGATCCTCGGACTTCCATTTCTCCTTGTATGATTTCATCTCATCTACGCGTGGACTCCTGCGCAAGCCAGTTCCGGTTGGTGATGACGTTCGAGCGGTTTTATCCTCCGACTTTTGGGAGTTTTCGGATTCGGTTTCGGGGGAGATTAAAGCATGTGAGGAAGCAGAAGCAGAAGCAAAAGCAGAAGCATGTGAGGCGCTACCTTCGGCTGGGGATTGTCTTGCATCAGCTGTTTTACTTACGTTCTTCGTTTCATCCTCCTCCGCCTGCTCCTTGATTTGGTCCTAAAATCAAAATCACTGATGAATGTATCTCTTGGAACTTGTCCGTGCTACTTACTGTCTCTTTAGTCCGTTGTCTCTGCAAATTGGATATAGCTTCCTCGTTCTGGCTTTTGGTGGCTTCTTCGAAGGAAGACATCTTTGGTACGTTTTTCGTCGATGGACTAGGTGATTGTACGATTTGTTTGGCATCAGCCTCCTCGCGCTCCTCATCGATTGATAAGTCCTGTTCGCGCTTCCAAAATTCCTTGTCCTTGTAGTGTTCCGGCTTGACTTCACCAAACGGATTCGATTCCTCCTCGTCGAGCATTTCGAGTGATCCCTTCACTGCATCGACCGAATCATGTTTGGCATCCTTGACAGGGCTTCGCCGGTGACGACGATGTTTACGAGTTACCTTGAGATTAGGTTCGCTGGTATACTTGATTGCTTCGTATTCGCTCTCACCCTTGCGGATATTTTCCAGTTCTTCTTCCTCGAGGGAGGTGAACATTTTCAGCTCTTCTTCACGCGATGTTCGGGATTCGCGTGAGGAAGTTGAACTGCCACTTCCACTTCGTCGTTTCTTAAACGCCCTTCGTCGTCCGGATCCATCTTCCCGTACGAGAGGTTTGTTTTTGATACCGTCCAGTGATCTGAGGTAGTCGTCGGAGTATTGCAACGATGGCATGTCCTCGCCACCGTCTGGCGCTTGTCGTTCATATTCGTCAAAGTGCACTTCAGGCAGAACTGTATCGGATGACTGTTGAGTTGAGAAGGATGATTGCTCGCTGGAATACGGCTCCACCGATGACGATTCTTCCGACATGCCGTGGAAGAGTATGGTCTTTGGTTTGATGACATCAGTACTGGTTTGGCCGTATTGAGTTTTCACCGTCTGTACTGGCGCTGATGACGGTTGCGATTGCGTCTTCTGGATTGGTTCTTCAGTCACTTCAGCCGCGGCCTGTCGTAGCTCGACTTCTTCCTCGGCGCTTTTGAACTTCTCCAGTGCTTCTTCGTCGAGTATGCGTTGCCGTTCTTCCATCTCTTTTTCGGCCTCAATCAGTCTTCGAAGGTTTTCGGCTTCTTCTTCCATTTCCTGCTTCCTTAGTTCAAGCTCACGCTCGGCTTCGAGGAGCTTTCTCATATTCTCCTCGTTTTCTTCAATTTGACGTTGCTTCTCGGCAGCCTCGCGCTCTGCCGTCAGTATGCGTTCAGCAGTTTCCTTCTCCAGAGCGGCGGCATGCTCCATGAGAGCCTTTCGTTCCTCTTCCGCTTCACGTTCGCGCTCTTCCATTTCCCGTTCCATTTGAATGATTCTTCGGAAGTTTTCTTCTTCCTCGAGTCTTTGACGATTTTGCTCTTCCTCCACCCTTCGCATTTCCTCCTTGAGTTGTAGTTCATCCTCGAGTTCTTGTTGTCGTTGCCTTTCGATACGTTCGTTTTCGGCATCGAGGAGTTTGCGAGTATTTTCCCTTTCTTCCTCTTCCTCTTCCTCGCGTTGACGTTCGGCTTCGAGGAGCCTCTCAATGATCTTTTGGTCTTCAATTTCCTGTAGCCGCTCTTTTTCTTCGCGCTCCCTTTCTAATTCGAAAAGTTCCTCTTGGCGTTGTCTTTCTTCCTGCTCCCGTTCAGCCGCGATGAGCTTTCGCATGTTTTCTTCATCGAGCTCTTTCTGTCGTTGGTGCTCCTCACGCTCACGTTCAGCTTCGAGTATTTTCCGTGCGTTTTCCTCCTCAAGCTCTCGTTGGCGTTCCAATTCTTCACGCTCACGTTCAGCTGCCAAAAGCTTTCGAGCGTTTTCCTCTTCAAGTTCTTGCTGCCGCTGCCTCTCCTCAGCTTCTCGCTGCGCTTCGAGCAATTTTCTCTCATTTTCCTCTTGCTCACGTTTGCGGCGGTTTTCTTCTTCCTCCAAGCGCCTTTGTTCCTCCTCCGCTTTCGCTCGCTTCTGCTCTTCGATCCTTTGCAGCTCTTCCTCTGCCGCCTTCAATTGACGTTTCGTTTCCTCTTCGATTTTCCTTTGACGTGCTAATTCTGCTTCAATCTCTCTCTGTCGCTCTGCGTTCTTCTCCTGGTTTCTTACTTTCTCCTTCAGCGCATCGATTGCTTCTTGATCGGGATCCACTCGGAAGCCGTCCTTATAACGAACACCATCTTTCATCGCCTTAAAATCTTGTGTCTCCTTATCGCTGGCTTCGGCGATCGCATCTTTTAGCGAGTCCTGAAGTTTCTGCAGAGCCTCTGCGTCGTCCTTGGCATCCCGCAGCACAGGATTGTGTTTGAACGACCAATGATACAGGTGTCGGACGACGTAGAGGAACTCCAGTGCGCCCATGTAACCAACCACGAGGGAAAACACAAGTTCACCGATCTCGGGCAGCATTTTGCTTCACACACAGATACACACTTTGCAGATTTGCTTGCGTAACCACTACTACGACGACGACGGCGAAGAACAGAGTGTCGTAATCGAAATAATTTTTTTCACTTTTCTTTCCGAAAACTGACGGAATTTTGTTTTTGAAGAAAGCAGCACTCACGAGAATATCTTTTTCTGACAATAACGTATTTGATTTTAATATCCACCACACCTCACCACGCACATATTATAGTTTGAAAGATTTCGAACGCTTCGTCGGATTTTTCCGGAACAAATTAATTTTCTTCGTATGGCGCAGCCGACTACTAGAGACTAGCGAAAGGCAGCTCTCCTCCTAAGAATGATTCGTTTTTTCGATCGATCGATTTGCGACTAATCAATTACTGCATCTCAATTTTCGTTTTCTTATTGTTGGCGCGCATGAATCACATACGGACATACGGCGAAAAGGTGAGATTTAAAAAAGAAATCGCATCATCGCATCGTTAGGAGAACGCAAAAACACTTGGTCGGCTACTAACCACTGGCCTGTATGATATTTACGATGCACAGATACAATGGATACGATGCGGTGGCGATGGTGGGACTCTTAATTCACATGCTTCTTGTGCCAAATCTATCTAAAGCACACTATCGTTGGTATGTTTGTGGATATTTTTGGTTTTTTGTTTGTTTATTGGCCAAAGGTGACGAATTTAGATCGAACCGTGACAACAAGTACACGAACGCGAAAAAAAAGTGCCTGCGACACACCGTAAATGTGATTGTACCACGCGCGGTTCAACCTACAATGCGTGTTGGGCTATAATCGGATTAGCAGACGGATAAAGTATGTACAAGGTACAATGAGAGACGCTAAGCTGACACGATCCGCGACGGGAATGTCGTCTCGGAGGGTAAACGCAACCACCTTTGGGGCCATGTTGCTAGCTATTTGCTGCTTGTCATAAATACAGCGATTGTGTATGGTAATGAGCTGTCGAAAGCTGTCTCCTGACAGTTGTCGGTTTGATTTTCATTAAGTGATGATTATGTTGCGGCAACATGTTGCTAGTGTCACCGTGGTGAATTCGTATATTTTGATGGGAAAGTAGTTCAATGCCATTCAAACGAATGCAGATGCACGGGCACTACTAATTCGAGGATTCACGGTTGTTCTTGATTTTATTTTAATTATTTTACATTTGATTCGAGGGAAAGTCGGAGAAAGGGGAACATTCGACGAGCGTGGGTGGCTCAAACAGTGTTGCTCTGTTGGTTTCTACTGTTTACCAGTGGGACAAATGATCTCTTGATACGAAAACTTACTGAGGGATGGACAGAAGCTAATTATAATCGTGGGACAAATATGCTTATGACTAGCTTCGCTGAGATCATTTTGATGAATTTTTACAAAGTGAACGAGACAGAGGCGACAAGCATGCTGTGCCAAGCAACCTGCAGGCGTTTATAGAATTTCACGTAATTATAAAGATCGTTTCAAGATTTCCGGCGAAATCGAGTGAATTGCCAAGTTTTGTGAATGCCAGGTCGCGGGTTAGTTTGTCATTTTTGGATTTATGGCTTCGTTGTCAGTCTGATTGTGAGTAATTATCGGCGAAGTGGTGGTAGTATTTTGGGCTAATTCTTGATGACAACAGTGCATTGGTTCGTGGCATTTTAGGTCGTTATTTAAAAATAGATGGAAGGAACGAGTATATTGTCTGTTGGTTCGCTATTTGTTGGTATTGTAGCGATAACGGGCAGCATAAGAATTCATCGTTGAAAAAACTGTTCGTATTTTGAAGCAATACGTGATACAACCATATTTTTGGCCCCTTCGAAAGATCGGTATTGCTGGCCACGCGTCGTCGATCGGAACAGGTGGTATTTGGAAGGGGCGATATATGTTTGGAGAAAACGGCGGTGGGGGTAGGACGTAGGCTGTGACTGAACTCAATCGTACTGTAAAATCATTTGGAAACATAATGGATCCATTTTTCATAACCAGTCATAATATGATACCAAATAGATCAGTGGATATACAAGTTCTTGTCGCATTTGGCACGGATTGCCACGGAGGAATGCCTCGAATTCTGTTTCATCGAATTCGTTTTAGCGGCTCAGGACGTAAAGCTTTCAACAAACGACACTTACTTGGCTCGAAAGTCGACATTGGTGGTCGTGGTGCAATGGTAATCATCACCGACTGTTGAGTTGAAGGTCTGATCAAAAAGTGCTGACGAAAGCATAACACTCGCAGCATAAGATCATTTCAAAATTCATACTTTGTGTGTGCATTTCCAATATAACACCTTAATGACATGGAAACAAAAGAGTACTGTGAACTACAACCAACGCAAATTCAGTCGAATCTCTCAAATCCTATCTAGGACAACCACCCCCGGAGAGTAGTGAACATCTTCGACATAAACCATCTGCAATCCGTCCAGGATGTGTGACAAACACCATGAGAGCGTACACTCTTGAACCTGCATGAATTGTAAAAAAAAAAAAAAACATTTTAACGTACAAAAATATTGATAAATGTATCGAGGTGACAGATGTTCGCCATGTGATATTTCTGACCAAATGACAAAAACCTTTTAAGTAGATCTGATAGAGTGTTTGACGGAATACCATGAGGTAGGTAGCTTCATAGCAATTACCGGAGAAGACTCTGAATGAGAGTTACAGGTAAGTATAAGTATAAACCAATCATCACCGAAATTTAAAGCCGAATTCCTAGAAGCGGAACACAGGAATGTATAAAAATTCAACATTGCAAAGTTAAAGATCTATCGTATCCAGTTTGAGTAGGTGGCCTAAAAACGAATGACGAGGCTAATCCCTTGACTTAGGAGAAACAAGGCCGCAGTTGACTTAATACTATTGGAATTAATAAAAAATGCTGGAGAGCAATTAACAGAGAAGTTACATGGGCACCATCCCGGGAATGAAAAAAAAATCTGTCATAATTTCCGTATTTAAAAAGAGTGACCCAACAAAATGCGACAATTAATGAGGAATATCGCCGCTCTTAAGTTGTTACAAGGAGCTGTCAAATATTCACATATCACATATCACATAATACATTAAGGGAATATGTTGTTGGAGATTACCAGTGGGGCTTTCGGAGGAACCAGATTTTCGTTATACGATAGCTTATAGAAAATAAATGGGAATTCCACGAAACTGTCCACCACAAACTGTCACCCGATAAAAGAACTTTGCAAAACAACTCATCCATATTTATAAAACCAAATGATGCCCGTAGCACTTTATGAATGTGAAACTTGATCTCTGACTAAGGGGGAAAATAGATCTAGGTCTTTGAAATCAAGACTTAAGGACACTCGATGGTGACAAACATGAACTCGAAAAACTATATTCAGCTCCAAGCATTGTCGAAGTAATAAAATCGCGAAGACGAAGATAAGCAGGACGCGTAGAACGCATGGACAGTGGACAAACAGTCGAAAAAATAATGAGAAAGAACCCGAGGGAAAAATATAAGCACAGACCTAAAAGAGATGGAACAGAACAGTGAAACATAGAAGGACCACACTCACGACGGAGGGGTTTGGCGAAGGGTTGTCGAAGGAGGCTCAATCTGACCCCAGCAATGTATGCGGTAAGGTAAATTTATTGGTTTTGGAAAGCGTTTTTGTTTTTGATATCTCGAAACCTCATTTTGCCTCTTAAGAAATTTCAAAGAGGTGTATCTAATTAAGGTTTAAAATTTCCATAGGAGTATACAAATTCAATAAGTCTTGAAAAGAGTTGTTAGCGTTTAGGACGATATATAGACGGGTTTGAAAAACAGAGGAAATTTACGAATTGCAATACTATTTGTTGTTGCATTGATAAACTAGTCAGTTACCAAAGACGTTACATGCGTTTGGTCTGCCATTGATTCTATGCTTACATGATGCAGCTAGGGGTCACCGCGGCTCAGAGGCTGATGTGCTGACTTCTAATACCTATAATAATTCGATTGTTACAATAGCTTGAGTCATCGGAATCGAACCCACTGTAGTATACTGTACAGCTTCGGCTCTGGTCTTTCACTGACTTTTACGCCAATTACAGTAGTAAGTATTATATACGAGGGTGGTCCGATAAGTACTTAGCCTCACCGCCAGATGGCGCCAGTGTCACAATAGCAACTTACTATCGTGTAGTACATTCTAGTAGACGGCTACTGTCGATCAGCCGGATCGGACTCGTAGTTTTGTTATGACCGCGTGTGGAAGCGGAAGTGTCCGCGGATTTTACAAAAATGGATAAAGAGCAATATCGGTCGGTGATTCGATTTTTGTTTTTGGAAGGGAAATCGCGCAGCGAAATCAGAGAGCATTTGGATGCTGTGTACGGTGACTCTTCTCCTTCGATGGCTACCATCAAAAATTAGTTTAACGAGTTTCAACGTGGTCGCACGTCGGTTTTTAATGAGCCACGTCCAGGTGCCCCGAAAACGGCTACCACGGAGGATAACTTGACAAAAATCCACGATCTCGTATTGGCAGACCGGCGATTGAAGGTGCGCGAGATAGCTGAGACAGTAGGCTTTTCAAAAGATCGCGTGGGTTATATCCTGCATGAAATTTTGGGAACGATAACGCTGTCGGCGCGATGGGTGCCGCGTTTGCTCACTCCGGACAACAAGCGCAACCGTAAGAGCACTTCAGAGCATTGTTTGACGCTGTTTAGGCGCAATCCGAAGGAGTTTCTGCGTCGTTTCGTGACGGTCGACGAAATATGGATTCACTGGTACACACCAGAGACCAAGAAACAGTCGAAACAATGGACTTCACCCGGCGAACGTGCCCCCAAGAAGGTGAAGACTGTCCCATCGGCCGGAAAGGTGATGGCCACCGTTTTCTGGGATTCACAAGGTGTGATCCACATCGACTACCTGGAGAAGGGCAAAACGGTCACAGGGCTGTAGTGTGCCAAATTATTGGGCCGATTCGATGCCGAATTGAAGAAAAAACGGCCCCATTTGGCGTAGAAAAAAGTGCTCTTCCACCATGATAATGCACCGGCTTACGCCTCCGCCCTCGCCACGGCCAAATTGGTCGAATTGGGCTACGAACTGCTGACGAACTGCTGCCCCATCCACCGTATTCTCCAGAATTGGCCCCGTGCGACCTCTTTTTGTTTCCAAACTTGAAAAAGTCACTCGCGGGGTAGAAATTTAAGTCGATTGAGGAGGTCATTGCCGCCACGGAGGCCTACTTTGTAGACCTCGAGAAAACGTATTTTTCAGACGATTGGAGCATTGCTGGGTCAAGTCGATGCTATCGAGCTAAAAGGAGACTATATTGAAAAATAAATCGCCATTTCTCCAAAATGTTTGTTTTTCTTTTGTAGGCTACTCGTAAGTACTTATCGGACCACCCTCGTATAATGGATCAAATGACCTGCAGTCGATTTTGACATAATAATGGACTAATACTATTTCTAGGGCGCCTTTACTTTTATTTTGTTTTATAATTCGTGCAGGTGCAAGAGTGTACGCTCTCATAGTGTTTGTCACACATCCTGGGCGGGGTGCAGATGGTTTGTGTCGAAGATGTTCGTTGAGAGATTCGACTGAATTTGCGTTGGTTGTAGTTCACAGTAACTCTTTCGTTTCCATGTCATTAAGGTGTTATATTCAAAATGCACACACAAAGTATGAATATTGGAATGATCTTATGCTGCGAGTGTTACGCTTTCGTCAGCACTTTTTGATCGTCTCTCATTCACAATTCATGTTGTTGCACAGTTTTTCCGTATAGGAATTGTTCTTGACTATGGACGGACTTGAACTACAGACCTTGGGCTCAACAGTCGTTGATGATTATCATTGCATTACGACCACCCCCTTTTATCTTACTGAGGGGGAGGAGTGCTATATACGCTTTAGCACATTAACAACTTATGAAAACATGGTTATAAATATTTGCCAAAGACAATCAGAGAAGTCTCTGAAGGTGTTGGCATGCACGACCCATGTAATTAAATTTTTTTAAATGTTTTGGGCATGAAACATGTGGATTAAAATTCATCGAAGAACTGTTGTATGTTGAATAAAAAAAACGAAAACGCGAATGGAGACAAGTCATTAAATGCTGGAGAGCTACCCAACGTGGCATTGTGTTTTTGTGTGAATTTGTTCTGTTTATAAAGTCGTTGAGGAACTATTTTGTAGAGGATAGGGAAAAAATAAAATTTTCTGTTTAACTTAAACATAAAGAATCAAGAAAGTTAAGCATTTTTGCTAGTTTAAAACAAAAGGTGATCAGCTCGCCAGGAGCCAAGCTACAATTCCAGGTCTTGAATTTTGGAAACTTATGTAAAGGTAAAGTCTGTACACATTTATCATATATCTTTCTCTCTTTCTGTCCATTCGCATATGTCATACATGTTTGTATATCTACAAACGTGGGTGAAGTGAATGTGAATTACAATGCAAAATAGGCGGTTGGTGAATTGGGTTCTTCGTCATTACGGTTCATGTATTTGATTATATAATTTATGCTTCATTCACAGTTTATAATTAACATTCAATTCACGCAAGTTTGTAGATATATGATATATGCGTACAGACAGACAGAAAAGCCTTTGAATAAGTCTTCCCTGCCCTAGATTTGCAAGGTAGAAGACCAAAAGGACAAGGAAATATAAATAATGTGATCACACCTCGGAGTGGATGTGTTGACAATATGGAGAAATGACTTTCTACTTTTACTAGTTCCCAACTAAAGTTGCACACAAAACAACAGGTACAGTGTACTGCCTACCCCGGTTAAACTGCAACCTAGACTGTAATCAGAAGTTCGCAATTGGCATTGTTGCAAAACGCCGCGCTAGTGGTTGGAAAAGTACTGCATCGCCTCCAGGCGTTATTCGGAAAGTGAAGTCTCGAAATTGATATTAAAAGGAGTATTGCTGCTGAGTTCATAACATCAAAAACAACCATGCAACAGGTACACTTTGTTCCAAAAAGGACAACATTTTACCGATGCTCAAAAAAGTGAGGTATGATACAGCAGAGGAGCTGTTATTCTTGAAACAATGAGGCCAAAATGACTGCTCTTTTAACGGACAAGTCATAAGAACATTTCAAATTTAGGTTGGCCACCAGATGTCGAACGCCAAAGGTGGCCGTGACGGCGGACAGATGTTACCCAGCTTCAGTTTGCGCAGCAGTCTAATGTTGATGTGGCAAACTCTATTTACTAGCGCAGTGAATAATTAAAATGTGTAAAACGTGGTTTAATATGCATGCGGCGTGACACACGACAATTAGGTAATTCAATATAAAGGGACCCTGAAGTTTTTTTTGGAATCTGTTAATGTCAGCACGTCAGTCAAGGTTTACATTTTTATCACGGCGAGGTTCGCGATGCTTGGGTGTTATTCAAAATTACAATCGAAATTCTGAGAGATAATGTAGCAGGATTAACAAATATTCGGGATAAAGAGCTTTCATCCTTCCACAAGAAAAAAAAGATTTCGATTAACCCGTATGAACGTCGAATGATGCATACGATTGCTATAAAATTTATGTTTACATTTAAAAATACGATTAAAATTATTTAAAACTGTTGGAGCAACGTAAACAAACCGCGAATTAACGGCGCTAATTGCTAATTGCACCGCATCAGTTGCCAAATTCGAAAACAGCATTTAAAAAAATAAACAGAACACATTCCCCCGTAGATATCTCTGAGGGATGACTAAAAGCAAGGAATTCCTCCAAATCATACCACTAACTTGACTGATTGACAGTGACCTTGTCATTTAATGACCAACAAACCAAATTTGTTTGACTGTTCATCAACGGTGAAAACGGTCATGATTTTCGATTGAATTTCGAAACCAAATTTGGCAAAGAGCCAATGGCATTAAAAACATTTTCATACACCATGTCACTCACTTGGTTAAAGCGCCATTTAAAGTAAGAGTATCACAGGCAGATGTAGCGATATCTGAAACTAAACCGAATCATTGTCCCAGAGAAACCAATTTATTTACGCACATTTAACCGTTAACACTGTCCGCATCCCGATATTATTTTCACCGAGCTTATGACTGTAATGAGGTTAAACCTCCACCAATCTACCGACCAGCACGCTCCGAAACCAAACTCTGCGACCGAAACTTTGCAAGGCTCTGCACAAGTGTCTTCGCCTCCATGCACATCCTCCCTGCTATCGTCGTCGTGCCACAAATACATACATACATACCAAGTATAGTATAGCGAATAGCTGTTATTATTACCTCATTTATCCAAACCAAGTTGCGACTTGTTAGTTGTTAGTTAGCGGAAGATATCGCCGGTTGTGCACACACAGCATTCGCTTGATGGTAATTCCAGCGGCAATTGGAACGCCGGCACACAACAATGTCCCCGTCAAAGTCGTTTTGCCGGGCTAAGACAAATCACCGAGGAGGGAGAAACGGTGGTAAGTAGATAGAGAGAGAAAAGTCGCGTATCTACTGTCCAGTGAGAGTGAAACTAAACCGAATAGAATCGCAATGACACGACCTTCTTGTGGTGGCGACGAATCGTGAATGAGAAAATGAAGGACTTAACGGGAGGCTTTTGGTATGCGATACGGAAATTTCCATCTTTCGTTGATGTGATACTTGAGTAAAGTCAACAGTCAGCAGAAGTGATGGTGACGGCTCCTTTTAATTCGCCGTTATCAGATACTCAACCAATCCATGGCCATTAATGTAACAACTTTGCATCACGCCTCGTAGCTATGCACACGTTTAACTCGTCTATGTGTCCATGCAATCTCATTAAAAAATAATTACAAATCGTTATGAAAGTTTTTGCCACGAGCAACCCGATCTACCATCATTACACACTTACAACACCGTTAAATCTAAATCAAAAGCCACTCTCTCTGTTCTGCAATCGATATTGCAGGATACCGCACCTCAACTATTACACCGAACAATTAAAAACAATAAAAAAGGGAGAAGACCTTTAAACGATCCTTTTCGCGTCCAATTTCATCACGTTGCCAGCGATTCCTGCCCTACCTTCGGGCAGTTTATACTTTTCCTATCTCAATCGAAGAGATTGAACTTGAAATGTTGCGCTGAGGTAATCGAGATGTCAGGCACGTGCCAAAACGTTGAACTTGATGGAAGTGGTATGGATGTATGACACGCAAACTACTGACTCATGCCTCGCAAAAGTCAATTAAAACGTAAAATTGGAATCAAGTTCGTCAATTAGACCATGTAAACGGAGGACCTTTGTAGATACTCTATCTGCTATCATTAAAGGTAATGAAACGTGATTGGGATTTGTTGGAATGCGTGAGAGACACGCAATCGAGCGCGTATCCGAACGACTTTATAAGTTTTCACAGCTAATCGCGGCATGTAGGTTAAGAGTAGGTTGTTAGCGTTTCATGTCATCTAAGTGTATTTATGGCGAATGGTGAAGATTAGAGATTGTACCTCGGTCTGAAGATATTTTAAATGCAATCTTGCTTCAGACATGTTCGAGGGCTTCTTTATATACAGCAGATTCCTATTTGTATACTAAAATTTGGAACTAGCGACAACTTTGCCCGTCTTCCTATCAGCGTCCGTATTCCACGTTGTAAAAACACTGCCTCTTTTGAGACGGTCCACAATCCTAGCTTCTTCTAAAAAAGGGAAGTGCTGCTCCGCCAAGTCATACATCTTTGATGGGAACAGGTAACCGGAAGAGACGTACAAGGTTTTAACAACCTAAGCAACATGTGGCCCTTGTCTTGCTGCAAAAGCACTCTGTCGTGCCTTATTACGTCAAACACATTGACTACGTTGGGCAGCAAGCTCCTGTGATGGTTTTGCTCGGTTCCAACAGCTCCTAACATGTGAGGCCGAGCTGGTCCCACCAAATGCTTAACTAGAGCTTGGCTGAGAATATTAAAAACACAGCACTTGAGCGTCGGCACACTTTTGTTATCGGTTTCTCCACGACTCAAAGGCACCCTGGTAGAAGCACTCCAGAGAATTCTTAAGGGTGCAAGTATCTTTCACGGCACTTAGTGTTCCATGGTGGTGTCCATGCCTGCGGGCCAAGTCGGTACCGTAGGATGGTTAGGGAATGGTCCCGACCCCGTTTTGTGTCACTAAGTCGGTCACCGTTGTCCAGGTATAGCTAGGAGTACTGTTGTGATGCAATTTTCAATTTTAGGCGATAGCTGGTCTCACCCAGTTGGGCCTTTTTTCAATCTTCCTAACCATCTTAACAATTTAAATTGGGAGTGGTCTTGTACGATGGTAATCATCACCGACTGTTGAGCGGAAGGTCTGTAGTTCAAGTTTGTCCATAGCCAAGAACAATTCCTATACGGAAATACTGTGCAATAACATAAGTTTTGAGCGAGAGATGATCAAAAAATGCTGACGAAGGCATAACACCCGCGCCATAGAACCACTTCTAAATTCATACTCTTCCAATATATAACACCTTAATGGCATGGAAACAGAAAAGTTACTGTGAACTACAACCAATGCGACAAATTCAGTCAAATTCCTCTTCCATCCTATCTAGGACAACCACCCCGGAGAGTAGTGAACGAACATCTTCGACACAAACCATCTGCACCCCGTCCAGGTTGTGTGACAAACACCATAAGAGCGTAACTCTTGAACCTGAGCGAACATTATAAACAAAAAAAAAATCTTAACAATGACATTTCGACTGTCGGCGGTTCTTGAGGCCGAAGACTGTCCAGCGTTGGGCTTGTTCTCTATCTCTACACTTCCTTGGCTTGAAGAGCTTGTGCCGCATACAAACCGCAGTTTGTGCCATGTCCAACACAAAATTTGATGGCAAACCATCACTTGCACAGAGTTCCATGACAGGAGTCCTTTAAAAAATCGATCTAGCCTGAACCAACGCTTGCAGGCGACTGATGCTTGACGCTTTTTGAAGATCAGACCTCTCAGCATCATGCCCGCTATAAACTTTTTATACCCTTTAAAATCCCGCCTCCCGTCGATAGAATAGCACAGTTCGCTCGGGAAAGAAGCCGATCGACGTCTCTCTGCTTCAACCATTCCCAAGGCTTTCAAACTATGGGCAATGGTTTCTAGAGTTGCGGTCAATGAATCAGCGAGTTCTTGTTGCATTTGACATGAATCTTGATCTAGTAGTGCCTCCGATACTGCTTCTTAAAACTTTTTCATCCGTCTGGACGCTCTTTGGCGTTGAAACCACAAATTGCTAGAACCATTCGAGGCGTCTCAACCGCAAAGTTTTTTTCCAACTGAAGACAAAATTGGTTGGTTTTCAAGCACGAAAAATGCATTGATGAGGTATTGTTCACAGATGTTCAGGCTTACCATGTAATCCATCTGATCTGACATTTTTAACCAGCATGTACCGCTAGCGCCATCTATTGGTAAATTCAGATTCCGTTGTAACAAGACTGAATGCGAATGTTCGGACCCAAGCATGGAGGCCGGATAGAGCTATGGATTATTGCCAAAATCGGGCGATTAAAGACGCGACTAATTACAAAATTTGTGAGAACAGGGAGGTGCGATGGGGCTGTAACTCGCTTTTTGCTTCAATATATCTTCAGGCCCTGTAGATGGCGCCTATTTGTAAAAAGGACTTGATAAGGACTTCGTGTGGCATTCGTACAGTCCATTTCGCTGTTTCCATCACAGCGTTCTTGCTACACGGCATTCAGTATTGTTTTTACCATTAACCATATTCACAACAAATAAGAAAAGTTTCAAAAGTACTTACTTCATCACAGCCATTGCAGCGCGCCCTCAATATCTCCGCATAGTGGCGCTCACAATAGATCTTGTCGTCGTGAACACAGTAGGTCAGATCGACCAGCAATTCATCACACGTATTACAAGTGAAACACTTTGGATGCCACATCATACTGTCGACAAACTTAGGCGCCACGACTGCCATGTCCCCCTTCGGGATACGTTCGTCACAATGTACACACTGAGTACTCTGCGGAGCATCCTTGATATAACCTATAATTCAAAAAGCAATATACAAATCACGATTTCAATGCCAGCAAGTGATACCTACCAATATCTAAGGCGATTTCGTTCCTAGCCGCAACGAAATCTTCATATGAGGCACGATGTTGTGGTTCGACATGTTTACAATAGTCCAACGAGAGATCCTGCTTGGGTAGCTGCAACATTATTTGCTGTTCGCGATATCGTTCCCCCGTCGAACCGATTTTAGGAACTTTCTCCTGAGGGATTTTATCAAAGTAACGTTGAACTTTCGATGATGCCATTATGCCGGGCGGGACCCAGGTATAGCCCAATTGCTTCGGATCCGATTCCCAATGCGTTGCCGTGTGCGTTTTGAAGCCCAAGCGTTCGCGTACAGATGTGACTTGTTCTTGATAAATGGCATGTGCTTCGCGCGGGCACTTGCATGATTGACATGTTTTCCTAAAATTAAATCGGAACGAAAAAAAAATTACAATTTTAATGTGACATCTTGTACAGGTACTGAGGAGGCCGAGCTGCTCGTACTAGGTGAGTAATGAGATCGAATATAAAAGACCGAGTCACCCTCATTAGGGGAAATTAATTAAGGCGCTCAAAGGTGTATCGAATTACAGGGTATCTTTATGTCCTATCTACGGGCTTGGGGTGCTGATGAAAGGATGAAGTAATGACACTGCAAACAAATTGCTGACACACTTGGGTGTTAAATGAATCGACTAAGGTGTTAAATGAGCCGCTACAAGGGTGACAATAAAAACTGTCACTGTCCACCTAGCGGTTGGTTATTATCCTTCTAAGGAGGAACTTAATTGGCGTGTCGAACAAGCGTATCAAATGTCCTTGGGGGAGATGATGTTTGTTAGACGACTTTGTTGAATGCAATTTATCGAGCAGGCACCACCTGTTGAGGGTAGTAATGCGGAAAGCGAGAGGAGCTTTTGAATAGTGGGAATTCGGTGAGCTTTCGCGGTTGTTGTCCGAACTACGTCTGGGCGACGGCGAATAGCTGGCATTTTCTATGACGTTGCATGAGAGTTTGTTTTCGCGATTGCAAATACCGTGGCGGTAAAGGCTTATTTGTTTATGATATTTTGATCACAGAATGTAATCGTGAGTGACAGATGTAAATCAAGATCTTCGGCGTCGTGTTTTGGCGCAGCGATCAAAGAAAATTTCTGAAATTGATTCAGGCGTTAGGTATTTAATTATAGATTCGTTTGAAAATTATGTTCAGGTAAGTTCACAGTCAAGCTGAATTTTGTTTTGTGTACTTGTGCGTCTTTGGATGCTTAGATGAGATTTAGGAATGTGTTGTGCGAGACAGATTTTTCGTCAACAGATGCCAGACAATGGGCGAGTTGCCTACTCGATTCTTAGCGTTAAGGGGTGTTTTGGTATCACCTTAAGAAGGGGGATTTTTTTTTGTCATTGGTTTTTCAGTGTCCTAGTTTCGACAGCTTATCCGTGACTCGTGACATGTGTCATAGACAAGAAGTCTCAGTTAGCATTGCCATTTCATCGAGGGAAGAATAATATCAAAACAATGCTTATAAATTATTGACATTTATTATCAAAGTTTGTGCTCTGTGAAAATTTTTTTCGTCCACTTTGACCATTTTACGACCGTCATAATCGACCTACTGAGCAGGCAGTTCAAGTCATAGTGACCAAAGTTTACGCTATTGGTTATCAACCCTACCCACCCGCATGAGTAGAATGCGTAAAGAGGACAATATTGCTCTTATCTTAATGAAGCGTGGAAGATTTTACGGAAAGTTCTTGGTCTGAAACCTTACAAAATACAGCTCGTGCAAAATCTGAAGCCAAACGACCTGCCACAGCATCAAATTCTCGGTGATTGGCCCTTAGAAAAGCTAAAGAAAGATCCGATTTTTTATCGAAAACAAAACTATTTGGTCCGATGACCAACTTCACAATACAAGAGCAGCGGAAAAATTCGGTTTATTGTCCGGCAAAATCGTTACCGTCACTGGCGCCCGCTATCACCCAATGATTTCGAAATTGTCTTTGTCCGAAATACACGACCCGAAACCGGTCGACATGTGGCTCTAGCAAGACAGTACGCGAATGTACGAAACTTTGAAATGAGTTCACTGAGCAATTTATCTCCCGTTTTGGACCGGTGGATTGGGATGCTACATCTTGCGATTTGACGTTTTTATACTATTTTTTAAGGGAATACGTCAAATCACTTGTCTATATTGATAAGAAAGCCCCAATTGCAGCATTGGAAGACAATATATCTACGTGTTATACCAGGCAATATGCTTCAAAAAGTGTCACAAAATTGGACTCTCCAACAGATAAATGGCAAGTATTGGTTATCAACTCAAGCAAAAATGTTAAACACTTTTGTGACTTTCCTTTGTCTTTTTTGACAAATTAAAACCAGACGCTTAAAAAATCAGATAGTAACACACATTGTTGGGATTGGTGTCCATTTTGAAATGGGAAACACGCCATTGCGATCTAGAAAGATGTCCTTAAGCCCCCTTATAGTCGAATTTTCAATCCTGCTTGAATAGATGCAGTTTCCTTAGAAGCCACAACTTCTCGGAGATTGATTTTCAAGATGGTAGAGGACACTTGCATAGCACAGGATTTTTCAATAGGGGCATGATAATGTTGTACTTTAATACAAACGCACCTTTAAACCTTTTTAATGATTTTCCAATGTCCAAACGTCAGTCAAATTTTACATTTTTAAAATGTAGATAGAAGTCCACGAACGAGCAACGTTTGAAAATTATTAAAAATTACTTCTAAAATTCTGAGTCGATGATCGCAATTTTAAGAGCGTTTACTCCTAATAATAGTCCCCCTAGATAAATTGTGCATGCTATACTGGATACATTTGTGTCAATATGTTCACTATTTAATGCCCCTGTGTCAGTGAGACACAGCCAAATCCGTGGATTTACAGGAATCATGTATAAAGATCTTAGCCTGGCCTACAGCCCTTCGAGCTCAAATTTGCTCAAAGACTTAAGCATCTTGATCATTTGAAGCCCTAAAATTTCTTCGAATGGACTTTGCCAAGGTTTGAAAAAAAATCCTGAATTTCATAGAAAAAACGTCTTCAGGGAGTAAGCTCATTTTTGAATTGATAGATTTGTCAATAAGCAAAATAGCATTATTAGTCAGACACGTCTTCACCGACCTTCAAGGTCCCCATTGTATCAAAAAGTGGCCGTGTGGTGTGGATTTCATACCGGAGATGTGATTGGGCCGCATTTTTTTGTCGATGAAAATGATCGATCAGTTGGGTGGAGAATTTGGAATTTGATTTGAAACCCGTGATTTGTGGCTCAAAGAAGATGGTATCACATGCCACAGAGCTGGTCGGAAAATTTATCGATTCTATAAACTTGAGGAAAAGTCCGGTCGATCAATTTGGCTCATGTGATTAAAGACGTTGGGTTAGCGCTCAGAAATTGTATCGAACTCGAAATTACCAATCTATAAATTCGGACATTTCTTATAAGTTGGTAGCACTGTCATTGACTGTGCAAATTTCATGTCATTATCTCCATTGGCTTCACAATTACGCTTGTGTTTCGTGAACAACTAAAGGTGAATTTGGCGGTCTTTATAACGTTTGTTTTTATTGAGCCAACAAGTTGAATTTTATTTTGTTTGTGGGATGAAATGTCTGCCTTTGGCGACCAAATGGTAAAATCAATTCCAAGAAGTCAGAGCGAGTTTTGAAAAAAAATGTGTTTTCCAAAACGACACGAAAGATTTGATACTGAAAAATCGTGGATGGACCATTAGAAAGCTTGTTGACACACACCCAATTTCTTAGAAATATAATGTCGAGTTAACAACTCTTAAGAGATGATATCTGACTGGAGGCGGTCATGCATCATAACCAGAGGTGAGCCATGGATCTAGTTCCGTGTGGCTTGTAACCACGGACATCGTTTCGATCCCACAGCGTGAACTAAAGGCCATTTTGAAAATTGAGTTTAACAATTGTTTAGAGACGGCGTCTAGAGAGACGTGCTATAAAGAGCCATTAAGGTCCCTAATGAAATAACATCGCACCTGACTGTGCTCGATAAACTTCTTGAGAAAGTTGATAAGTCCCTAATATCTGAATATTAACAAAAAAAGGAATAAATAAAAGACTGCGGCGAAGGGACTATTCAAAACAACCCTTTTGCCACATAACCATATTACCAAACCATAATGATGCCAATGACAAATTTATGGATGTTGAACCCGTAAAACGAATGGACAGTGGACAAATAGTAAACTGAATAATGGAGTGGAAAATCCGAGGGAAAAAGACCTCCAGGAACGTTGCACAGTAAATGGGACGACAATACAAGGATGGACCTAGAAGAGATGGAATAGAACAGCGAAATATGGAAGGAAGACAGTCATGACAGGGGGGCTTGGGGAATGGTTGTTAACTAGACTTACTAACTTACAAGTTCCAAATGGTGGTTAATAATAACATTTTGGAATTAATATAGAACTTTGATGTTAAAATAGGGCCACACAGTATTATGTGATTTTTTCGATCATCCTTGGAAAGATCGTGGAGGACACACTGGCCAATACAAAAGGCGCGATATATTTAAAATCTGCACATTTGCTAGTATACGTAGGTGATGGACAAGCGTTTGAGAGCATTAGAGCAGAAGTGGATTAACTGAAACTGATATAATCTACGACATAAGCACTGAAATCTTACATAAAATGACTTTTGCCAGCCGCTGTTTCTTTCTAAAAGACAACTGGGAAGTGGAGTCCTTCTCGCAAACCAGGGTTTATAAAACGGTCCTTTTCTGCCACAGAGGCTTGGTTATTCCTAAAGGTAGACGAAGGGGCTCTTGGGCGGATAGAAAAATTCTGCAAGCTATCTTTAGTCCTGTTTGTGTTGAAGAAGATCTAAAGCTGTACGGGTTATACAGCGATGTCAGCTTAATCAATCAACTTCGAATCCAACGTCTACGAGGGTGGTCCGATAAGTACTTAGCCTCACTGCCAGATGGCGTCAGTATCGCAAGAGCAATTTACTATCGTGTAGTACATCGAAATTTCAGCCGGATCAGACTTTTAGTTTTGTTTTGACCGCGTGTGGAAGCGGGAAAGTCCGCGGATTTTAGAAAAATGGAAAAAGAGCAATATCGGTCGGTTTGTTTTAGGAAGGGAAATCGCGCAGCGAAATTAAAGAGCGTTTGGATGCTGTGTACGGTGACTCTTCTCCTTCGATGGCGATCATCAAAAATTGGTTTAACGAGTTTCAACGTGGTCGCACGTCGGCTTTTGATGAGCCACGTCCAGGTGCCCCGAAAACGGCTACCACGGAGGATAACGTGACAAAAATCCACGATCTCGTATTGGCAGACCGACGATTGAAGGTGCGCGAGATAGCTGAGACAGTAGGCATTTCAAAAGATCGCGTGGGTTATATCCTGCATGATATTTTGGGAATGAGAAAGCTGTCGGCGCGATGGGTGCCGCGCTTGCTCACTCCGGACAACAAGCGCAACCGTGAGACCACTTCAGAGCAGTGTTTGACGCTGTTTAAGCGCAATCCGAAGGAGTTTCTGCGTCGTTTCGTGACAGTCGACGAAACATGGATCTACTGGTACATACCAGAGACCAAGGAACAGTCCAAACAGTGGACTTCACCCGGCGACCGTGCTCCGAAGAAGGCTAAGACTGTCCCATAGGCCGGAAAGGTGATGGCCACCGTTTTTCGGGATTCACAAGGTGTGATCCACATCGACTACTTGGAGAAGGGCAAAACGGTCACAGGGCTGTACTATGCCAAATTAATGGGCCGATTCGATGCCGAATTGAAAAAAAAGGGCCCCACTTGGCGAAGAAAAAAATGCTCTTCCACCATGATAACGCACCGGCTTAGACCTCCGCCCTCGCCTCGGCCAAATTGGTCGAATTGGGCCACGAACTGCTGCCCCATCCACCGTATTCTCCAGATTTGGCCCCGTGCGACTTCTTTTTGTTTCCAAACTTGAAAAAGTCACTCGCCGGGCAGAAATTTCCACCAGGGAGGCCTACTTTGCAGACCTCGAGATAACGTAGTTTTCAGACGGTTTGAAGAAGTTGGAGCATCGCTGGGTCAAGTGTGTCGAGCTAAAAGGAGACTATATTGAAAAACAAATCGCCATTTCTCCAAAGTTTTTGTTTTTCTTTTGTAGGCTAAGCACTTATCGGATATATTGTGCCGGTTGGAAGGGTTTATTCGTTGAGGGCCAGGTCCATCCTGAAGGAGCCATCTAAGTGAAATTGTAGGAATATTAAACAATGCCTTTAGGAAGTCTTCTCATACAAGTGAAGTGAAGTCATGGAAAAGTCATTAAGGGTTTCGCATTTTCTCTGACGTTTTGGGTTTGACAATAAAATTCGTTGAAAGATTGTTGAAAACAGCGGCGAATGGAAATCACTCAAGAGTCGCTAAATGAAGTCAATACAGATTTTCCCAATGTTTGTAAATATTTGACGAAACACCAATTTGTGAAGATGTCCTTGCTTTCATATTCGCCGGACTTGGGTTCTATTCTAAAAATGAGTTCCTAAAATGCTTCGCGGATTGTAAGAAGCGCTGTTGTGAGTGTTTATTATTATACGGGTAATATTTTCAAGAGAATAACATTGATGTCATCATTTTCCTGTTATTTTTTGAACACGCCTTTCACAGAAAAAAAAAAAGAAAATATGTTTTATGCATAATACGGCAAAACGCAAAAATGCAAATTGTTAGAAAGCAAGCGCGTCACACGGCCCAATGCATCTTACCTTACAATGAGATCATATATTTCCTGTTCGTCGAATACTTTACAGTAGGCATGTAATACTTTCAAGCACGCATATCGCATTCCAGTCCATGGGACCTGTGGTCCAGCCAAAGCCTCCCATAGAGGACACTCGGAATGACGATCAAAGTCGATCATTTTCACCATTTTTCATCACACATTCAATAGCCCATAAAGCTTTTCCACTTGTTTAACTTAAATTTTCACGGCAACCTCTAACACGTCCTTATATGGCACTTGAATTCATCGGTAACTGACTACACCGCTATGACAATGTCTCACTTCAATTGACTTCTTTCGTCTTTCTTTTGATATTTACTAAACGGCGTACTAGTTTCAACTGCAAAGCAAAGCATATTTGTTTCGTGTTTTTTTTATTTTTTTTAATTTCGAATGAATTCGACTGTTTATTGCGTATACTGCTCGTTTGGTGGCTATTCTGCTCGTAATTCGTGTATATTATCTCTGCTATATCGGCTGTCTGTGATGTTTGATTTTCAAATTTCGATTTTCTATTTTACTTTTGTTCCTGCCATCCACTTTAATAGCGCATCGAAAAACTGTTACAAAAACTATTGTTTCCGGGAAGGAAAACAACACACTATGCTCGGACGTCATCGGTTTACATTTCAAAGCAAGAGAGCAAGTCAGCCAGACACGGAATGGATGCAATAAAAATACCGGTAAAAACGTTAAATGCAAACATTTACATACATACGAATTTGTATTCGAATTCGTAGCCGAATTGTATCGGCAAATCTTTGGTGCGGGAGGTAGGAATGCTATTATCGGCTGTGTTTATCTAAGAATTGGAAAATAGATTCGGCAATAGAGAGAGACGAATAAGGCCAGCAAGCAAAAATAGATGGGAAAGGTGTAAATTTAAATCTTTTATTGCCAAATCAACGGATTTATTGTTTTCTTGCTCGCTGTCGTTTTAGGGCGTTTCGTTGTTTTTTTGGTTTTGCACTTTTGTTTCTCTTTACGAGCAATTGGGGTCAGTACTGGAATACGTATTTGCTCGTAAGAGTGCTAATTAAGTTAAGGGAACGAATGGGGGAGGTGGAGGCACAGGTTTAATGGTCATGACTCGGAAAGAAAGACAACTGTGGGTTGCCTTGAGATAGTTTTATTAACCCATATCAGTTACAGGGGCGCCATGTGGGTTTTGCATGGAGAACTACGGGGGGTTAAGGCTAGCACTACTAGAGATATCAATATGTACACATACAATACCTTTCGGAAAGGCTTCGTTTCCATAGGCTTGAGTAGATCTTTTTGAATGACATTCTGGGTGTAAAGTGGACCGAGGCCCGTAGGTCTTCTTTCATTATTAAACGCATTACGCACGGGAAATTCGCTTTACTCTCATGTGTTTAAGACGTGGTGAGGTTACAATTGGAGTCAATGCTGCTGCAAATTAAAAGCAAAACACTTTTAGTCTAAATTGTTTTCGATACTGTGCTGGACATGATATGCCGTAGTGGAGCGCAATATTTAAAGAGCATGAGGGTGACAGTAGGACAAGCTCATAGAAGAATTGCACTACTATCGAATCTGAAAACTATCTTTAAAAAAATGGTGAGTTTTATGCTGTTTGGTTTTTCAGTGTCTTATTTTTGAATGCGTACGTGTGATTCGTGAGATGCGTCAACGTCAAATAAGCTCTATTAGCATTGCCATTTTATCAGCGAAAAACTTACTTGAATTTTATTATCAAAATCTGTGCTTTATGAATAATGTTTTTCACGCACTTTGATAATTTTACGGTCGTCATAATTGACCTACTGAGCAATCAATTCAAGCCATAGTGACCAAAATTAGCATTCATGCTATTGGACGTACAAGTTCATGTTCACATGTTCAGAGCGCGTACAGAGTAAAAAATGTTTACTGTATCCGTCAGTGTTCACGAAGACCGTGATTTTTCCAATCGTCGCGTTACTTGACTACGTGGAAGATTTTATGCTAGGATCTTAGACCAAGATAGACCTTTGAAAATACAATATATCGTTACTGAAGACAAACGATCTGTCACAGCGTCGAATCGATGGACCAATTGAGAAATACGTTTGGTGAATTGGTAGATCTTGCTAGATCTTGTGATTTGATACCTTTAGACTATTTTTTATAAGTATACGCCAAATCACTCTATGCCGAATCGCCAGCCTCAACTCTAGTCTTGCAAGATATTACACGTGTTACCAGCGAGGTACCAGCCAATATATTCGAAAGATTGACTCAAAATTAGACTCTCTGTATGGACCACTTCAAAAATAATCATGGTCAACATTCGCATGAAATAATCTTTAAAAAGTTAATGGCAAGTATTGAGTTATCAACTCAAATAAAAACTTTATACACTTTGAAATGTTGCTGTTTTTTTTTTTTTAATTAAAAACCAAACACCTAATAAATCAAATATTGCTATCTTTTTTTTTCGAGACCTAACACAGAGCTCATGAACAGAGCTCATGAACTAGAGTTTCTGTTTAGCCTAAAACCGCTTTTCACATAAGGTTCACATTTTTAGAACAAAAGTTAAGTTGAGAGGTATTTAAGTTAAAGCAGAGTCGAGTCTGCTAGAAAAGATTCATTTTCAATCACGACTGAATCACTCTAAGCCTATGAGCGTCATCAGGCAATCGATGTTATAGGATGGCTCACCTTCGCGTGATTAGTCAAATGGCTGGCACAATGGAAATAGCGAATGATTTTTTTTAAATATATTTTTGGTACAGAGCAGCACACTGATTCAGTAGCTTCTGACGCCGACGATAAATTAGGCCAAACAAGGTGTGGTATCAAAACGGCCCCGAACTTTACTGATTTAGACTGACTCAGGTAGCTACTTTTACCTTCTGAGTACTTTTTATACTTTTATGATCTGTCAATGCCAACATTTCAGTCAAGGTTAACGAGTTACGTTTGGAAATTACTAAAAATTATTACCGAAATTCTGATTTTAAGAATATTTGATCCAATTTTTGGTCGTAATAATCGTCAAATAATCGAATAACTCAAATTGCTTCAATTCAAAATAAGTCAAATCAGTCGATCCCAGTTGGAATTTTGGGCAACAATCTTGGCCTACACCCATACAAGATCAAATTGACTCAGAACTGAAGCTTCTTGTTCATTTAAAGTGCCGAAATTTCTCCAGGACTCTGCAGAATTTTAAAGAAAATGTTTAAATACATCGGAAAATTGTCGTTAGGCTAGAAGCTAATGTGTAGCTTACATGCTGGATGTGTGATTGGACCACATTTTTTCATCGATGGAAATGATTGATGTTGGAAAACTATTTTTGGCCAGAACCAGAAAGGCTTGATCAAAATGATGCCACATGCCACACAGGTGGTAAAACAATAGATCTAAATTGTTTGAGGTTTAAGATGCATCGCCAAGTAGTCACGTTTTATTTTTTTACCAGATGGATTGTCAGGAGTAGACCTTTTTAAACGATTCCCTACGTTTTGGATATATATTGTTTTGAGTTAGACGATAGGTCTCTAAAATTAGTTTCAAAGAAATGTTCACAGAAAGTTCTTTACAAAGGTTTTCTTAGTGATTTTGGTCATTTGAGAGCGATCATACTTCTGTTCTCAGGACAGTTAAAATGGGATTTACCAGATTTGGGAACGATGACATGACGGTTAACTCCATTGTGCACGGCCAGAATTGATGGCGACATCTGACGTTATGGCTGAGAGGTTTAATATTGAACATTCGTCAGCATTTCGACATTTAGAGAAGTTGGATTCCATTTTAAACTCGACAAATAGGTGTCACGTTGTTTGACAGAAAGAAAAACCATATCTCTACTTAGCTTACATGGAAGTGAACCTAATCTGGACTGTTTCGTACCAGATAACAACCATATGCAAGAAAAAGAAGCTAAAAAAAGGCAGGTAAAGACGCTGAGCCTTGGCAAAAGTCGGCTTGCATCTAGTGAATGTACTGTCACCTGTTTGGTGGGATTTTTTTCGGCGTCTTTCACATGGCGAAAAAATAACTGCGAATAAGTACTGAGAGCAACTCGAAGGTCAATGAGAGAGTTCAAGAAAATTGTTGTGGCCAATCGAAAATACGTAATTTTCCAACATTAGCCATCCTGTCGCCTGGCGGATGCAGCGAAAACTCCTTAAGAATCCACCATATATCTAAATCCTGCTCATTCAGATCAATATCTGTTTCGATTGTTTTAGAATGGTTTGAATGTTTTCTGGTTCACCAAACTACGTTACGTGGTTTCGAGGTATGAAAACCAACGCAGTAGGACGTTGCCTCGATGTTTCGCCCGAAGGCGGTTGAATTCATCGCTTACAAGCGTTTAGTTTTGTAATTCAAACTTCATAGTATGTAAGCGCTATATTTAAAAGGAAAGCCTCAAGTGGCTATCAGTAGAGCCGGCCGGTACATCGATGTCAGGAAACCTTTCATGTCTCGAGCCATAGTATGTTGCAACATAACTGGTAATGTTGGAAACCCTATAGTAGTGGTCGAAACAACAATGCATCTGTGCCAAGAGTGATTCGGAAAATGAAGGCCCAACGGCATGCCAGAAAAAATGCTGGTTGGATAGAGCAAAGGGTCTGTTGCCAATGGACGAGTGCCTTGATGAAAACAATATCACGTTATACGAAAAATTTGAGCTTATTGCCCACCAGAAGTCAAGCGCCACAGTTTGTCATAGTTTGAACGGCTGTAATGGCCGGGAGACGTTTTTGGCCCATTGCTTTAGGGTCAATTCTAACGTTTAAGGCGAAAGTGTTTTGGAAGGTGTTGCGAAGACGTGAGCCGCCATACCTTTCGGTGAGAGAGAATGGACGTCCCTACAAGACTGTACTAACATAAGAGTACAAAGCACGCGTCCCCCATGAGCAGTTAAAAACAAAGTTTCTTGCTTTCGTAGACACTTGACTTTTCTTTACGGGACGCTTTAGAGGCCAAGGTCAACACTAAAAACAATTCAGTGAAGGTGCGGCCAGGATCCCTTATCCAAGGATGTACGATTTTTCCGCAGGCTCACGTTCGTGAAGCGTGCAACTCGTTAGTACTAAAGGCCGAAGTGTTTTCTAATATTTTTTTTGTATTTCAGTAAAATTCGAAAAGTTTATAGATCAATTGGACCACCCATTCAGTTGGACAACCAACTTTGGTCGTAGGGTTATAAGAGAGTTACGGAGAAACGAAGAGGGGTGATCGGATGGTTTAGAACTAGTGTTCGGGTTTTTGGAAAAAAACCTTAGTTGTCTAAATTAGACCAACACTGAGAAGTAAAACTTAACAAACATAGCAATGCATCCTATTAATGATCACTAAATTCCTAATCTTTCCTCAGAAATCAATAAGATCTCGCTCACAAGACAGCCTTAAACGTGTCAAGTTCGCATGAATATTTGCGCACGACTATTCAACTTAGAGCACAACCAGAAATAGATAGATCCGGCAAGCTCATACGTATACCCTAGATCGTCATATTAATAGAAAATAATCAAATTGAAATGTTTACTGTCTAATTTGTGTATGATCCTAAACCGATAACCTGATCGTTTCTTCAAATCGAAGTAAATACCATTTAGAGCCGTCGAAAAACAACGCCATGTGGTCTTGATTTGTTCGATAAACAATTTCCCCAACAATTCCCATAAAACAATGAAAAACCCGCGCGAGTAGGCAACAATTTCCCATAACATCAACTTGATGGCAAATAAAAACCGCAAATACATCCCAAGCGCCATAAGCCTGTCTACCGGAGCCCGGTCGTTCACGAATCCATTTACGAGTGACGTACATACCTCATTCCTGCCACAGGCGTGATTATCATTAATTTTTAAATTAACATAAATGAGAAAATATTTATTCAGTTAGCTTGAGGAACAGGTGAATCGACAAGATGTGGGCGACTGATGACTGACAACTAATGCATCCATGTATCTAATTGATCTCGTGCTCTGGGGCATCTGCGAATTCCACGAATTCCAAGTGAAAGTTGAATTTGATTTTAAGCAATTAATTATCCAATAGTTGTCGAGCATAAATTCGCATGAGTGACATTTAAGGCAATGCGGGCGATCGAGGTAGATCGTAGTCATCGGTGATGTGGTGCGAGTATTTTTAGATAAACTCCTTAGCGCGGTGAAATAATTTATATTTTCGGCGAGGTGTGAATGCGTAGATTGGGTCGTAAAATTATTTTTAAAATACTGGATCATTAGACGTAAATCATCGTTTAAATCCGATGTTAGAGGATGAGGATGAGGCGCTTAGCTGTTTCGTTTTGGGTGGGAGGTGCTGATGTGGCAATACGACGCAATCATGAGCTATTAGTCCCGGCGAACAGGTGCGTTTAAACTGGCGGATATCAATCATATTTGAATGTTTGCTTACGGATTAAGCGGTTTGATTTGAGCCTATTTTGATGAAAGGAGGACTTTTCGATACAGAGAAAAATAATTCAGGAAATTCCTTTCGTGGCAACCGGCTACTCCGCCGAGAAGCGCTTGATGGCCTCATCCTCCTTAAGTTCACTCAAGTGACAGTGAACATTTCTTGGATTATTTCTCGAATTTTGGAAGCCACTATCTAAGTGTTGCGAGACAAAAGAAAGGAAAAAGAGAAGGGTCGTTGACTAAAAGGGTTTCGGCTTTATATCTTTGCCTCACTAAATTACAGTTCGAACTTTTAGAGGCTCTCTCTTATCTAGAACTCGATGACACACACTAGAACTCCATAGAATACCTTTTTCCGTATAAGCCACGTCAGAAGGTTTACAAAGAACTGCTCTGATTCACTGATAAGAAAATACCTTAATTCGCTTAATAACCTTTCGTCTTTTCCTTCATTCCATTTTATACTGCCCCCTTCCGTCCCTACTGATCAAATTCCAACGGTTTGGTTTGTTTTTCTAATCTGAGGAGTGAACAGTTGTTAGCACTTTTCACCGGTGCATGACATCATCGAGAGGTATTTGGTATTTAGTTGTATTGCTATTACCCCTCCTTTATTTGCGATAACGATGGTTTTAAAGGTGATTGGGACCGAAGGGAGAATAGTTCTTGATGGAAGCATGTAAGGTCGCAAGAATGTCATATTCGACTCTGACAATTGTTTATTTTGGGTTTCTATTTAGCGCTTCCAAAGGGTTATATTCTATTAAAACCAAATGTCGAACAAGTGTATGCAGCGTATATCCATTTATTAAAATTAAAATAAAGTCATTAATCATTGCTAAGCGAGACTATGACAGAAGAGATGTACATGACGACATGCCTCGACCCACATACTCGTACGAATTAAGAACATTTGTTAAAAAATATGTCGTACAATAGGAAACTATGGTTTTAGGTCTTCTTCCTGTGTCTCTTTAATCATATTCAAATGTTTGGACGGTTGATGGCGATTGGCCAAAATAGGAAGAGCTAATCAAATCTTAACCATATTGTTCCATAGAATGCATGGGAGTAAGTCAATATGACACCCCCTAATGCCAATAAATAATAACTCCTAATCACACCTATAAAGGAAGAAAATACCAATCTAAGCACACGCTGTCGATCAAACATATGATAATGAGAGGAACCATACAATCCAATTATCTCAATCATAAAGGGTATTGGGCCAAATTCTGTGTATTCAAATGTTATCTATGAAAATTGACAGGCCTTTGATGATTGGGCGCTGCCACCGCATGACATTGAGTAAAACAGTTGTAAAAAAAACAACCTGCTGTCAGAGGTACAATTGGGTATCAGTCGTTTTTTTCAGGATGGGACTAGTGGGATATACTAGTCAGAAATGTCAAGTGGAGAACTTGGGAATCTGTCAACAACCCCTGATCATTATATTTCCTAACTTTCATCGACGTTACAAATTATTTTGTGCGATAAAATGTCAATCTTCGAGGCAAATATGCGTTTTCTGGGGGATGTTTTGCCTTTCGTCATTTTTTGGAATAAATTTGCGTCTGATGCCCGTCGAATGCTTCTAAAAACTGGCGCTGAACGTTCTACCAACATAGTGAAAGTACGTATGACGGATGGTTTCAATGCAACAAAACTGGCGAAAGAAAATTTAAGGCACAGAATTGGGGCATTACTAGATCACAAAAACTGGATCATATCAAACGCAACAAGTATTTGCAGATTCAAATTCACGAGTGAACTGCTGCTCTAGTAGCAAAGAATTTCGCATCATAGTATGATCGGCGAAAGAAATCTTGGAACCATTGCGACCCTATTGACGGCCAAGCCAATATCCGAGGATCGACGCTTGTGCTATCTATGTATGGGGTTGATGTGACCAGCCTGGTTATTGGAAGTGCTGAAACTGGCACAGGAGCTCGCAACTAATGCGTTTGTGCCGGGACCTAAAAAGCGACTACAATACGAGCAAAAAACGACAAGCATGACAACGCTCGGCTATATATTGGTCAAGTCGTTAAAAACTACCTAGAAACACTGATACACCGTCCCTTCCGACTGCCTTCTATTTCGATCGGTGACGCAGGGCCTGGCAGAGCAAAATTTCCGAACTTTCGAAATTTTAAGGGAATCATAAAGATATGCAGTATATACGCCGATTAAACGTGTACGACGAAGTTTCAAAACAAAAATGACATTCCAGGGGCGAAGATTACCATAAAGTAGACATTTGGCGTCTGAATCAGTTTATATGATTAACGAACGATATTAATGGCTTCTAGATAGACAGAGTGAGAGAAGGTATGCGTGGATTAGGATGCATAAGCTTCTATCGACTATCTTCTATCGTAGTGTCGGTAGGCCTAGCTGCCGCTCCAGAACCTAGAACATAAACTAATAATGCCTTTGGAAAGGTGCGGACCCCACAAGCGGACCAGTAGGAATGCAGTTAAGTGGGAAGGTTATGGTCCTACACTTCTGACCATAACGACGCCAGAAAAAAGGAAAAGAAGAAGAAGGAAAGGTTGTATTACTATGATCAGATTGAAAGGTGACTTTCCAATTTTGGCTTCGTCATTGACATTTATGTCTAATTTCATCTGATTATCTCATTTATTTTACCTCTCGTGTTTCGTCTGCTTTTATTAAACAAGGAAGTTCCATGGAAATGTTGAGGATGATGCAGAAGGTCTTTGCGGACAAGGCTTTGTCCAAAAAAAAAATGTTTGCATGTGGCAATTTCAATAAGGCAAGGAAAGTCTTCGAAAAAAACATAGCTTCCAATCTGCTGAAAACATCAACTGGTAAACAACTCGTGAGGAAATCCAAGATTTGCTGCTGAAAAATCATATTTTTGAAACATCCTGTGGATCAATTCTGACCAATTTGATAGACCATTTGGGCCTCAGACGTGCCCCATCACGTTTGGTTAAATATGAGCGTCGCGTTGAAAACCTGTAAAGATGTGATTTCCTGCTATGAGGCGGTCACGAAACACATTACCACTGGAAATGAGACTTGGATCAAGCTCAGTGTAAAGTTTGACTAAATTACTAAAAAGACCACGTTGGGTGCACCATATTGAGTCCTTAAAAGAGAGTCAACTTAAATAGCTGTGTTAGGTAGGTAGGAGTGGTCGCCTGATATCGAGATGCCAGGCCCAATTAGCGCTTATGCGCCGTTTTGATGCCACAACTCAGTGACCTAGTGTGCTGTTATTGGAGTTTCATATCCATCCTGTGGAATTAAGGAATTTGATGATATTACAGAATCCTATTTCCCTGAATTCTGATAGATCGTCGAAGGAGATTTTGCCGAGTAGGCGCTGTCTGGTTCTAGCTAAAATAGCTGTGTTAACTGGAGGCCATTTTGGACATCGAATTGCTTGCGAGAGTTAGAAAAAAAAAAAAAGAATCGAACATTTTCCAAAATAAATGAAAATTGTAAAATCTATAAACGAAGTCACCTTTCAATTTGATCATAGCAGTTAAGTAGTTTAAGACTGGTCTAGCGAGGGCCTCTATATACCTCTTCCTTGCCGTGTGGGTAAAGCGGTTTCCATGCTCAGAGTCGGCAAATAAGATTATGTTCTTGTCAAAAGCTTCGGAACAGACCAGTTTGACATTCGTCATGCTGAAAGGCACAAACAGGTACATTGACTTTCTGAGAAGTGCTTAGAAGCTTAGAAAGCCTGGCCAGACAGTGCTACAAAACTACTTAGGTTGGAAGATTTGAATGTGCATTCGACAGGACACACTATGTGCCATTAGTCGATACTGAGGGAGTCTTTGAAAGTGCAACTTCTGAAAGACAATACTGATATTGAAGATCAAAGGAAATCTGCATAGGATTTCCGGGCGGGCCTTGTTCAGTGTGTCTGGCTGACGTAAAGAAAGCCTGCCCACGAAGTGCATGGTGGTCGGCTCTCTACTCAGCGTTTCAAATGTCTTTAAAATGTACGAGAATGATATTGCAGTTCTCTCTGTCGGTTCGCCTTTGGAACTATTTCAAGACTCAGGCAGAACTAAAGGATGATTAGGGAAAGTGGCGAAAATGACTCGACTTATTCACCCTACATAGTAAGATATACTGCTGTGATCAAAGAACCTCCGGCACACCTTTGGAAAGGTTGCTCATCATAGACCTTGACGTTACGATGTCGATATCAGTGTAGGTTACGCTGACCATTACTCCATGAATGCTAATGACTTAAAGGCGACCTACGCTATCTATGGCTTGAATCTTCATAGAATGGACTACATTTCTTAACTTTCTCTTTTGAAACTATTGACGGGTCAATAAGTCTACAAGTCCGAGAAGTATCTATTAATACATTTGTAAAGGTTTTTTCGTCTACCACAGCCCAAAAATATATGTATATGACTTTGGACTATTTTTATTCGACGCATAATTGAATAGGATCACTCGATAAGGTTGCCGTAAAATGTACCTTTTGCGAGCAAAAAAAAAATGGGCCGGTATGGCCTAATGAACCTAATTTTAATTTTTGATTTTTTTGATAAAGTAAAGTCAGAGTGAGCGACCCTAAATTTCAACAAGTACGACAAGTCTTTCATGGTAGGTATGGTTTTTTAAAATGCTTTCCTTTGGATGTCATTTCCACCGATTATGGATCAGAGGTTGATGTAGCTTATTCACAGGCACAGGAGAATAAAGGAAAGTGTATGAAGTAGCTTAACTCAAAATGGTTGCTTGCCGCAGGTAAAGATAGCCTGGCTGAATGGTTAGTTCCTTGAGCTCTAACACTAAAAAACGTGGATCAAATCCGGTGGCTTTGTTTCGTGAGGGAATGAAAAAGCGGCTTAAATTCACTAACGTAGGAAAGCTTCTCGAAATGTATCGTTTAGACCTGATTGTAAGCAGGTGACTGAATAACACAACATAGATGACTTAATATAAAGGGTTATCAAGAAACAGATGCTTTATAAAATGTCACGCCAATGTTTAACTATAAACACTAAACTCATATTGCGAAGGATTCTGATAAGTAAAAATTAAGGTTTCATGGTTTCGAACAGTTCGTCCTGCTTTTTATGAAGTTGAACTTTCATATTCCAAGTCTAGGGGGGTCGGAAGGCTGCTCTTTGAAGGTTTTCCGTCTAATCTCTTTCCGAGGAGTGGAATGCTGATGAATTCTTTGAGTATGTTTAAGTGTTTGGTCATAGTCAATTGCATTAAAAGAAACGAGGGGTATGCCTGCGAGGGAATCTCTTCTACTCACAGATCATGCTCTATTAATTTTCAGAAGAGTTGGGATGCAATTATTCCGTTGTCAGCATCACGTCGAAGCCAAAAAGCTTTAAGCGCAATCAGTTAAAATTTCAGACGCCATATTTCGATCCAAATCGTCCAGCAAACACAGTAAAAACCTTTTAACCAAAACATACTGCAAAAATCCACTTTTATTGTAGCCCTAAATACAATTCGTATTTACTCGAGGCCACGTTGAACTAATATTTAGCTATACTATCTGGATGTCTCTGAATAGTGGCTTATCAGCAGCAATTATCATGCGACTCTCAGTAATGGTTTCGCTTTTTATGAATATAATTGAAATCAACCGCACAAGGTTCATCTAGGTGTTCACAAAAGCGCTATCAGTAGATTCTCATTCAATTCAACATTGAAACCGAAATCACTGAGCGAAACTAGAAAAAAAAAGTACGAAAAACAAATCAAAAACAAATTAAACTCGGGGTTGAGTGCGTGTGATAACGTTCAAGTTTTATGGAACGTCCGCACGAGTTGGCATTCCTCGTATGCCAATTGAGCAATCCTGAATGCTTTGGGAATGTCTGCCTTTTTATACTTCAAAATGAGAAAATTAAGTCTTTTTGTTTCGATTTCACTTGGTTGTGTATTGGAGACAGATTAAGGAAAAAAAAGGAGATGATTGGAAGACCAGGCACTGGAGTGCTGATGCTCTTCGGAAGTGGTGCTATTTTTATCCGTGTTAAGTGCGTTACTTAGGGTCTGATAGGGATCTAAAGAAGTCTGGAGGAGAACGAGTTCATTCAACCACAGGGTGTTCATGAAATCGCACATCCCAGACAAGACATTATTGCTCTGTTTACGACCTATGAACATTGATTTATGAACAAAAGGAAATGATTTGTCATAAAATAAACGCCAAAATCCAACTCGACACCAACGCGTTTTTCATATTCTTCGCCTACGTTAGCCACAAAGCGTCAACGTAAAAACGGGGAAAAAACACAATTCCGAATTCCTGAGAGGGTTAATTAACTGGAAAAAATTGCAAGCGGAACTCTCGTATTGGCGGTTCATATTTAAAGTCACGTTTTGGTGTTTAGGCTTTTTGACTTTATTTTTTTTTTACGAAACGATAAAAATTGGTTCGTACGGCGATAATTCATTTACCATTTCCGCAGGAACATAAAAGCTTTTGTGCGAGTTTAATATTAATTAGTTCTAGTGAGCCGCCTTGTGGGCAGCTCGTTAATTTTATTAATTTGAGATGAAACGCGTAGGGAAGTAGAGGATGGTTTGGCAGCATTATCAAAGTCACAAGTGTTTGTTCATCATAGTGCGGGAAATGGAAATTCGATTGGGATGTCACCGACGAAAGAGTTTTTTCATGAAAACAAAGTTTAGATAATAGAACAAAATTTCATATATAATAGCAAGTGCACATCTGCCCTTGAAGTGGGACGTATATGCCGGAAGGTATTGTTGATTCGACTAGCTGGCTGTGAATCGTCCTTTTTCTAAGTAGAAAATCCTCTGACAATAGAACTCAGTGTGGCAGTGAGATAGTACAACATTGTCAAAAATTAGCAGGAATTTTATAATTTCACGGGATGCATTAGTCCGATTCGTGCGATTCTGTTGCATATTGTTAACCAATTTGATTTTTATGTCCACTCTTGCTAAGGATTTTGACAAATAAATAGGTTTTTAGCATGGAATTTTCAAGGATGTGAGGAGCGCTGGCACCAATGTATAGTATTTAGTGGGGACTACTGTAGACGTATTAATAAAATTATATTCCAAAGCCGGAAATTCCCTTTATTTTTTGAACATATCCCTTGTAGACACACAAAAAGTGTTATCCTTCTGCGTGTGATAAAGAATGACAAACTTTGTCAGGACATAAGGTACTCGTAAAATTTATTCGAAAAAATATAATTTGGAAGGGCCCTATGGAAGACAACGAGAAAATCAATTTGTGGGTTTGGTTAAGTCAGGACTTGAGCTATTGTTTCGAAAAGTAGCGATCAGATTCTGAGTAAGAAAATAAAAATCGGTATCGATACCACATAAAATTTTTTATTCCTTTCAGAACAGTAAGATTCCCCGGGAGTTTTTCGCAGGGAGTCTTAGTTCATTACTTTAATATGGAAAAAAGAGCTTACGAAAATGTGTTATTTTAGTGGGAGTTTATGGTGACCATGTTCTAGCTGACAAACTTTTCGGAATGACATGGAAGACAAGGAACAATCTGAATAGCCGCAAAAGTTCGAGGATTAAGAGGGGGTTTCGATAAACAGTCTTGCCAAATATTTCAAAAATTGTCTGGATCGTTTGGAGTCGACTTGTCAAAGGTAGAACTCCTTAAAACCAAACGAATGATCCAAAGGCAAGCAAACTGAATAATATACGGATTGAAACAAAGGGACGTCAAAAGGAATCTTTTCACCGGAGTATTTTCAGTCCCAGTCAGGTGTTTTCACCGACTATGCAAAGTGGATCTATTACGACAATACCAAGCGCGAAAAGTCACGGGTTAATCCCGGACAACCATCTACATCAACAGCGAAAAGAAATATTCATGGATCCAGGCTCATACTCTGCTTGATGGAATCAGAAAAATGTGGTCGACCCTAAGCTGCTCAAACTGAATGAAACCATCATTGCAGGTCGCTACCGACCACAATTAATGCGCTTGTGCTATGTATTGAAGGATAGACGACTGAAATGCCAGGAAAATGTGATTTTGCAGCACGACAATGCTCGTACGCACGACGCAAAACCGATCAAAGCCATACTTGGAAACGCTCAAATAATAAGATCTACCCCATTCGCTGTATCCTCCTGACGTTGTTCCTTCTGATTATCCCTTGTTTCATTCGAAGGCCTGTCCGAACAAAAGCTTACTTCTTGTGGAATTGCAGAAATATGGGTCGAAAAAAATGCCCCAAACATGTGAACAAGTAGTGGCAAGCGTAGACAATACTTTGGATAGTATTCTTTAACGTTACGAATTAATTCCAGCTCCCAATGAAAGAAGGTAAAGTGTAATGACATGATTTTAATGTTGATGCAGGTTATGTTGACCACAATAGCTGTCGGAAAATCTAGTAATTTTTATGTCTTTTCTACTATGCTAATTCAACACGTGCAAAATCAAATTGTGTGATAGAGATTTTGTCGGAATGTATGTAACTATTAATCTCTATAGACATGAGCTGACAATGGGATCAAGTTTTATGACACTTTAATGCCAAACTTGCCTCCATATAAACTGCCCACCTCTATCATATGGCAAAGCAGCTCAAAGTTGCTGTATAAACTCGTAAAGAAGGTACACGATCTGAGAGTTGGGCAGATTACTTTAAATCAAAGGGATAACGCTTATCTGAGCTTCAATAAAGACATCAAACATCCTGCCTCTAGCACTTAAGTCTGACAAGGCACAATACTTTGGTATCAAGAATGCCATATCTTATAGAAATGTGGAATTTTGAGGTGAGATGAGTTCAAGCATAGTTGGTCTTCTTGGTTGACCACAAATAGGAAAATAACACATGGACTTTGACGGTGAAATTGTGGTCTTCCATACCGCCTAGTTTTGGCTCTATCTCTACATACATATGTATGTACATACGGGAATGATAGCAAAGAAGAAAGCCAGGCCAAAAGTTGTCTGCATCCCATAATGAACTCCTTTGACGGTAATATGGTGATTATTTTCATCGACGAAAAAATACGGCTCGCACTTGACTTTTGAAGTAAATGTGGATTTTTTGCTGTCCAGTAAAGGCTATATTACGAGTACTTATTGACAAAGCCCTTGAGCCAAAAATGAGTTTCATCACTGAAGGTGATTTTTGATGAAATTTAGAATTTTCTTCAAACTTTTGTAAAGCTCAATCGGATGGATGTCAGTGCTTCAAATGATCAAGATCTTGTAAGCGCTAAAGTGTGTACGCAAAATTCGGCACAATGTGAACTGAGAGATTCTCAATTCCTGTGAACGGCGTGAAATCGCCTGATTTGGCTCATTCTGAAGTTAAGGACTTACGCCTATGATCTTTTCGGCACTTCGCCGAAAGTTGTAGCACTGTCACCGGAATATGTTGACTTGAATTTATCCACTACGACCGAAAATTAAGCGCTCTTAAAGGTGTGATCACCCATCCAGATTATGTAGTGATTTTTTTATAATTGCTAATCATTCATAGAATTCACCATCTCAAAATGTAAACCTCGGCTGACGTTTCTACGTTGACAGATCGTAAAAAAAGACTAAGGGTACATTTGTATTCAAATACAAAATTGTGCTTCTACTGAAAAAATCACAGCTTATTATCCAGTAATCGCGCCCATTGTAAACTGAATGTCCGCTCATTTTTAACGGATGAGTCATACCATGATTACCAAATTATAATTTTTTTATCTGTGCTTTAAGTGACCGTTATCAAAAATAATTGGATAATCTCGATAGTCGTTTGTTTGTTTACTATACGAGCAGCTATACACCGTTGCATACGCTACTAGGAACCTATCTGATTCCTGACTTAATTTTAATCAAATACGCTGAGTAATATCCCAAGGTGACACACAATTAATCACACACTAATGTAGGAACGCATTGTTCCCTTTCCTTTGTCTTCTGTCGTCGCACTTGCAAAAAATACACGAAATCCAAGAACTCTGGATAACCACTTGAAACGCACTGACCAACAAATAGCGTGAACTGCCGACAATGCTATCTTGCGCCACAATTCAAGACCCCCTCTACGTAAACTGATTTCTGCATGTACTCGTCCTATACAGCACCATGCTTATCCGGTACTGTTCGTGCTTTCCGTCACGCCTCTGTTCTGATAAATCCTACGCCGAGATGTGCCATTTGTCGTCTTGAATTTACTTTAGAATTTTCTTAAGTAAATAATGATAGCGAGCTAGTGAAGTGTAATCACTGAATCATGATGTATTTCCGTTGAACCAGTGTAATACCTCACCTACAGCACTCATTCAACACATTCCAGCTGATCAGGGACTAATTGAATATGCTTACGACTGGAAAACGGTAACCGACCGCTAATACTCGTAAGTACTAGACATTCTCGTAGAGAATCAGAGATGATGAAATGCGCATAAATCGAGTTACGCTCTCAATTATCAGGTCGTAGACTCATTTACATCTACAAAACGCCGCACACTTCATCCATCTACGGCCCCAGACCGATGCTTGCGTCGCGTTATAACAACAATTTATCAGACAATCAGGCAACAAACAAATCTTAATATTAAGGAGATTCACTGACACTGATTTATAACATCATTAGCATCCACAGTAGCACGGTAGCTAAGACCCGTCCTTGTCTTCTCTTTTGCGAAATCTCTTTTCACGCGGACGACAACAAACATCAAACATAGGCCGGAGAAGCAACACACGGGAGAATCCACGAAACGAGAGTTGGAGGCAAACGCAAATAAAGAAAAAAAAAAAAATAACCACAGAGCCCGGGCAGACAACCAATCCGTTCCACAATCAAATTCTAACTGAGGGCGCTCCAAATGACAAATCCTCCGTCCAATTTTTATTTATTTTTTATTCCCCCACATGGTCGCGTTTTAATCGACCGTCTGCCTTACTACACACTGTACTTTCGATACTTTCAGTCTACATCGCGGTATCGCGCGACGACTACGACAATGACTACGACGCGACACAACAACGACGGCGTCATCAACATCACAGACTTGGTCTTATCTTAACTTTTTTTCGTTTCTGGTTTGCCAACCATCGAACACGGAGCGGATTTCCTCCTGCCGCGGCTGATTGGCCTCGAACGCAAAGCTTTGAACTTGAAGAGAATGCTCCACTACATGCTCGTAGTTAATAGCGGCAAGCTCCCGAGCAAAACACCACATTTCCGATGGATAGATGTACCTATACATAGATAATGCTGGAGATAGACGTGTCTGCAAATGGCATCGCGGCAGAGCAAAGCTTTGCAGGTGTTGTGAGGGTGGTGATGCAGCTTTGTGCTGTGAATGTTTGTAAACAATGGGCAAAGACGAGAGGAACGAGAGCAGACGAATCTCGGATGTGAGCGGCTAAACATTTGTTTTGTGTCTACTTTTCCATTATATTTCATTTCGATTCTATTTTAGCAGGTGTTTAGCGTTTGTACGTTATGAGGTGGAAATTATTACTGGTTCGGTCGAATGAATTGTATCCAATTCCCACGTTTTGATGTCTTGTTCTGGGAAGCATCCAGTTTGAGTGTTGATTTTTTAATGATTCCATTTGGAAAACGCCTTGATTCCGTTCTGGTACAATGGGGTTGTAAACGAGTTTAGTTCCGCTCTGTTCTAGTACAATTCTACAACAAGATGCGAGTTCGGAACTTCATTATATACAGTGCAGCCTTTATAATCCGGACCATGTATGCAAAGGAGCATTCATCCTTAAGTGTACCAGTTTTAAGACAGAATTTACTCTATAGCTAATGATATTGACCGGTGTATCTATCGGTCTTTTTCGATACGACTCGACTAATGTGGCTTCATAAAAGAGTCATCATTCCGGTCCTATTATATGGCGCAAAAGTATGGAACCTGTTAAAGGAGGATGAAGAAGTCCTTGGATATTTCGAGGGAAAGGTCCCGCGGGCGATTTACGATGTAGTTTTTGAAAATGGGAAATGTACAGAGAAATAGGCCTAGCACGGCGGTTATGGTTAAAACGTCTGAGACAGCTTTCTCCGAATTCATCTCTGAGGGACGACACTTAGCAAAGAACGACCACGAATATACTAGCGGAAGGGACTCTCAACCAATGGGGGTGTGAACCTGGAGATGACTAGCTTAAGACCTGGAGAGGCATGTTCATTAAGGCCCTAGTCCGCTCCAAACTGTAGGGTCACCTCAGTACTCTCACTTAATCTGACGATCTGGACCTTCTGAGGGATAGTGACGGGTTAGTCAAGAGAAACGCAAAAAGTCTAATAATGGAAGGAAGGGAAGTAGGTAGAATGAGAAAATCAAATAAGGGTTTTTCAATTGGCGAGGGTAGGTTTTGGGTAGATTTCGGGTGTTTGAAAACAAGGCATCAAGGAAAAATCTGTGATAAAAGACAGAAAGAAAAAACAGACGCTTAGCACTGTACTTGAAAGTTAACACAAGAAAGCTACACAATCAAGAAATCGGGGAACATTATCAGAGTTCGAGTAATAAAATCGCGAAGACTGAGATGGGCAGGGCACATAGAACAAATGGACAATGGACGAACAGACAAAAAAAATATTAGTTAGAAATCTGATTGGGAGGACAATATAAGGATGGACCTAGAAGAGATGGAACAGAAGAGCGAAACTCGAAAGGAAAACACTCATGACGGGGAAGCTTGGCAAAGGGCTGTCAACGAGGCTCTGAACCGAGTTCCAAATGACCGGTGTTAATAATAATAATAAACCTCAAATCAGCAAATACTCTGGCTTAGTACAACAATGTTATAAGTTATGTAAATGGCGACGACTGCAGTTGCAGAATGTATGAAACGCTGCTCACAAATATTTCTGATTACTTTTTTACGGAATAATTGGTCAGTCGTCAGGCGCAACGTGAATTTCGGCGAAAATTCTCAGACCTTCCCACGCTAACCGGTCAAATACTAAGCCATTTAGTTGCTTTCCTCAAAGAGATTGGATCAGCAGGTGGCAGTAGAGGCATAGCAACATATACTGCTCGTTCTGACGATAATATCATGGCTGTGGCTGAAGATATATCGATTTCGATCAGACATCCAGTTAGCCATTCCAGCTGGAGCATATTTTGCTGAAAGACTTGAAAGAAATTCGATTTAAAAATGATGACAGTCCATCAACTTTAGACGTTTGAACTAGTTGCCAATTTTTGATCGAAATTCATCATGAGCGATGAAGCATATTATCATCTAAACGGTACGTAAAAAGACGGGCTTCTTGGGTACTGAGAATACAGGTATCGCTCACGAAGAGCCTTTACATCCACTGGAATCCACTGTATGTTGGGTCATTTATGCCGGAGATACAATCGGGCCACGTTTTTCGAGGACGGGGTGGGTAAAACGGTAACTGTGACTGATGAGCAACACGGAACTATGATCAACGAGTTTTTATTGCCGAAATTGTATGAATTGGGATGACTGGAAAACATGTAGTTCTAACAAGATGGTGCAACCATACAAACCTGGCGCAACTATAGACATTTTGAAGGATGCCGAGTCGCCAGTTCGCCGAGTGCCTCATTGCACTAATAGGCACGATCGCCCGATTTTACCCTTCAAGTCTACTCTCATTGTGGTCATATGAACTTACCGTTCTCACAGAACGAGCCACAGACTCTTAAAGGTCTTAAAGAAAATATCCGACTAGATGCGAGAACTTATCAGCAGAAGTTCACGTTAAAACGATTGTAAAGCAACAATATCAATATCATTTTTAATTTGCGGCAAATTTGTGATTAATTTTTTACTTAGGTGAAAGGGATCTAAGGTTCATTACCGACTCCGAATGGTGAATTTACAGAAGCTCCCTAGAACAATAGTTTACAGAGGATTTTATCCCTACCCTGAGGAGGAGAAGGGTCGCGAAATTTTGATGAATTGGATATTGTCGGGATCTCAACCCCATTGCCGGAATTTCACTACCCATTAAGTCACGGTGGTCTCGACAATGCCTAGAGTCGGAAGTGGTCGGTACTATGATGGTCTTGTGATCGTCGAGCTAAAAATGTTGAATAATCTCTGATGAAAAATAAGTGGGTAATGATACTGATCAAGAGTAAACCATCAATTCATGCTTGCTCAATTCGACATAGTTATGTAGTCTTAGGCAAATTTAATCATGGACTGATGATGATGGGCGATCTGTAAATTTCGTGAATTGTTTGGTCAACACAATCGACTGATTTGTATCGGATCAGTCTTCTTGCTCGGAAAGCACGCTAAAACACCATCGCTATGAGCGACAGTGTTCGAAAGCAGTCAGGCGGTCCAATTCGAAGCTGACATAAAAAATTGGACTTCGCGTTTGACACTAGCACATATTTTAAAGGTTGATCTTCATCAATACGCCTATAAAATCGAAGTTATACAATACTTGAAACCTTTAGATCATCTACGATGTCGCCGATTCGTTAAATGGATGTTGGATCGTCAAGACAATTTGTCATCGAATTCGAATCTTTTCCGATGAATCACATTTTTGGATATAGTATTCTCTTCGTGATTTTTATTGATCAATAGAGATCAAAAATGATTTTAAAAACTTCCACACTGGATGCTCGCTCTACCTATACTACTGGATCTAAGGTAATCTGGGGTTTGGATGCATAACGAGTTGTCGTATGGAGTGTTCCTGGTGGTAGCCAGTTTTTTGAACAGCAACAGTATCTACTTTCTAACGTCTTAATGTTTTCCATTCATGCCCAGAATAGCGCCATCTATCAGTGTTTGGGAAGACAATAGGCGATTTAGAAAAAGTTTCACATTGATTGTCAGACTAGTTTCGGGACAGTTGTTGACGAAAAATCAGACAACTATTTACATACGATCACGTACGATATGCAAGGCTAGTTTGTTTACGCGCGGTTTGATAGAAACACCAGTGTTGACAGGTCTGATCGATAGTAGGCTCGCTCGTCGTTTTGACACTATAGCTACTATTAAGGAGCTGGCATGTGTGCACAGGACTATGCTTATTATTATATTAACTCGTAATTAATTTGTACTCACAATTCAAATGCCAACTTTCGCGGTTTCATTTCAGCCTTGTGCGAACGCGTAGGAGTAAGGTGATTATCACAAAAGCCGCAGCACTAAGCACAATCTCATCTAGAAGCGAGCAATTCACGTGCTTGTTACACAACGGAACGGATGTGAGAAACTACCGAGATATTCAAAATAAACTTTATTCGATTCTCAAAATGAAAACTAAAATCAACATCAAAGACGAAAGAAATGATTTTCTTTCTCTTTCTCCTTTGGATGAAACGCGCTTTGCCGACTCTCTCTTTAATTACGTCAACACTGGGGGATCTTTTTTTCTTACTCCTAACGTCCATTAATTATTTATTTTCCCAGCATTTAAATGTGATACGCCTGTGTCCAGCGTTCATATGCGTCCGATCGCCCCATTCGGTGAAAACAAAATTCGCAAAAAGTCATTTTGTTCGAGTGTCTATGCCTCAAGGCTCCAGGCTTCAAAGCGAACAACAAGGTTACCGATTGATGCTTTCAATACTGTTCCGTTAGACCGCTCCTCCCTCTATCACCACCCGCACATCATAACAGTAAAGAGGAATACATTAATATTTAAATTAATACAAATTGTTACGCGGCACACTTTTTTATTGTTTGAGGGCACGCGTATCTCTTGCGTTCTATTATGCGTCTTCTCCAATTGATGGAGAAAAAAACAGAACACGGAAAAACGTTGTATTTATCTCTGAAGTCATTTGTTATTCAATGAAGCGGCAGCCCTGTTAGCACTCTCCGATTAAGAGGGTTGGGTGAAGGGCAGTCCTGGTGTTCGTAAATTATGTCCAACGATGGTGCACGGCGTTCTTGTTGATAGTCTAACGTAACAATGGAGAGCAGGGTAATCAATTGAGGAAGATAGCGTAAACTACATGCTACCTGTAGAGTTAGGTAATATGAGCTAGATCCAGCTAGGCTGGTAATGATAAGGCTGCTGGCTTGTTTGCGATGGCAATTCTATGTGTCAACACTGTATGTTTATTCCCATGAGGTGTACCCTTAGGATAGAGGACGGTCGTATACGTCTCGATGAAGTATGGTTACGTAGCAGGCGTAAATAGATCCTGGGGCGCTGGTATTGCATATCAATAGTTGAATTCATCTTAAGGGTATAGAAGTGGAAAAATAAAATAGCTTCGTGAAGTATCAGAAATACTGCGGAAATTATGCCACACAAGCCACTCAGTCTTCAAGTTTTTGTCTCGCATAAACTACGTATGAGAGCTCTCGAGCCAATTTGTCAGCAATTTTAACCAGGCCCTGCTGGCGTGTCAACCAAATCGTAGGTCACTTTTACAAGAAAGTTCACTTTTGTTCCTTCCTTTTGTTCCCTGAAATAATCTCTAATATGTAACATAATGACGTGACGCCATTGGAGACACTACGCCAGATCCGTCTAAGTGAGGACCTATCGTGGCGCTTAGTGTCGTGATAGCAACGGTCATAGTCGTTTATACGATACTAAGCCAGGTTTAGCTGGATGAAAATCTATAAAGGATTCCTAGCTCCAGTTACGTAGCATCTGTTGATTGCGCGGACGCTGGTTGACCTGAAGGCCATTTTCGTATATACCCGCCGCCGATTTGTCTCGTGTCGCTATCACTTATGTTACTGGCTTACGCCGTTTCTGGATTTAATGTTTCTGTATCGTTAATTTTTTTTTTAAAAATGTTGACTCATATAAAAGTTTCAAGCTCATGGTTTCTGGGAATAGGAAAGAACTTTGCGTTACATCTTTTAAAAGATTGTTGTTGAGGGCTGAACTCAGGCTTTGTTCTTTTTTCTAGGATTTATTCAGCCAACAGTAGCCACATTTAATTAATAAACATGTTTAAAACATGTTGACAAATATGTATCTGTATTTTGTTAGTCAAACCAGTTACTTAGAATTAGGTTTTTAGCCTAATCAGATTCAAGATTTATACGATGGTGTCCCTAGTGCCAGACAGTGCCATTTTTTTTGTTCTTTGTTTGTTAATTAATATGTTCTCTTTTCTTTGGTCTTCTCGGATATTGAGAAGATATCAGGCTTCAAAGTCTAAATGGCATTTTGAAGGTTACCTTTATCACCCGGCGTTAACCGCATCAAGACTACTCATAAAGATACAACTCTTTAATTCGACCTGCAAAATCCAATTTTGTTTTTAGGAATAGCAACTTCAGACATCTCGTACAGAAGCAACGGTGACTTTTCTTCATTATCATCATTTAGTGACCAGTTGATAGACCTTCCCTTTATGTTACATGATAAAAAGGGTGATTCAATAGCTATGTTCAATCGTTGACAGTTGATTGCTCTGACATGCCATGGGGCAACGCTCTCATTCTGTTACGTTTGGTCCCGTGATAGTCACCATTTTAAAATGGAGTGCTATATCATTCAATAATGCGTCTATATTTTTAATATTTATTCCAAAAACTCGCCAACAAAATGTTCCCACCGCAATGATCGTTGAACCGAGCGAGCAATTCAATTAATTATCAGGGTTCGGTTGTTGCTGGAAGTGTGGCTGAAGATTCAAACCTCTTGAATCCACGTCGTACGCAAGGATTTGGTCTCTCAACTCGGCGACTTTTTGCGAAAAGACTTGAGCACACACCCGTATAAGCACTAATTGGTACAAGAACTGAAGTCCCAAGTTTACCAAGTTCGTTGCACATTAGGTGATTGGGCTCTGAAGCAGTTGGGAACGGTTTCATTTTGTCGAAAAAATCATCTTCAGTGGTGAAGCAAATATTGGCAAAATTGCCGCACAACGTGATCCACAGCAGCATTAAGAATCTCCACTGCGTCCGGAGAAACTTATTGTTTCGTGTGGAGTTTGAGCAGGTGGCATCTTTGGGCCATACATATTCAGAAGCCAGAATAGCCACACGGTGATTGCCAACGGCTATCGGACCATAATAACTAACTTATTGTAGAAATAGTGCAAATTGGATGGACTTGGACAACATTTAGTTTTTACGTGCCATATATCGGACTTTCATAGAACGCGTAATAGATCATAAAAATCAGGTAAACGAGGTAGAGAAGGTCATTTGACGATATCATTTTTAACAATGTAATGGTATTGAATGTACAGACTTTTTCGTCAAGATTTCTGTCACTTTTAATACAAAACTCTTTTTATACAGTTTAAAAGTTGAGAAACCCTTACCCATTTCAATATTCCGTTTTACACTTCTGAGCCTCCCCACTCAGGCATTTAAAGCCATTTTTCCAGAAGATCCAAGACAATCAATTTTAAGACGCTCAAAGCACCTGAACATCATTGATATCCATGTTGACAACACCACGATCAATCCACCCCACGCAATTAGAAGATCAATGATCTGTTCTCAAACACTTCCCTGAATCTTTCGCAACCACGTGTTTTCTATTTATTTTTCTTGATTCGAAAAGAGTTTTCTTTCGATTTTCCTCGAAGAATATTTGTATGATTGGAGTGCTATAAAAGCCATTTGAAAAGAAAGCGCCGGAAGACGTTTAACGATCAGTAAACCGATAATGAAATCATTTTTTATGGTTCATTAATTAAATCTGCCTCGAGTGGAAGGATTTTAATTCAAAATTGTAATTTTTAATTGGCAGTTAGATTGGTTTACGATACATCTGAAGGATGTATCTTTCAGTCTGTGATGAAGCCTCTCAATCAGAAACATCTATTTAGCATAAATGTAAAAATAGCACGAAGTATTCTATCTCATTGGGGCATTTTATCAAGTCCTCTTCCACATCATTTGCATCGGATGCTATCGCTTTCATCGAAATCACCAACTTCCCGACGTCCACACTTTTAGTCATACCCCATTGGTCGCATAAACGATCCACAATGCCGCAAGCACATATTTATAAATCCAATTCATTGTTCACCTGCGATAAATTAATCATCGCACAATGATTCCACCGAACGTAGTCAACCAATTCAACCCACACACCGCCGTGTTATCCTCGACCGTAAATCAATGTTTGGCCGGCAGTGACGTCCGCCGCCAAGTCCTCCCACACTAACTAGTACGCCAGGCGGGAATATTTATTTTCGGTGATTTTGTCATGCGGACATGTGCATCCTTTTGCGGGACGCGATGGAATGTCAAAAGCAAGCATTTACCTTGTCCACCGCCAAGGAGAGCACTGGTGCTTGGCCTTGAGCTAAAAGTGCAACTGCACGATGGGTGCGGCGATACACAACAGGCATTCGGTGCTCGTGTGGACGCGGTGTTTCAGCATGACGGTTGTAGAGTTTATACGTTTATGACTACTTAAGACGTCTTTATGACAAATTTTCATGACAAAAGTACGTGACGATTCTTACACTGTGATCCGATGGTCGAGCGTGTCGTGGCGTGATGCACGCCTTTTGTCGTTTGCGCTCCTCATGAGCTTTAGTACTGTTTATGGATCATTCGCATTCAATGAATTATGTAGAAACGATCACTTGAACTGGGGGTCGGTTAGCCGTTTAGCGAGTAGACAATGCGTTAGATATATCCAAACAATGGAATCGAAGTAATTAAATCAATTACGAAGAATTGGAATTTCTATTAAAGCGGCGCGACCGATGAACTGGATTTTTAATTGGATTTTAATTGAAAACCTTAGACGAGATGACAACCATCATTCACGGTGAGTGTTATTAGAAAGTTTTCGCAAAATGATATGATTTTACACGGAACGTGAGATGAGGCATCCAACAGACTCTTAAGGTTCAGCTATAACAGACCTAAGTGGGCTAAATGTCCAATTACGTGCAAATAGTATGGCATAACCATAATAGGGCTATCCTCATTTTCGTTGAATCTTCTTTAGCTTAAGTCGGCTTACGGAAGGTTCTGACAGCTCAAATAAAAAACGAACAATATAATTAAAGTTATAAGCTAGCTATATTAGCCAGAGCAGCGAAGGCCTTCGGCTAGAAAACCTGTTATTGTCGAGCTTTTAAGCTGTTTCACCTATCATAAATATAGGGTGAGCCTCTAGGGGAGCATGCCCGTGTCAACAAAAGGAGGGGAAGAAAGAAAACGGTCAAACCGTAGCATTATGGAAAAGAACGCTAAAAGGAAAAGCACTACCCCGCCAGGCACTACTAATGGTCGTGAACGAGCAGCAATGTTCGGGTCAGAGCTATAGGATTTCCGGGGGATAGCAAAGTAATGCAACAGCGTAAGCTACACTGAAGAGTCGCGAGTTGGAACGTTGGAAGCATGAGTGGTCGCAGCTATGAGCTTGAAGAAATGATGGTTAGAAGGCGAGTAGACATCCTGTGCGTACAAGAGACGAAATGACGAAACACCGGTAATCGGGCACGTTTCTTGGACGTTAAAACAAAAGCCTACAAGATGTTTTACTATGGATTGGAACAAGGAAAAAACGGAATCGCCATCATCCTTGCGGCGGAGCTACTTGGCAACGTCTTAACCATTTCAAAGTCCAGTGACCGTTTGATGGCTCTCAAATTGGTGATGCATGGTGAGGTGTGGAACATCGTAAGCGCATATGCCCCTCAAGTAGGATGCGAACAAAAAGAAAAAGATGCATTCTGGCTAGATTTCCACAACCTTGTCAAAATCATCCCAAAGGAAGAGCTTTTGTTTGTTGGGGGAGATTTAAACGGACATGTCGGGAAGACAAGCGAAGACTATGAAGACAACCACGGAGGGCTGGGATGTGGCACCAGGAACTCTTCAGGTGAAGATATCCTAAACATGTGCAAGTCGTACGGTCTTATAGTGCCAAATACCATGTTCGTCAAACAAAGCCGGCACCTGACCACTTATAGCAGCAGCGGAAATGAAACTCAAATAGACTATCATTTGGTATCCAGTTTCATGAAGCCACGAGTTAAAGATTGCAAAGTGATCCTGGGAGACGCGATCGCCCCTCAACACTGTCTCCTCCTGACTGAATTTTTTATGGAGGCGAGTAAGAAGTCAAAGCAGCAAACGAAGGTGTCTGAGAGAATCAAGTGGTATAAGCTGGATAAAGGAAAAAGCGAAGCTTTTATTACCAACATGAAAAACTACCTCTTTTCCATTATCGATGAGGTCGGTAATGAGGAGCGCAGAGCACAAGACATGTGGGATTCCCTACAACAATCTGGCCTGGAGAAAGCCAAATCACTGCTCGGAACACCTAAAGGCCCCTGCCAACACGCAAAAGAAACCTGGTGGTGGACAGACGAAGCCAAAGCAGTGATACACGAAAAGAAAATGGCTTTCCAAGCTTGGTCAAAGTGCTCTTCTACTAATAGAGAGGGAAAAGCTCGCCGTGAAAAGGTATATAGATGTTGCAAAGGTATCGCGAAGAAAAAGTGCGCCTAATTCAAAGCGAAAAGCATGGAAGGCCTATATCAGGAGTTGGAAGAAATATCCTCTTCCGCGTCTGACAGGAACCAAGCTACCCAGGAGCTTCGACAAAGCAATTTGAATAAAGGAGCAAATATCATTAAGATAGCCGCCCAGAGAAGAAGAAATGCTCAGGAGATTCGTTTTCCAAAGTTTATTAATTCTCCACAGATGGCGACAGTATTGTGAGGAACTTCTGAACGAACAGTTTCCCCGAGTGTACTTTCCAAGAGCCGCCCCGAATCATGCCGAAATATCCGACATCACAGTCGAAGAAGTTCGGTACGCGGTTAAAAACTTCAAGAAAAGAAAAGCTGTTGGGCCGGACGGGATACCCTCTGAGTTCTAGAAAAAGATGGGAGACATCGGGTCTAGATGGCTCATGGTTCTTATCTCCAAACTTATGAGAGGCGACACTATGCCTAATCAATGGAGGGAAAGCTATCTTCTTCCTTTGCACAAAGGAAAGAGTGATACGCGAAATTGTGATAACTACCGTTCTGTCAAGCTGATGTCGCACACCATGAAGATCGTTGAACGGGTATTAGATAGCCGACTACGGAAAATAATACGACTATCTGATGACCAGTGCGGGTTTGTCCCGGGTAAATCGACGACAGATGCAATCCAAAGTATAAGGGTCATGATGAAAAAGCATCGTGATTCTTCAAAGGACTTGCATATGGTGTTGGTTGATTTCGAGAAGGCCTTTGACCGGCAACCAAGAGATCTTTTATGGGTAGCGCTAAGACAAAAAGGAGTACCAGAAACCTACGTGCGAGTGATCATGGACATGTACAAGAGAGCAACGACAAGAGTAAGATGCACCGCAGGAGTCACCGAAGAGTTCGCAATCAAAGTCGGTGTACACCAAGGGAGCGTCCTCAGCCCACTGCTCTTTATAGCAGTCCCTGATTGCTTGCTTGAAGGAAAAGTGACGGGCCCCAATGTGCACCAGCTATTCTTTGCTGACGATGGAGCCAAATAGGCTGATCAGGCATCCCTACAACGAGCACTTGATGTGTGAGTGGACATTTTCGAGGGACACGGGTAACGTATTAGTTCAAAGAAGACAGAGTATCTGTGCTGCCCCCTCTCTGACCCTCATCAGCCTATTCCAGACATTTACTTGAATGGAAGAGTGCTTCCCAAGTGTGAAAAGTTTAAATATCTGGGATCTATGATTAATAAAGAAGCAACTTGTGATGACGACATCAACCATCGCGTAAGCGTAGGGTGGATGAAGTGGCGGGAAAACTCCGCCTTCTTCTGTGATCAAAAAATGCCCCCTAAGCTGAAAGGAAGGCTCTACACTTCAGTTGTACGTCCGGCGCTCACATACGGTTCACAATGCTGGACAATGCACAAAAAGTATGAGAACAAATTAACGGCAGCTGAGATGAAGATGCTTCGCATGACAGCGGGAGTAACAAAGCGTGACAGAATTAGAAGTTCAAAGATCCGAGGAAGCCTCCACGTAAAAGAAACCATCACAAGAAAGATAGAGCGCGACCGACTCAGTTGGTATTGTCATGTTCAAAGGAGATATCCTTTGAACCCCGTCCAAAAGGCGTTTTCAACCAACGTTCCAATTTCAACACGCAAAAAAGGCAGGCCGAAAAACAATTGGTGCAAACAAATGCAAAAACACCAGCATTTGATTGGCCTCAGCGATGAAGCAATCCCAAACCGGGAAGCCTGCCGCTACTTTCTGAGGTCAAACCGGCGGACCCCACAAGCGGACCAGTAGGAATGCAGTTAAGTGGGAAGGTTATGGTCCTACACTTCTGACCATAACGACTCCGGAAAAAAGGAAAAGAAGAAGAAGTGTCAGCCTCTAACTAGTGTAGAAGTTTTCATTAAATCAAATACACATTCGCTTGGTAAATCGATGCTGATCGGTATTGACTTATGAAGTTCGGTTTATGGCAATGGCAATTATGAATGGATCACAACATCGTTCACGTGACTACCACGGCTTCTGTTGTAGGCGAAGGTCAAAATGATCGATAATTTTTTTGAAAAATAATTGACCGGTCAGGGGCCGTAATATCAGTTTGGATGTTGTGCTTGGAGTCTTATATTGCCGCTGAGTTATTGGCATAAAGCTTGCTCTTCTCGAGAGAAAGGAGTCTAAAGGTGTCAATTGATATGACCTGCTTCTCTAACCGAAAAAATGCGATTTTCAAATTTCGTACATAATAAATTGATCGGTAGAAACGAGAGATCGCCCAGAATCAATTCATTACATTTTGGAAAACAACATTTTGCGACAACGGTCTCCATTCACTCCAACTGACATCGGCGACGGATTGTTGTGCCTGGCTGGTTTCAAACATGTGTTCGAGCATGCTGATATGAAGTTTGACCCGATACCGAAGCAGTTTCTTCAAAACGCTTAGCTATTGTACGAGTGTTCCGGGGTTACAAAGGTGATTATGTTAACCGGAAAATTGTTGCTTGGTAAACAATGACTCCATGAATAAAATTGCCATCTGTCGAAGAGATCAACCATATTGAATTCAGTAAATGACAATGACGACGACCAACATTCACACCATCTGTTGGCTCACACTTAATTTTTTTATTTCCATTTCTTTTTTCATGCCTGAGAAACCTGCTCGAAGGTAGCTGTCTTAATGTTGTGTAGATGTAGAGCTTTTATAATCCCTTTAAACGCCTTTTTAGAGAAAATAAAAAGGTGATGATGCTAAAACCGTTGACTCTGTTAAAACGTGCAGGAATGTATTTATCAATGCAATTGAATATGATTTGCATTTGAGTTGTGATCCCACCGGTAGCTTGGCATAATGTGAAGATACAAAGGGTCCTCCTATGTCGAATTCTAGTGTCAGCTTCCATACGTGAGCTTTTGTGCCAATGGACTGCAGGTATTGGAAAGAATTCCCAAATGATGCGATATCCTCATATTTAAAGAGAAGCTTAAATAACATGTAACTTCTTCTTGCTTCTCAGGAGAAATTTTTTTTTTTTAATAATTCGTGCAGGTTCAAGAGTTATAGCTCTTATGGTGTTTGTCACTCAACCTGAACGGGGTGCAGATGGTTTGTATCGAAGATGTTCGTTCACTACTCTCCGGGGGTGGTTGTCCTAGATAGGATTTGAGAGATTCGACTGAAATGGCGTTGGTTGTATTGTAGTTCACAGTAACTCTTTCGATTCCATGTCATTAAGGTGTTATATAGGAAATATGTATACACAAAAAATGAATTGATACAGAAGTGATCTTATGCTGCGAGTGTTATGCCTTCGTCAGCACTTTTTGATCATCTCTCATTCACAACTGATGTTGTTGCACAGTTTTTCCGTATAGGAAATGTTCTTGACTATGGACGGACTTGAACTAAAGACCTTCGGCTCAACAGTCGGTGATGATTATCATTGCACTACGACCACCCCCCGTTGAGAGAAGCTTCAAGCTTCTCTTTCTATTGTTCTCTGTAAATAATTTTGTGGTCAATGCCTAGAACCATACTGATATAGACCGTTCTTTGCTCATTTTTTTAAAGAACTTAGTTATTTTCTGCCATGATTGGAGTACCAAGGCATGGCTGTCCTATGACATGAGTTTAAGGTAAAGTCCTCGAAAACGGTGTTTTCATAAACCTTTTTCACAATTTGGCCCAGCGTTCTTTCCCCTGTGTTAGCAGTATTATTGAATACAGACAAATTGCTATTGCCCAAAGCCATGGTTTAATAGTTGGGCTGAATACATTTGGGTTTCTCAAATCTAAAAAAAATTAGTTGTGGAAGAGAAGAGATCCCACCGACACCTCGCACCTTGTTTACAAACAAGATCCAGTTGTCATAATAATTGAATGTAGAAGGCAACGCACAACGTCATAATTTTGCTGATTGGGCGACAAAGATTTACGATCAACATCGTGATTTTTCACTCAAAAATATGGTGAGTGAAGGGGCTCGTTTCCATTTGTCTGGCAACGTAAACAAACACAACTACCACATCTGAGTCCGATAACCCAAGAGAAAAGAGTGGGACAACGAATAATAAATTGATTCTTAAGTTGGCGGTATTATTAAGTCATATTTATTTGAAAATATTGCCGATCCAGTACATAAATTGCGTAGGTGATTGACGTCTTTCTTTGCATGAAATTGATGTTATGATCGTGGACGACACTTATTTTTAGGAGAAGACACATGCCGCCCAGCCGGCTTAGCAATGGTTCTATTGCGTTACAATTTTCCCGGATTTATGCTTTCGTAAAATGCGTCCGAGTTCGGTGGGCTCTTTCCTTTTTCCCTTTGGGGCTATGTTAAAGTCTACGACAATAATCCATCTACGATTCATGAACTATTATTCGAAAATGTGATGAAAAATGTCATCACTAACCAGAGAGTTTATATTTTAGACTAACATTAACATATTATCGTATTTTGCCTTCATCATTGGTTCAAAATGATGCACCTAGTTGGATGATAATTTACCTCAAGCAGTTATACATACTCCGATACGAAGGTAAACATGCGGCAATCGGACTAATGCAAGCGAAGCTACAAATTAGTATATATTGACTAATTGTGCATAAACCAAAACCATAAGCTTATTAATAAGTTCAATTTTTTTATTAACCAACCTTTTACTGAATGTTACACGAAATATTAACTTTATGGCATCAGAAGTATTTTGCAAGCATTAACATAAGCCATGACATATTTTTTTGATCCCTTGGATTGAAGACGCATTTTGGTTCCATAAAATCAAATTCAGACGTCGAACAACGCGAACAGAAAAAAATATTAAAGTTTTGCAGATCGCACCTCCCAAAATGTGTCATCGTTTGTAGACATAACTTTTGCAAATAGTAACGACTGTCACTGTGTTGATATTTGCGAAGTTAACATATGGAGAAAACGAGGCTGGTCCGATAAGTACTTAGCCTACAAAAGAAAAGTAAAAATTTTGGAGAAAAGGCGATTTATTTTTCAATATAGTTTCCTTTTAGCTCGATACACTCGATATACCCAGCGATGCTCCAACTTCTTTAACCCGTCTGAAAAATACGTTTTCTCGATGTCTACAAAGTAGGCCTCCGTGGCGGCGATGAGCTCCTCGTTCGACTGAAATTTCTGCCCGGCGAGTGACTTTTTCAAGTTTGGAAACAAAAAGAAGTCGCACGGGGCTACATCTGGAGAATACGGTGGATGGGGCAGCAGTTCGTAGCCCAATTCGACCAATTTGGCCGTGGCGAGGGCGGAGGTGTGAGTGATGGGACAGTCTTCCCCTTCTTCGGAGTACGTTCGCCGGGTGAAGACCACTGTTTTGACTGTTCCTTGGTCTCTGGTGTGTACCAGTGGATCCTTGTTTACTCGACTATCACGAAACGACGCAGAAACTCCTTCGGATTGCGCTTAAACAGTGTCAAACACTGCTCTGGAGTGGTCACACGGTTGCGCTTCTTGTCCGGAGTGAGCAAATGCGGCACCCATCGCGCCGACAGCTTTCTCATGCCCAAAATTTCACGAAGGATATGAGCACGCGATCTTTTGAAATGCCTACTGTCTCAGCTATCTCGCGCACCTTCAATCGGCGGTCTGCCAATACGAGATCGTGGATTTTTGTCACGTTATCCTCCGTGGTAGCCGTTTTCGAGGCTCCTGGACGTGGCTCATCAAAAACCGATGTGCGACCACGTTGAAACTCGTTAAACCAATTTTCGATGGTCGCCATCGGAGGAGAAGAGGCACAGTACACAGCATCCAAACGCTCTTTGATTTCGCTGCACGATTTATCTTCCAAAAACAAAAATCGAATCACCGACCGATATTGCTCTTTTTCCATTTTTCTAAAATCCGCGGACACTCCCGCTTCCATACGCGGTCAAAACAAAACTACGAGTCCGATCCGGCTGGAATTTCGACAGTAGCCGTCTACTAGAATGTACTACACGATAGTAAGTTGCTCTTGCGATACTGGCCCCATCTGGCGGTGAAACTTATCGGACCACCCTCTTACATGTAGACAAGTCATGAAACGCTATACTTCTCAAGATCGCCGAATTCTCGTGACTAATTTATTACGGCACCATAATTTTGGAACAGATTTCTCGACTGTCCCATGACCGTTTAATGTCTCGTCTTGGCGGTTTACACTGACTGGCAAATTGCACGATTTGGTCGCTCTAGACTTACTCGTACTTCTTTAGGGCTTTTATGAATTTGCGGGTATATCAGAATAAGCCATCGATTCAGGAAGTTCTTTAGAAGAGGGAAGTAATCCGGACTAGATTGCGGGAACTAATCTCCCGAATTTCCTTTTAAAAGGATTGATACATTTGAACAAAATAAGAATAATGGATAAGACTTGATTCATCGATAAAATAATGCCAAGCTTCGATGACATGTCAGCTGTCTGTGGAGGCTTACGATTTTGCTGAATCGACTTCATTTACACACATTCCATGCGCAAAATAAAGGATATTTTTTTAAATAGGCATCACCGTTTCTACAGATTGTCAATTTGACAGTTGAATGTTGATTTGTGGTCAGTACGCTTTGCCATTTTATGGTGAGTAGAATAACCCCAGCACAGCGCATGCAAATTGTGCAAACTTGTTTTGAAAACCATGCTTCGGTTCACCAAACTTATCGTGCGCTACGTCCATTTTAAGGTCGGCATAAGCGTCCATCTGAGCAAGTTATTCGGAAAACGATGAATCGTTTTCGCACCACGTACACCCTACTGGATAATATGCATCCCCAAAGTGCCAAGAGAAGAAGTTATTGCCGTTGTGGAGCGCAGTATTGAAGAGAATCCGAATGAGTCGATTCGACATCGTTGTGGAAGATTTTACGGAAAGATCTTGGCTTGTCGAGACGATCTTAAAACCACTATAACTCACTCTTTAATGTGCTTTATGGGCTGGTGGAATCATCGGCTCATATTTCTTTAAGGACGATGCCGGCCAGAATGTGACCGTCAATGGAGAGCGCTATAGAAACAAGATTTCTGACTTCCTCAGTTCTTCAGGTGAATAGCATTGACGTGACAAATCTCTGGTTTGAACAAGATGGCACAACGTGGCACACGGCGCCCGACATCATCAATTTATTGCATTTGAAAACATTTTCTGAGTTTCACGTAATAAACTGGCCTCCACGATCTTGTGACCTCAGGCCTTTAGATTACTTTCTTTGGGGTATGCGAAGTCACTAGTCTATGCTGATAAACCACCGTGTTATTGCTGATATACGGATGATAGTTGCTCGATAAATTGTCAAAAATTGCACTTCACAATTGGACTTCACTCGAGCTAGCCGTGGCGTGCCCATGCCCAAAATCATACCTGAGCACTAATGGCATTAAATAATCTATTAAAGAAAGCTAATATCATAGACATTAACATTAGCTTCAAGTGTTTTATTTCATATTGAATTTGTATACCTCTAAACTAAACACCCTTTCGCAAAATAATTTTCCTTTCTACGACGTCTTCCTTGTCGGTTGAAGATAATAAGAAAAGTGGAGAACACTAAATAAAACAATATCAATGTCACTAATCCGGGAGTGTGACAGCTCTGCAACGTTACAGCTTCACTTACACACATGCGCTAGGTATAAACCAAAGTGTTTTTGAAACTGTTGTACTCTTTTGACTGATAGGGTATGGAGTTCTTAGTAAAAACTCCAAGGCTTAAATATCTCTGTGTCTAAATGCCTAGATTAAGGGCATAGAGCACTACTTACATTTATAGGTGCACGAATAAAAATCTCCTCTGCGTGCTGTTAATTACATGTTTATTCGCAGTATAAGTACAGCTTTAACCTTTTCGAATACGAGATAATTGTAGCAATCTAACAATAGCTTATTTTTAGAAACGAAAACAAGTCCTCGCTCAAAAGATTCATATGAAATTAAATTGCCTATTAGAACCGAATAAAGTTCAACTGCAAGTCGCAGCTCCATGTCGCGTCATAGCAATAATAAAATAATTATAATAGTCATCAATTCTTTATCAATGTTTTCCGCACTCGGATGAGTGGTCGTGACGCGAATACAATAATCATAAGAACCTTCTAACAGAATGTCTACATTTGACTTTATCGCTAATCCGGGAGTATGAACCGAACAAGAATATTTCAGACACAAAGAAAATGAAAGACAAAAATCCTTACTTATCATTACGAGCCTTCGGCCAGCACATGCACTTCATCAGGCTTTTGGATTTCTTCCTCCGAATCGCCATGTGACGTTCGCGGGTCGGAAACTTGGGAGTCTTCCGGATGACGATCGGCTGTACCTCGAATTCATCCAATGGTTCCTTGCGATTCAGTCCGACCACGTTTCTCGGATACGACTCTGTGCATTGGCACTTCTCATTCTCGGTTAAATGCATATTTATTCACAAAACAACACTTTTTTTCAAACAAAACAGGGATTTCTAGAAGACACGAAGAAAATTGAAAACAAAAATCGGAACACGTCGACAGAAACGACAAGCAATGCGATCGAAATTCGTCGTCGGAAAACGAGTGAACGAAAAGGTTTTCCAAAACAAACTGTCAAGAGCCGCGCTCCAGTTCTTATCTTGAAACTTGAAATACGAGTACAATATCGACAGCGCGGTATGTTTATACTCGATTCGATCGTACGACACAAAGGGAGTGCGTGTGTGAGTAATTGGGTGTAGTTGGTACGTATGTATGTGTGGGCGATAAGAATACATTGAAAATCATATCAATCTCATATCTCATGGATGCGAGGAAGGTACTGATAATTTTCTTTGGCCCACACATACGTGACACGATCGGAGTGCGATCGGTTCAATAATATTTGATTTCTGTCTCTGTTTACACAGTGAATGCAATGCGAATTCGTAGTTCGAGGACGAGACTCATCAGGTCTTGATCATGGGATTCCATTCATGGTCATGACTCTAGAAGACGGAATGGAAAAGTTATTGAGATTCCCCCCGGAAGGTGCGTAATTAGAATTCATTTGGAATGAATAGGGGGCGTTATGTGGTATAACGAAGTGACGCAGTAGACCGAACTTTACTTGTGATTCTTACTCGCAAGTTCGATAAACATGATTATTTGTTACGAACAAGTCTCCATAACGCCGCGTCCATGATCACCAAGCCGTCTCTCGTCAAATGAGTTGCATGATCAAAGGCCATCACCTCCAATCTCCCGCCTATTATGATCACTCATACAACAACAGCGTTGAGTTGAATTATAGTTTGCCCACTCACACACACTCGCACTGTCTGTCGATTAAGTAACCGCGCCACTAACTAGGTTGCCGCTTACGTATCGTATCTCTCTTTCGAATATACGCACTTTACATGCGAACGGAACACTGATCGTATCGATCGTATCCACTCATGGTTTCAAGGGTTCTTTCGTTGCGATAAGACCAGCAACATATCGAGTGCTCATAGATCAGAGCGATCGATCAATATTCCATTTCTCTTTCGCTGCACGTACTCCTGAATATTATCATTTAATTAATATAAATTAACGAGCGGTTTGTGGTCGCAGCGATAAATGAAAGGTCGGGCGGGTGGACGCGGCGAGTAGGACGAAAGGTGTGAAAAACAATGAAACCAATACGTGTCTAAAACGTCCGTCTCACGGTCGGATCGAATGACAACTGTCGACTGACGAACGCGAACCGATTACCCGATACCCGTATAGACGTATACTACCGTGCACATTCGACTGGAAACGCAGAGTTACGACTACGGATAGGTACATACGTTCCGGTTACGATCTTTTTCATTTTTCGTAATTTGAATACGTACTCGGCCGGACTAGGCTTGTTTTTTTTGTTTTTGATTAATTTCCTTATGAACTCTAGACTTCCAGGCAGGCTTGAGCGACAAGGTTTATTGTTCGTTGTTTTGTTTTCTAATTTATTTTATAGATACTTTTGATTTTCAAGCGTACAATTACCGGTGAATACAGTATTGTTATCGCTTGAACGACCCTGAAAAACAACGATCCACAGAAACAAGTCGAACTTTGGCTGGGTTAAATGAGTGCACCGTGTACGTGTGCAGTTTTAATGACATCCACTGTCATTATCTTGCCATTACTTTTGATTATTAAATGCTGCGCGGTGTGGTGTCGGACCGATTTTGGGTAGGTATGCCGTACGACTGTATGATGACGAGTAACTCCGAGGTAAAGTCCGAAAGAAAATTACATACTACGAAAGAAGAGTATGAAACAGACAAAGAGGAATGTTGCAACAGCGGTGTTATGTAATGGTGTCGATGAAGTAAGAGTGAAAGAAATGAAAAATGAAATGAGAAGATGGGATAATGGGAAGACAACAACAAGTGGAGACCGGTTGAGGCACACATGCTTTTCGGAGCATATTGATGGATTCCAGTTTTAAGACACGTGTTACTGTTGACGATGGCATTCGAGGGGGATGCAGCCAGTAATGATAGTTCGATGCTCGGGTGTCAACAATTTATATTTTGAACACGATATCACTGGATTCAATATACAGTACATTGCCTACCATTACTTACGAAGTTGTTAAACCGGTTTGAATTCCCAGATCCAGTTTGGGTTACATCAATGCAACAAGAGCATTTCGTAGCTTCCGACTACCTCATAAAAATTATCATCACAAGTAGGCTGCCCACTAAAGTATCGCGAGGGCTCATTTACTTATGAGAAGTAATGTCAAGAGGTTCTAAGAAGATTTTTGAATATAATTCCATCATCCTTCCTTATGCCGGCCAAGCGGTCACGCCCACAAAAACATGAGTTACATATAACTTAAGTGTATCTTTCAATTTAGCGCTATATAGACCACAGAGCAAAAGCAACTCACGACCAGGACCTGAACTCTATTCAAAAGAACCGAAGACTGGAATAACTACAAATCCAGCTTCAATGAATACAAGAGCAAAGCAAGAGCAGCAAAGTCAAAATCCTGGCGGGAGTTCTGCGAATCAATAGAGGATCTCAACGAAGCCGCAAGGCTCAGAAAGATCTTATCCAAGGACCCCTGTTCTTGGACATAATCCAGTCAGGAATCCCTAAAACTGCTAACTGAAACCCATTTCCCAGGTTGTAGAACCCCTGAAACCACAGTCCCCTTCGAGACGGTTCCTACGGTTCACACAACCGAAGAAGTAATAAACGAAATTATTACAATGGATAAAGTGTCATGGGCAATAAATTCCTTCAAACCTTTTAAATTCTCGATATCTTGCCAGCCATGCTTCAAAAAACCAAACATCCACACTGTACCCCACCTCGTAATCATTTTTTCCAATTGCTTGCGCGTGGGGTACATCCCAAAACAGTGGAAAGAAATAAAGGTAGTTTTCGTACCTAAGGCAGGTAAACCAATCCATACCGCCGCAAAGGACTATAGGCCAATTAGACTCTCGTCGTTTCTATTAAAAACCTTGGAAAGACTCCTTGACCTATACATCAGAGGACTTATCAACTCACACAACTTATGCAACACTCAACATGCCTATCTTTAAGGCAGATCAGTGGAAGATGCTCTGCTTAGTGTTGTTCGTTAAATTGAGAGCTCATTGAATTTAAAAGAATTTACAATGGCAGCCTTCCTCGATGTAGAGGGAAAACAGAATTATCAACAACAGTTCTAAAAGGAAAGTGACAACTAGAGGCACACCACGGGAGGGAGTTCTCATCCGTGAACTAGTGGAATCTGCGTTGTAGGAACTCTCCTCGTGGGCAGAACAGAACGGTCTGAGAATAAGCCCCCAGAAAACCGAGCTGGTTTTATCCACCAGGAAAAGAAAAACCCGATATTTGCTCCCCCAAAGCACGCCGCAAGCAGGGTTGGACATGATACTTCATCTCCTTCCCCTGGATCTATTCATAAAAGGCTGCGCTGCAAAGAGCGCTCTCAGACTAAGGGAGTCCTCTCTGTGGAAACAAGCCAACTACGGACATGTGGCCATACTCAGAATAATAGACGACCTGGGAAGGAAACATGGTTTTAGTAGCCTCGGAGCTACGACCGACTATATTTCCCCCCAAAGTGACTTCTCTCTCAGAATACCAATCTCCGACAGAGATGACCGAGTGGCTATCAAACGCCGTTATCACCGACCACGAGATTACCCTCTTCACCGACGGATCGAAAATGGACACAGGCACTGGGACCGGGTTCTACTCTGATACCCTGAACACAAAGGAATCATTCAGATTCCCTGATTAGTACAGCGTCTTTCAAGCAGAAATCCTAGCAATAGAGAAAACAGCCAAACATCTACAAGTAACCGATATCCCACCATCGGATATCACTGTCTCTGTAGACAGCCAGACTGCACTGAAGTCAATAGGATTCTGTATAACGAGATCAAAGGCTGTCATGAAATGTCGCGACTCACTGAAGTCCATCTGACACAAAGTCAAACTCTGTCCGGGTTACAGCTCAATCGCAGGGAACGAAAGAGCGGACGAATTGGCCAGGCAAGGGTCTGAAATGGACATCAGCGAAGTGGACACGTCACTGCAACCACCGATCAGTGCATTATACCGGATCATAAATGACACTATTATAAAAGAAGCCAACTCGTCTTGGCTTACAAGAAATGACAGCCACACCACAAGTTATCGTGGCCAGAGCTCAATATCGGAAAAACAAAGAAGCTCTTAGCGCTGAACTGAAACTCGATCCGTCTGCTCGTCGGAGTGATCACAGGACACTGTCCCTTCGGAGCAATGCTCCGGAAATGGAATTCGGGATCCAGCGATCTCTGCCGGAGCTGCGGCGATGAGGAAGAAACCGAGACGGTCCAACACCTGCATTGCCATTGCCCAGCACTCCAGAATCGATGCCTAGCTTCGCTGGGCCAAAGATTCTTTACAAAGATTGCGGACGTAGCAAATGCAGGGTGGTTGCAGCCACCACGTGATAGGACAGGGTAATTGTATGTGTACTCCACAAATGAAGGGAATCACAATGGGCCCGTGTCGAGGGTTCAGAGTGTTTTTCGACTTCATTTCAGCTATTTCAAATTCAAAATGTATATGATAGCAAGGATCCATCACTACACATGATCTTGTCGTGTGGCTGTCGTTTCTTGTAAACCAAGACGAGTTGGCTTCTTTTATAATAGTGTCATTTATGATCCGGTATAAAGCACTGATCGGTGGTTGCAGTGACGTGTCCACTTCGCTGATGTCCATTTCAGACCCTTGCCTGGCCAATTCGTCCGCTCTTTCGTTCCCTGCAATTGAGCTGTGGCCCGGGACCCAGCAAAGTTTGACTTCAGTGAGTCGCGACATTTCATGGCAGAGTGGATGAGTAAAGAGTGATTGGTTCCGAGGGACCGGAGGTCTATCTAGGGATCAACACATCGTTGGATCGTCGAATAATTTTTAATGCTTCTTTCATGTGTTTTTGAGAATTTCACGTTTTGCATGTTTTTTTATGTTGACGAGTAATTTATGCATAACACTTTATAGTAGAATATTATGTGATGTCACAATAAAGCGCGCCCCCCGTGTTAACTCTCGACTGTGGTGAGAGGTATCAGTATTCGGGCGCGCACATTATTGTAACATATGTGGCTTTGAAATCGACAAACAGATAGTAGAAATGATTTGCTTTTCTGTCGCAGTGCGAGTTCCTGGTCAATGGTGAATTTTCCTGAGTCCAATCCTCATTGATATGGATCGCCACGTTTCGAGGTCTCTAAATCTCTGCTCTCTTTAGAGAGAGAACTGTGAGTATTTGTGCGATCGTAACCTTTTCTTCGTAGCGCAAAATGTAAAAGGTTGTTAAGTCAACGTCTGACAAGTTTGTTGTGAATTGTTAGTTGTGTATGGCAAATCACCATGGAAGGTTATAACCCTGAACAACATATGCAAATTGCCAAAAGTATTTTCAATATCAGTGCTAGGTTTGGAAATGCATGAGGTGATTTTTATTCTCGTCACAATTGTCCTACCGAGTCGACTATTTAACATTTGGTTGCCAAATTCGAGTCAACCAGCGAACACCAAAAGCCAAGGTCTGCGGATACCATCACTGTGCGTGAGAGTGTACACAAGAATTCAGCCTTGCCGCAACTTTCCGCGTCGAGACTCGGTTATACCCGTATAAAATCCAACTGACCCCGATAAGTGTAAACGATCATAAGCATTGTCATGTGCTCGCTGATACCTCTTTGGGGCAGTTTAAAATGAACCCAAATTTCGCCAAAAAAATCTTTACTGACAAAACTTATTTTTGGATGAATGAATTGTCGGATTTGGAACGTCAAACGACGAGCAGATCAATGTTAAGCTACTTCTTGTGGCCTAAACTAAATGATATGGATACTGACGACATTTGTTTCCAACAGAACGCTCATACAACGTGTTATTATGTCACGCAACTCCATGACGGGGCGATTCCTCTACGATCGTGATGTCACGATCTCTGAGCCTGAGCTCCTGTGTAGTAGGTTGGTTGGTTTCCCGCCGCGATCGAGGAGACGTTTTTGGCGACTGGAGCGGGCTATCTCAGTAGTACATTTTTATAGTTTAGCCAAATTTCAATGGCACGTTTTTATAGACTAGGGTACGCTAGATTGGAGGGTAATTTTAATTAAATGTTTTGTTTAGTTTTAGTTTCATTTATATTTCAGTTAAGTTCGGCTTGTTTTAGTTAGTGGCAAGTTTTATATAAAATTACTTGATTAATTTTTCATTAGTTTATATTATGTTATGGTAAATTGGATTTTGCGACAGTTTGTCACACTCAAGAATCTATTTTGGTAAAAGGATTTAGGTGTTCTTACAGTCGACACAGAAGATCTTGTAAGCGATGTTCAGAAGACTTATCCATCTACCTCCCGATGAGGACACACCTCCTGAAAACCTCGTCTTTATGGATTCACATTTATTTGAACGATAATAGTCATTCCATAATAGCATGCTTAAAAAAGAGAATATTCTGGCCATTAGCCGATCCAAAATTCGTAGTTCTTCCACATTCTTTTCAGCGACTTTGGACGTATCTTATTTTTATTCATAATCAGCAACTGATGATGCGAATTTCCAACAATCAAAAAAGATCGTAACGAAAACAACACACGGTTAAGATCAGTTTCACTCCATTCTTTGTTTGTTTACTTTTTTTTGTGATTCAATAAAATAACTCTTTCCATGATAAACAATCGCATATAATAAACACATTTAGATATTACGAGTCTTTTTACGAATGTTTTCATTATTCTGAATTTTATTTTTATTGCCACGAGATCCAAAGAGAAATTACGTAATTAAACAAGTTTAAACAAAGAACAACGGTTATATTTAAGAATCATACATACCGTTATATGTAGATGATATGTGCATCATAATTTGAAATGTAAAAACGCGAAGACACGTTTATGTGATGGGATTTTTGATGGGATTGGAATAACGATTCTGTACAATCAACATGTGAATTGGTGCTTTGTTTCAGAAGCTTAAGGAGAAACGAAAAATAAACAGTGACCGTTCCGAAGAAAAACTTTGTTGACCGTCAACTGAAAAGGTACTACCGAATTGAATGGAATGTGTTTACTAAATGTCGAACAACAGCGTCAATGGTTGTTACTATTGTTGACAATTCGAATGTGTTTTTCTCTCAAAGAAAGAACAAATACTCGTAGTAGGTGATTGCCTTCCGACCCACTCAATGATGAATAGTAAACAGCCGGCTCAAAGACTTTTTCATCTCATAGGAAATCCTTAGATTTGCGAGAGAGGTCTCCATTATACAATTGCTTCTTGAACACAGAGAAACATCGTTTGGCAGAGTGACTTCCCTACTATCGTTCCCTACTATCTCCAACAAAATTTATTTTATGGCCAAAGCGTCTGAGGTTTACTGTCACTCTCAGCATATAAACGCATATAAAGACTCATCATTCAACATCACTCATCACACTCATCAGTCAACATTCAACTATCACTACAATGACAACTGATAAACAAAAATGAGGAGGTTATTACAAATGTATGTATGTATGTGTATTGACACATTCATTCATGGCACTCGAGTGTTGAGCGGAAGGTCTGTAGTTCAAGTCTGTCCATAGCCAAGAATAATTCTTAAACTGTGCAACAACATCAGCTGTGAATGAGAGATAAATAAAATGTTGACGAAGGCATAGTATAAAATTATGTACTTCAAAATTCACACTCTGTGTGTGCATTTCCAATATAACACCTTAATCCAACACAACACGGAAAGAAGAAAAAAGTTACTGTGAACTACAACCAACGCGAGAAATTCAGCCAAATCTCTCGAATCCTATCTAGGACAACCATCCCCGGAGAGTAGTGAATGAACATCTTCGACACAAACCATCTGCACCCCGTCCAGGTTGTGTGACAAACAACATAAGAGCGTAACTCTTGAGCCTGCGCGAACACTATAAAAAAAATGCTGAAATAGTAAAAATTCGCTAGAAAACCGGTGAAAAATTCACGGAAATTTTATGTGAGATTCGTGCTGCGTTTGGTCGTTATCAGTGGCTATCCACACTGCTAAAAATTTAAACTTTTTTGATATGTAAGCAACATGAAGAAGAATATCAAAATGGTTAAATTCGCTGTTTCTTAGACAGAAAGACACATAGCTTTTTCAAAGAAAGTATAATTAAATTTGTTCAATGTATCAACGGTACCACCGCAAAAAAGTCCTTCTCTTTGGAGGCTAACCACTCATCAAGCCATTTTCAGATGTATTTGTAAGAATTGAAGTGCTGCTAAACGTGCGCGTGGCACATTGACGAAAATAGATGATAATCGAAAGGAGCCAGATCTGGTGTATAATATTTGCCGGACCTCCCAATTGAGGACCTCCAAGTAGTCTCGGGTCATTTTTGACGTGTGCGATGGTGTATTTGCGTCAAGCATGACATGTCTTTGTTGATAATCCAACCTTTTTTCAGACAGAATACGGTGTAATTTGTTGAGTTGTTGGTGATAGCGGCGGGCGGGACATACAGCATCATCTTCCGTTTGAATCGATTTGGTTTTGATGAAAATGTTGATATTTGGCCGGGATCAAACCGCTATTTCTTGCATTGAGGATTCTCGAAATATATCCACAGAAACGACTTTTTTTTTTGTCTGGCTAGCATTTTTGGCATTAGCCCACTTCCCTATTCATTGCGGCTCCCATTTACAGATCTTTTGAACTTTTCCTATGGCACATAGACGCATGAAGATGGCTGATTCAGTAACACCCGACTGCTCGGTAAGCGTTTTTTTTTGCGATTGAATGTAATGCAATTGATAGTGCTCATCCTTCCTGAGCCGAATTTCGCGATTCTTGTAGCTTAGGTCAAAACTTCCGTCTTTGGCCCGACGAGTTGAATCTCTGCTGCTCGACAACCTGGACGGGGCGCCGATGGTTTGTGTCGAAAATGTTCGTTCACTACTCCCCGTTGGTGATTGTCCTAGATAGAATTCGAGAGATTCGACTGAATTTCTCGCGTTAGTTGTAGTTCACAGTAACTTGTTTTTTTATTTGTTTCATTGTTATTGTGTTATATTTGAAATGCATACAAAGAGTATGAGTTTTGATTTGAAATACTCTCACCAAATACAAATACTCTCACCAAAAGCTCCCACTAAGATTCCATGCCGATTTTTTTAAATTGAAGCAAAAGCAAAGCTTCGTACCTTCCTACCTTTCTTCTTTAATTATTCCCAAAAGGAACATTTATGTTATCGTGGGAAATTGTTGATAATGTGCACACCTGGTACCTTAGCTCATATTCTCATAAGACCCAGTTGATACAAGAATTGAAGCCAGCAGATGCTGCCTTTTCACGGATAATGTGTTGACTTTTTCATATATAACTGTTCTAAGTTGCAGGGACGGGTTAAGAATATCCCTCCAGCGATACCTCTCGCTTGTCGTAAAAGGCGACTAAAACAAAGGTAAATAAAAATCACATCTAGGCAATTTAGAAAACACCAAGGTGAGCCTAGGGACACATATACCACCATTAAACTCCCCCACAAGTGTACATGCAAATCAGTGGGTTGACACGACTGGAGATCACCGGTGTTGTAAGAGTAAGATCAAACAAAAAAATCTGGAGCATGCCCGTGTCACAAAAAAAAAAAAAGGCAGGCCAAAAAACAATTGGTGCAAACAAATGCAAAAACACCAGCATTTGATTGGCCTCAGCGATGAAGTAATCCCAACCCGGGAAGCCTGCCGCTACTTTCTGAGGTCAAACCGGCGGACCCCACAAGCGGACCAGTAGGAATGCAGTTAAGTGGGAAGGTTATGGTCCTACACTTCTGACCATAACAACGCCGGAAAAAGGAAAAGAAGAAGAAAGAAGAAAGAAGAAGAACTATTCTAAGTTGAGGGGCTCATTTCTAATTATTCTCCATCCACAATGAGTGCCATGACATTGGTGCGGTTTTCGAGCTGACGGTACTAAGCTGGTCTCAGTGAATGAATGCGTTATAGAACGATGTTAGATTCCCCTTTTCGACCTAAAATAAGTGCTATGAACGATCCTCCCCCAACGATTTATACAGAAAATATAGAAGCTGATGCGAGCGAAATATAGCCGCAATTAAGCGAAAACATGATTAAAAATGTCATCAAAAGAATGATTCATTGTAAGCAGAGTTTAGGTGAAAATTTAGAGATATTGTATTTCATTACCTATTTCAAGGTTTGCTCTTTAGATAAAAATAAAAATATTCACCACTTCTCATATAAATGTTACATTTTTCTACTGATTTAATATAACACCTCTTGCTGGATAACCCTTTTCTCGCAATTACTTCGTCAATGTCACGCTTGCAACTGGTCATCACGTCAATGCTGGCGAGTGGGTTAAAGAAAGGTGACAGTATATCACTTTAATTGTTGGCATTGAAGATCTTGATTAACTTCCCAGCGACCTCAACGGAGTAGCTAATGTATTCGCTGTCATGCCCACTATTGAAGTTATTTCATTGTCCATCTAAACATGTTGAAAGATTCCCATGCTTTAAAGGCAGTCTTAAATTGTCGATAGGAATCCATTTTAAGCAGAGCTATTTTATAGTCTTTTATGCAGAAAAAGCTTCATCCCTCTTATTAAGAGCTGTTTCGATATTGACAAATATCGAATCATTTTTTAGATGGCAGTTTTCAGAAATGATTGCTCTTGGTGGCGTTCAGAAAGCATATGGTACATAAGACCTTTTTGTTTGCAGTTTCTTTTGATCGATGAGTAAGATCATAGAATTCATAGTAGTACTTGCTGAATGTTAAGTTACGTAAAACAATTTCGTATTTTAAGACCATGGAACACTTAAATCCTTTGCAAGATCTTTTTATGTTAAAACTTTAGGAAAGGTGTATATTTTTATCACGGTGAAGCAACGTTTGACAATTATTAAAAATTACCACCGAAGTTTTAGTTTAGCTCTCGCAATTTTAAGGACGCTTACTCCAATTTTCGGTCGTATGGTGCAATGGTAATCATCACCGACTGTTGAGCCGAAGGTCTGTAGTTCAAGTCCGTCCATAGTCAAGAACAATTTCTATACGGAAAAACTGTACAACAACATCAGTTGTGAATGAGAGATGATAAAAAAAAGTGCTGACGAAGGCAAACACTCGCAGCATAAAACCACTTCAAAATTCATACTCTGTGTACGAATTTCCAATATAACACCTTAATGACATTGAAACAAATGAGTTACTGTGAACTACAACCAATGCAAATTCAGTCGAATCTCTCAAAGTCCTATCTAGGACAACCACCCCCGGAGATAAGTGAACGAACATCTTCGACACAAACCATCTGCACCCCGTCCAGGTTGTGTGACAAACATCATAAGAGTTCAAGAGTGTACGCTCACTCTTGAACCTGCACGAATTATAAAAAAAAATATTACGAGTAATCGTTCCACGATTGGCTGCGCCTGCCATACTGGAAAAAAAACTCGAGTCAACATACTCACTATTTAATGTTTCTGCGCGAGTGAAATGAAGAAAAATGTGCCAAAAATATCGCAGTCGTAAATGTTTTAGTTCAAAATAAGTATAATAAACTTCTCCGATTGGGCTCAGCAAATGTATAAAAGGAATTCTGAATTTCACCAGAATTTTCGGCGATAAAGCTCATTTTTAGCTCAGTGGCTTTGTCAGTAAGCCAAATATGAACCATTGGATAGCAACAAATCCACAGATGCTTCCAGAGAATCATTGCATTCACGCAATTGACTGTGTGGTATGGATTTCATGCAGGTGGTGTGATTGGGCCGTATTTTTTCGTCGATAAAAACGATCGTCACGTTACAGTTAATTGAGTTCATCATCGTGCTAGAACCACTTTGGGCCAGAAATATGTTTACTTGCCACCACACAGCTGGTCAAACAATTGATCGATTGAAGGGGACGTTCGCCAATTTAGTAAACGCGTCCGGTGGAACGGCCACCTCACTCATGCGACTTAACACAGTTGGATTTATTTTCTTGGTTCTACTTTAAGTCGTTACTTTATGCAAACAAAAAACAATGTTAGACGAGTCGTCCAGGAACAATATTGAACGCGAAATTTCCAACGTTTCGAATAACATATCTAGAAGTGTGGAGGCAAATTAGCTCCACAGAATCGATCGCTGCAAACGTGCTCGCAGTGGTCATACGAACGAGCTCAAATTCCATCCTTATATTTAACATGTGTTATACACCTGGAATAACTTCTAGCCCGATATCTCAATTATTCGCTGATTGGTTTCAGACGATTAGGCAAGTGATACATAATCCCAATTTCGTTCACACTGATTTATGGTTTTTTGATTGGGCACGTATGTGATCGGAATTGCATGCCATCTGCTGCTTATTCGCACAAACTTGATAGCAATATTTCAATAAAGAACTCAGGCATGAGTAATGGTAGATGGTGAAGATTTTTAATAAAGGGCAAGCTTCAACGGCTCGTCATTACTTTCGTAAGAAAGACCAAGCCCTCCGAGTATCGTTCTCAGATTCTGGCTCGTACGTTAAAATTGTTCTACCGATGTGAAAACAGTTAGCTCATTTTTACTTTGTGATAATATCCCAATTTTGGCACTCTTTTGCGGAAGTCAATAGCGTATCCTCATATCTTGTAAAGATGTTTATAATTAGCCTGTTAAACGGCCATAAAACCCGCCTCGTTAATCGCATAAATTACGGACCATCGAAGAAGTGCCAAAAACATTTTTTTAATGATCTGTTATTGTTGATTCCCAAGTTCGTACCTTCCGCCATCCTATTTTCGCCATTACAATCCTTAAGGCAAAATATATAATAATTAATTGCAAGAAAATAAACAGGAAAATTAAGATATCCATCGATTGATGGGGATGTTTCCCCTTCACCCGACTTTGATTTGTTCTCACCAACACCATCCTTCGCAGATATTTCTCTGACGTTCCCGAGCCTATGATGAAAACATCACAATTAAAAGGAAGAACCACTAGAGTCGTTAATAAATTACAAAATAAAAACAAAAATTTGATTTTGCAGTTCCAGAAACGTAAAGACAGATATTCCGGGGAAAAAGCCTCCCACAGCATGTGAACCCTAAAAATAGCGAGAATATTTCTCAGAAATGATTCTCGTGGAATCCCCATTATATCGAAGGTAGCTTCTTGACAAGATGCGATTTAGCGGTCTAACAAACACAACAAGTGCTTACCAACATGAGTTCAGGGAGACGAAACGTCAACATGACTCAATTGCACCGTGTCGACTGTCAGCCTCGGTAATAGTGACTTGGATCCATTTGTCACATTGTGGCACATGTATGCCGTAAGTCACCAGCGCCGGACTGCGTTTGTGTGACCATTTTCGCTCTCAGTATACCGAATGATTTACTTTATTTAGCTTCTATTAATGGTTGTCAAAACCGCCGACGATATATTCCGATAATTTAATTGGAGTGCCAATAAACCGGTTGTGATAGAAATCGCAGAAACTATCTCCGATAGACGAGGGAAAAAGGCAAGGTTGTACGTTCTTCGTTTGGGGTGCCATTCGCACTCGATTGGTGTTTGACAGTATCTGTCACCGTATAAGCATAGCATGCCTTTAAGTTATCGATTCTGTTTTGCAGTAACTACTTTTACTTTGACGAAACTCGACGAACTGGCCAAAGGTGTTTAAAACGGTGTCATCTGTCACCCGTTAAGCACCTTTCCAACTCTGTGTTTCCTCTCACCGCCGGCTAATTTACACGCGTTAGCAGGCAAATGATGTTTATTGCCCAATCTTCGAACCTGTCATCATGCACTTGGTCAGGCTTTCTCTCTGTCCAACTGGCATTGCAGTTTAATTTTACCATGTCAACTACTCAGTCAGCCACGGATCAGTATCAACAGGCTTGTACGATGAAACTCTTATTATCGACCGTTTATGATATCTACACGAGACTGTAATTACCTCGGGTGTCAGGTTGGTCACATACTCGTATCCGTTTATGGCTGGGAGCGCCTCCTTGATTCAACTAACGTCATAATTTCCGACAGTTGTCGTACACGGGCTAGGTGATGCACGGAGATATTTATTTTAACGACTCCTTCAGTTCGCTTCAATTATTCACATCTACGGCGTGCATGCCGAACAAATTGACTTGTGCTGATGGCAATCGAAATCAAAAAGAAAATGCAAATGTGAACCTCTCCTTGTTAGCGACGGTGTTAGTGGCGATGGCCTTGACTTTGCTGTCAGAGCATTGTTGTTGCTGCTGCTTAGCATGCACCTGACATGCAGTTCTGTGCGCGAACTCATGATCGATTGATGTATGAGTGGACGGCAAACTGTGCGATGGTGGAGCGGTCGTGGAAGTTCGTTTTTGCTGATGATGCAGTGAATTAATGTTTTATTCTTCCAACGAGTCGGATGCTCGGGTGACAATGAACAGAGGTCACATGGGTTGGTCTTGCTGTTTAGGAATCGTCTTGCAGGTGTTGATTGTATAGCGAGTTAGAATTTTGTTTTTGTGACAACAAAACCTTGACATATGTATCTACGGTGCTTTGGTGACAAATTGCTTCTTGTCATTTGAGACAAAGAAACAGCTAAGGCCAGTATACTGGCCCTATTAAGAATTTTAACTTTATATTAAGTACCAAAAGTCAAATTGGTCGCATGTCCAAGTTGATTATGTAAAAGGAACAGCTTCTAGTAGCCCTAGATATTCTGTGTCCGCTCTCGGCTATCCACCTTAAGGCTCCTCTAAGGGGAGATTTTTTTTGCTGCTTGAGAGAGTTTATTTTTGATACTTCAGGAGTGATTCGTGACATGCGTCGGAATCAATAATGCTCAGTCAGTATTGCCATTTTATCAGCAAAATCCAAACAACGATTACAAATTATTAAATATTATTATCATATTTGTGCTTTGTGTATAATCTTTTTAGTGCACTTCGACCATCTTATGGTCGTCATAATCGGCCTGCTGAGTAAGCATATCAAGCTATAGTGACCAAATTTCAACATCAAGCAGCATACCCATATGCGTACAGATACATTGCATCTGTATCCGCCAGTGAATGAACACCGCGATTTTTCCAATCGTCACTGTTCACTACAATTGGGATTGAGTTGCTCAACTACGTGGAAGATTCTACGCAAGTATCTTTGTTTAAAACCCTACAGTTTGTGCAGGAAATGAAACCACACATTCCACATAGCACGCGAATTGATGGACTACGAGGGTGGTCCGATAAGTACTTAGCCTCACCGCCAGATGGCGCCAGCATCGCAAGAGCAACTTACTATCGTGTAGTACATTCTAGTAGACGGCTACTGTCGAAATTTCAGCCGGATCGGAATCGTAGTTTTAGTGGAAGCGGGAGTGTCCGCGGATTTTAGAAAAATGGAAAAAGAGCAATATCGGTCGGTGATCCGATTCTTGTTTTTGGAAGGGAAATCGCGCAGCGAAATCAAAGAGCATTTGGATGCTGTGTACGGTGACTCTTCTCCTTCGATGGCGACCATCAAAAATTGATTTAATGAGTTTCAACGTGGTCGCACGCCGGTTTTTGATGAGCCACGTCCAGGTGCCCCGAAAACGGCTACCACGGAGGATAACGTGACAAAAATCCACGATCTCGTATTGGCAGACCGCCGATTGAAGGTGCGCGAGATAGCTGAGACAGTAGGCATTTCAAAAGATCGCGTGGGTTATATCCTGCATGAAATTTTGGGAATGAGAAAGCTGTCGGCGCGATGGGTGCCGCGTTTGCTCACTCCGGACAACAAGCCCAACCGTGAGACCACTTCAGAGAAGTGTTTGATGCTGTTTAAGCGCAATCCTAAGGAGTTTCTGCGTCGTTTTGTGACAGTCGACGAAACATGAATCCACTGGTACACACAAGAGACCAAGGAACAGTCGAAACAGTGGATTTCATCCGGCGAACGTGCTCCGAAGAAGGCGAAACTGTCCCATCGGTCGGAAAGGTGATGGTCACCGTTTTCTGGGATTCATAAGGTGTGATCCACATCGACCACCTGGAGAAGGGCAAAACGGTCACAGGGCTGTACTATGCCAAATTATTGGGCCGATTCGATGCCGAATTGAAGAAAAACGGCCCCACTTGGCGAAGAAGAAAGTGCTCTTCCACTATGATAACGCACCGGCTCACACCTCCGTCCTCGCCACGACCAAATTTGTCGAATTGGGCGACGAACTACTGCTCCATCCACCGTATTCTCCAGATTTGGCCCCATGCGACTTCTTTTTGTTTCCAAACTTGAAAAAGTCACTCGCCGGGCAGAAATTTCAGTCGAATGAGAAGGTCATCGCCGCCACGGAGGCCTACTTTGCAGACCTCGAGAAAACGTATTTTTCAGACGGGTTAAAGAAGTTGGAGCATCGCTGGGTCAAGTGTATCGAGCTAAAAGGAGAAAAATAAATCGCCATTTCTCGAAAATTTTCGTTTTTCTTTTGTAGGCTAAGTAAAGGGTGTTTTTTATAGAGGTATAGAACTTTGAAATGAAATAAGACAAAGATGATTTTTTTAAATTGACATAAAATTAATTTTATTCGAAAGATAATCTTCTGACATTATAATTTAAATATAATTTCTGGCATAGGACCACCCTCGTATTTGAGAAATGATTTTAGTGGACAATTTATATTTAATTTCGGACCGGTGAATTTTTCGCTTCGAGCTTACGATTTGACGCCTTTAGACTCTTTTTTAAGGGGACACGTCAAATCACTCACAATATGCTCGAAAAACTGACTCAAAATTGGATTTTTCGTATGGATCGGTTAAAACGTAATCGTGATCAGTATTTATATAAAATAATATTTAAGGAGTAAATGGCAAGTATTGTATTATCAACCTGAACCAACATTTTGAGCACTTTTGCAATTTTCCTGTGATTTTTTTGAAGATAAAAACTGAAACGCTTAAACAATCACATTATGGTATTGTACATCAAAGGTATTTAACTTTAATCTTGTCCCCAAAGTCGTTTTTCTTTTTGAATTCATCGAGCAGAGAGTTTTTTCTTCCTTTTTTAGCTCAGACACATTATAGCACTAAATTTGTTTTTCCCCTTTTTCGTTCGGAGCATCATCAGGGTGCACTCTATGAATTCAGAATAAACTGCTCGAGAATTTAGAGTAAATGCTGAACGCCCAGAAAGAAAAGAAAAAAATTAAAACAATTCAAATGACGGCTGACCCTTGTTACTTGGCCTAGAAGGTTATATTTTCTAAACGTTTTATTCATTTTCTTTATCAATTTAGGAGTACCAGCAAAATGTTCGCCATCTTGTACGTATGCTAACCATATGATCGCTAGCTAAATTTGCTCAAATGTGTTTCATAAACAAAACAGAGCGCTCTGACCGCAATCAGTTCAGAGCAAGCTTGATATGCTCTGTTCAGTGTTCTGCTCTTTAAATGTTAAATCTGTTGATGCCATGACATGATGATATGATAACTATGACGATATGACCTCAAAAAATGTCAATTAAAATTATTCCAGCTGTCCACTGGGTGCTAAGAGTTGGAGCAAAGAGCGCAAGGCAGAAGTACGAGGACTTGCCAGTTGAGCTTGTGAGAACATGACTAGAAGATTCGGCCTCTGGCGTCTTAGCATTTTAAATCAGATCTGCCACCTGTATTTCTACTTGTCGATTCAGCCAGGGTCTCATGGTGTACTAATAAATACTAACAAGCTAGACGAGAATAACCTAGTTGGTTGAAAAGCTCGAACATACGGGGTTATTCGCGGGAAAGAGCATATTAAACGCCAGTGTCACCGGAGCTTAAGCTGTATCAAGGGAATTAGGGCTGCAAGTAAACTAGCATCATTGGCTCTATATAGGTTTTATGAAGATATTGAAGGACCACTGAATGGAAATGGCATAGCTAAGTAACCTATGAAAAAGTAAGCATTCATTTTGACATTTTTTTTAGAGCAAAGTTTGGTAATAAAATTGTCTTCTAAGCCTACTTGTTTAAAAAAAATATTTAAGAAACGTTTTTTTAATTGGATAAAAGCTTTGTTTTAATTATGAAAATATCATAAAACGTTTCCAAAACAAATTAGTTCTTAAAAATTATTTTAAATTAAAAAAAAAAAGGAATCTAAGTGGGAAAGGAGGTTCGCTTGGGTCTTTTTCGTGTCTGGTCTCGATTTGCGTCGCGTATTACTGTATACGCCTTGAATATCGAATTCTATAAAGCAGAGAATAACTTGGCGGGTTATTTACGTAAGCCACAAAAAAACTAAAGCAATCATAGGTTTAGAAGTCTAAGTGGGCATGTTACCAACGCCCAATGCTTTAAAGCATCACAGTGGAAGCAAGTACTTGGAAACCTTGGTAAAAATTTGAACAAACCCACAAATTGTTTGTGATGAAATGACTTTTCGTTTATTTTGAACCTTGAGAAATTGTGCTAATAATTTTTTGACTGTGATCGTCGCAAGAGCGAATGACGCCATGGGCTCGTTTTGGACATTTTCAATTACTTTTCAAATTCGCTTGGGCTAAATAGCTGTGATTTCCTGCCGGATATTGTGTTTGGACTTTAAGGGATTACGGAAACCAGTCAAAATAACCATTTTTCTTTAAGTTAAGCAACTGAGCAATAAGGAAGCAATAAGGCTACGTTGGTTCGGGCTGTATGAGCTGTAGTGCCGTCCTCGCGAATTAATTGGGGTAAAACCGACAGTTTTGTTTACTGACGGTCTCGTTCAAAGAAAAATGAGCTTCATCGCTTGTGACAATTTTTTCGTCTAAAAACATAGTCGGTTGCCAATTACACCATGCAATTCATATAATCTAAGCAGCTTGACTTGCCGACGAAAAGTCGACGTGTGAACGGGAATAACTTAGCTGTAGGGGATGCCCAACTGCGAAGAACTGCGACGACTCGGTGTTGTAAGAGATCTCTCAACGCTGGTCTATACAGCCTCAATATTCTCATCAGGCCACCTCGGGCCGTATCGGTCTTGATGAATGGCATTATCAAGATTGCCGCTGATGGAACATTTTTAGTGAAATTGCCTAATATTGCAGACGATGTGTAGGCGATTGTACAAATGAGAAATATACCGATTACAGCACTTATGGGACGTGATGACACCTGGTGTTGGATTTTATAAAACTTTTAAGTGCCTTTACCTACAATGTGTTCAATATGAGGAAAATATGTTAGTTCAGTGTCAAGTATAACTCGAAATATTGTTATTATTAAAAAGTTTTGACGTAATCGAGTAAGATGCCTGTAACAGCAGAAAGCTTGGCATCCTACCACATTCAGGTGCAGATAGTTAGTATCACATCATTTAGCTAAGCATATAAGACTATCCTGGAGAAAGCAACAGTCACGAGCTCCGCATAAAGCAAGCACTGAGAACAATAAAAAAATTGGAGAATATCGTCAATAAATAAAAGAAAAAGTATTGGCCCCAAATTACTGCCTTGTGGAACGCCATACACTTGATAAATAAATAGGAAACACAAACATATTTACTACCGATCAACGCGAGACTATAGGGCAATTTGACCATCATTAGAAGAAAAGGTCAAAGGGCTCAAGAAAGGTGTCGTTGTGTTTTTGCAAAGATAAAGATAAAGAGATAAAGAAGGTTACAGTCTTACTCCGCAGCCCAGGAATTTTAATTGAAAGAAGGGAGAAGTTGCGAAACTGTTATGCTGGGGTAAAGCTCATGCTGTTTTGGGTAGCAAATATAGGATCGTGATCGCAGTAAAATGTGAATCGTAAAAATAATGACAAACTATAATATTATACTCCTTTCAGCACTGCCGATATTAGTACGAAGTTAGGCAAGGACTAAAAAATTGTCTTGGACTACGTACGGGTACCTTATGAATTGAGTGTGACCGAGATGGTGAACGGAATAATCATGTGATTGACTCGAGTCATTTCTTAATCGCCACAGCTTTTGCGAAGCCAGAATTGACAACGTAAAAGTCTCGTCGACAATAGTTTACCATGATTCGAATGATCAAATGATCAATCTCAACTCTACTCGATAGATAACACCGAACACTCTAAAAAAATCAGATTAACCTATTCCTCATGACAACGTCCGACCTAATACTTTTTTTCATTAGCAAATGCAAGAGTTTGGTTTGGGAGTTATGACATACCCGTAATGTAGTCTACTCTAGCTACTAGCCCCAAAGCATCTTACTGATAGCACACTGAGCTTATACAAAAATTGCAAAATATTTTCAATAATAATAATCGATCAGGAAAACCGACTGGATTTCAACAAGTACGCGTCACAAATTTTTCTATGAGCAACTCTCATTTCTAAATTGACCTAATTCTAATAATAAATTTGAAATTTGCTTGTTTTTACACAGAACTATAGCCGGCCAGCACGTCGAGAAGGTGGATTTATTACCTTGCGAACTCCACCGACTGTTCAGTAAGAAGTAATTATGATGGAAATTATTGGGAGTTGGAATTGACTCGTTGCTTTTTATCAATGATGGCGTAGGTAGTGAAATACACTCTTCATCTATTGCTTACGCCAAGTAAGTCCGTAAAACATCTGTCATTACAGGTTAATTTCAGTATACATAAAGTCGAATAACAAGACTTTATTCTGGATAAATTGTTATTCGCAAGGAGCTCTATTTCATTACTTAGATATGAAGAACAAGTTATACCGAAAGTCATCAGACATTATTGGTTTATACGTTTTAAAGTAAGTGATTTCCACTTCGAAGTCAAGAAAGGAGCTGGACAGTCGCAAAAGTTTGATGACGAAGGAACTGCTGGATAGATACTCATGTCAAATACTTCAACAATTGTCTGTAACGTAACGAGTTGATTTTTTTTTTGTAGAAATACGCTTTAAATGATTTAACAATTGAAACCAAGGGACGTCGAAAGACTTTTCTTTTACAGCTGCTTCAACCTTAAGATGGAAAGAGAAGTCTGCATTGATTTATCATTAGCGATAAACATTGGATCCATTATCACAATTTAAAGCGCCAAAAGTCAGGGGCTAAGCCTGGACAACCGGCAACATCAACGGAAAAGCCAAATATTCAAGGACTAAACTCATGCTTTGAAAAGGATGTTTTTTTTTGGGATTTGGTTTTTAAACGGGCAACACTGTTTCTACAGTTGGTCAATTTCACAGTTGAAAATTGATTTGTGGTTAGCATGTTATGCCATTTCACGATGAGTAGATTAATGGCAGAACAACGCATGCAAATTGTGCAAATTTATTTTGAAAACTATGGTTTGATTCGCCAAACTTAGAATGTGCTACGTCCATTTTACGGTCGACATAATCGTCCGTCTCAGCAGGTTATTCGGAACAGGATGAATTGTTTTCGAACCACGTACGAGTACACTCTAGTGCATAATATGAATCCCCAAAGACGACAAACAGTGCCAAGAGAAGAAGTTATTGCCGCTGAAGAGCACAATATTGAGGAGAATCCGAATGCTCTTATTCGCCATCGTACACAGCAATCGGCGCTATGCTCAACCACTCTGTGGAAGATTTTACGGAAAGTGATCAGTTTAAAAGCTTATAAGATCCAGCTTGTGCAAGAGTTGAAATCACGTAAACATTATATGCGTCTTAGGTTCGATTAATTAGCCGAAAATCCAGAAGCCTTTGTTGAGACGCTCTTACAACCACTAAAACTCACTGTTTGGTATGCTTATGGGCTTGTGGAATCATCGGCCCATATTTCGTTAAGGATGATGCCGGCCAGAATGTTACCGTCAATGAAGACGGACACTTCCTCAGTTCCTCATTTAAATTGCATTGATGTGACAGGTTTCAGCATGATGGCGCAACATGCTACACGGTGCGCGACATCATTAATTTATTGTGGTGAACTGGCCTCCACGGTCATGTGATCTCACACCTTTAGATTACTTTCTTTGGGGGTATGTGAAGTCACTAGTCTATGCCGATAAACCAACTTCAGGAGTCAACATTCGCCGTGTTGTTGCTGATATACGGCTCCAGTTGCTCGATGAAGTTGTAGAAAATTAGACTTCACGATCATTCGAGCTAGCCGTGGCGCGCATTGCCCCGAAATCATATTTAAGCACTAATGGCATAATATTCTCTGATTTTATTTATCTGTATTTGGTGGGATTAGAAAGGTGTGGTCTTTTATGAGCTGCCAAACGACTCTTGGTCCTATTGACGGTTCGTGACCTGTCCGAGCAGAAACAGAGTATTGCAAAAATCGAATAATGGACTGTGACATGGTGTCCGAGTCCTGCCCGAAATATGGAAAAAAAAAATTGTGACTAGCTATAGTTTTCCATTTGATTTTAAATAAAAAACTTCTTTTTTTCAAAAAAATTCGCCAAGAATATTTTCAACTTCTAACACGTTATACCCAGAGTCAGAACCCTGTTCACCTGAATAAAACTAATTTAATATTAACGATAGAAGTAAATGTTTGCATTAACCTTTAAAAATAAATTATTTACATCAAGATATTATCTTGATGCATGGACCGCAGTTTGTTTATACATCTTGAAATTTCAAATAAACAATTTTGCAATCTATTTTTCGTAATATTTCATACATCAGAAATGATTCGAAGAAACTGAGTAAAAATAGTGTTTGATAAACGCAAAATAAAAAAGAAAATAAATCAACAAAATCCCGTGACGCATGCATCAACGCTTACCGCCGCCGCAGCAGAGCAACATACATGACATTTCATTAACATAAAACAGAATCTTTACACGATTTTAACAACACATCCATCACTTTTTTGAAAAAAAAAAAAAAAAACTTAAAAACCACAAAACGAAAATCAAACATCAATCCCCGCAGAGCAGAGCGCCACCGTGTTAGAAACGACACAAAACACTCATTATCGTTAGTTTTTCACTTGTATCTACAACGATCGACGGATTAACACTAAAGGGAAAAACAATTTGAGAAATACAAAAATGGAGAAAAAAATTTATTGGAAAAAATGCGAACGAATACTTTTTTCTATTCAAGAATCCCAACATCCGCCAAAGATCCGCCAAGCGAGTCAACTGAAAGCATTTAATAGCACACGGTCGTGCAGTCCTCTAGCTCTTGCCCGAGCATTAGCTGGTATCGTAGCATCATGATGGTGCTGCTACTAGCTTTACCTGCTTCACCTCGCCCGATCATGCTGTTTGCCAAATGCCACAGAAAAAAAAAAAACCAAAATTGAAAACCAACAAAGCCGGCCAATAATGAGCTTCGGTCGGTAAGGTAAACGAAACCGAATCGAACCGCAGCACATTACACTGCTGTACACCACCATCGCATGTCGTCTGGTTGGGGACGGTGCCCGAGGATGGTAACGACACATTCAACCAGTGGCTGTGGGAGAGAAGTTTATGAATGAATTTTCCTTCCGACGCCTCTTGCTGCCATCTGCTTCCATGTGGTTTTCCAACATGGGAAAATTGACGTGCGACTGGCGTGGTGACGTTTTTGCTTGCTAGAGATAGTGTTAGTGGTGGTGGTCGATGAGACTGCGTGAGGGATGTGTTTTGATTTTCCGAGAGCACGTGCCGATGTGTGGTTCTCTGGTGTGTGATATCGGATTTGTTGATGTTTACTAAGAGAGGGCGATAGGAAGCTTTGCTTGTCCATATCACATTAATATTAATGAGTTTCGTTAGAACGTCCGACAAAAGCCCGTCGGCAATCACATAAATCTCACAATAGAGACCTCAGGAACCCCCTTGACACTTTTGCATTCCTATGAATTATTACCGGCACATAGCGATCAGATACCGTCGAATTGTGCGACATTAGGAGCGGCGTCTGTCGTCTATCGCCGATCGTCTGCAACCTGTCAGATACAAACAGCGCGAGTAAGTGGCGGAATATCAGCAATTGTCATCCATTTTAATCGAATCCGTCACAATTTGTCGTTCAAACCCTGTCGATCGAATAGATATACACACGTGTCCCGCATAGAAATAGTTTCCATTGCATCTGATTGTGAATTCATCGAGCACTTAGTCAAAACCCAAAGAGCTACTGTCATCACAAGGCATCTCGGGGCCAAAATAGCATCGAGTCAACATGCAGATCCAAGGCATCTGTGCGGTATCTAGCCTGCAATAGTGCATCACCGATAATGGAACATCGATTACGTCAAGTGCATGCAGTTCGATCAGAATCTATTAGCAGACCATTTCGGCGTAGGTTAGCCACAGAAGCTATTTGACTGAGATGCACGGAAGGCAAATATGTAGTTTCTTTTTCCCTTCCCACCTCCGATGAGTAATGGCCATAAAGAGGACCGTTTATAGCTTTTATTGGGCTTGTGTTGAGTTCATATTTTACCGGTCGCGAGGGGGTTGGAAAGGGGGCGATTTGACAGTGCTAATGGTATGAGTAAATCCATTTCATTAGCTGCAAATTATAGTTTGTACTGCATGAGCCAGATGCATCTTGGCTGCGGGCCATGATTTTCGGTTGTTGGTGGAAATTGTGCCAAGTGATGAATGTGCAAGGTGCGCTATTGATCGCAGCAATTACGCCTTTGACTGATGGCGATTTATTGGTTGTTATACATTTTTGTCGGTTGGGGTGACAGGTAGTATTTATGTGAGCACTCACTCACGTCAAAATGAGCTGGAGCTGGTCGCTACGGGGATGCGGTTTGCTTGATTGTTTGACTTTTCATTATTTTGAAGGTGACTGACTAAGTGCTTAAAGGATTTTTCCCGCTTTTTTAAACAAGATTATTCATTGGTATGACCAATTGGGAACGATACGTAAAGGCTGTGAAAAAGAACGTTGGTGCTCTAGAAGAAAATCAGAATTGTTTTCTTATCCTCAAGAAATAGGCTACATGTTCCTGCGACTTGTTTCCAACCTTTACAACCCATGCACCCACAGCAAACGCCTCTCTTAAAGGACTTAATTTAGCATTGTTTGCAATCAGATAATTTCCATGTTAGAAATCAAAATCATCCAATCGCAATTGCTGTCTTTGGAGACTCAAGTATAAGGTTAGTCTGCGGACTGTGGATATACACAGCCTTTGTTTGCTCCATCCTCATCTATGTATATATGAGATCTATATATGTGTATATGGCTCTCTAGTTTGGGGGCTTATAATAACCTACCTGCAGCACATCGTACTCCTGGACCTTTACATCAAGGACAGAGTTTTTCAAGTTTACATCGACAAATCGTTACCAATTTTCTACCATTCATCTGTCATATCACCATCCTGTGGTTCTGCTTTACATTGGTGTTCAATCCATCCAATTCGGGCCAAAAATAATTTTCCAAAAGGGATGATAGCGAACAACACTGACCGTAACATGGTGTTCGTCTTCATCGAGGAAAAAATACGGTCCAATCGCACCACCGACATAAGTCCACACCACACGGTCACTTTTATGGTTGCAATGATTCCCTGGAAGCATCTGTGGAATTGTTACTGTCCAATAAACCATATTTTGCTTATTGACAAAGCCCTTGAGTATCACCACTGAAGGTGATTTTTCGATGAAATTCAGGTAATTTCGGACATCGATCATGTGGCACATAAAAATTCAATAGTGAATATGTCAGCCAACTCAGAACCTTGCCGACGAAGCTCGAAGAAGCGACGTCTTGGTCTTAGCTTACGTATGCTGCTCTTGTCCGCAAATCTGACTTTAGCTCGCCCATAAGACATTACTCCCACTAAGGTTTCAGCAGCCCGACATATTAGCGAATCCCACTTAGAAAGGAATAGAAGGCCTCCGCGTTGATTTTATATAAGTATTATTAGCTCTTGATGTAGACTAATGACTCCAAGTTGGTGCTCGGCATAGAATTAAGAGATCTTCTCGACCTAAATGAATATTTCCAGATCTCTTGGTGAGATAACGAGTCCCACTATCATGATCACAGCTATTTTTAGTGACAGCTAAGCTGCCATCAATGCCTTGTCCTCAGCATTCATTTTCTCCAGGCTGGTGGAGAAATGAAAGGAGGAAGTTAAACGGGGCAGCAGCAGGATGAATCGGGATCACTCCGCTATATGCCACAGTAATATAGGAGGGAATGAGAAGACTCGCTAGTTAGCAAGCTTCGGGGCCGCTTCGAATGTCTACATCGAAACTCTCGGTCAATCAAACGTTCTGTATCATTTTCTAATCATAGGAGAAAAAAACATTTCCATAGACATTCGGCTGCGATGACCTTTTCAAAATTACTCTGTCAGGCAATACGGACACAACTTCATCCATTGTTTGTCATCAAAAAAGGCATTGATGCCCTCAATATCGTGGCCAAATGCGCGAAAACCAGACAACGAAACGCTCCTACCAATTGCTATTCCTTTTTGGGTGAAAAGGCAATCGAGCAACGCTTGTTGCAGCAAACCGAGATGGATATGCGGTATCTAGCCTGCAACGGCTAGATTACCATCTAAATCACCAACGGATCGAACCTCTCTTATCGTACCACTGGATCTACATACAAGTGAAAAATTCAAACAGATAAAGGTCACCGTTGATTTCAAAATATAACCTTTTAGAGAGTAATGCAATCAGGCATAGACGTCATAGGGCAACGAACAGCCACACAACCCATCGAAGCAAAAGGCGAAACATCTATCGTCAAGATAGTAGCACTTCATGCTCGGTCGAAAATTACCGCTCACTTCCTACGCTAAACTGAAATCGAAATTTGTTTAGCCGTTGGTCAGTGATTCACGAAGCCTACCATAATCCCAGTGGCGCCATCAGCCTGCAAATAGCAGCATTCAGAAAGCTTTTCAAGCTCCACACAGTCGCCTCCGCGAAAAGTGAACAACTTACTCGTGAAAACAAAAATCAAGACGTTCCGTCCTTTATATGGTATATATCTAAGCTAGTTATTTTTACTCACACAAACATGCTGGTCAGGTTGACACCTAGAGTCTGATTTTATGGACTAACGTCACATTTGTGAGTTCAACGTAAAACGAGTCAGTGTGTTAATTTAAGCTGTGACAAGTTGTGGCGATGATGTTCTTAATGCCTATTAGTGGCCAGGCTTATGAAGAAGTTAATTTCAATTCAACCAAACAGAGATACCTTACACTCTTAACTAGGCGTCTTCGGTAATCTTCATTCAAGGTAAAGGTTTTCTACTTTGCAATGTACAGGCTTACATTATGAATTATGAGAGTTAGTAATGCAATCTCATGATGGCTACACTCTCAGTCATAAAACGTAAGATAGGTTACGAGTTATAGGTTCGCTCTCTCACAGAAGTACCAGTAAGAGAATACGACTCAAGCTCTAGTAAAATGTCTAGAAAACTCTTATAAGGTAGTGGACTCTCGTCGTTGATGGTCGCTGCTCGACTATGGTCGCTGCTCGACTATGGTCGCTGGTCGACCCGACTATGTTCTCTGGTCGGATCGACTATGGTCACTGGTCGGGTCGACTATGGTCGCTGGTCACGTTGACTATGATTGTTGGTGGAGTCGGCTATGATCGCTGGTCGGGTTGACTATAGTCACTGGTCAGGTCGACTATGATCGCAGGTCGGATCGACTATGGTCACTGGTCGAATCAACTATAGTCACTGGTCAGGTCGACTATGATCGCAGGTCGGGTCGACTATGGTCGTTGGTCCGCTTGCCTATGGTCACTGGTCGAGGCGAGTATCGTCACTGGTCAGGTGGACTATGGCCGCTGGTCGGGTTGACTATGATTGTTGGTCGAGATGGTTCTGATCGCTGGTCGGGTGGACTATAGTCACTGGTCGAATCAACTATCGTCACTGGTCAGGTGGACTACGATCGCAGGTCGGATCGACTATGGTCGTTGGTCGGCTTGCCTATGGTCACTGGTCGAGGCGACTATCGTTACTGGTCGGGTTGACTATGATCGCTGGTCGGATTGGCTATGATCGCTGGTCAGGTTGTATATAGTCACTGGTCAGGTCGACTGTGATCGCAGATCGGGTTGACTATGGTCGTTGGTCGGTTTGCCTATGGTCCTGGTCTAGGCGACTATCATCACTGATCAGGTCGACTATGGCCGCTGGTCGGGTTGGCTATGGTTGCTGGTCGGGTTCATCATGATCGCTGGTCGAGTCGATTATAGTCGCTGGCCGGGTTGACTATGATCGCTGGTCGGATTGGCTATGATCACTGATCGGGTTGTATATACAATAGTCACTCGTCAGGTCGACTATGATCACTGGTCGGTTTGACTATGATTGTTGTTCGAGATGGTTATGATCGCTGGTCGGGTTCAGTATGATAGCTGGTCGGGTTGTATATAGTCACTGGTCAGGTCGACTGTGATCGCAGGTCGGGTTGACTATGGTCGTTGGTCGGCTTGCCTATGGTTGACTATGGTCACTGGTCGACTCGACTATGGTCACTGGTCAGGTTGACAATGGTCGTTGGTCGGCATGCCTATGTTCGCTAGTCGGATCGACTATGGTCACTGGTCGAGTCGACTACCGTCACTGGTCGGGTCGACTATGGTCCCTGGTCACGTTGACTATGATTGTTGGTGGAGTGGGCTATGATCGCTGGTCACTGGTCAGGTCGACTATGATCGCAGGTCGGGTCGACTATGGTCACTGGTCGAATCAACTATCGTCACTGGTCAGGTCGACTATGATCGCAGGTCGGGTCGACTATGGTCGTTGGTCGGCTTGCCTATGGTCACTGGTCGAGGCGAGTATCGTCACTGGTCAGGTCGACTACCGTCACTGGTCGGGTTGACTATAACCGCTGGTCGGATTGGCTATGATCGCTGGTCGGGTTGACTATGGTCACTGGTCGAGGCGAGTATCGTCACTGGTCAGGTCGACTACCGTCACTGGTCGGGTTGACTATAACCGCTGGTCGGATTGGCTATGATCGCTGGTCGGGTTGACTATAGTCACTGGTCAGGTCGACTATGATCGCAGGTCGAGTCGACTATAGTCGTTGGTCGGCATACCTATGGTCGCTAGTCGGGTCGACTATGGTCACTGGTCGGGTCGACTATGGTCGCTGTTAGTTGGTTAAGAATGGTGAATGGTCGATGGTCTATGGTCGGCAATAGTTTATGTTCAATGGTCGGCGATGGTAGTTGACGGTCGATGGTTATTGATTGTTCAAATACCTTGTGACTATGACCAAGACACCTTAACACTTTGGGAGTTAGGATCAGTGTGTAGTTTTTACATAGTTCTGGTTACACGAGCTTTGATATAAAAAAAAAACTTATGATTTGGAAGTAAGAAGTACGGTCCTTTTGTAGAACTTTATGGCATGCCATAAAAGAAAGCCAGGCTGATACCCAAAGTATAAAAAAGTCGATAAAACCATGAAACCATTTCCCTTGTTTTTGTCGTTTGCGATAAAACGATATCATTCAATGAGCAGTAGCGGCAATAGTTCAATACATAATAAGAGAACGTGCATTAAGAAAGGGAAACGTTTCCTAGGACTCCGAGAAATAAAAAAGAAGACAATCTGTTACAGAAAAACAAGCAATTTTAAGTAAGTGTCCATTAACTAATTAGGGCTCACAAAACTCATAGAAAAGTCACGCCCGTCACGAAACAAATCATGTGAACTACAATTCAGGATTAGCAAGAGATAAGGCAAACTAAATTGGTTTCAAAATAAACGCCCGAGCCCCTGATCCATTACCGTTTAATTTAAAAACCTACTAGCCCCTAACGTAATCGAGTCAACAATGGCCACTCGTCCGCCTCCACCTGCACCAGGGCAAAGTGAGTAATTGGCCAAAAGCAAACTCAATTAGCCACTTGCTTAACGGAGGATACAGAAATAAAATCAGTAACGCACCGGAAGCCATACACTAAAATCAACCGAAAAAAAAAGGTTCAGGATACACCAACGCGCATTAAATTAAGGATACACCAGGTCCAGCGTCCCACACGATGGCATAGTGCAGATGTAGAAAGTTCACTTTATTGGCCATTGTCCCATGAGCAGTGTCGTTGCGAATCCTTTACTAGGTACATGTGTGTATGACTAAAAGTCAATAATGTAGTGGGTGTGTGCTTTTATGTGGAATAGCGGTGTCTATGCGTAATAAATCGATCAGACATACATACGAGTAGATGAGGGCGTTTATGGCGTCCCTCGTGGAATCGATGTTGACATTGCGTTCGATATGCGAGGCATTCAACGATATGACGATTTTCTTGATATCCTTTTCGTTTTGAATTTTTTTTTTTGCCATCAAAAAGGTACACTTTTGGGTGTTATGGTGGCGTCTTACGGATATCGTCATCGCCATGATTGTGGCGGCAAAAGTGGCGTCATTTCTGACTGAGTTTAAGGGAGCGCCATTAGAATATCAAACGCAACAGTTCATGGGAGACGGACGGAAGCCGATAGAGGACAGAGGATAATGGTGGAATTACTCAGCAAATGAAATGGTCATGGCTTAGTGACTGGATGTAAAACATACAAAATACGTCTCTTAGGGGAGAGAAATTATTCATCTGTTTCTAGTTGATATGGTAAGTCTAATCCCGGTAAGGACTACTGCATGGAAGCTGTACATCTCTGGGATAACAAGGCTCATGAATATTTGTCCTCTGTTCAAGGATTACTTAGACGAAATGTCTCTGATTGCCCACTATAGGCTGTGTGGTCGGTTCCTACTTCCTAATGGCCAACAACCTCACGTACATAGCCTTCTTTCAGTTTTCATTTACTTTCAATGATGGAAAATGGTATTTCCCGGCATAATGGACCTGCATTTGTTTTATCTCTGTCCGCTTCCGGTATTGTACAAGGGCACTATGCCAGCGCAGCGTCCTTAATGTCCCCAGCTCAAGTACTATCAACCGAAATATGAGTTGCGGAGAGTACTTTTGCAAACAAATTACTTCCACTTGGCGAGGACGAACGATTTTATTTAATTTTTTTTTCTTTTCCCCATCTCAATCACTACTTACCTCCATTCGTGCAATGTAAATCCGGTACAGTCGGCTTTGCATTCCTCGCAACGTGTGCCTTCATCGACTTCTCTAATTATCACGCCCTGAAAAAGAATAAAAAAAACAATGAATCATGCTAGAGAACCGAGGAGAATTCAAGAAAAATTTAATCAATTACTGAACGACGTGGTGGAGTCGGACGCTCTTTTATTTTTTTTACAATTTTACAACGAAGCATCGTTTTTATTGGAATGATTCCAACTGGACAGATAATCTAGATGAATTTGGTACGGTCATGGAGAAGAGTGGCGAAAGTTAGCATAATAAAGGGCGTAGTGAGAGGAGGCATCAGCCAAGATTTCCAAATTACCGCAAAGCATGTGTCACTATTTCTATGCGGGGAATGAAATCTTAATGACTCAGATCAACTTAGTGTACTGCGAATAGACTGTGGCTCTTCCAAATAAAATAAAACGGAGCAGTGGCCAATTACATATGAGCAATCTGAGAAATCTGTTATTAGCTTGCCATAAAATTTGTGTCAATAAGTAGATTCGAAGTTTCCTTTGCTGAAGGGCCAGTTTTATTCTATTTTAACGTCTTTCATGACCGGTACTCTTTGTACACAAGATTAAGACTACTATTACGCCAAAAGCTTAAGACTTTTTTAAGAATTTTCTTCCTGCTTAGAAGTCATAATTTTACCTTAAAGAGTTGACACCAATAATGTTACGTTAGTTCATGATAGTATGACTTCTAAGAACTTCCCGATAAATGCTTTCAATATATTAGCCAATGTTACGACCTTTTTGGGCCGGGGCATATTCCCCGAGTTCCAGGTCCGTCTATAAATTTGTTTTTGTGTCACACAGACTCACTAGCTATATCAGCGCAATGATCACGCTACTCTGTCTTACTGGGTTAAAACTTGCAGGTGGATACCAACTGATAAGGACGAGCCCGTTCAAGTAAAAATCCGAGTCAGGGCTCCAACTATTGTATGTTTGGGTCCTCGAGTGTGGCTTTAACGTTAATAACCAAGCTCTTCCAGGTTAAAACCCAAGTCGGAGTGCCGGTTTTGCGGTATTAACTTGGGGGGCAGTTTTACACGTCGAGCGACAACTCTTGTTAATGTAAGCCTCACTACTGGTACTTTGCTATAACAATGTGTTTTAATACATTTTTTGTTCCGTACAGTGACATGTTGTCCTTAGATTTAACTTACACAGCCTTCGTTGTCGTGTCAAGTTCCTGCGAAACGCCACTTTGACTTTGGTATTTCTTGTGGCATTTCTCTAACTTTGTTTGTTTTGTTTGCGTGCCACTAAATGACTCACAACCAAGAGTTCCTCAGCTAAATGTCTATAAAGCGATGTGCAACGCAGGTGTCCAATCGTCACTGATCGTCACACGGCATTGTCAAGGGCAATGACAGCTTTAGCTGTTCATCTTCGCTGTCTTTGACAGTTTTTATGTAAGTATTGTTGTTATTATTATTTCCGGCCATTTGGAACTCGGAAGTTTTGAGCCCATCCCTTCTAGGTCCATCCTTGCGTTGTCGTCCCATCTACGGCACGACCTTCCTGGCGGTCTTTTTTACTGGTTTTCCACTCATTATTAGTTTGACAATGAGCATCGAGTAACGTGAAGTACGAGGTTTGGATCACTCGAAGTTGGTCAGTGACCATATACTCGTATTTGCTTTTCTCTTCATTTACTTCTAGGCCTATTTCCTTAACTGCCTTTATTAGTCTTTCTACATTTCTCTTTCCTGCTTCCTCACTACCTTCGAGCATGTCCAGATCGTCAGCGTAAGCTAGAACGGACGTGATTCCGTTAAGAGGTATTCCCTTTCCCTATTCTTGATTGAGCCTTATTACCAATTCCAGCACCAAATTAAAAAGAAGCGGTGTTTAGGGGTCTCCTTGCTTTAGTCCTTCACGTAGCTCGAATGCTTCAGATAAGACGTTTTCTAGTTTAACTTCTCATTCCTTGCGTCATACTTGTATGGGTTTCATCAACTTTTTCACGATTCCTTGCCCAGGAAATGATACATTTTCAAGTCATATGCCATTTTAATATTTACGAATAGTTGGTGTACCGATTCGTGACATTCCCATTTCTTCGAGCGATTCCTTCTGAAGCCACAGTGGTAGTCTTCGATTATTTCCTGTGTGTATGATGTCAACCTCTTTAAGAGAATATTTGACAGCACCTTGTTACAACTTGGTAGCAGCGATATTCCTCGCCAATTGTTGCATTGTGTTTGGTCACTCTTTTTCCATATAGTTGTGATGAGCCCATGTAACTGCTCTATGAATTCTTCGCATATTTTAATTATTCCAATGATATAATGTCGATTCCTGCTACCTTGTTATTCTTAAGCCGATGGATTGCTTCTTTTACTTCCTCAATGATCGGCAGTTCTACCTGAACCTCTGCTGTGTGGATAACATCGTTTTCCATTGCTGCTGGCTCTCCACGTACATTTAGCAGTTTGTCGAAATATCTCCTCCAATGGGCTACAACTCTTTCGTTGTCCGAAACGAGCTTCCCATTATCGTTGCGGATATCTAGCCTGGTTTCGTTTTCGTACCGCATTTAGCGCTGCATACATTCCTCTTACGTTTTTAGCCGCACATTTTTTCCGAGTTTTAGCAAACTTTTTCCTTTGCTATTGTCGTAGGGTTTGATATCTTGTACGCGTGACCTCTTGACTTATTTCCAGGGCTTGAAGTCTAAGAACATTATGGGCTTTTATTTTTTCTTCGCAGTCTACGTCAATCCAAGGCTTTCCTTTGAGGGCATTGCAATGGCCCAGTTTGTTTTCCGCTACTTCCTTTACAACACTTTTTATTGTTGACCAAACTGCTTCTATCTGCCTTGTTTCGTTGTTCGTTTCTACGCCCTATTTACGAACTGGGGGTACTAGCGTTGGGGGTGGTCATGGTGCAATGGTAATCATCACCGACTGTTGAGCCGAAGGGTCTGCAGTTCAAGTCCGTCCATAGTTAAGAACAATTGTGTATGAGAGTTGATCAAAAAGTGCTCACGAAGGCATAACACTCGCAGCATAAGATTACTTCCAAATGTGCATTTCCAATATAACACTTTAATGACATGGAAACAAAAGAGTTACTGTGAACTACAACCAACGCAAATTCAGTCGAATCTCTCTAATCCTATCTAGGACAATCACCCCCGGAGAGTAGCGAATAAAAATCTGCGACACAAACCATCTGCACCCCTTCCAGGTTGTGTGACACCATAAAAGCGTACACCCTTGAACCTGCACGAATTATAAACAAAAAAAAAAAAGAACTGGTTATTAATTTCGTCGAAGTATTGATGCTACATTCGACGATCCTGTAACTTTTCAACGCTGATTTTGTTTTTACATTGCTGTTCTCCGTTTCTGTGAATTTCAGAATTTCTGAATTTTGATTCAGCTTTTCATTTTGGCAATGATTAGAATGTGCTCTGAATCGCAATCCGCTCCTCTGTATGTTGTGATGGTATCTTCTATTAATCAGAAAATAATCAATTTGGTCGCGCGTTACTCCATCCGGTGATATCCATTAAGTCCCAGTATTCTCTTGTGTTTGAATGTTTCAGTTTTCACGGTCATATTTCTTGAGCTGGCGTAACTTATTTGATGAGACATGGCGATTTTCTTCTCCTATTTAAGGCAAACCGCTTCTTTGTCAAAAGATGAGGAAATAGTATTTCACTATTCGTTTACCTCTTCATCTTTACGTTCCGTAGGACAGCGTACGTTCAGAAGTTTAAATTAGAGGGGGGACTCCGGATTTTAATTTTTTTAATCGTCTTTGTCTTTTTATTCTTTTCTCTCAAAGTACATAGAACGGATGGACAGTGGATGAAAAGTCAAAAAAATATTGAGTGGAAAGCCCGAAGGAAAAGACCCCCAGGAAGACCATGCTGGAGATTGGAGACAATATAAGGATGGAGCTAGAAGAGATGGGGCAGAACAGCGAAACATGGAAAGAACGCATTCATAACGAAGGGTTGTCAACAAGGCTCAGAATTTCCGAATTCCCAATGGCCGGTAATAATAATAATAATAATGTTAAGTGCTTAAGCGTGGCATGATCTCATGGCCCTCGTGGTGCCAATTTCTACTGATCATTGAATCTAATTTCGTTTATCAATGTTATAGGCTTTGCTTGGAGTAGGTTATCAAACTAATGAGGTGAGGATGAAGCGGACAACGGCTGCCTACAAAATCTATTTAAATCGCACTTTTTAACAAAAGTTTTACTACGGGCACAGAGCGCGAGTTTTACTGTCCTAGCCCGGTTTTCTATGTTGTACTTCCAGCTAAGTTTCAGGTTTGGGGTGATGCTCAAATACTGCGCGATCTGTAAAAGTTATAACTCGAACAATATAACCGTCCTACTTCGAACAGTACGAAGTCAAGCTCAATAGCAGGCCGCATATCATCGCTGAGAGCGGCAAAGTTCGGTAAACCTTTGGGGCGATTTTTAAGGCTGATGTAGTGTATATATTGTGATGTGGCTGAAGGGTTTGCGGCATGATCGGTGCGTAGTTTTTAATGAGGAAGAGAGCGTTTTTGTAACATGTCGGCCGATTTTTTTTTTAAATAGATTGAATGTAGACGGTCTCTGGTTTCAACAGGATTGAATATTTCAAACAATCGATTTATTGGGTATGAAATTCAAAAAGCTGTTTGACCTTCAACCAAAATCTTTAGACTCTTTTCTGTGATTCAACTTTTTTGTTTCCCAATTAGGCGCTTCTGATTTGAATGCCATTAAAGGTGCTTAGATCAAGGTATTTGGAAAGTGGTAATTTATCCGTATGGGTAAGCAGATATCTACTCACGTCCCAATATCTCTTAAAGCCAAATTCTGCAACTTATTATAATAATTCATCTCCTTTCTTATTCTTCTAGAGGCGCGCTGTGAGAGGCACCTTCATGAACGACATCGAACTTATTTTATACGCAAAAGCTTCCAAGGTAGTCTGAAAGAATCCCTTCAAATGTTGCATGTTGTGTCTACTGGTGTTTTCCCCAAGATCAAAAATGCTCAAAAAGCGGTCAAGCTGGTTGGATCTTGTTATTCTACTTTAATGTCATTCGTGGTGTATGTGATGGCGTTAGTCAAGGCTAAATCCCATATTCATAAGGCACAAACGTCGACTTTAAAAGTCAACATCCTTCTTCTTTAGAAGGTAATATTGAACTTGGACGAGCATCATCGTGATCGACTTGGAGACTTGCTGAGACAGGAAACATCACTTTTCAATTACAACTATAAAAATCAACTCAAAAACGAGAAAAAAAAAACAAGGATAAGTGAGTGGATGCATCCAGATTCCTTCGTCATTGCATATCCTGTCCTCATTTCGTACTTAAGAAGACAGAAATGAATGAAGAAGAACCGAGCTGCATGGCAAATTTTTTTTTTGGCAGGTTTGGCAATTTTGTGAATTGTAGCCTGACAGCTGGCAGTGGTTTTGGTTTAGTCCTCTTGAATACGAATATTATTTCGAGATGCAGTGTGGGTCGGTCTAATCAAATTGATCAGAACGACATTTACGGAAGCTACTTCATCCCACCTACTCATCTAGGCTGCACAGTTTCCCAATTTCGAAATGAATTACCGGCGGATCTGTAGACCTACATTGAATACATGGCAAATGGGATGCCAGTCACCCGTTCAAAACGATTCACCGCAGCATGGATAGAACAAACACAATGCAATGAAACAAGCCCACTCACTAGCACTCACCGCATCCATCGTCTTACAAATGCTGCCAAATGCAGGCAAAGTAACCTTTTTCCTCATGTCATACACTCCTTATCCTGGAAGAGGCATATCCTTACCGCAGGTTTGTTAAACTTGTACACCCGATATCGTAGCATAGAACTTCATGGAGCAATACGAGGTGTGCACGAGTATCCATGTGTGTTATGTCAAGTCGGGGAAAATAAAGGATCAAGGGAAATGCAAAGAAAACACAATAATGTGTCTGGAACAATGCCAAGCAACATCGTTTCGGAACCGACCAGCCAAGTGGCACGACTCGGCTCACATGCGAGAAGTGACTAAGAACAATGTCCTTTAGAGTCAAAGAGGCGCTCATACATTCATTTGTGTGTTTGCCATGAATGGCATGGTGATTCCTTTTCATTTTCCTTTTCTTGTTTGTTTTGCTTTTCCTATCCAGACCAAGGGTACCTAACAATGTGGTATAGAGGGGTGGACGGTTGGTATTAGGTCCTTGATGGATGTTCATTCTCATGCTTGTTGGGTTTCCAGTCCAAATGTAGGTAAATGGAGCGCGGTTTCTAAAGTGACGTCAGCACTTCCGACTGGAGTGGACGTACATATGTATGTATGTCTGTCCATCCATCTTAAGGGAATTCCCTTTTTATTTTGTGGACATAGCCGGATTCGATTACAACCCTGATGAAAGGTAGACAACGAATAGGTGTACAAGGACAATAACCCCCAAAGCAAATAGAGGATAACGAAAAACAAATGAACGTCTTAAAGTTTGCGGGGGGAGGACACTGGAAACGTGAAAGTTTCATCGTGCTCTGCTGGAAGATCGATTGTCGTTGACGTTTGTACAATTCGTTTTACTGCATTGCGGAGTGTAGTGGATGCAAAATGACATCGGTTATTGGTATTCGAATAGTTTTCGGTCGTTATAGTAATGACCGGAACGGGGGAGACGAAATCGATGTTTGATGAAGCTGGGGTTTGAAGTTTATTTCAATAAAATAAAACGAATCAAGCTGTTGTCGAATGATCATTCGGATGGGGCAGAAACTGACCTGAGACAACCCCTATGTAGTTTCCACGGAACAATAGAATTCCCGGGTTACACAAGCCTCACAAGCACTCAGAGAGCAATTAATCAAGATCCATGCATCTGTCAAGGGAACTAGTTTTCGCCACTACTCAACACAACACCTTCGAGTGGTTGCAGTGAGTCAGAACTGTACGTCGGCGTATCAATAGCCAATTCCGTCATCGTGAATCTAATCTTGAAATATCGCTTAACGATGAGAAACCCCATCCCAGTAATTGCTACCCCGAGGTGAAAGAATCGAGGGAAAAAATCCGATTCTTTGTCATTATTCCATGATAGGTTTTAATTACACTCAAACCTCTTTGGAAAATAATTTAAGTAACTCTCGAGGCTGGACGGATGGAGTTGTGTGTCAGTGAATCGAGAGATGCACTTTTGACACCGTTTTCTAAATGAAAACTGCCACGTAAGTGTGTGGCTTCTATGGGGTTCAATCGGATTTCCACTCAACTGCTTATCAAAATTAATTAAAAACAAGCAACAGCATTAGCAATTAATTATATTTTCGAAATGGTCACGATCGTGGCATTGGATTGTATGAGTACATGCGATGCTTTTTGACGAATATGTCACGTATACGCCCTGAGGGCTAATGTCATTAATGCGCGTCGTATCTGCTTAGCGCACTAATTAAAGTGGAATGAAAAGTATATGATTGCGCCAGCGAGGTGGTACCAATTGTGGGATTACGTGAGTTTATTCAGTGCAGGATATGATGCACATGAACTCCTGACTAGGTCTATGTCATTCCATTCGAATCCAAGTGCCGCTGACAATGACTAGAGCTCACATTATTCGCTTGAATCAATCATGAGCTCTTTAGATCTTTGACAAAATAATTTGTGGTCTACTATTTTAGTCACAGTTCCAGAGGTTTGATTAGCTGGGGGGAAGACTTCCATCTGTTTTATGAATAGTACATCATCACCTTCTTCTCTAAGGTCGACGCTTCGCAGCGCATGTATCGTATCGGATGCAATACCACTCAACTTCTTTCCATACTCCAAGCCAGTAGAATCGCGATCTTACTTTGTTAAACGTGTGTAGGTTGCAGACAGCAGGTGTATCGTGGTTCGCTCTAGTTTTTAACCACGCATTTACCTGCGAGAGAATGGTATCTGCCTTCAGTGCATAGTGGTGCTTCCCAAGGTTAATGTCGCTGCCCACGAAACAGATGGTGTTAACTATCGGATTTTTCTCCAAAGAGTAACGCTTTGCCATGACATCATAAGGCAGTGCAAGGCCGGTGAGATAAGGTGTTGGCACTCAGATTTCCTTTCCCCGCACGGTGCTTAGTTCGGAAGTTATACTGTTGGGGGCACACTATTCAACTCGCTACCTGGCCTTAGAGATTCTTAAAAGACAGCAACCGATTTCATGCCACATGATCTGTCTGCACTTCAAAATCACTATCAAATAAGTTCACGTCCAAATGTTCAAAAGCCTTTCTCATAGTTTATAGCATCTTGTAGGTAGTTCAATAACTACGCTCTTTATTCAATACCATGCCAAGGTATAACACCAACGCCATTGACATATGCCGTAGGTCCTGTTCACTTGGGTGAAAAACAAATCCCACACAACATAAGTGAATAAGAGAAGCTTGGCTCTGGCTCTTCTTGAGCTGTAACGCCAGGTACCTGCCTGGCAGTACAATGGACTGTTTGACTTCTCCAACAGATAGCAGAAGCCTACAACAAACAAGAAAAAAAAAATGCTAAAGTAACCTGTCACTCGATTTACTCCTTCCTGCCAATGAGACAACACGGACCCCCAAATCAATTACATCTGTGTCCAGCCCGAATCATCCATCGGCCTGGGTATGAACAGCAGGTAATGTATCGAGGTCCATATATCCGATTCGTATCGTTTCCTGTTCACACGAGCATTTTTCAAACAGAAATACGATCAGAGTGAGTGATGCCTAACAGTGCAACCTGCCCCAACAAAACCGTCACAGCTTTACTCGTATGCGGTGGAGGACAAACCGCCATCAAAGCTCTTAACAATCGCTTCCTCCAGATTGGTGGAGCAATGCAAGGGGGAAATCAAACGGGCTGGCAGCTCCCAGCATCTAGCTGGCCACCTAGCAAAGTGGCAGAACATAATGTTCTTAGCCTCCCTTCCAACTGGTTTGAGTTCCAAAAACGTGGCTAAACTCGCAACACAAAGACTTGAATCAGGTTCAAAATTCAAAGTCGAAGAGCTCACTATCTCATCTCAGGCTAGGAATTAGTGATCGTAAATCAGGTAGAATATAAAACAGTTTAGTATACTCGAGCAAATCGCCTTAAATCAAACCAGCACCCTTCCAAAATCTAACAAGCGTGGGTGGAGTTTTAGACATGATCACAAGAAAAAAGTTCAAATTTTAAAAGCAGTACAAGGCATTTCTTAGACCTTTGTATGCTTTAAAGGTTCCTTGATTCTCCATCCTATAGCTTCAGATCTGTTTCAAAGGTAGGGCCGTAACAATCTTGTAGAAGCAGACTACTGATCGTGAATATTTCCATGCCCTTCATTTCCGGGAACCTATTTTGGTTATTACTATTACCGGCCATTTGGAACTTGAAAGTTCAAACCTTCGTTGGCATCCATTCGTCAAGCCTCTCTTTCATGAGTGTTTCCCTTCCATGTTTTGCTATTCTGGTCCATCTCTTCTAGGTTCATTCTAATATTGTCCTCCTATATATGATGCGGCCTCCCTAGTGGTCTTTTTCCTGCTGGTTTTTCAATCATAATTGTTTTAACTATTGTCCACTGTCCATTCGTTCTACTCATTTTAGTCTTTGAGAACTTATTACAATCCTGAGGCTGAATAGAGTTCTTCGAGTTCTTAACTGTGTTGTTTTTTCTACTCTCTTTCCGCACACCTATTAGGCTTTTTAAAGCTGCGGCGACAATTCGAATATCAGACCAGTCTACAGTTGCAGCAGACTGAAATCCAGCCATTCTGCGAACCCTTACTCTGAGTGTCTTCAGCTTTGAAACTTATGAAAGCTCAAAAACTGCCACATCAAAGTAGATGTTTGTAGACTCCTTAGTTAAGCATACTCAGATTCATATTTATGGCACCTAAAATGGGCTACGTCTAATATATTGCACCTAGAGATTGAGTCGAAAAAAGTTCTCTGGGCGCCTGGGCCAACACAACCTGAATCCATTTGGATGCCTACTTTGTTGCAGAAAAGTACGACTGCGAATATTGAGGACGCGAAGCGAGTAGGACTGCCAACTTTTGCCGTCGGGAAGCTGCAATTGCAGGAAACGACAGGGTTATGTGTCAAACACGTCTTAAGCTCTCCCAAAAACCTATCCCGGACATTCTATCTAAACGATAGACCAAAAGCTGAAACTCGATCGAAACGGCATTAAAAACGCCGCTTCTAAGGTCCTTGGTTCCACATCCTTACCTTCGAGAAATCCCTAATTTGACGCCGAAGATAGGCAAAATAACCTGTGCCACACTGCTGGACGCTTGACGTTCATGTGCTCTATGAACGGTAACGAAGACAAGGAACCAACTCCTCAGAAAGAAACATGGAAAGCATGCGATCGAGTAAACAGACATATGGTATTGCAGAAATGAGGTTTGAGAGTTTGGCTGTAAGACCAGAATAGAGGTCTGCAGAGATGAACGCGGACATCTGGTAGTATCAAAGTTGATGATGAAAAACTTCCGATGCGTTTGTGACCATTGATGTTCAAGCGACTGAAAACGGCTTGGCATTTGTCGTCAAAAAAGACGAACGCTTCCGACGTCATGGTCATGGTCTTTCCTTATCTGCACCTATAAGCTGCAACAAAAGACGCAAAGTTTAGTCGACTCTTTCAGCAGCCACTTATCTCAGTTGTCAAGGGCATGACAATACCTACAATAAACAGTGATGACCTCGGGGATGCCCGATCATTAATCTATCCAAGCATTAAATTCAAAGGAACCCCAACGTCCCATGAAGTTTTTAAAAATTCATAAATTACTTCATTGCGCAAAACATCCGTAGCTCAAGTGGGATGTGGGAAGTCCCAAATCTAAAAAAACATCTGAACTCACGCGATTGAATCCAAACAATCGACCGCAAATTCGAGAAAAAAAATCGCAATAGACATCAAAAAATTACAAAGAATTATACACCAATGAGCTCATTAAGCTAATTGACAGACTTTATTCAGCCCAAAACGACAATAACAAAAATAGCACGCGCAGCGTTCTGCAGACACGACTACAGCTTGACTTAACCCACAACACCTATCGCCTGCGCCAGCAAACGTGTGGGCTAAACACATAATCACGCCAACATCGCAGCACCAAACAAGTATATCCCACACCGACACACATGTTTCCATGTTCAAAAGAAACCACTTCTAGTTTAAACTGTATTTATTGATAAAAGTTATTAAAAAGTAAAATAATTTAGGTTTCCATTTAACCTATCGGTAATGGCAAGATCTTCGAAGGAGTACCCGAATACGACACGTAAACGACAGTCTTAGGGGAGCCAAACACTAGATCTGATCGAACCGAAATGCAGATGTGCATATGCACAAGATCAGGATTGTGAGCTGCGCCCGATCGCCCACACCATCGCGCCACCAAGTCCATATGACATACACTAACGCACTATCGCCAAGGTGCCTTAATTGGAGAATTTGAACGCCCGACGCCTAGGGCTTGCGTCATGGAGCTACGGCTCAGATCGTTTCGATCGATCAATCCGGATGTTGATCGGGATGGACGCGAGTAGGAGTACGCGTCGGTGTGTTGAATGTATTGCCGTGATTTCGACGACGCTTGCGACGGATGATGTATGGCCTTTGGAATGTTATCCCCGAAGAAGGTTTGTTTCCTCGTCGGAGGATTTTCCGGTTTTCGCGATCCTGCTGTGGTGCTGTAGCGCTGTGGTGATCGTGAGTTTCCGGATATCTGAATACGGGTTGGTTCCTTGCTGACGGCGGGCGGACTAAGCGAACCGTGCGGATAATGTGGTGTGATTTGAATACAAGTTTGGTAGCGACCTGGTTTGAAGATTTCACTTCGAACGGGCGACGTGTGATTGTCCCAGGTACGTCGTGTTGGTAATTCAAAGCGATTATGGCGAAATGGTTGGGAGATCGTTTGCGACGGCATCGGCTTGGCGACTCCAACGGGCACCATTCGACCGGGCTGGTTCGGAGTTATGGAATTCTTGATCTCTATCCTTATCGAGGGTTCTGTTAGAGGTCTTTCGACTTTGAAGGTGTCGGTACGTTTGACAGCTGATCGGGCAGTTTCTCGTCCCGGCACTTTGGCACGTTCGGGCGATCTTGTTCGCCGCTCTGATCCATTCTGTGTCATCGAAGATTTCGAAGTAGTGATTATGTTCCGAAGTGGAGATCGTTTTCGTACTGGCGATCGTGACGCCGGTCGATAGTTTTCATTTTTGAACACAAACACGTCGGGTCGGTGATCGGTTTGCTTATCATGATCGGCTTTCGAATTCCCTGGCGGTGGCTCGACTTCCACAAACCACGCCGGATTGTGCGGAACTTGGTTCTGTGCCGAGAGGTATTTATCACGAAATGATTTGCGAAAACTATTGATCGTGATCGTGCGGAATTTTTCCGGATCGTTCTCATTTTCCTCGGAAATTTCGGGGCGATTTTTAAGCTGATCGAGTTGTTCTCTTAGATGACTAGGAACGCGATTCTTACGATATGTTGAGCAGTCAATTTGAGATTTTTTGCGTGATGACGAGTCCGGTACACCGGATAGATCGGATTTCAAACTGGACGGCTGTTCGTATAAAACGTTGAATGGATCCATGGCAGCTTCGACAGGATCGGCGACTGTTCCCGACCGCCATTTGTAGTAGGTGTTCCTTTGAATATGATCGACTGGTCTTTCCGGGGCAGGTGATTTTTTTCGCTTGGTGAACGTATTGAATTTGCTAAGGACTCTTTCGGCTGTCGAAGACTTGCTTTTCGTTGCCATCGTTTCCTCGTCGTCGAGTGTGAATGTTTCACTTCTCTGCAATCCATCGGGCTTTATTTCGAATGAATCTCTTCGATTGCTATCGACTGATGACGACCGGCAGCTGTTCGGCGTACTATCACGTGCCGAACTGTTTCCACGCGATATCGAATTACGAATGTTCCGCAGAAACGACATTATACTTTATGACACCTTTGAACTTTCTACTAAAATACGATCGCGAAGGTCAAGCACACCGACGACTACCAAATGTTAATTATGTACCGCGATTCTTGAACCTTCACAACGACAGGTTATATTGACTACTGAGACACCGATCTACCGAAACAACTTGTCAAGACTCACCGGCCAGCCACGGTACAGCTGTTGATCGTGCCAAACCAATCGACACTGATCATCGTTTTCGACTTCGAATTGGCAAGTGTTGTTGGCAGTTTGTGTGAGTGGTTCTGTGCAATCGTCGTGTGTGCGTGAGAAAAGCCGAGGCACATAGACACGACGATCAGAGTGTTGTTTCTGTGTATGTTAGCCATTCATACGCCTTCGACTGTATGTCGTTACCATATTCGGATGAAATGGCATTGTTAAGTCGGCAGTGATCTTTCCAGCACTTTTGGCAAAAATAGCATAAAAGCCGAATGACGATCGTCGTTAATGCGATCTAATTAAATAATGGCCACAACTATGATTCGAAACTTCTCCGTCTTCTCTACCTCTCGCAGACTATTTGTGTACTGCCAATTGCAAGTAGCATTTGTGAGGTAGTTGAACTGTTTGTGCCTGTGTGGGGCTGTTAGACGGCTCACTTGACTCCTGGGAATCCGGACAAAAATCCAGTTAATATGCAAATTCAGCTGCAGCAATTTCCAGTTCAAATGGAGCTGGTTTTGTGCCGCATCTATTTCCTAAGCGTAGCATGCATAATACTGCGCCTTGCTTGCCATTTCAACTTTCACTATGACCTAGAATGGATGCATGTTTTGACTGGCTCCTACGCTCCCCCCCTAGAGGTCTCTAAAAGCAGGATGCCTGGCATGGCTACAAGGAATTGGATTGAAACAAATACCTTTTGCGTCCAGACGTGTCAATTGACCCACACTTCAAAGGTGACGTCAAAAATGTAAGCTATCAAGGCGAGATCAGTGAGTTTAATTAAACCTTATATGATAATTAAAATCTCCCACGTCCGGCGTAATTTAGCGATAACAGATCAAGCTTACGCGGTATGGAATATCAATAAAATTCCATTGTTTAGCCGCAAGGAGAATGTTCACCTGGATTCAAATGACGTTCACATGCAAGCAACTATGACGTGTCTTCGATGTTCGTGGCTCAGAAATACTTGGAATGACGTCCATGCAATATATTCTTGAGACAGAGCTACATCCAACCGAATGCTTCTTGATATAGATTTAAACAAACATGACTAAGTGATCTTAATTTGCATGTTCCTAAAATAAATTCTGAAATATAATACTACAATGTTGTGGCGATCAAAGAAACGCCATAACCGGATTGCGAATCTCATTAACCCTATGGAGAAGTGCTAAAACTAGAGGCAACCGCCACTTTTGATATTTGTGAAGTAAACAGATGCAAAATACACGTCGATAAGTCATGGAACACTGAATGATCGTGACAATTTGTTTACGGATAATTCGTTGGTGACTTCGTTGCAGATTTCCCCGTAAAGCGTGTCGTCGCTTGCCTCAAAAACACTGGAAGAGGTGCCAGTAGGCCTCTTAGTACTCGTTCCGGTAAGAATATTGCCGCTGTCCTGAATATGTCGACCAAATGACGTCTTTCATCTCTGCAGCGGATTTTGACACAACCTAGATTTATTTTTTCTAAAGCTACTTAATTCTAGTCTTACATATAATCAGGCTGGCTAGTTCCCGTGTGTTTCGTACTAAGTGGTCACCTTCCTGATTGAGTCATTCAGCGACTGAACTTCGCCATCTCGTTCTGCGTGCCCGCGACCTCACCAAGGCTTAAAAACTTTAGTCAGTTTTCAGGTTAGTCTAAGCATGATAACTCGTCCAGCCTTTAATAGATTCCCTAGCTCCTTAGAGGGAGGGAGATTTTACCGGAGTAACGCATCCTCGAGACTCATAAGTACTGTCATCCCATATGTCGCGGATGAACCGTTCGTCCCTGGCGGAAGTAGTAAATTCTTGAGATAACATACCCACCCTTCGGAGTCAATATGAAAGAAATACGTCTGGGGGAATAAAGCCCGAACGGGAGTGCTTTCGTGATACGAGTAAAAGGGTTTTTCAATTGCCGCGGGGAGATTTTAACCGCCGGCCGGTGCCGGTCATGTTGTTTTATAACAAATAACAATGGCAAACTACACGATTGAACAGCACGTCCAAATTGTAAAATTTTATTATCAAAACAAGTGTTTCAATAACGTTTGCAATAACGTTGCGCGTGTTGCGCCCATTTTATTGTAGACATGGTGGCCCTTCAGAGTCGACTCTTCAACATTCGTGGCCAAATTTAACATGACCGATTCGGTAATCAATCAGCCGACATTCGTACGTCAAGATCACCCGAGAACATCACCGCGGTCCATGAAAATGTACAGATAAACACGAGGCAGTCGATTCCCCACTTCAATTTGGCGAATTTTCCGTCGGAATTTGATCCTACACCTGTACAAGATCCAATTGACCCAGGAGATCAAAGTTAATGACCATGGACAACGCCGTTTGTTCGCTGACTGGGTTTCGGAGCGTTTGGAAGAGGATCCCAATTTTAGACGAAAAATCATCTTTAGCGACGAGGTGCATTTGTGGATGGATGATCAGCGGTTGTGTTAACAAGCAAAATTGTCATTTATGGGACGACACCAACCCACATGAAGTTCACAAGGTGTGACAATGCATCCCCAGAAAGTTACCGTTTGCTGTGGATTTTGGGCCATCGGCGTCGTTGTCGGTGAGGCGGTCATCGTCAATGGCGAGCGCTACAAAACGATGATAATACATTTCTTATGGCTCAAATCGAAATTTACCTAGACGACACGTAGTTCTATCAAGACAGCGCTACGTGCCACATAGTGGACGCCACGATTAACATTCTGCAAGAACAATTTGAGGGTAAGGTTATCTCTCGCAGAGGGAGAGTCTTCTGAAGTCGCAGGTCTATGCGAATAAACCACAATCGACTGATGCCCTTAAAGTGAACATAACACAGGCCATCGCTCAAATTCAACTGCATCTATGCAGAAGAGTCATTGTAAATTGGACTACTCGGATCCGTGGCACCATAAGGAGCAGAAGCAGGCATTCGAATGTTGGCATATTTCATACATAATGGCATACATGGGCCTTTCAAATAAAATTTTTTTTTTTTTAATGTCTCACACACAGCTTGTTTTTTTCCGTTTCAACATATTTCCGTCCTTATTGAAAAGCCTTTATATTTGAGGTAATAAACCCCGAGGATCAGGCTGGTGCCGTTGGTCATAGCCCTCGCAATGTGCTTTCGAGTCATTTTAATAAGAAAACTTTCCATTCTGTTAGGCCTTTTCCCTAGGGCCGTATTAGGGGAATAATCAATGAACTGAGACTCTGGCGTTCTGAACATTCTAAGATAAACCTTCTAAGCACTGTCTCTTGAACACACGAACTTTTTTCATATAATATGGCGTTAGATCAGACCGCACAGCCAAACGCGATAATAAGTCTTGTTAGGTCCATGTAGCATAAGATTTTTACCATGCGGCTAAGTTAACTGCTCTGAAACAGGTTTCTTGTCATACCAAAGGTAATAATTTTTAATTGGTTGACTGTCTAATCCACTAATAATAGCTTCAGTTTTCGAAAGTAGGCAAGTAGATAATATTAGATCTTCTTAAGAAAAATCTATGATGGAAAACACGATGAAGAATTCGAGGAACTTTATTCAGCCCTGTTCGAGTAATAAAGTCGCGAAGATTAAGATGGGCATGACATGTAGAACAAATGGACAGTAGACGGATAGTTAAAAAAATAGTGATTGGAAAACCCATGGGAAAAAGACCACCAGGAAGGCCGCGCCATAGCTGGGAAAACACTTAAACATGGGCTTAGAGGAGATGGAACAGAATAGAGAAACATGGAACCTCGGTCAAGGATTGTCAACAAGGATCTGAAACTCTGAGTACCAAATGGTCTTTAATAATAATAATAGGTATAAGGGAAAATCTAATGAAATCGGAATAAGTGGTAATTCGATGGGGAAATATTAGGAGCATGTGGTGACTGACGGTTTTGGTTGCCTTGTCGTGATGAAAGGTTACTATTTTTCTGTTGGCCAAGGATGGACATTTTTTGATCAATTAGCTCATGGTGCAGCGAGCCCTTGCGATAGACCCTTTGCGATAGGCATTTTTGTACACAATCCGCTTTTCATCTCCAGTAACCAGAAACGAAAGCGGTCCAAAAACGGCTCCCTATTCTGACGTCTAAGGTTTAAGACACTTTTTTTGCGCTTAATTTGTGTGTTACTCCACCAGAAAGCTTTTTTATACAAAGCAGATAAAAGATAAAAAAAACTCCAAGTTAAAAGGCCGCACAACCTAAGTTAGTGCAGGATCTGTGCGGAGAATACTGCGTAGCACTTTATCATCGACATCTAATGACCTCTCTGACTGAAATTCACCTTTTAACGAACTGTTTCTTTGACTTCTCCAAACACGGCCCTCAAGTCTGTTTCTGCCATTATTGCTTTTTGCAACTCTTAGAGTAGACAATATCTCAAGTGCACTTTTTCTTCACTCATGTTGATGTCTAAAAAGCTAAACAAAAACTGATTTACAAAAATATATGCAAAACTGCACCGGTCAAGGTGCAGGTTCAAGAGTGTACGCTCTTATGGTGTTTGTCACACAACCTGGACGGGGTGCAGATGGTTTGTGTCGAAGATGTTCGTTCACTACTTTCAAGGGGTGGTTGTCTTAGATAGGATTTGAGAGATTCGACTGAATTTGCGTTGGTTGTAGTTCACAGTATTCTTTTGTTTCCATGTCATTAAGGTGTTATATTGGAAATGCACGCAGAGAGTATGAATTTTGAAGTGATCTTATGCTGCGAGTGTTATGCCTTCGTCAGCACTTTTTGATCATCTCTCATCTAGGACTCGACCTTTGGAATGGACTTAAGTATTAGTTTCCATTAATTCTGGGAACAGCTCTACAAGGTGATTGTATAGATCGCATTATCATATTTAGCGAGAGGATGAATCAAGCTCGAATTCTTGAGCTTAAAGGCTAAAAACTCTTGACTAGATACTTTAGAGTGAGTTAATTATGGGGAAAATGACAGACGTTTTTTTGCTTATATTTGACATAATATAGGGCTATCCAACAAGATGTGTCAATTTAAGCTTCCTGACATTATGGAACTACCAACATTCATCTACCAATGCGGTGATATTTGTCAAGTAAAAACCAGGGGATTAAATACATATTCACACAATTTGCTAAAGTAGTGAAAACTCACTTCATAGCACGGTAACCTGTCGTAAGGTTCGTACTCCTTTTGTTGATCGTCAAGCGACTTCTCGAAAGAATATAATGAATTTAATCGCAAAATTTGAATATCTGGGACGAAAAATGCAGTTGAAAATATTGCCACTCTAGCTGAGGTGGGCGGTTTAGGGTTATTGAGTCCAGGTACCATTAGCACTGACGCATCGTTGTGACACCACACCTTGCCTGACGTGGTTGTAGATGGACGTTTCTAAGATGTTTTGGAGAATATTTTGAAGAGGAAACACCGTGAAATATGATTTCGAAGACTTGGCTGTTGTCAGATTCGAACTCGGTGTCAACGTCCGTGCGCCAGAAGTCCTCACTCAACCATTGAGTCACTTAGCTCCTCCAGCCTGAGTTGTAGCTGAGAGTGTAACTTTAAACCACGGTGTGTCCATTTCGCACGATCACAAGAATTGGACCTGTTTGCAATCGCTGTGCATCGCCATTAGGATCTTTGCCATGCCAGTAGACTACTGTCCGTTCGCTTATTGGGAGCCTGAAATGAAAGCACAAGGCTCATTTTCATTTGCCTTAGCGTGTAATCCCAATAGTGGAAATAGCGATAGATTGGTGCGGTTTTTGGGCTGGCGGATTAATTGGACCACATTTTTTTGTTAAATGTGATGCATTACAGAACGACGGTCACTGCTTTTTGTTAGCCTGAAATTCGTGCTATGTATATTGCAAGACGGCGCAATATGCCACCAGCAGTGGTCCTATTGTGTGGTAAATTTCCTAAACTTATGATTTCACGAAATGGTGACTTCAATTAGTCTCTGAGATAGAGCGATTTACCACAATGCGATATTTTTCTTTAGGGCTATATTAAAGACAAGGCCTTCGCCAATGATCCACTAACAAATATCAGAGTCTTTCCCGAAATACAAATGCAATCATGGAAAAATGTGATGAAAGATGTTATAACTATTAATAGGCAGAGCAGAGGACGATATACGGCAGATTTTGTATTCCGTTACTTATCCCAGGGTTTGATCTTTAGACAAGAGCGATAATATCACGACTTCTGGTAAAAATTTTGCGTTTTTCTATTGATTTAAAATGACATCTCTTTTTGGTTGATTATATCAAAACCGGTAAGAAAGGCCTTGAAGAGGGATTTTACTCTAAATGAGTGATAGGAGTGCGTGCAGTATTAACCTAATTTAGAAAGTGCTCTAAGTAAAGTTCGCAAAACTGGAAAGAACTATTAAAAGGACCACGAGAGTTCTTAGGAAGCAGGCTTACTAGTGAGTTAGGTCTCCGTTGTAAGGAAATCGACATCGAAAATCGCCAAAAAGCAGGGTACCAAAATAGAGCTATAATTTTATTAAAGCCCTACGGTCACTCAATAAGCGACAGAAAACCGTGAATCGTTTTAACCATCCGGATGGTACGATTCCTATTCACAATTTGTATGTAGATCCAAGGTAATCATCAAGCAAACTATTATTTGTCAAACAGCTAAATTGAATCCAACCCTCACCTCTTCATGTGGGTTCATTTCGCTCAGGGTTTCCTTATTAGCCAATTGAGTACCATGCTCGTGTGTCACTGAAAATATGAGAAACCAAATAGCCCGTATCTGTTTTCATGACGACCTATTAAAACTAAATTGTTATGAGCCATATATATGTGCATCGATCCCCTTGAATCTTGCATGTCCTGCTCGGGTGTGCTCGTATTTCAAATCATATTTGTGCGTCCCAATTGTCCGGTTTGGTCCTCTATACAGCATTTTAGTATCCTACAAGGATATTACTACTCTATAACACGGAACGGCATAGGATTTGAATATTGCATAAAAGTCACATCGATAGAAAAGTAGAACAACAATAGCATCCGGAATCCGGAGGCTTTTATGAGACGGACGCACGTAGTGCTTATGTGGTCCTTAAACTGGTATCGTCCCCAGATTCGGGACGAATCACGTTCAGTGGCTGCTCAATTGCCGGTCATTGTACTCCTTTATGTCGCTACTTAAGAGATCCTACATAAAGCACACGGTCGCACAGAGGATTGGGACGATTTATAATTGTGGCATATCCCATCCCCGAATTCATCAGGCGGATTTGCTGGTTGCTTTTTACGGCCTCGAAATCTATTTGGCATGTACTATAAGTGACCGTTTTCTGCCGGAGAAGGCGGAAAGTATCTGTTCCAGATATTTACATGGCACAATAAATGGTAATTTGCTGGCAAGTAAATTACGACTCAAGTGGGTATCGGGGATCCCAGTTTGGTCAGTAAACTGGCATGGATGTGTCGGTCATTGTTTGTCACTCTCGTTAAGGGAATGGCATGTGGAACTACAGTGAAATAGACGAGTGCCTACAGATATGCAAATGAGGGAACATGAGCCACGTTAACATGTTTTTTGTTTTCGATTGAGATTTTTCATGGCGCTTTTGACATTTTATCGTGAGATACTGCGATTCATGTAGATATTTAAGCATCGTTCGCACTCGGGCGGTAATGGTGGCGGTAAACATGGCACTATTTACTCACATGGGAAGGAGTTTATCGTTTAACTTAGAATCCGTGTCGGGTCTGTGGGGTATTCGGTTAGGTTGGCGAGATTTTGATCGTGCGAGGCTATCAAGGTGATTTGAATCACATTCGATTTGTTTAAATTCTAGTTCGAGTGTTTGGATTCGAACTGAAATTTGCGTCATGGAAATAGCTTTGAAGAAGAAATAAATTTCTCTTAGTCTCTGTAAATCTTGAGCATCGGTACCTGCTTTTCTAACAACAAATCGAAAACAACAGAAGAATTGAATAAAAATAAAAAGCATTTTTGTATGTAATCCATTTTTATATTACCTATAAAAGGACGATCCAAAAAGAGGTGTATTTAAAATTGTACGCCATTGTTGAACTGTCATCACCCAATTATACACAAAACTAGGTAATTACGATTATTATATTGTTAGTATGGATCGATGCCCATAAATACGAAATATTGCGGAAACGATTCGTAAAGTTCATATTGCTTTTGGTCATCATCAAGCACCTTCTCTCATAGCTATAGTAGATTTAGTCGATAAATTTGGACAGCTCGGCCAGATTTTCCATAATGATCTTCGCCTACATGTTTATAAGCTGCAGCTGACAAAGAATTGAAACCAGCACACCACGCATAGCGCCGTACTTTTGCTGATTGAGTACCGGAAATAAATGAACAAGTTTCTGGTTTTCCACATACGAGTATAAGCTCATTTTGGGGACTGGGTACATAAACAGATTGTCTATCCACAACCAGTAAGGCTTTTACGCAGGCGGTGTCAGTGGACCATATTTTTCGAAAATGGTTCGCGTGCGAATGTGCCATTTAATGAATTGCGTTCTCGAACGAGGTTGACTGACTTTTCTTGCCGGTAATTGGAGCTTTTTACGGGGACGTCTGGTTTCTTGAAATTAAATAAGCCACCACTGTCTTGCACCAAAGCTCCATTGATGATTGAAGCTTAAAATTCGGGACGACCTTTAGCTAGCTGCTGTCAGTGCCTTATGCCCATTTAGTTGAGAGCTCTTTCAACCTGTGAATGCCACTTTATATCCACGTTTTTTATTACGTCTCTCTTTAGAGTTGAGTCGTGGCTGATTAAAGTAATGTTTTTCTCCTCTGTTTTCTGTTAGGTTAGCACAATGAGGACCAAAGATAGCACGCAAAATTTGTCTCTTGAATTGGAAAACGGCCTCTTCATTCACTTTCGATAAATTCCAGGCTTCAGCGTCGATGAGAAAAACCGTAAACCAAGGTAGACGAAATCCTTGACTTCTTCAAAGTTGCAACTGGAAAAATGACGTTCTGACGTGAGTTCCTCTGCACATACAGCACATACATTACAATGGGTCGCATTGCCTGAATCCTTCTTTAACATTAAGGGTCTCGATGGGATCATATCGACAGTTTTCCATTGCCATCTTGCCCAGTCTGATGAGCTTAGCAGGGATGGTAAAACAGTAAATTTTTTGCCCTGCGACTTATAAGTCTTCTCCAGGTTTTTCATATTTGGTCTATCAGAAATTTTTTTGACCTAGTCCCACATACTTGGATGGTTTCTAGTGGTTTCTTTCAGAGTCTGGGTTACAGTCGTCGAACCTTTCTGGACCTTTGTTGGGAATGTAAGTTGGATTCAATAAATACAATCTTTGGAAAACGTTCGGAAAGATCTTCCTTGTAATTCTCACCACGTGCTTTTTATCCCAGTATTCCTTTCGAACTTTCCTCTTGTGTTAGTTAGTTCACCTTTGTATTCGGGTTGAGATCACACCTATTTGAAGGCAGCTGCTTCATGTGTTCGAAGTGTCTTGCATACTATATTCAGAGGCTAGCTGCGGTTCGTGATCTCAATTTATAAATTAGACTTTGCACATTTAATCCCACAAGAGGAGCATCAAAAGTTTCTGATAGGCCAAATTCCAGAATAACAACATCAAAAGGCCGCTAACGCGACCTCCTTGTTTTATGACGTCGATATTAACGATCTTGAATCGAAGTAATGTGCAAGAGTTGCTAGAGTTTTCAGGCGCCGACAAGAAAGCTATATTTCGAGGAGGTATTCCGATCCACTACAGTGGAGGCTCGGTACAGTGGGAATTGAAATGGTTCTTAGCTGCGGAAGGCATGATTTGACGAAGCGTTTCAACTGGTTAGTGACTGTCTTAAATATTCAGCAGATGTGGATGCTACACTTGTTTCCTTTCGAGCGATTTTCGGACGTCATAATGTGCTAGTGTATGACCTCACAGAAAAATTATTATACCTCCCTCGAATTTCTTCGAAATGCGACCCAAAGCTTTTTAAGCAGATATAAGGTCGCTAAAAAGGTATGAAGATCTCAATAACGGTTTTGTTCTGATGTAAATTGTTGAGAGGTTGGGTGCAGGTTTATACCAGAATTCGATAATAAGAAAGACAAGGAATCCACGCGCCAACTTCAATGGTTTCGCCAAGTTTTTTAGGTAGAAAGTCGTTGATCTTCAACCTAAATTATCATATCAATGCATAGTGATCAGAATGATTCCAACACTCGTGACTTATGCGCCGACAATTGTCGTAGGTACGGGGTTGGTACGATGCTGAGATTCTATTAACAGGACATGGTTCCCTCCGACTTCTCATCGCAAGATGCTTGATTTAGACCAGAAGGCCCTCACTGGACTGTTATTGACTATCTTCATCTAAGCCGGATGAATAGAATTCTCCTTCGAGTGGACAATTCGTTTTGCCTTTCTATGTTCTCATCATGGACTATGACTACACAACAAGTTGCGTGTGTTCATCTCTGCAGGCTTTCATTTTGGCCTTATAACATTGGATTTTCGTTTTAATTTTTGATAAAACTCTTGAACGTCATTCCTGCAATAGCAGCTCACCATCTCCTCAATGTCACGGTTCTCTTCTCTCCTCTTGGTTTTTTCGTTCTTCGTAGAACCCACCTACAGTTCTCCTGTTCTACGAGGTTTGTTCAAAAAATAAGGTGATCTTTTATTTTTCTCGAAAAATAGCCTAAGTTCTTCCTGTTATGTGGATTTCATCTGCTCAATCGTTTCAAATCTCCGTCTTTTCAGTTTTGGGATGGGAAAAAAAATCGCCAAGTCCGGTGAATACGGTTTTTGACCAAAAAATTTCGCACAAGAAATGATGAATGATGAAATGATGAATTCGGGCATTTTCTTCGTATACATGGTACATAACTTCAAGGTAATATTCCTTATCGATCGTTCAACTTTATTGACTATGAGCAAAACTTTCACATTTGATCAAACTTAGCATGTTTTTTCGGTGTTGGCTCTCCTGGTCGCTCTCATTGGGTGATTGGGTTTTGACGTCATAATCATATTGCCATGCTTCTACACCAGTGATGGCCGTTTTTTTAACGAATTTGGATCGTCATTCTGGTCATTCAACAGCTCCTGAACGATGCCTTATGCGAGGGTTTTTTTGGTCTAAATTTAGTAATTTCGGAATAAACTTTACTGATACGCGTTTCCCTTCCAAAACATCTGAAAAAATCCCATGGCATGAGCCAACTGTATGCCAATAACCTCAGCAACTTCTCTGATAGTGACTTAACGATTCTCGATAACAATTTTCTCCGCTGCTTCAACGTTTTCATTCGTTATTGATGTGCTCTTATAAACGTAACTTTTACATATTTTTCTTGGTCAGATTAAACTAGCCAAATGCCACAATCAACATTTCAAGTACGTTAGAGCACTCAATTTTATTTTGTATTTACACAAAATTTAATACAGATTCTTTGATCCATGTTTTTTTTGTCAATACCAAAAAATCGCCAAGCTCACCAAAACACGTCTAACCTTTTTACTATTACCGGCCTTTTGTCTCGTTGACAACCCTTCGCCAAGCCTCGCTGTCATTAGCGTGCTTCTTCCATGTTTCGTTATTCTGTTCCGTCACTTCTCTTGTCTGTTCTTTTCATTCATCCTTACATAGTCCTTCCATCTGAAAAACAAATTAAATATCCAAAATATCTAACAATGTCAACTATGTTAGGGAACATGTGTACCAGCATAACAATAAAAAATAATGAAAATCGAATGTTTTTAGCTCGCGAATTTCGAAAGGTCACCTAATTTTTTGAACAAACCTCGTATGCCTTCATGGGCTCGCCGGCACTCGTCATCAAACTTGACTTGAAACCGTCGCATCAGAGCCGGGATGATGTTTCGACTAGGTAGATTGCGTCGGGTCTTGAGAGAACTATGCTCGACAAAGGATCGTGTTTATGAATTACCGTGAATTTACCTGTTAATTTCGTTAAAAATAAAAAACACAAGCGCACTATTCATGCACTGAGCAAAACACCATAATTTGTATTCGCATATTACTGTCGCAGTTGTTCAAAAACGGGTTAAGAAAAATCATCGAAACCACCACTTCTAGACATAACATTGATATAAAATGGCACCTCTTATTGGATGGCCAACCGAATGTGATCTATAAATTTCATCCCTCCAAAGTTAGGCCGTTCAATTCTAAAATATTGGTTGGACACAAACGCCCCAATTCCAAGAACACATGCATTTCAACATTTAAAAATCGATCTCCAATGTTCAGTGTGAGCCACTGTATACAGTTTACTTACGCTTCTGACAGCAGCTCATACATTGACATCTTGACATGAGACCTACAAATGGCTTAATTTCGACGCCAACAAATATACAGCTGTCACAATATAAAACACTTTTTCAACAATCCATCGCATAATCTTAGGAGCAACATGATAACGTCACAATCTCTCACACCACCACACGTCAAACTCGCCAAATGAGATCGACAACACAACATCTTCACCGGACCGATTCATATTACAAACGTCGATTTGCCGTCATCGGCGTCCCATCGCGACCACTTCACACTGCCCACATAATAAGGTCAAATTCAGAAATTAACAGCCAAAACGCATTGAAATGCGTTATTTGTACTATGAACGCGATTATTAATGACGATGCTAATGACAGCCACACGGACCATGCGGTTTAATTAAAATTCAAAAGAGAGAAAGAAAAAGATTAAAACAAAAATCACATTCACGTCATTATGCCGCCTCTCACCGCTACACTCACTCAGACACGGTCAATTTAAGACCCTAATTCTTACTTGGTTTGGACCACCATCGCCAGCATGACCACATCCTCATCAGAGTCGGGAAGCCAACATCATCAATTTGATTTGAGTAAATAAATCGTTTGTGCTGAACGCTGGACATTGGACGATATGATTGACAGATGTTTGCGTCCGGAAATGTATTCGTCAGATTCAATATTGTACGATGACACAGCAACAGTTTTTGTGCTCTGAGGTCTGTGTGGGCTTGTGGTCTCTAACGGATTCGGTGAATGTCTGAGGGCGCCGGTGACGGATGGAATGCTGGGGGAATGGTAATCTCACCGAACTCCGTGATCATTGTATTCGGACAACAAAGGGTTTAGTGAGTTCATAATTTTTCATCTGATGCCATGCTAGATTGTGTGTTGGATGTACTTGCGTGACTATGAATGACCTACAAATTGAATTTCGTAATCGAATCATTAGAACGGCAAGAAGGAATGGAAAGTGATCATTGATCGGTAATGGAATCGAGTCGATCTAAAGACACTACAATATGCACGTATGTATCGTGGAACGATGATCGCGCCAAGGTGAATTAATTGATTAGAAACCGACTTATAATTACATTTCAATGGCATTTTAATCGAATGTCGATCCCATCGATGAAGATACCTCAACTCACCGAATCACAATTGTCAGCGCGGCAGAGAGTGTATGGCACACTGACCTGTACACAAAACTCCCTGAAGCACTTACCAATTCACAACGAGTATTTCTATATATTCATGGTTTGGCGCTTCAGATACACTCTCACGTAAGACCAATCTCACGAACTCAATGCCTTTAAGGGTTAAGTTAAAGCCAAAGAGATAGCGACATTTTATTTTCCTTTCTCTAACTTCGCTTTCCCCCAACTGTGGCGTGTGAATCTATCCTCGTTTCCAGACGAACAAGAGGATAGATTGTCTTGCAACTGCAAACAGCCAAATTTGTTGTTTGTAGCATACGTATAGACGTAGCGTCGTTAAATGAGATGTAGGCTGACGCCAGTAAAAGTTAAACCCACAACAAATGTCGATGCCTTAATTTTATGACTTATTTTCTTGCGAATTGAATGATGCTTACGGCCTTAAAAATGATATGACGAAAGTTTCGTCATTTTTTTCATCCCACGGAGACAGTTCACTCCAACATTCCATAAATGCCGACCGGATAGCTATTGTCATAGGGTTTGGCATCATTGACGACCAAAAGGGAATGCCTGGACTTTCTAGCATCTGGATGCTTAACTACGACATCAGCAAAAGCCAAGCCTCTTTCAAGATTAGATATAGATGAAGGCAAGAACAAGGCGCCCCAAAATGTATTACTCTATTGGAAGATGATATAACTTTAGCAAATGAGTTGTGAAGTTAACACATTCAGAATACACGTCGTCAAGCCATGGAGAACACTATACCCTCTCAAGTTCGCAATTGGGATGCTCTGCAGCTCATTTAAGTGAAGGGTTTGACTATGAGCCTTTCAAGGCGCAGACAGTCCATTAGCTACTGCCTGTACTACCCGTCAATCGCGTCTAAGCTATGCTCACGATCTCATGAACTCCATTGACGAGGCGGACGATTTTCGGCCGAAATCCGTCATGAACAACGAGGCCCATTACCATCTCAACGGATAGGTGAACAAACAGAATTTGTGATCCTGAGGCACTGATAATACACGTTCTATTCATCAAGAGCCATTACATCCACTTAGTCAATGCATAATGCGCCCCATTTTTCTGAGAACACCATGGGTCACACGCTTATAACGGCTGGTGAGCGATGCATTGCCGTGATCAACGAGTTTTTATTGCTGCAAATTGATGAATTGATGAACATGTGGTTCCAGCAGGACGGTACAACGGCATGTAGACCTCGGGCGATAACGGACATTTTGAAGGATTTAGCGATTTCTATTAGCCGGAAAAATTGCTCGATTTGATCGCTCCAGACTTCTTGACTCTATCAGGATAATCCACAGTTTCCGTCTCAGTCTCTTAACTATGGCTAGTCCGGGAAAAATAGAAATAGACCCACAGAGGTCCAGAATACACTCGTAACTAGCATGAAGACCCGCAGAAAATCAAAGCTGAATGAAACGAATCGTTTCCTTCCATAGGTGAAAAGGAGCTACTCCTTATTACCGATTCCGAAAGGTTATCTTTTGAGTTTGAAAAGCTCTTTTCAGACAAGTATATTATAAGAGGCTGTTGCGTGAATCAAACCCCTTGCCATCGACGTCAGAACCCAAGACACTTACATCTGAGCCGCACGCATAAAAATTAATTTGGACAAACCTCATAGGTAGCGTAAATCAGGGATGAATACTTCTGCGTCGTATATGTATATAGCACACAATGACAAGGTATCTCTTGATTAGTTACATATGTCCCGAGGAAGGGATCTTGGAAAATGTGATGATATTAGCGTACAGTGCTACTTAGGAATGTTTAGTATCAATTTCGATACCGTTTATAGTAAGAATGAAAAGAAGTGGCCTTAAGTGGCTCTCCTGGGGTATGTCGGAGGAAGATGAGAATGGGCTAGAAAAGGCTTATGTAAAGCGGAGTGTAAAGAGGTTTCCCAGTAAGAAGATATTAACCTCAATAAAATGGGCTCAAAGCCAAGGATAGACAATTTGAAGAGCATTAGTCTGTGGGAAATCTTCTCAAAGACCCTACTGAAATCAGTTGAAATAACATGGACCTTTTTCCTCTAAGGCTGAGGGGAAATTCGATGAGGTTTGTGGCTGTATACCTGCGTTTGATGAAACCATGTGTTTAGGTGAGGTGAGAAATAAAGCAGTGAGATAGTTGGCGCTGAGGGTGAAATAGTCAAAGGGAGAAAGTAGTTACAATAAGCAGAATCAGTCTACGAGAGTCGTCGGCGAAAGATTGTTTGGAATAGATGGCAAAAAGGTTAGCGACCATGTTGGCATCATTCAAAGGCTCATCATCGAAGAGCAAAACGTAGGAATCGACGTTGGATGCTCTCGATTCTAGAAATGTGGGTTTGTTGGTATGGAGACCACATTTGAGAGGCGTATACAAGAAGGGGCCGGACAAAGGTTATGTAAAGAGATCGGGTAACGTAAGGGTCCGAGAATTCTTTAGACCATCGCTTCACGAAACCGAGTGCAGAATTAGCTTTAAGGATTATCTCATCGATGTGTGCGCGAAAATTTAGCTCCTGGTCACATAATATGCCAAGATCGCGAATGACTTGAACCGTGGAGATGGGTTGCTTATTGAGGAAGTAGAGACGAGGAGCATATAATGAGATGTGGGAATGTTTGATCACCATTTCAAGATCGTTTATGGTAAGAACGAAAAGAAGTGGACCTAAATGGCTGCCTTGGGGGACGCCGGAGGAAGCTAAGAAGGGGTTAGAGAAGGCAGATCTAAAACGAACACTGTAATAGCGATTTTCCAGGTAAGAAGATATCCATTTCAAAGAAATGGGGTCGAAGCCAAGGGAGGACAATTTCAAGAGTATCAGTCTGTGGGAGATTTTATCGAAAGCTTTACTGAAATCGGTTGAGATAACGTCGACTTCTTTGCCGTTCTCTAAGGCTGATAGAGTAAAGGACACAAATTCAATTGAGTTGATAGGATTCAATAGGTTGTGAGGGCAATATGTAGAAACAAATGATGTATAGTGTCTTCTGGGGTAGAGCAATCTTAATTGAAACAAAGTCGAGAAGTGGGGAGGTTGATACTGTAATAAGGGAAGAGTCAATTGTATTAAGGACGGCTAGTACAACGCCTCGACAAGGGCAACCGTCAGTGGGTCGGCTGAGTTCGTCATCGCGATAAACATTAAAATTTGATGGGAACAGGTCGAGGTTATTTATGCTGGGGATCAGGTGCGTTTCAGTCAACGCGAAGACATCAAAGGGCAACGCATGTGATTGTTGCAGGATAGATTGGGTTTTCAAGCGGAGACCTCTTACATTTTGATAATAAATATTAAGAGGGAGGTTTTTGGTGTGGGTGACAGGGGGATGGCGACAATTAGGAACGAAAAAACCTATCGTGGTCAGCTCGGCTACGTTGGAGGTGCGATATCCGCTTTGAGTGTATATATTGCCGGAAAGTTTCGAGATCATTTGAGACTTTTTGAGGGGAAATATTGAAGAATTCCTGGTATTTTATGAAGAGGTTTTTGCGGCTAGCGAAATCAGCAGGAAGACCTTCCTGTTCGATTGATACCCTTACGCTTGTGTTAGTTTTCCCTTCGTAGCAAACCGAGTCTGACTTATCATGGAGATAAGCTAGGAAGAGACGGATGTTTTCGTATGTTTTTTTATCTCTTAACCGAGAGAGAGCATAACGACATTCGACGGGGTTAGCGGTTTGCTGGGTAAGTTTGACTGTGGGGGGCAGAAGGGGGTCAATAAAAGATTGAGAGGAGATAGAAGAAGGATTTGTTATGGAGGGACCTGTTGATGTATGTAGAAATGGGTGAGGAATTGGTTGTGTTGTACGAGATGGAATTCGATTTCGGGGCAGAGGAGATGGAGCATGGTGTGGGGTTGAGAATATGGGAACTGCGGAAATTTGGGTATTTTGCTCCTGATCTGAGGTCGAAATTGGGAAATGAATTCGGTAGGGGTATTTGGTTCGGTGTCTGGGTCGGGTTGAAGGAAACCCTTTGACGTTGGGGTTTGGGAGGAGCAGAGTAAGAAGGTTGTACATTGGAAATGGAGGGGTGTGTGAAGTTAGGAAAGAGATTCGTCTTGAAGCTCCAGTTGTCGCCCGGGTTAGGGGGAGGGTTGGGATGCTTATTTGGTTTCGAATGGTATGGAGAAAAGCGAAGTGTTGGAAGGGATGGGTTTGTGGCAGATATTATTAGTTGAGGAGTTTGGCTTATTATTAATATTATTTTTGAGCTTAGATTTAGGTATCTTAATTCTGCTATTACTATTCCTATTGCTGTTATTGCTACTTCTGCTGTTGAGGTCCGGTTTTGGTGAAATCCACTTGGATATTTTTAGGCTTCCGATTGTAAGGACGTCATTGAAGGGGTTTGAGAAGAGCCACGCATATTTCGAGGGAACAACGAATTTAAACCGACTTGGGTTGTTGGGGTTGATAAACTGCTCAAAGTACATGGAGAGCAAACAGCATTGAAAAGTGAAATTATCCTCGCAACAGAAACTCACAGAATTAACAAAGAAGTTAAATGGGCTCCTCACAATTGTATATGAAAGATCTCGGTCATCATTCCCGAACTCAAAAAGGGTGACAACGAAGACAACGCAACACCGATTACCGAAGAGTATCACTTTAAGTTCTTACAAGGTGCTGTCAACCATTCTCTTATCATATGCTATGAAAATAATCTGATCTGTTTCAGTAGAAATCGCGCGACGAGTGACTAGTGGGAATTCGAAAACGAAAGGTTCACTACAACAACAGGAGGGCACTGTCTTCTTACTATATCTATTGAGCCGAAAATCCAATTAGACCGTTTTAATCAAGTTGAGGATTGGCTAGTGGATAGTGAGGTTGAGCAATGGCCGAATATGGCTTATTGACCTGCGACGTCAGGAAACTCCGCAAGAAAAAATCTAGCGGGGTCAAATCGTATGGCCTAAGGGGCCAATTCACGTCACCTCTGCGAGAGATAATTTTACGCTCAAATCGTATGTCAATCATGACGTCCGCTGTGTGGCACGTAACGGTGTCCTGCTGGAACCGCATGTCGCATAGGTCCATACAGTTCAATTTCGATCATAAAATATTGGTTATCATCGCTCTGTAGCACTCGCAATTGATGGTAACCACCTCACCAACATCACCCAATGAACCTCGTCTGGTTTGGTTTCGTCCCATATACGGCAATTTAGCTTGTCGCTAAAAATTGGGGTTCTCTTCCAAACGCTCCGAAACCCAGCGAACAAGCGAATGGAGTTGTCTACGGTCATGAACTTTGAGTTCCTGGGTCAGTTGGATCTTGTACGGGTATAGGCCCAAGTCCCGACACAAAATTCCAAGTAAAAGTCTATAAAACGCCGATTTCTTGTGCACGACGAACAATCGACTGCCTCGGGTTCTGCTGTACACTTTCACGGACCGCGGCGATGTTCCCGACCGATCCTACCTTTTTTTGACGTACGAATGTTGGCTCAAATGGTCGTCTCAAATTTCGTTACCAAACGTTGAAGAGTCGACTGTGAAGGGCCACTACGTCTACCGTAAAATGGACGTAACGTGCGCAACATTTGGGGTTCCTGAAAACACGGCCTCGGAGGTTGTTCTTGGCTTGTTCTTGGTCCACTATACGGTAGAGAAATAGGTGATGGTAAGTCTTACTTCCTTATATCTTATTTCCTAGGTTATGCTGTATGTACCGCGAGGTCAATCTTATTTGGGTTAATAGCTAAACCTTCACATTTGCTCGTTGTAACCGAAATCGGTGAGGGTAGGTAGAGTAGGTCATATTACTATTACGTGCAATTTGGAGAGGACACCGCCCTCTGGCTTTGGAAGCTGCTTATTGTAGCTGTTGTAGTTACACGACCTTAACCCAACGTTTAGTTTCTAGATATGACACAACTCACCAGCCTTTGTCACACGAGGTTAACTAGCCGTAGATGAATGTTGTTCTTAACAAATCCTATTGGAATGTGTTCAACCAGAGAGCTCCTCCGAGACCCCCGAAGATTGTTCAATGATATGGTTTACTTAGATTGCGACTGAGTTTCCTATGTCCTTTTAATGCACTTCGCCAAGTAAAGTTTTTTGTCCTCAAAACTCATTAGTAACTCACACAAGTCTAATCCAGCTTAAGGGATTAAGCAATAATTACTCGAGAATACAACAGTGCAAACAGACAGTTGGTCTTCCGTCACCCATAAATGTTATACAGATTTCCCTTTAAGCTTAATCCATACATTCATCCGGTCAATAGTAAGCATTTGCATGAAATCCTGCCTCAAGTCTGCCTAAAGCAATAGAATTGTACATCGAATATACATGATCAATTAACATGGCAAACAGCATTTCGAAGCGATTAAATGTCGAGTGTTTGCTTTCCCGCCCACCACACATCCTAATTCGTGTAAACAAACAAACTAGACCCAAAAGGACGATGACGACCCGAGAGGCTAGTGCTGGTTATACTCGTAATCGAATTTTGTTAAACGATTCCCTTGACAATCGCCTGTTTGTTAGTTTGTTTTCGACTTTAGTGTGAAAACTTTATGTCGATACAGAGGAGACGCCACGACACGATGAGTTCCGCATACAAATTTTTGCCATTTGTGATTGCGGCCATTCAAGGATGAGAATAACAGATTTACTGCTCCACCTCACTCCGCGTTGTTTCACTGTTGGGCTTAATATTGCTTTTGGATGGAACCAGCAGCAGACAGAACGACTGTGTCGATGAGAAACATTGAAAATCCTGCATTGCAGTGGAGTCATACGCCAGATTGGGCTACACATCTGGCGTTCCCCTACATGTCGGAATTCGATGGCTGCACTTATTGACTAATGTACCAAACAGGGTGTGCATTAATAAATAATGCTTTTTGCGGCGAATTGGCGGTATCCTCGCCGCCACAAGGGGTACTGCAATGCCCCTCCGCTTGGGACTGGTGTTCCAGTTCTTATCGGGTGCACATCTGTTTGATACATCATAATTGTTCATTGTAGAAGGCCTTCACACGGCTTGTGAAATAGTTTAAATTAGCCGCAAATGGTTGTTAATTCGTGCGGTCAAGTGCATTAAGAACGAAATGCGAAATTGATATTCAGACGATTTGGCGTGATGATGACATATGCCTGGTCGGGAGATGATTATTCATAAGCCGCTTAAAGGGCAATGCGGCGATGTGTACATATTCGAATGAGGTAATCCATTAAATTCCAAGTGAGGCTCGTGCAACGTGGGCGTTTGTATCGCTTGGGGCAATAGACCCCTGTCTTTGCTTATCACCTGCCCCTCAGTGTTTGATTTTAACTATGCTTTCAGGTCATTGACCGCCTCATGTTAACAAATACAAGTAAATAGACAACCCACAGGAGAGCAATGAAACATTCCTGTACAATGAGTACACCTCGCGGTGCATAGTGAACGAATGTCGTGCCAACATAAACCTGATTTCAGAAATTCCATTCAATTTCGAAGCACATAACCCGGACAACAAGTCGCCTTAGTCGGTAGCCACCGCCGTAGCCAAACAAATTCCCAGTCCCCGGTTGCAGGTCCATGGAGCCTTGAGCACAGCTGCTAACATACTGATAGCATGTACTGGCACAAACTACGCTCAAACCCGATGTCTGATTCATTTGACACACACTATAGGTATTTTGCGTAGGTTTCCTTCGAACGTACTATATCTCGCGCCGTTTCGTTTCGTTTTCTGTTTGAGCGGATATCCAACAATGCTCATTGATCGTTGGGTATTTAAGGCAACAGTCTGTAAAGTGAGATTAAAATGACACCAATCCGTAGTTGCGAAATCCCTCCAACGACACCCAATGTCCAAACAAACCAGTCCCACGTTCATGGATGCAAACTGCGATATTTGTGAAGATACAAACGGGTAAGCTGATCTGAGTGCCAAGTTTCAAGTGGGCGATCAAGTTTTTACGCTGCTCCCAGGTATGGCATGGATATACGCGCGAACATCTCTTTTGGTTTCTGTAACAAACTCGTTGCTACTTCACGAGGTTGCAAACAATCCTGATCATAAGGATAAATTAACTATGACGTATCTACAGCCAAAAGGGCTTCTTTAAAGTCTATTATTTCCCGTTTTTTAAATTTCATTTTCAGGTTTGGGGACCTAGTATTCGGTTTAGGTACTAATACGAGACATACGTAAAGCTTCTGATCCATGGAGACTTAAGCTGAAAAGCAGATCAGACTTTTTCAAGAAAACGAGGTGTGTTCAAAAAGTAACGAGAATTTTATAATTGAGGATTTTGCCTCTCAGGTTGATGGTACTCAATAGTACTGTCTGAGTAAGCAAGAAGGCGGTAGCATCTCCATTCTTCGGCAATCACGTTAACCAGGTCTATTTCGCAAAACCCTTTAGTTTTGAAGATATGGATCAGATTAAGGCCAGACTTTTTGATGAAGGGTTCGAAAGACCTCTTAAATAAAAAGGCGTAATCTTTGGTTGGTTCATGGTCGCTCTTCCCAACCTTGATAGTAAAGATCACACGAGCCGAGGGGGGTTCTTCTTTTTAGATGGCGTTACAGCTCGCGGAGAGCCAGAGCCAAGCTTCCCTCATTCACTTATGTTATATGCGATTTGTTTTACATAGAAGTGCACGGGATATACAGTTTTAATGCCGATTCCGAATGGCGAGAGCCAAGAAGCTTATTCAATACAAGTGTACTAGGGGGTTTTACCAGTACCTCGCCGAAATGAGAACATTCGACGGAGTTGGTGTTATCGGGATCCGAATTCGCACATCGTGCGTCAGAGTCCGACAAACTACCCAATGCGCCACGGCGCTCGAGGGGATTACTACCCGTTTAAAATTAAATTGTAGCATGATGGGAATAATGCAATCGGAACCTGGTAATTCACATGAAGAAGACTCTAACTGCTTCGGAGACGTTTTCCTCCGTGATAAATGTTTCGACTTGTTTCAAGAATTTTTCGTGTGGAAACCCGTGCTGCGGAGGGTCTGGAGTTCCAACAATTTGATTTTACATGTATTATCCCCTCGTTCAATAAACATCATGATCATGAGTCGCGTGGCGGCAAAAGAAGGACCTGGAATTGCTAAAGGAGGTTAAAAATAATCCGAACATCATAAGAGAATCAGAAGAGAGACTACGGATAATATGTCGAAACTAGGATCCACTCGCCTACGACAAGGTATTAAGGAGTGCTATAATCGAAAAAGCTCATCAAGTGCGAGTCAAATTCGGACTATTGTTGAACATACCCTGCTACTGTATTCAAGACTCATCCGTTCTAGATTGAGTGCTCTAACAGAGGTTTATTTTCTCATTCCAAATGATTTAGGAGGAATTTAGCAAAAAGTCAACCGTAAATTATAATCTCCATTCGGGCCCCATGTTAATAGCATTTTTATAAAAAAGCCCTTAAAGTGACAACACCCTTTTCATAAGTTTCAAGTAACCTAGATTCCAAACAGCAGATTTCCACCCTAATCCCTTAATATGAGCACAAAGAACAAATTTATTTCTGAATCAAAGAAATCAAATTTGGCACACCCCATGTGGTCCATGTGTACCATTCAAGAACAAACAAAACTAATCCCAAACAGACGGTAGTAGTGCGTGTACAATGACTTCCATCCATTGGGTGTGCAATGGCACATCAAAAGTTATTTAAACTGGAAACGTAAACGCACGGCAATAGAGTCAAAGGATTACAACATGAAAGGGTAGACTGATGCGAAGTGGAAGTTCCCCGTCATCTCTATTGTCGAAACGTTGATTCTAAGACAAAATCGAGAAGAAATTCCATTCTGATCCTATGAAGCTCTTGTAAATAGATTTTCAATTTCGATTTGTGAAATCCTTAATTGTATCTTGGCGAGTAGTGTACTCTAAGTTTGTCAAGCTTTTAATGGAGTATCCATCAGATTATGGTGTCTGTATACAAGTGCTGTGTTGTGAACATCCACTTAAGAGTCTGATTGATTATGACAGACTTTTAGGGAATGTGATAGTCTGCACAGGCAAATTAAATTTACTCGAACAAGTCAAGAGGCAGGCCATTATGCCTCACTTTCGCCCGTTTAAACATTGATTTGTTCCACAAAACAAATGCTTGTTTCATTTAATATATTATTCAATCCAGTGATACCGCGTAGCATTTACCGCTTAAGCCGCGTCAGCGATTTTGCAATTACAAAATAGATGCTATTCATTTCGCTGGTCATAAAGTGGTTTTCATACGACTGGTCGTAAGAGTACGTAACAGTCGTACTTGAGAGGTTGACGTTGGCAACTGATATCTTTGCTTCGGTTACTTAAGGTCTCATGTGTCGTGATAAATATATGTGACAACCACTGAGCAAGTCGATGCTTAGGAAATCCCAACTCTCCTCGTCGTGAAGAACGCAGCGACAATTGCTTGTCGTATTTTTAGTTCTAGTGATTGGAAAATGACACTTGTTTTCACGCCTTTTGTGACCAACTCTGTATGTCATTTGGTGTAATTCGAAGCGACCCATGCTTTACCGAACAGGTTAGAAGATGATAAGAGACGTCACGGTGCCTAGCACGGTATACCACGAAAAGTTTATATCGAAAGGCAGGTCAAAGAATATGACGCTTTCAAAAATAACAATTGAGTTTAGGTAAAATATTATTAATCATGCCGGACGTATGCTAAACTGCTATGAAGGTGTCTGATGCGTCCCACCAGATAAAGATTTCCTTAAATAACAGGTGAATGACAGATCACCATCCGGCTGGAGTATAACTTCAGGTCTCACAACAAAGTTAGGATTCTAAGATATTGCAGCGATCATGAGGGAATCAGAGACAATAGAAACGTGTAGCCCCTCCTATCAAAACCCTCTTGTTTACGTTTTTTTATGCAGCTTATATTTAGAGCCATAATGACTGAAGGCTCGTCGGTGAAGTGAATAGATGTTAAGCTTGATACAATTTGTAGGCTGACTGGCGGGCGTCTTGTTTTTACTTTGGAATAGTTTCTCAAATGAGGAGAATCGTTTCGACTCGGCGGAAGTTTTGATCTCACTATAATATCATACATTTACGACGGGTACCCAACGAAAGTTTGATTAGTGAATGGATATAGAAATTTTGAGCTAGAGGTTCCGTCATAAATCAACGTCGTCGGGGTTCGAGGCGAAATTCGAGAACCGAAGAGACAAAAGCAAGGCTAGTTACTATCAATTCCCAAAACATCAATGACTTTAAGCCTCACCAAATCGCCGAAGAGCGGTCTTTAAAGCGTGATCGAAAAAAATTATTAACTTCTATTTAAAAAAAAAAAAGTATGAGTAACCCCACCATCCCTTGGGGTTAGAATTGAAAACACTTCAGCAGTAGTGTCCATTGGCAAAAGATGGCCTACCTTATGCGTTGGATCCGTAGTCTGACTAAGTTAATATCGTTTCACAGTCCATATAAATCCTGTTTCTATCTTCTCTAAACGGAATCAAAGACTACACGCACTATCCACTTTCGATAATGTCCAAGCTTTTGCGCCGTAGAGGAGGACCAAGGTGATTAAAGTTTTGTCAGGAATTACCTTCATTTTTCGAGGGAGGGCCATACCGCTCAGTTATTTTTTGAGTCCAAAGAAGCAGTAAGAACTATTCTGCGCCTGATAATAGTGCTTTTGTCATTGCCGATTATCACTAAAGACCAATGTAGACGAAATCCTTGACTACTGTAAAGCTACAGAGTGCGCCACCTCATATGGGTCGATGTAAACTTGGAATAACTTCAACAATTGTCAACCGATTTTCATATGTCATAGCATTGTGGAAACGTCAATTCAGTACAATTTTAACCGTGAATCGCTGCACACCAAAAGAACGTACGGAAATAGTTTCAATGTTCATTAAAAATGAACGCTTGATTGTGCTAACAACGTGAGTATCCTGATCGTGTTGCGCCCAAAAAAGATACAATTCGTCGTTGGGCCTCGAATTTTTTTCAATGCGGTTCAGTGGCAAGCCCTCCTAAGCAACCTAGGCTATGTCCGCGGCGTTCAAACTCATCTATTCAGTCTGTGAAGGCCAGTGTTCAAGAAAACCCAAGTTTGTCATATCGCCGCCGTTCGCAGCAGTTAAGCATCAGTGGCACCACTTTGCGGAGAATTTCAAAGAATGATCTTCACTTATTTCAAGATGAGCCCCGGCGCTTGGCATACGCACAAAATGTAGTTGCAATAATTAATGCTGAGCCGGGGTTATGGCAGCAAATTTTGATGACCGATGAGGCACATTTTACGCTCTCTGGCTCAGTTAATAAACAAAATTGTCGCTTCTGGAGCACCGAAAATCCTCACATTATTCACGAAGAGCCGCTATATGATCAAAAAGTTACTGTTTGGGCCGGTGTATGCGCTAAAACCATCATTGGACCGTATTTCTTCAAAGTTGGCGATACAGTGGATGGTGATCGATATCAGTGGATTTTGGCCAATTATGTGGTCCCAGAAATGCGTAAAAAGGGCTTATTTCACTCTTGGTTTCAACAAGACGGCGCGACATGCCATACTGCGGACAAAACAATGAACCTTTTGCGAAAGAAGTTCCCTGGAAGATTGGTGACAAAAAAGGGCGATATTGACTGGCCTCCGAGATCACCGGATTTGACTCCTCCAGACTTTTTTCTTTGGGGATACTTGAAAAGCAAGGTGTATGCTAACGGCCCGAAGACAATAAATGTCATAGAGAATGCGCGAAAACGAGCCCATTTTTGCATCGGCAATAAAGGCGGTCATTTAATAGATATTGTTTTCAAAAATTAATCAAAATAAATAGTAAAGGTCTAAAGTGAATAAAAGTTTTTGAATTTCCAAAATCGGTTGAGAATTGTTGAAGTTATTCGAAATTTACATCGACCCATGTCAGATGGCGCACGCTGTACATCTGCCGAAAGATGTCAGCGCTTTTTTCAATCCTCGAAGCACTTCTGATGGGCCCTATTTAGAATAGCTTTGAGCTCTTCCAGCGATACGGTCTTCATGGCATGAGCCAACCAATATGCCAACATCCTCACCAACATCGTCAACCTTTTCATATGTCGTTCATGCAAATGAAACATGTCAAGGCGTAGACTTTCTTAATTGAAGGTCTCGTTTAGTTCATTATCGACCATAATGCAACAGTGGGAACTCTCTATTTTCCCTCTTGCAATTCTTGCGAGTTTAACAGGGATATTGAATTATGACATGGCTCTGCATGGCTCTGCATAGCTCATCTCTATAGATATAATTTTAGTCCTTAAAAAGGTGACCTGTATCGATCGGAAATTTGCGGGTCTTCTCCGAAATCTCCATATTTTGTCCATTGTAGATTTTTCTGCCCTGAATTAATGCTAATAGGAACTTTTCTAAACTAGTGAGAGTCTGGAAATCTGTGAAAATATTCATCTATGATGAATATCTGGATGCGAAGCGCTTCCCAGAAACAAGTCTGAAGGTACCAAGTCACGATAATAGGTGTTATGGCCTAGCAAATCGTACCCAAAATCCCGCAGTTTTTTCGTCGCCAATGCGCCCTTGTGTACAGGTGCGTTATCCTGATCAAAGATGATTTTTTTCTGCTTCAAGCCAGGCCCCTTCTCGCGAATTTCGACATCCAGCTGGTCAAGAAGATTGAAGTTATTATTGTGATTTCGCAAGATAATCAATTAACAGGTTCCCCTTCGCATTCCATAACACGCTTGGGATGACCTTTCTTTGTCTTTATGCATAATGTTTCACACCTTTCCTTTCGATATCCCCACAATCTCACCTACCTCACTCGCCTTCACTCGCCTACCGTCCGACACGATATCATGCACTTTTCAGATGGTCTTCCGGTGTGGTTTCGGTTTTGGCCGTCCTTCACGTAGGTCATTTCCGAAAGATGTGCGACGTTTAGACTCAGCTGACCACTTTTTGACGGTTGACAGCGCAGGTGAAGAATTTCCGTACACTTTGTCAACTTCGTGTCAAAATTCGTGTAAACAAACTATTTCAGAAAAGAAGTTGAGACTAGTCATACGAACCTAGGCAGAAAACACACATTTTTGCTGATTGGAACCTAATCTGTATTTCAAGTCGAGAACCTTTCCCTTTACCTCCTGACGAATCTCCAGAAAAAAAGTATTTCTCAACAATTTTCCAGAACAAGTGTGTTCAAACCCTAAACAGTCAATTTCGCCTCTTATTTTTTATAAATGTCATAATGTTATAAATTTTGATTTCCGCCACAGTTTGGCAATAAAGTTCAAAACTCATCAAAAAGTAAAATTGTAAATCGAACGACAAAAGCTCTAAGCCCACGCAGAGCATCCTCCAAGATAAAGTAGAAAAATCCACTTCAATCGTCATTGGCATTGTTTTTCGATCATCATCAACGTTTTAACGCCATCAGCTTTCTGTTGGCATCCCCATTTCCAGCTGCATGTTTCTCTCATAATTGCTTTACAAAATTGCTACTAAACCGTTAATTCCCGTCAAAATTAATTCCCGTTTAGTGGTAAATCACCCAACACACGACCATGCATGAGCGTTTATGAAATATGTATGCGGATAGCTAAATATCTATGTTCGGGGGAATCGTGTAATGACGTCACTTAACCACTTCATAAATATGTATGCAGAGGTATTATCTGTGGTTTAAGATGTCCGCATTATTAGTCAGATGAATCACTTTGCATATATATACATATGTTGACGATAACAAAAGAGCAGTTGAAAGACCTAAGCAGGCCACTGACTTGTATTACCGTTGGCTGTCTCAATCTCACTTCGTGTCGATGGCATCTCTGTCGAATCATGCGGTGAATGCAAAGACGATACGTAAATGTCGCGAACGAAATGTCATTTACAAGTGTCACCGAACGAGCTCTGCTCTGACATTTCGCTTCTTCAAAAACCATTGCGCATGCGTACAGTCACGTACTTAACCGGCTCTCGAGACCGCACTAAGCCCAGTCACCGGCGGTTTTCACAAGGTCGCTCACTATACCTATACAATGCAAAGCTACTAATGTACTCGATACCATGGGCTTATAGGACTCGATCAATCCGAGCCTTTGTTGCGAAATGCCGATCGATGCCGTAGCGATAGTGTCATCGAAAATAAAAGTAAAATACGAATCGGTTACTATTTGAAATTCAATCCTTATCTAGTGTGTAGATGCAGATACGAGAACGTAAGCCGAATTGACATTCAAGTCGCGTATTGTCTTCGTATTGAATTTGGTTCTTGAATTTGGATTTGAATACGAAATGACTGTTGGCTTTGTTGTCCGACTCGGCGTGGAGATTTAAGTCGGATAGCGATTCTTCTATTTCGTATCTTAATACCAAAATAGATGAAGAACAATAATAATGGTGACGGGTGATAGTAGGGATGACAACATTCGACCAAAATAGACAGATTATTCGATGGGAACACCTAATTGTGCTGTGGCTTTGTTTAACTTACGAAAAGCGCCGTGAGGGATAATGGATGTCAGACGATTAAGCCATGAAGCGCGAATTTGTTATTCATTTTGCTTTTTGATTTATGGCAGCCAGCAATAAGACCCACAAAGAGAAAGGTCTTTAGAAAATCTTAGAGTCGAGTTAGTCAGTTGAGCTGTCGGTGAAGTCCACTCCCTGGGGATCATCTACTTCTTTGTCCGGACACCCGTCGATCTGACCCAACATCACAGCTACCAATGATTACTTACCCCCAGTCAGTGCACTATTATTCACACCCTGCCTAATTTAGGCAATGCCTCCGTCTTTACGTACGTGACCTCATCAAATGACATCACTTCACACTGAATTGAGTTCTGGCTTCAAGATACCATTGCATGGAGCACGTGAGACGATTAACTAAAGGTTACGAAAATAATAATAAAATCAATGCGGATGCCAATCGACTGTTTTGCTTTCACGCAACATGCAACGCGACATTGCCTGACATTGGCCCATTATCCGTTAAAGACGTACATAGCCCGAGCACACCGAAGACACCCATTTAATGTGCCAAGCATACAGAAAAAAAATTGTTGAAACTTCGGCGGCTCACGATGAGCGGGTGCGGCTCGATTGCCACACCAATGACCTTAAGTGCGAAATTAATTAAAATTACATTTCCTTGCGGCAGAGAAGACCTTACCTTTGCCCGTCGGACATATGAAATTTAATGTTATATCTGATAAACGAGGACACGGTGTGGCAGATATTTCATCGACAATCCTTTCTTTCAAATGAGGATCTTCAGTATCATGAGTTGTGTATATGATGTGCAACAAGTCAAATCAACTATCGACCTCAGGGACAACGCGACTTGAAGACTATACATCATAAGGGTACACGTGCGTGACTAGTGTGCTTAGTAATTCGACGGGGAAGTAATATTCTAAATGGACACTATGTCACCGTGTTTCATTCGATTGAGTTTTCAAGTCACTGAACAGTACGAAATAGATGTGTATTATAGGATGACCAAAAATGTTTATTGTTGAATAGTCTTTGAAACTACTTTTTTTACCTTTGGCTTAAGAAGTCGGAGCTCTAGAGAGAGACTCCCAGGATAGTAATGATCTCTGTTTTGTACAAACTGTAAATCAAAAAAGCCCAATTATGAAGACAAGTTAGATAAGCCACATCTGCCCCATTTAAAAAGATATTTTGATTTTATTTATCCAATACCACAAGCTCAGTCATTTCACGTTTATAAATCAACGAGTGGCAACCAAAGGAGATGATACGTAGTATATCAGATCATCACATCATATGCCTTTTTATTGTCTAGGTATCAACCGGCTCCGTCAACAGGTGAGGGCTAATACCAAACGCTAGCTAAGCTTGTAAAAAGTGGGCCAAAATTTATTTCTTCTTTTGGAATGCTATAACTTTTGCATATGGTGGCAGCTGCCAGTTAGATGCAGACAATAGATGCAGATAACACGTCGGCAGGCCATGGAGGATATAATCTTTTTAGGATATAAATCGTCTCTAATTTTTGCCTGTCAAAATCAACCAGACGATGAGCCACGCAATTTCTCATTACACTCTCGTCTCCGCAGACAGTCCATGAGTCTACAGACCATCGACCGCACCTAAACTACACTCATACTCTCCTGATACTCAACGACGAAATGAACGATTTTTGGTGGAAATTGTTCATGATCGACGAGAACCATTTTCATCAGAACAAAGACGAGAATCCACGTGTAATCGCTAAGAGTCTTACATCTACTGCATGGTGCCCCATTTAGACCGGAGACCACAGACCACTTTTTTTTTCCTTTTTTTCAAGGACACGACGAGTTTTTATTGCAATGAATTGATGAATTGGGCTCCAACAGCACATACAGCTCGTGCGTCAATCGACATTTTGAAGGATGTGGTTTCGGGTTTCCTAATATGAGGTGTGGGAAAAGGTTCGTGGCATTTTTTTTTTACTAAAATTCAACTGGTTTTCTTATAGTGTGAAAATGAATTCATTTAAACCTGTGCGGGTAGAACCATTATTCTGTGATTTCTGGTTACAAAGTTGAATCAAGTGGTTTTCACAGGCTTCTTTTGAAACCAGCTTAATTCCATTGAGAGAGTTCTGCAGGGATCAGAACAAGTAATAGTCAGAGGATGCTATGTCTGGACTATACGGTGGACGCATCAAAATCTCATCAAAGTAGTGCGTGGTCGGGCGGGTTCGTGATGGAACCCAAAGCCTTTCCTATTATTCAATTCGGAGAGGCAACCCATACTACTGGTGGAACGTTGAGATAAAACTATTCAACATAATCAAGATTTTCAACCACACCTAAAGGTCTTCAAGCAGACAAGATAAGGCGATCAAAGGGAGCAGCGCAAGATGCTTCAAATGTTTTGCGAAGAAATCGACACCAATCTGTAGGTATGGGACAGAAAAGTTGTGACAAAACTAAAAGCCTAAAGATCCTCACAAATGGTCTTAACATGCCCAAATAGTACTGAGAACCATTCTGTGCCTCCAGTTTCGAAATATAAGAAATATCCCAGGCATCACACTGGATGAACGGCGTAGAGCACCCTCAAAAGAAAATAGAAGGAGGACCAGAGAATTCCAAACAAAACATTGAAGATCACTGTCATTACAAAAATGTCTGAGGAAAGACATGTTGCAGGAACCTTAGAAGTTCCAACGCCTATTACTTCTACCGAAAGGAAATTAACCACTCGAAGATAGAAGAAGTTTAACCTCTCTGAGTTCCTCTTAGATTTCAAGCCACAAAAAACTTGCTAACAACGAAATCAGGAGATGAAAACTTAAACGTTAAGCAAACTCTTGGCCGAGGGCCTTGGCTTTCTTTTTTTTTTATTGGGTTCGCGCAGATTCAAAAGCGTACGCTCTTATACGGGGTGCAAATGGTTTGTGTCGGAAATGTTCCTTCACTACTCTCCGAGGGTGGTTGTCCTAAATAGGATTCGAGAGATTCGACTGAATTTGTCGCATTAGTTGTACCGGGTCCGCCAAATAATTTTTTTTTTTTTTGAAAATGCTATAAAAAAAACTACTGAATATTTTCTCAAATTTCTTTTTTTATTTGAAAGTACAATCCTTCGGGTTAATAATGGAAAATAATTTCATTCAAATGGCTGCCTCGGCAGGCCATGCAGTAGCCTACACGATCGGTCCAATTTTTAAGCACATTATCGATTGTGTGCAGCTGTATTCCACCAATGGCTTCACGAATATTGTCCTTTAAAGCGTCAATTGTCTCTGGCTTGTCGGCGTAACACTTATCTTTGACGGCACCCCACAAATAATAGTCCAACGGTGTCAAATCGCAGCTCCGAGGTGGCCAAACGACATCAGCTCTGCGGCTGATAATGCGATCTTCAAAAACAGGGCGCAAAACATCGAGTGTAGCTTCGGCTGTGTGGCACGTAGCGCCTTCCTGTTGAAACCAAATGTTGCCAATATCCTCCTCTTCAATTTTTGTGAACAAAAATTCGTTCAACATGGCCCGATAACGATCGCCATTGACTGTAACGGCCACTCCTTGCTCATTTTCGAAGAAAAATGGCCCAATTATGCCTCTGGACCAAAATCCGCACCAAACAGTGGCTCATTTTGGGTGCACCGGCTTTTCAATGTATGCGTGCGGGTTTTCTGTGCCCCAAATGCGACAATTTTGCTTGTTTACATACCCGCCAAGATCAAAATGAGCCTCATCTGAAAAGATGATTTTTTGGCAAAATCGGCATCTTCTGTAAGTCGATCGCAGGCCCACTTAGCGAAGCGAAAACGCATTGGATGGTCAGTTGGCTTCAACTCCTGAACCAATTGGACTTTGTATGGCGTCATACCAAGGTTTTTATGCAAAATTCGTCTCAATGATGTCTCCGAAATGTTCAATTGTTGAGAACGACGGTGAATTGATGTTGATGGCGCTTCACGCACACTTTCTGCCGCAGCAGCAATATTCTCGGGTGTACGCACTGTTTTTGGCTTTTCACGCTTTGGTTTATCGATGAGGATGCCAGTTTCTTTCACTTTTTTCACAAGATAACGAACATACGGAGCTGACGGTGCTTCTCTTCTTCCAAAATCCGTACGCAATTTTCGCACACATTCTGCAACATTACCATGATTTTCAAAGTAATGTCGCAATATTTCCCAGCGTTGTTCAAGCGTATACACAACCATATTCGTTCAGCGGAAGGATAAAACTAATTATCTGTCAAATCAGACATGAGCTAAGTGTTACCATTCACGAAATAAGCACTACTTGAAAAAAAAAACGTTAGATGGCGGACTCTTTAGTTCATAGTAACTTTTTTGCTTCCATGCCATTAAGGTGTTATATTGGAAATGCACACATAGGGTATGAATTTTGATGTTATGCCTTCGCCAGCACTTCTTTGATCATCTCTCATTCACAACTGTGAATGTGTTGTTGCACAGTTTTTCCGTAGATTAACTGTTCTTTGCTATGGACAGACTCAAACTACAGACCTTTCGCTCAACAGTCGGTGATGATTACCATTGCACCATGACCGTCCCCTTAGATTCCATGAGGCGGATGTGCTAACTCAACCATTGCAATCAAATCTAACGCCATGGGCTTGGACTTTGTAAACCTCAAATTCGAAAAGCTTCTGAGCGCGCACTTTAACTTTTTCTTAAACCAAAATAAGCCCCTTTCACCGTTTCGGACAGGTTTCTGGCCACAACAAAACTGCTACTTCGCGCTACTAGAGATTGTTATAGATTTTCGCTGTGAAATTGATAGGGACCGTGTGATACCATTGGTAATATAAGAGTTGTCATAAAACTTCGAACCAAACCAAACCATTAGGTACTACGTTGGAGATTGCAGCCAAGCTGTATATGCTAATGAAAACCCTCAACCTTTTTCAAAACCAAAACAGGAGGCCTTTACTGTTCGCGATGTTTAATAATGAGATTCCTGACGTTCCCAAACACTGTAAGGAACATATGTATGTACGCAGATGACGTCCGATTATATATCTGATGCTCGTCAAGACACTATAGATCCCTGTTTTAACGTACGCACTACAAGTCTGCTGTCATATTGATAGTCACAGCTCACGCAAGCTAACAATTGCATTTAACAGCAAAGTATGCTTCATTTACAGATTACAGCGACAGGATCACGTATCGCAATTCGCTAAAACCCTGTTTGATATAGACTTTCAAAACTTCCTTAAGTTTAGGATGCTTACCGTCCTTTTCAGACTCATAGCAAAGTACCATTATATCTTAATGAGAGACTTCCGTTCCCTACATCTAAGAGAAATGGAACATTGATATTAACTAATTTTAGTTACAGAGTGAAAGAAAAACCGTTTACGCGATTAGACTATGGAATTCGCTTTCGAGTGAGCACGAGAAAGAAGCTCTTTCGTAATACCAGCCTCGATTCAGAGAGTCGTAATGTATTGTCGACGCTAGCAGTACAATAGTTGATATAGGGTCTGAAATGCCTTCCTATTTACTTACTATCTTACAAACAGAAAAATTAAATATGGCAGAAAAATGAGCTACGAATTATTGCTTCCACGGGAGTACTCAAGGCTCCATGCTGGGTCTCCGCTTATTGACAACGAAATCCTTTGATTCAGACCATCGCATCGGTGATAGCTATCACGATCGTTGCAGAACCCGATCAAATAGTCGAATCAGCCACAAATGCAACAATTGCCTAAATAAAGTTCAAAGTCTGAATAACCAGCCACAAATCGGAGGCTATCAATATCCAAATCAACAACCAAAATATCCAACTAAATGTTTGAATACTTAGGAGCGACGTAGGAAAAACGGCGACCCAAAAAGCCTCACCACAATAAAAGATTCTCTCCAAGGTACTGTCGAATGCGAGTAACCCCAAATAGACTAGATGATCCTTGAAATGATTTACATTCTTGTGGACGTAATGGAAAAAATATCACAAGAGGAGACTCTTAACGCCAACTGAAGCGGCCGAAATAGTGGAATCAAGAAATCCAAGCCTCAACTTCACTTCCTATGATATAAACCTGATTTGGTGAGCCCGTGACAAACTCTAAGATCACGCACAGCTTTATCAAATATTGAGGCATTTCCTTGGGCCATAAGCTTCATGCGTATTTCCGGTTTGTCTTTGGATTGTTTTCCTACACTCGTCTACCCGGCCGTGATTACCAGCCTGAAGTTGTAGAATCAATTCAAATTGGAATGCATTGTTTATCTCCTGCTTCATTCGTGTGTTTTGAAGTTCCATTTATTTTTAGATGTAAGTATGTAGTTGCCGTGCTTAGTAGACTGCACTTAGAAAGGTTCCACTAGTTGAGAGCATATCCACGCGCAGATCATTAAATCAACATCTTACTGCGTGACGACGTGGTAAACAAATGAACATTTTCGAATTTGTTTACGAAAGAAACGAAATGTATATCGGACCTCCGGCAAACACTTCCAATCATACATAGTGCGCTTCACGGTGAAATTTGTTGCTCGTGGGCAAAACTGTATGTTCGTGGATTCACGTAGATTCACCCTCAATCGATTCCCAATCGGTCGCATCTCGATACAAATGTCAATCTTGTTTCGAAAGTTTAGAATCTAAACAAACCACTGGCGGGCTCTCATACTCTTTGCCAAGCTCTGATCTTACCACTTCGGATCGCTTTCAAAGGCCGTTCGATGATCCAAAATCATGTTCATCTACCGATCGTACTCGTATCTTTTTATCTTTTTTTTATTTTATTTTATCTTGTGGTGCCTGTGATTTCTTGATTCTCGTCGTGCGTGTGCGACTTTTTGCTTTGCGTCTACCTACTCGAAACAAAAACAAAGAAGCAAAGGGAAAAAAAAGTGAAGCAAACAAAAAACATAAGTAAAGATACATAGATACACTCGCGCCCCGTCTTGCTTCAGTATTTATGGAAATGATCTCATCAACCCCCATCATCAGCATGCTGCTGGCGACGACAGTAGTGGTAGTGGCGATATTGACGTGGTGACTTGCGAAAGGGGAACCTTCAGAACGAGCAGCAATCCTCGGCTTTTGGTTCAGCCTGCCAACCGGCATTTGCAGCGGTTTTGTTTTGTTTTTTTGTTTTCTCCATCTCCTCGTTTTCGATTCTTTCATCTTTGTTTCTGGGTATTTTGCATTAAGCTTGAAAACACCGAGTCATCGTGTCGAAGGAACATCGAACAATCGAATCGGATAGAGATGCAGGTGCAACGTGGACAGACAATTATGAATTCTTCCGGAGCTGCCATGCAGCGTTCGATTTTGAAATCCACCTGACACATGCAAATTTTTCAACTGGCAGCAGGACTTGAAGCTACCATCGGAGCCTTTCATGCTTTGCGTCTCATACAAACAATTATTGCGACTGCTTACGAGTAAGGGAGCGAGTGGTGCAGAGCACTCGTATGATGTGCGTACTCGGAGCGAGTGTGCGGTTAAGTGAAAGATTTAATTAAAGTGCGAATTAAAATCACAGTGAGTCACAGTGTGCCTCGTCGAAAGCGAATAAATTGATTTGTTTCATTGAATTATACAGCTCTGATGGCAGGGGAGGGTGATGGAAATGGAAATGAAGGTGACTTATTTGGAATAACAACTAGTTTTCGGCGTTATTACTGGCGACCACACAAACTCATCTCTCTTAACCGAAAGATTAGGTGGGCTATATGCCTCTGATCGATTGTAGATTTATGCGGAAGTCTCACGTGAATCATCCCTGACCTAGCCGAGTAAAAGTTGTTCATTGTTTAAGCAAATCACATGTGGCCAAAAGACCAACATTCCTAATAGGATTTACAAAATATAACCGGGAGTCATGCAAACGACCTTCGCTAATTTTTGCTTAAACGAACGTTCGCGTATTGGTAAACTGTCATATACAATGAGTGAAATAATGTTGAACCCACTTATGTACATGTTTTGAAAAAAGTCTTAACACATTGCAATATATATTTTTTTGCTTTTTTATAAAGGTTAATGATTTATCAGAAAACCTTTTTGAATTTTTTTTCATCTTATTGCATCTTTAAGTTGTGCATAAAGGTTGGATTCGCATGGCTTTTACTAGTTTGTTCTTGCTTTTATCGTTGATTTTTTTACGAATTTATCTTTATGCAACTTGTCGAGTCCATCTGTGTAATTCCACAACATTTTTGACGCGTTTTTCATTCAAATCTCTAACTATACTATATTAGCAATAAGAATCTGTAAATTGAAAAATTGTTAAAATGTTGGCATAAATAACGTGTTTAAAAATGCTGCCAAAAAATGCTTCTGATTCAAAGGGCAGGCAAGAGTTTCACGTGCACTCCTCAATTATTGATCTGTGTTCGATACATGTAGCAATTTTGAGAGGTTCACAATACGAACAAAAATTACCGGAGCTAATGTTGTTAAAAGCCAGTATTGAATGGCGGTAAAGATATCCTGGGACATCATTGGCAAAAAATCATATTTTCCGTAAAAAAGGAGTTCATTTTGGACGTTACAGATTGATTTGCTTATAACTGACACGATTGACAACACGAACTCAAGATTTGAAGCACTACTGGGTTCCTCAAAAATGTGCCATTGTCATTCATATTCATCAGAATAAATGCGGAATATACACATGTATTTTACATCATATCGTTATGAGTACCAATCCAATGCGCCTTGCCAACTTAACACTATTTTTAGGAACACAGAATACACTTTTTCAACAATTGGCCAGCAAAATCGAAAATGTTTAGGGTATTCTGGCTCGCGAAGTCTACAAGAACGGCATGCAGTACAGTAACAACGATAAACCGAAAATGGTCATCGTATATGCTTGTCATCTTCCAAGACCAAAATTATACTGGCATAGGACAGTACCATGTCCTCTTATCTATATTGCAGCCTTCCCGGCGGTCTTTTTTTTTCTCGGGCTTGCCACTCATTATTCTTTTGACCGTCCACATACGAGGGTGGTCCGATAAGTACTTATCCTACAAAAGAAAAACAAAAATGTTGGAGAAATGGCGATTTATTTTTCAATATAATCTCCTTTTAGCTCGATACACTTGACCCGATGCTCCAACTTCTTTAACCCGTCTGAAAAAAAAATTTTCTCAAGATCTGCAAAGTAGGCCTCCGTGGCGGCAATGACCTCCTCATTCGACTGAAATTTCTACCCGGCGAGTGACTTTTTCAAGTTTGGAAACAAAAAGAAGTCGCACGGGGCCAAATCTGGAGAATACGGTGGATGGGGCAGCAGTTCGTAGCCCAATTCGACCAATTTGGCCGTGGCGAGGGCGAAGGTGTGAGCCGGTGCATTATCATGGTTGAAGAGCACTTTTTTTCTTCGCCAAGTGGGGCCGTTTTTTCTTCCATTCGGCGTCGAATCGCTCCAATAATTTGACCTTTCCGGCCGATGGGACAGTCTTCGCCTTCTTCGGAGCACGTCCGCCGGGTGAAGTCCACTGTCTCTACTGCTCCTAGGTCTCTGGTGTGTACCAATGGATCCATGTTTCGTCGAATGTCACGAAACGACGCAGAAACTCCTTTGGATTGCGCTTAAAGAGCGTCAAACACTGCTCTGAAGTGGTCTCGCGGTTGCGCTTGTTGTCCGGAGTGAGCAAACGCGGCGCCCGTCGCGCCGACAGCTTTCTCATGCCCAAAATTTCATGCAAGATATGACCCACGCGATCTTTTGAAATGCCTACTGTCTCAGCTATCTCGCGCACCTTAAATCGGCGGTCTGCCAATACGCAGACCGTTATCCTCCGTGGTAGCCGTTTTCGGGGCACCTGGACGTGGTTCATCAAAAACCGACGTGCGACCACGTTGAAACTCGTTAAACCAATGTTTGATGGTCGCCATCGAAGGAGAAGAGTCACCGTACACAGCATCCAAACGCTCTTTGATTTCGCTGCGCGATTTCCCTTCCAAAAACAAGAATCGAATTACCGACCGATATTGCTCTTTTTCCATTTTTTTAAATCCGCGAACACTCCTGCTTCCACACGCGGTCAAAACAAAACTACGAGTCCGGTCCGGCTGAAATCGACAGTAACCATCCACTAGAATGTACTACACGATAGTAAGTTGCTCTTGCGATACTGGCACCATCTGGCGGTGAGGCTAGGTACTTATCGGACCATACTCGTATTATCCATTCGTTCAACGTCTCACCTCAGTGTCCATATTAGTCTACGAAATTGTATTACTCGGATAAAGCTTGGGGCTGGATAGACTTCCTCAAGTTCTTTATTGTGTAGTTTTCCCCATTCGCCTGTTTCTTCATTACGCCTTCTATCATAGTTTCTCCTTGAAGTCTAGTTTTCAAAGACGAGAAATCTATTTTCCTCCTTCTTAAACAGAGACCAAAATTCACGTCCATAAAGTGTCACTGGCATTATTTTGGTTTTATGAATGTGAATTTTGACATTACAAGACAAAAGAGTTGTTTTGAATAGCTCCGATTTTTGTATCGTTGTGGCAGTCAATACGGTTCCCAGATATTTGAACTCGTCCACATCTTCAAAGAGTTAATCGGGTACGAGCTTTCGATCGATCGAATTCGGGTAGTGGTTTTCTCTTTATTTACTTTTTTTTTTTTTTTTTTTTTTTTTTTTTATAATTCGTGCAGGTTCAAGAGTTACGCTCTTTTGATGTTTGTCACACAACCTGGACGGGGTGCAGATGGTTTGTGTCGAAGATGTTCGTTCACTACTCTCCGGGGGTGGTTGTCTTGGGATTCGAGAGATTCGACTGAATTTGTCGCGTTGATTGTAGTTTTACAGTAACTTTATTCCATGCCATTAAGATGTTATATTGGAAATGCACACGCAGAGTATGAATTTTGAAGTGATCTTATACTGCGAGTGTTATGCCTTCGTCAGCATTTTTTGATCATCTCTCATTCACAACTGGTGTTGTTGCATGGGTTTTTTCCGTATAGGAATTTTTCTTGGCTATGGTCAGACTTGAACTACAGACCTTCCGCTTAACAGTCGGTGATGATTACCATTGCACCACTACCACCCCATCCTTGTATCCTACTTCATTTCCTGTCATTATTAGCTGCAGTTCATTTCTCAGGACTGTTTCCTCCCTATCTTCAGGTTGCCTAAATCCTCAGGGTGATCTAAAATGGGTGTGATTCCATTAAGAGCTATTTCCCTATCATTTTCCTGAATGATCTCATAACACAGTCGAGCATCCAATAAGGAGAAATGATGACAAGGCGCCTCCTTGTTTTAATCCTTTGCTTGCCTCGAATTGTTCGCACTTTAACTTGCCTTTGTTCCCCTTTAGGCATACTTATATCAGTTGCATATACTTTTTCTGAGTTCTAGCTTTACGAGGACATGATACATTTCTGTATCCTTTTAAAATCTACGAATAGCTGATGTTTTATAGTGAAAATCTGCCCACTCCTCCTGGAGAAATTTCATACTGGCTACGATTATTTCCTTCTCTTTAAGAGAATATTTGGAAACAGCTCGAAACAACTTGATAGCATTGATATTCCTCGGTAGTTGCTGCATTGTGTCCGGTCACCCTTTTTAAGTTCGGGAATGATGACCGAGTTTCTCTGGGATTGTTCCATATAACTATCCATATAATTTTGATGAACTCATGTAACTTCTCTGCATATTTTTCTCGCATATTTTAATGATGTTATCAATGGTACAATATAATACCTTGTCTTATTATTTCCTTTACTTTCTCGGTGGTTGATAGTTCTATCTGAATTTCTGCTTTGAGCTACTTGCTCTCCATGCCCACTATATCTTCATATCTCAACGAGGTTTCCATTATCGTTATGTACATATGTTGCAATTTATTAAGTTTTGTTTTTTCGTAAAATATAATTGGTTCCAACTTAATTTCGTGGACTGTATTTTCTGACGCAGAGTTTGGACGTTGTCAGTTAGTTTGCTGACAGTAGCAAATAACATTAGCAAAGCAAATACAAGTAGTTCGATGAACCAGAGCAATTGTGGTACACTCGTGTCGTGAAGTTGTTGAAAACTAGTTTCACCCAAGACAGCCTATAAAGGCAGTTATTAAAAATACATCGATTTAGTGAGTTACTATAATTTAAAAAAGCTTTTTCAAGGGCATAAGATGGCATCCTTCAAAAGAGTTTCTTCAATTGGACCATCGAAAAGGAATTGCAGCAGAGAGTCCAACAGTGAATAAGCATAAGAAAAGGCCGGAGTTGTAGTAAAACATTTCTTGAATTTTGCACCACGATAAGCACCATCTCCATTCATCTTGGTGAGTGACTATTTGACCAAGAATGCCACCATTATAATCGAACAAGCACAGTGTTACCCAGACAAGGCACACTGTGGCTTTTTCTATTCCCCGATTAACTGACTTATTTTGTTTCTAATGTCTCCATCCTAGTTATAAAAGGTGTTTTTTTAGAGGTCTGGTTTTTAAATTAGAAACAGTGTTTCTACAGATTGTCAATTTGACAGTTGAAAGTTGGTTTGCCGTTAATATATTTCTTTGCCATTTTACGATGCCAAGAACAACGCACGCAAATTATGCAATCTTATTTTGGTTCAGTTCGTCAAACTTATCGTGCGCTACGTTCATTTTACGGGCGACATAATCGTCCATCTGAGCAAGTTATTCGGAACACGATGAATCGTTTTCGCACCACGTACACTCTATTGAACAACACGCAGCCCCAAAGACGACAAACAGACTGTGAAAAAAGACCAGCGAAGGGAAGAAGTTATTGCTGTTGTAGAACGCAGGGTTGAGGAGAATCCGAATGAGTCGATTCGCCATCGTGTACAGCAATTGGAGCTATGCCCAACTACTTTGTGGAAGATGGAAAGACGGAAAGATCTTGACTTCAGAGCTTATAAGATCCAGCCTGTGTATTAGAGTAATTCAGCAATATTTAAGTAAAAATTCTTGTTTGTATAGTCTTGTTTGCAGATTCTCTTTTCCTCTTTTGTAAGCTATGCACATCACATGTACCAATTGTTAATATGTTCCAAATGTAGTCTATCAAATGAAATAAACACTCACTCTAGTTTTGTACTCCATAGAGTTTTTTTTGATGCAAGGGTTGAAACCGTGTGACCATTTTACGTGCGTAGGTTCGGCGAATGGGCCGAAGACATGATTTAGTTTGATCCTCATTTTCGACGCAAAATTTTGTTCTCCATTGAGGCCCCAAGCAAAAGTGTTGAATTTGGAGTGGAGAAAACCCAGAAGCCTTTGTCGAGACACTCTTACAACCAATAAAACTCACTTTTGTTGCACAGTTTTTCCGTATAGGAATTGTTCTTGACTATGGACGGACTTGAACTACAGACCTTCAGCTTAACAGTCGGTGATGATTACTATTGCACTACGACCACCTCACTTCAAAATTCATACTCTGTGTGTGTATTTCCAATACAACACCTTAATGGCATGTAAACAAAAGAGTTACTGTGAACTACAACCAACGCAAATTCAGTGGAATCTCTCAAGTCCTAACTAGGACAACCACCCCCGGAAGGTAGTGAACGACCATCTTCGACACAAACCATCTGCACCCCGTCCAGGTTATGTGACAAGCACCACTCTTGAAAGAAAAATTAAACTCACGGTTGGGTGTGCTTTATGAGTTGGTGAAATCATTGGCACATATTTGTTTAAGGACGATCGCGGCCATAATGTTGCCGTCAATAGCGCTATAGTAACATGATTTGTAACTTCTTTGTGCCTCAGTTGAATGGAATTGACGTGACAGCGCTTTGATTTCAAAAAGATGGCGCAAAATGCCACATGGCGAGCGATGCCAATGACTTATTGCGGAAAACATTTGCTGAGCGCCTAATTTGTGTAATGGACCTGTGAACTGACCTCCACAATCATGTAATCTCACACCTTTAGATTAGATCTTTGTGGATGTAAGTGAAGTCACTAGTCTGTGCCGATAAACCAGAGACGTTGAACGAATTGGAAGCCAACATTCGCCGTGCTGTGGCCGATATACGCCCACGATAAAGTTGTCGAAAATTGAACTTGTTCTGGATTTCGCGCATATGCCCGAAATCGTATTTCATAATGGCATAATATTATCTCTTAAATAAAGCTAATACCATAAACATTAACACTAGTTTCAAGTGTTTTATTTCAAATTGAATTTATATACCTTTAAAAAAACACCCTTCTTTTTGACAAAATGTACGCTGTCATCTACACCAACGATGATTCTTGGCCAGAATATCACCTTTGGCTTTTATAATTTTGAAGAAGTTAAGAATACCTTGGTTTACTAGTGACAAATAGCAACGACACCAGTATTGAAATCAGAAAAAGAAAATAATTATTGTTCTTTGAGCTCAAGAGGCAGTTCAGATATGAAGCCCTATCTGGAAAAAATCAGGTCAAGGACAAAATAGAGGATGACCGAATCTGGTGTGACGCACCCAGGGTAACATGCGCCATTGAAATCAGTTAGATAAAGATAAAGGTTGTGCTGGCTAGAGAGGCTTACTGGTTAAGGCCCAGGCTCACCCCGAACTATAGCGCCATCTAAATAAGTCAGCAAGTATACAAATGTAAAAAGTCTGTTCAAAAAGTAATGGGAATTTTGAAATTTTTCGTTGTTACGTTGATAAACATGTTTGCCCTGGTAAGTCTATTACAGTGGTCAGTATTCTGTTTATGGAAAACAACGCGAAATTTAAATCCAAATATTCGACTGTTACCGGGAATTGAACCCTGTATCATCAGCATCAGTCAAAATTTAACCTGCTGTACCAAGGTGTTCCATGTCTAAGTATATCTGACCCACCTGTCTTGCCGAGGCAAGGGATATGTATGTGATTAACGTGATTTCGCTGTCGTCTTCATCCAAAATATTAAAATGCGGAATCGAAAAGCTAATACCTTCAGCTTCTTAGGCATGTTACTAAAGTTGTTGTTAAGTCGGAAAATTGTGATGGCAATTATCCCTCGCTCCTGTAACGTAGAGTGAAATGGCTTCCAATAAAGTCTCTGTTGGATTTACTTGCTATAAGTCTGAACCGAAGGCCTACCGCTTGTAGGCTTAAGCTTAAGAATTGGATGTGATCGTACGAACAAAATAATCGCATTTGTGTGATTTCCTACCTAGCGCTGTACGCCTAACGACACAAAATAGTTGCTGACATGAGGCTCATCTACCTTACGGCGCTTTTTCTCTACGAGCAAATATCAACCACTTGACCGACAAATATTATAACATTTTCACCTCGACTCAATTGGTATCAAAATCGTATAAAGCGCTAAGCAATTAAGAATTCGCACTTCAAAACGAAAAAGCACCTTTTATAGGTGATCAGCCAAGACTGTTGAAAAAGAAAGCAAATACTTCTCAGAGCAATGATACAGTCATGAGGCCTCAATCCTCAGATGACGCATCCTAATGTGCTCGTAAACGATTAACATAACGATTTGAAAAATTCTCCTAAAAGTAATTGAATAGCAGATTATCAGCAATTAACAGGGCGGAATGGTAATTACAAGGTCTTCAGATACTATCTATAGATTCTTGAAAGACTACAGTTGCCACCGCGCTTTCAATTAGTCATTTTATTACCGAGATCAAAGTGGTTTTCCACGAAGGCTGATTCGTTCTATAATGTAACTTCTCGCAATCAGGTGCGTCACTGGAATGAGAATTTCCTGTCCGTCGAGATTCTGGATATTTGGTTCGCGACTTCGAGTGCCGCATTACTCACCTTTCCTCGACATTTCCGACCGACAGCCGGAATTCCACAACCAACGCGACATGCTAATCAGTAAAATCGAATTACATTCTCACGTACGGGCGACGACGATTAGATAAATTCATAGAAAAGTTCAACGCCAGCACCTACACGTACTCGTAGTGCACCGCCGCCACCACCCAGTTACCCGCATGTCTGTCTGACTGTCTGTTGACGTCCAGTGAGAGAAACAAGTTCTGCATACCGAGCCATATCTGTTGGCTTTGTATCTACATATCTATCCTATCCTGCGAGTGGCGCTCGCTTTTTAATCAATGAAATGAGATTTGCATTCTTTCCGCTTAGCCCACATATGACTATTGATGGTAAGCATGCCACTGTAAGTCCGTGCTTAACATGATGTCAAACGGATGGACAGCTAAGTAGCTTTTGCATACAAAAGTACTATACAACCGCCATACCCAACTGAGTGGAATGAGCGACTAGATACGATAATACGGCGCTCCAGGGTACAGCACGACCGTACGATGGATGAGGTCAAGTTTGATTTGTGACATTATGTAAATTCAATTATGCCATGTGCTCCAAGTGGTTAATTGGCAGTGATCTTGCAGCAAAACTACATTACTTTCTCGAAAAAGCCCGCAGATCGTGGCGGCAGGCAATAAGCCATGCTCTATCAGATACGTTGCAATAAAAATATTGAAAGCCCCATACATGGAAGGCGATTGTATTCATAGGTGTGTCAAGAGTAAAAATTGATAAGGAATATAAGTCAGCTAAATGGCGATAAGGTTGTTTGATAAGCCGCGTTTCCGAGAGCCGCATAGAACGCTGAGGATAGATTTTCAAGCGTCGAAATAAACAAAAATATTTACTCGCAATATACGACATAAGCACCGAAAGCCGTATTCAATTTCATCGCTTAGCAGTGAGTCATTTCCAGTAAAGATTCGGCGAAGAGATAAACTCGTCGAACGCCAAAAAACCGATCAGCCATCGTTAATTTAAAAAATAACGTCGCACGGGTAAGGTTAAATAACTTATTCCCAATCGATAAGGCCTTACTGGATTGCATGTCAATGTTTCTGACCCGAAGGCCATGCATGCTCATGCTGATGAACAGACACGAAAATGTAGTCCACACCCGTTAAGGCAGTTTTTTTTTTTTTTGCTTTAACACCTCTGAAGCGCTGTACCAATGCATATCGCCTTGCAATAAATAATTCACGTCACTGCTTATCGATGCATTCATGTGGCCTATACACGACCAACAATAAGACAAAATGATACAAAACAGCTGTTTGAATAAACGTTCATTTCGCGTTTAACTTCATTTAGCGGAAAACCTTTAGCGACTCAGGTTTTGATTTTATCTTATCAGTTGGAAGCTATATAACTAATGGGAAACGGAATGAGCAAATAGGTGAGGTACGATATCAATTGGCGTTTAGGTCACTTCTATATTAGTAACAGATACTGCTTCGTAAAAGTAAACAAGTGCATAAGACATTTCCATTGTTTTGGAGGTAAAGCCCAGAAGCAGTCTGCTCTGACCTTGGTAGATGTTAACGTCAGCTGACTAGGGGGTGACCATGTTACAATGGAAGATTACTCTTAAATGCAATGGAAAACAACGCGAAATGAACGTCATTGTGTCATGCGTTTGAGTGCGAACGTTGACGAAAACTTATTCAAGTATACTCGTATATCCCTTTAAAACACACACATACACGTACGTATTTGACTCCAGCATCTAATAGACTAAGAGATAAGGTCATATAGTGCCACAAGGTTCGGAGCTTAGGCCATAGCTATAGATCATAATACATGCGTTAGGATGATTAGTTTCGCCGTCCATTAAATATCGATGGTCTTCTTCTTTTCCTTTTTCCGGCGTTGTTATGGTCAGAAGTGTAGGACCATAACCTTCCCACTTAACTGCATTCCTACTGGTCCGCTTGTGGGGTCCGCCGGTTTGACCTCAGAAAGTAGCAGCAGGCTTCCCGGTTTGGGATTACTTCATCGCTGAGGCCAATCAAATGCTGGTGTTTTTGCATTTGTTTGCACCAATTGTTTTTCGGCCTGCCTTTTTTTTTTGTGACACGGGCATGCTCCAGATTTTTTTGTTTGATCTTACTTTTACAAAACCGGTGATCTCCAGTCGTGTCAACCCACTGATTTGCATGCACACTTGTGGGGCAGTTTAATAGTGGTGGTTAAATATCGATGGTAATCGGAAGAATTCACAGTCGCAGTAAAATCCAGCCGTCGATATAATCGGAGTTTTATGGCATCTTCCTGTCTATGATAAGGTAAAATAACTGTTTTAATTTAAACCACAAACCACAAGTGTATTAAGAACAATTTCCGGCTAATCACAACCGGTTTACCGGGAAGTTGATAAGGATCGACTGTTATCAGTCTCAAATATGAAGCAAAATTCAGGTAAATTATAATACTTCGGAACAAGATATGAATGGTAAAAGCAATACCTTAACGAAACGATATCTTATTTCCAGTGCTCCCTAAAAAGATCAACAGCTTAATGATTGGAAAAAGAAAGAAAAAGAAAAAATCGAGGTAACCTAGCATATAAGAGACTTCCAAAAAAATGTAAGTCATCCGTATTATAGCCTTTGTGAAGAACAAAACAGCTTAAGTCTGCTTCTTCGGGGTCGGTCAGAAAACTTTTGAAATTTTGAAAGATCACCACTAGAATTAGGATCTTCAGGCATGATTAATTTTACTGTCAATTGTATACACGTGGTACGAGATAATTTTACAAGCTATAATCAATTCAATAATATACATCAAAATAAAAAAAAAATGGGACCCAGGATGGAACCTAGTGGTACGCCACATAGGAAATTTTTGGGTTCAGAAATCTTCTCATTGTCCAGCACTCTCTGAGTTCTTCACGAGAAAGAAGTTTTAATGAACTAAGCATTACTATCTCTAAACTCGTGATGAGTTGAATAGAATGATTTTCTCCATCAAAGACCTCTGGGGACTTCAGCATACACACTATCGTTATACAGTCCATGTGATACCAGGCCTTTAGGATTGCGGTAGAGTTCGTATGCTTAGCCTCAGACTAGCTAGACTGCTACTGTTACAAAGGAATTCTATAACTGTATATAACTGTCGGTAGTGAATAATTTTTGAACGCAACCTTTTTATTGGTGCTTCAAGCGGACGCATATATTTAAAAAAAATTCTTTGGTATGAATAATTTTTCAGATCAGTCATCGAGGACCATAAAAAAAAGTCTGACACAGCAAGAATTGGACATTTCAGCCAGAAAAAATTACCGTTTGGCGTGGTTTTTGGGCAGGTGGAGCCATTGGCCCTCTAAGACGCAAATGAAAACGCTGTACCTGTCTTCGGAACAAGAGTACAATTGCACAGTTGAAAAATCAATTCGGACCGAAATTGATGAACTTAATACACTGATGTGTGTGTGCGCAAGATTTTGACAATTTTGATGTTTTTTTGAAAGCCTTACTACTTGGAAGTCACCGAATAGAGTAACGTTTAATCAAATTGATTATTTTATGATTGCGATTCTGATCTCATTCTAGTTATCGTCAAAGTCAAAAGCCGAATTCAAAAGCGGAACACAAGATTGTATAAAAAAAAGGCAACGTAGGACATTTAAGGGACCCTTGTATCTGCCCCTCGTACCAGGACCAAAGACAGGTGAAAGCAGTATGATCAACAATAAAATGTGTTTTTAAAGAAGCAGAGGATAATAAACTAGATCATTGAAAAGCTCCCAAAAGCAAGTCTTGCTTCGGCATAGAAGAGTAAACGCCCGTAGCGTTCTAATACTTCAAGCCCAAAAAAATGTAGAAAAGATCACGCACACAAAATTTGAGAACCTACGAAAGGAGTCCGTCGTTCCCTTCGGGATAGAATAGGACAATGGTAAAGGAAAAACTTTGTTAACGTTTGGGTATGCAATGCAGGATTTAACGCTGTGCGATTTATACGCAACGATGCTGGGAAGCTAGTTTCGGACAACGACAGTGTTGCAGCCCAATATAGAAGATATCTCGATAAGCTGTCTAATGTACATGGAGGGCAAGACTTGCTAATCATAGAAGAAATAAAGGAAACAATCCATCGACTTAAGAGTAACAACGCCGCAGGAGTCGAATGCAGTTGGAATTAATAAAATATGTTGGATTAACAGAGGAGATACATGGGCTCCATCCTTGAATGGAAAACCTCGGTCATTATACCCGTATTTTAACAGAGTGACCGAACACAGTGCAACAATAATCGAGAGATATCACTGGTATCAAGTTGTTACTTGTTACAAGTTGTTACTTTCTCTAAAAAGTTCTCTCTTGATCTCTCACTAAAAAGGAGAAAAATAGATTTCGGGTCTTCGAAAACAAAATCTCAAGGAGAATCTATGGTGGAAAACATGCGAATTCAAAAAACTACTCAATCTAGAGCTCGAGGAACTCTTTTCAGCCCTAAACATTGTCCGAGTAATAAAATAGCGTAGACTATGATGAGTAGGACACGTAGATCTAAAGGATGTACCTAAAAGAGATCGAACAGAACAAGGAAACGTGGGAGGAACACGCTCATGACAGAGAGGCTTGGCGAAGGTTTACCAACGAGCCTCTGAACTTCCGAGTTCCAAATGGCCGGTAATACAATAACAACATAAAAGGAAAGCCTTTAGTAGTTAGTGATTATGTTTTCAAGACCCTTACCATGAAGTTGAAAAGTCAAGTATGTTATGCAAAACTTGAGGACGTGCTTAACTAGGCTCAGAGAAAAATATATCTTATGAACCATAGCACAATGCCGTCTTCCCCGAGAATGTTGGAATTGAGCGATTGAAACATTGCAATAACCTCGTCTTCCGCAAAGCCCAACATCCCACAATTATGCACTGGCATACAGGCTGAAGCTACCAAACAAACCTTAACCTTACAGAGAACCTAAAGAAGGAGATCTTGTGGGACATCTAGAAATTCTTAAAAAAGTGAACAACATCTCGGAACTAATCCGAATGAGTGATCTGATGTCCCCTGAGTTAATCTTTTAGAAATACTACGAAGTACTTATACCAAGTGGAGAGGAATGGAACAACAACCCTCTTGGATGAAGGAAAGAGCCCAGAAATGGTACACATATGATTTGAAATCTCTAAACAAGGTAGGGGCTGGTGTAATAGGACCAAAATGTAGCCTACCTATTCCCCTCTGCAATGAGTTAACTATATTTCAGGGCGAGCTATTTGCAATCAATGAAGCAGCACATAGCATCAGCGACAGGAGACCCACTAACACAAGGATAATTATATACTCAGATAGCCAAGCGGTTCTTAAGGCGCTAAAGAGGTACACCTTTAACTCTAAAGCTGTCTGCGAATATCACGATATACTAAACAAACTGGCTGTAAACGACAGATTAAAGTTGATCTGGATGCCAGGGCATAAAAATCCCTGAAGGCAATGAAAAGGCGGACATACAAGCCAAGAAAGGTGCTCAGATAACTTTTACGGGGCCATTCCCCCTTTATGGCTTTGACACCTCAGACATAAACCTACACTGACACAAATGGATCATAAAACTAAAGTACCAATTCTGGAACAGAGAGAAGGGTATTAAACACTCAAGAACGTTCATGGATCAGAATCACTATTCCAAACGTGGCAAAAAAACATGCAACTACCACCTTTATAAATGGGTCTTAGACATTTGCAGGCGATGTGGGCAAGCCAAGGAAACCATGGAACACATAAATAAAAAAAACACATACTGACCACCTGCCCAAGCCTAGCCCGAAAAAGATTCAAAACGACAAGTAACACAACCATAACAGGGAAAGACTTCCAAGAAATCCCATCTAAAGAAGTTGTCAAATTCTTGAAGGCAGCATTCAAATCATAGATCAAAGAAGGGGGTACAATAGATCTTTAAGGTCGCAGTACTAGTGTCTTCAGGTGAGTTCGTCAATTCATTTCAATTCCGCAAAACCTTAAAGTCAAAGCAATTCTGAAACTCAATTAGAACCTCAATTAGAGATAAAAAGTAATCAATCAATATACAATATTTGAATCAACAATAGACAGTTTACCAACACTAATGTCGTGCAGATTAATCCAAAGTTGCTGCAATTTAACTTTGATGCAAAAAAAAATATATTTTTGCTAAATAAGTCATAAAGTTGAAGGCTCGAAATCAAGAGGGCCTGGCAATATATTCTATATACCACTTTCGACGATTTTTTTACAGTATTTATAACGTCGGGTCGACTAGAGTAAGTACGAGCTTTTTTCGAGAAAAGGATATTGGATGGGAACACCTAATAGTCGAGGAGAGCCTAACTTAATATGAATATTGATGTCATGATGAAACGCTTTTTGTTGAGTTTTTGTTTTTTGTACCTTTTTTTTATTATTCTTATCATAAAACCTGCATTCTAGATAAAAATGCTAAAATCTACTCGAAAAATTTACTATGAAATGTACGTGCCCTATGGGAATAATTTAAGCATTAGTTGAGTGCTTACTGATTGATGCCTTAAGACTTTAACTTACATACCTATCTAATCTGCAGTGAAAATTTTATAAATTTTTTTCGTAATTTTTATTTATAGTACTTATCTTAATGATAAGGTATGCTGCACACAATTAACAAAAGATTCAGTTAACCATTTGGGCGTTCTATACATGACGAAACGCTCAGCCCCTTAATACCCACTCGCTAACCCTAATCTGATTTAAAAACTTTGAACGCATCACTTTGAAAAGTACCTCAATTCGATAACCAGAAGTCGATAAGTCACTTAAAACCATTTCCGTGATCTCAGTCCACCACCGGAACACTACTACATCATAGCTGCCACGATTGAACCCTTTGAGTCCCGATGACCAAATTATCATACCTATTCGGCATGCACACTTTTGAATCAATATGAAGCATTGCCTCATGGTACTTATAATTGGCCCCAAAGAACAAGTCGTTATTGCACTGTGCTTTCATTTTAACTGAGAAATTGATGATTGGCGCTGTAACACTGCCTCTCGATAAGCTTAATCTTTGTCATATAGGATGGCGCTACATTAAACCATATGAGACAGCGAAATAGCCCAAGGTATTCCCATTCGAAGACCTTCGTAAAAACCTTGATCTAAGTGACCTTACCATATTTGATATGTGTCTTGTCATTGATAATCTTTAATTGATGTTGTTGGTGCTTTAAGCATAAGAAGCAGCCTTTCGGAGTTCAGATTGACATATGACATAAACTCTCTTGCTGCACTTTATCATTTGTTTTATACGTCCTACAATCTTCTACTTTCCAGAGCATTAGCTTAAAGCATCAATCATGAAACGAACGAAAGGAAAACGTAACCAGTAAACAATGACTCACTGTTTGACTGACGACTATACTGACATATTGGTTGGTTGACACCTCTTGTGCATTAGGCAGTGTGGCAAGCTATGCCAAGAAACCAAATGCTAAATACCTGAATTCCGTTTCTAATCTTCATTGCCGCACGCTAGGTACCTATACTGTTAAATCAAGTAAAAACCTCACATTTGACACTGAAATTCGACACCAATGTCTGGCTTGCACTAGTCGATAACGTTAAAGGTGAACGTGGTGAACATGGACCACATTCACTGTTCATTGCGAAATCTTTGCAGTTTCTTTCTGGCATTGTACAAAGAGTGTGAATTATGGTGTATTCTGTCGGCCTCAACACGTGCAGGTAGATTGGTTTGATATTCAACGATATGTCTGAAAGCCATACGTATTGTTGCGATCCATTCGAGTAGTTAGCCTCAAGTGGTGTTATGTTGATCAGGTTGCGAGTGACATAACGTGTCAAAGTGACAGATTTTCGGTCGAAATGGAATGTCAAAGGGTTTAACGAAATTTAAGAAGGATTAATACATTTAGTTCGAAATTCGAAATCGAATTGCTTATGAAGTGTGGAGTTGAATATGGAACTAGGTTTTCGTCAATAATTCTGCCGAAGTGGGTGACGCAATGAAATTGATTGATGTAAATCAATACAGTTTAGAGCGAGCTGAAACGAAATATAAAAAATAAACCGAATGAGTCGTATTTCAAATGTCTTATAGACCGACGCATACTTAATTTATTGGGGTCAGCTAGATAGACAATTCAGACCATAAATGGAGGTTGGAACGCGATGTAAAAAAATGATATCCCAGGGATAGGCTTTCAAGGGTCTGAACCATAGAACTAAACTACAAGAAGGTGGGCACCAAACTCACTTTAAAAACACTAAGATCTGATATAATCAGCTAAGAAATAGTAAGAGTCATCACAATATAGGTTGAGCGTAAGAATTAATGCTCGTAGTCCTCTGTGATATGGCTTAAGGAGCTCAGCTAAATAGGTCTCCAAACGTTAGTTGAATCATAAGATTGCGAAAACCTCCAAACATGTGCAAAGTGTTACAGCCACAAGGTTTTTCCAAAGCTACTTTTGCGAATTATGAACACGTTACCCCGACCTGACCTACCCCCATTGTTTTCATATATATCAGCGCGATAGATATCAAGCTCTAATGAAAACCAATGTACATATATCAGTCGACTGTCAACTTAAATTCTATCCAAAATGCAAACTTACCGACTCGGCGAATTCTTCACGCGACCTGCGCGATATCGTGGTTCCGGTATCGTCCTTAGTCGGCGACATTCTAAACCTTTCCTTTGACTTGACTACTCGAGACCGGTTTATTGCCGTTTCTTTCTCCTTCCCACCTCGCCACACTTCTATCTCGAACACAAGATATAAAATTTCGTATCCGAACAACGATATCAAATGAAATTGTTTAATTTTTTTTACTTCCACACTTTCGAATGCAAATTAAGCTAATTTATTGCAGTGTTTGGATGGAGCACAATAATCTCGAGCAGGCGACGCGGGAAAGCGTACGAACGAGACTTGAGACGAAGGAGCAAGCTTAGAACACGGATTATTTTTAGAAATGTGTAATCACTGGTCGAAATTGTTGTTTCTATCTCTTCTTTTGTAGATTTCTTGTCGCAAGTAGTTGCAAATGAATTCGTGGTCAAGTTGAGAGCGGGCCCGCGGAGCACACAACAATTGAAACACAAGAACAAAAAACTTATTTCTAGTTGCAAGGTTAACCGGTAGAATCGAGGTTTTTGTCCAACAATAGCAATGATATTATAATAATTGACTTGTAAGTCGCGCAGGAGCAGCTTAAGGCTTTAGGATTCACAATTGCTTCTTTATCGGCTAGATATACACTTCTAAAGGTTATAAGGCCATTAACTTTTTTTTTTTATCAGATTATCACAAATGAATATTGCTTTATTGCTTTTGATCAATATATGCTTCTATCTATGTATGTACATATGTAGGAAAGCTAGCACGTAACTAGCTAACTATAGGCACGATGCGGGGAATGCAAATGAATAATCGTTTAACACGTTTATCGCCAAATTAAAACAAAATTAAATTCAAATAATCAAGAGAAGAAAAATTAGAAGAAAATAATAAGAAAAAAAAGAAACAAAATCGAAAAACACACGCAACTCAACGGTTGAAATTGGGGACTTCGTAGCTTCGTAGCACGATAGAGGAGAATAACACCACGCGGTCACACCGACTGTGCTGCTTCCGTAAAACTGACGAAAAAAAATTCTTGGGATATGTCAAAACCGGTGTAGGACGACTACGCTTGCCGCTGCCGCGCCATGCTTTACTTGTTTTCTTCGTTTTCGTGTTATTCTCTTCTGTCTACTCCGTACTCGTGCTTGGAGTTGTGGAGCAACATCAACACAATACGATACGAGCACTCGTACAGGCATAAAGCAAGGCCCAGTGAGAGGTGGTAAAGTTGACCCATTCCTCTCGTGGCAATCTCCTCCTCGTGGCCGTTCATTCCATTCCAGTATCTCAACTCGAGCGATAGTGTCGAGCGCTGTACATCGCGTAAGCGAGTTATAAAACGTCAAAGTGGCAATATAACATACAATGGGGCTTCCAGGTTTTTTTTTCTCTTTTTTTTTGTTTTGTTTTTTTGCTAAATTTCCAATTCCAACGGGCGACTGGTGGGCAAAGGGGGTGGAAGAGTGGAGAGCATTTAGACACATGAAACTGGCCGAAGGCAAACAAATATAGTGTCAATTTAGAATGAGATACTTGAGACTAGTTGCAACGCTAAGATACAAACAAATTCACTATGGATAGGGTTGCCAGGTACCACCGCCTTTCAATTATATTTATAAAAAGGTTTTTTTGCCTCGACCAAATTCAATTTCCTGTCTAATACATAGGGCAGAAGACGATCACTATCTTTGATATTGTTTTCACGGGTATAATCAGACACTATCGGATCGCGGCTGAAGGCAGAATGGGCTATCAACTGTACTCGTATGTACAAATGGTAATCTGACATAATCTGATAGATGGCGCCAGCGGTAGATGCTGGTAAGAAACGTCAGATCATCAACACCATCCGTTAGGCTTGGGCGTCTATCAACAGCTCCTCATCATTACGATTGCGTTCTTTCAAAAGCTTAAAAATATCGCCTTTCGAGCCTAATAAGTATGATTTGCGGGGATTTTCATCTTTCAACGTCAATTACAAAAAAAAAAACGGCCAAACGCGCCAGCTGCTTATGGAAATTTATGGTAGGGCTTTTACAAACGCTACAAAAGTGATTTTAACGTGGAAGTTCTGTAATATGTCAAAAGCCGCAGCTCGACCAACCATTTTCCATCATTCCAAAGTCCTGAGAATGGTCCAGTAACAAGAAAATGTGAATTAAAGCCGAAAGATGTCGAAGCGTGTATCACGAACGAAATCCCGCTCCAGTACCAGGAAAAAAGAGTTTCGTCAAAAGCGAATCCATTACGATAATCTAATGCGACAAAAATCGTGGCGGCTCCACGGCCAAGTCTAATATCATGGAATAAAGGACGGCTGATGATGATGTCTATTTGGTGAGACCTGCTCAGCATGGTATACGAGGGGTGATCCCAAAGCGATGATAATGAAAATAAAGCTCGATGATTATTGTTCAAAAAATTATTTATTTTTCTACATAGTATCCTAATAAGTCCTTACATTTAGTCCATCTTTTTTCTAAGCCCAGGATTCCCTTAGAAAAAATTCTTTGCTTTGACCCTTCCAAAATGCCTCAACAGCGGCCATAGCTTCATTATGGACTTCAAATTTCTTGCCTCGGATGTGTTCCTTGAGCCGAGGAAAGACGTAAAAGTCACTTGGAGCTAGAACTGCCGAATAGGGCGGGTGTTCGAGTAGTACAAATCCCGTTTCTTGAATGGCAGCCATCGTAACGGCCGCTTTGTGAACCGGCGTTTGCCGAGTCTTTCTTCTTTAGTGATCTCCTCTTTTTATGTCTGCATACTTAGATCCCGAAATAATGGCACGCTTCCAAATATTTAATTATTTCTTCAGCTTCCCAAAAAATAGATAGAAGTCATCGATAGGGTGGTTTTAGGATCAAAATGGTGGATCCATATCTCATCCATGGTGACGAAACGTAATAAAAACATTTTCTGATCTGCTTGGATCTTCTCTCTCATCCTCGAAATGTTGACTCGTTTTTCGTTTCAACTCATTCGCAAGTTCACCTTCAGTGCACGTTCTGTCCAGCTTAAACTCCTCGGTCCAGCGCGTTATGGATAAGCAGAGTCCCTCAATGTTTTCACCAAGCCGCTGTGTATGTCTTTGGCAAACAGCTTTTTTAAGCAGTGGTACTTGATAAAAGCTCTTCGACGGTTCCTATTTATATGAATGTACATCCTAGCAATCGTGATCTATTTATATGATTTTTTTACGGTAATCTGTAGCAAAAATAAAATGTTTGGATTCCCATGCGGACAAGAAATAACCGATTATCATTACTTTTGAGTTGTTGCGGCCAGGTGAAACCATAACAGAAGCTCGCTATCAAACACAACTCATGCGATTGAGACAGACATTGGCCACAATATGAGCAAAGAGATGACAAAATGATTTTGCAGCTTACATGTCACGACGCACGGGTCGTTAAAGCGGTTCTGGAAAACTGAAATGGAAATTTTCTATCCGCTCTGTTCTCCAAACATAGCTCTCTCCGACTATCACCCATTCCAATCCACTACGGATAGCCTGGCTGAGCAACACTTTCAATTTTTCGTAGAGGTCAACCATTGGGTCGATTGGTGGATCGCCTCAAAAGAAGTGCAGTTTTACCAGGGCAAAATTCCTTGGCTGAGAGAAAGATGGCCAAAATCCGTAAGTTGACGAATGGACGATAATATCAAGAATAATAATGCCATCGACTTAAGCTCCAAATATTGAAAAAAAAAACTATAGATTCACACAGGAGCTTCTATTATACATAGATGACAGAAGATCCCTTCATGGCAGTTGTGTAAAACTACCTTAAGAAATCGAATCATATTTATGCACATACATATATAGCTCTGTGTAGATACGTAGTGTGGTCCATGAGCTTTACATAGAAGGACAAGTGGAAATCCCTTTATAACAACACCATTTTTAGAACGACTGATTAATGCACTATAAAATTATGCTCAATCCTTGCCGTCAAAAAAATCGTAAACAGCCTGTTTGATTCTCCATCGTTGTAAAATTTCTTCCCCTCTCAGTTCTGATTTTAATTTTGAAAATAAAAAATAGTCTGAGGGGGTCCGGTCAAGCTTATAAGGAGGATAATTAATCTCTATGAAGCCACATTCCTTAATTGTAGAACTCGAAATCGCAGCGGTGTGTACTAGAGTATTGTCGTGAAGCAATCGCATATCTGGAGCTATTTTCCCTCCACTTTTTTCAATAATTTTCTGGCGTAACTGCCGTAGCAAATCAAAATAATAAACTGCGCTTACAGCCGTGTGATGTTTCCTGAAATCGATTCCCTCACAGTTCCAAAAAATTGTAACCAGTGCCAGTTCTCCATTTCTGTGACATTCCATTGAATACCTTATTCCTTACCCATTTAGGCAAAGCTCTAAGAAATCTTCACAACTTTCAATACATCGCTGTTTTTGAACTACACTAAAAATCCGCGGTACCCACCTTTCATTAATTTTTGTCATGTGTAAATGCTTGCGGAAAATTCAAGACACTTCTTTCGAAACACAGTCCAGTCTGTGCTGCAATTAGTCTACGAACGTTCAGAAAAATATCTTCCGCAAATTAAATATTTTATGGGGTCGTCACTGTTACAGGACCTCCTTCACGTGGGTGATCTTTCAATGGTTCTCATCCCCGACAAAACAGCTTAGACCAGTTCTTTATTGTTGCATACGATGGTCAAGAGCTACCGTAAACCACTGTCATTCTTTCTTTTGCTCTCTAAAACTTAAATACTGTTTTATGAAGGAATTTCTATTTTTTATGTAAGGCCAACAGCACATGGATCGCACTACGTAAGTCTTACAACTGGGATTCTCATTAATCTTCTAAGAGTAGTCGTCTTAATGATGTAAGTTAAGAGCTTTGTTGACAACCTTTCGCCAAGCACCCCTATCGCGAGTACATTCATTCCATGTTATGTTGTCCTCCCATCTACGGCGCGGGCTTCCTTGCGTTCTTTTCCCCTTGTGTTTTCCACTTATTATTCTTTCGACTGTTGTCCACTGTCCATTCGTTCTCCGTGTCCTGCGCATCTTAGTCTTGGCGTTTTTATTACTCACACAATGCTTGGGGCTGAATAAACTTCTTCGAGTTCGTGATTGTGTAGCTTCATAGGGGCTCAAAATCCATATTATTTACGCGGTTAGACAAAGTCAATCAAGCATAGATCCAGAGGTAGAGCTTGAGTCGATTTGAAATGTTAGTTTCACAATAGGCGTAATATGCACGAAGGGAAAAATAAAATGGACAATTTTGTTTTTTTTAAAAGCAATTTATTTATTCGCATCTCCTTGGAATTAGTCCTTATTAAATAGGATACGTTTATGTTAAGGTTTTATACTATTCCCGGAATTCGACCTTCAGGGCTGCCCTTAACATTTTCGAAAATGCTCTTATATTTTGTTGCTTGCCTTTTAAGAGCTCGGCATACTTCGATTTCTACAATTAAAACATCCAATCCAGACTTATAGTCCATAGTTATCCACAGTAATAGCAATGGAGCACGATCGTTTATCCAGTCCCGAAACTGTAGCCCCAATCTTCAACCGAATGTCTTTAACATTGTATGAACTACCAGCAAACCGCCTCAACTTGGCAACCCCTCCAACCAACTGACAAATTCAAATAAGCAATTCAAACACACTCAAGCCACCCATGTGCTACAGTAATACACCACTTTGCTCAATGCGTTCTCGCCCCCACACCACCAACCCAAACCGGTCGCACTTTGCTCGGCTTCACCTCAAACACGAAATACTTGTCCGAAACCAGTGTAGTAGGAAGATGACGAATTCGGAGGAGAAAACAAACAAACAAACAAAACAAAAAGAGAGAAAAGGTACCGCTAAATGAAATGTGCAACTGGAATGCCTACTGCACCATACACTCTCTTTCTCTCGCTCGCGTCTCTCTAACTCAATTACTTTCATTCATTTTCTTACATTCATATGTGGTTGTAAACACCCCCACACCACCATCGACAGCCTATACCAGAGAGAGCTTAGCACACCTATATCCACCCATGGCCCTGTCATAAACGAATTGAATTATAATCCTCAAGGTATGACGGTAATGGAGCACAGCCCAACAACGTTTGGCATCTTGCCTTAGAAAGAGAGTAATTTCTATTTTTAGATCTAATTCCAATCATATCGGTTTAGGTTGACGTTTTCCAGTGAGAAGGGGTGTCTCTCAAATGTTTTTTGTTTGTTTTGATTATGTTCCAGCAATGGAACATGGAAAAGCCGCATGCCACGACTCGCCTGCTGGTATTGCCGGTTTACAGACTCGCACTATTCTGTCATACGCTCCGGCTGCTGTTTGTTTACATTGATTTTTTTCTGTGATACTGTGTTATGGTTCTTTGCAGAAAGCACTCTGTGAGGGGGCCTGAAGAGTCTCAGAGTGGTCCCGCGGTTTCGTACAGTAGAAAGAATAAGCAATGGACGATGATATCTAATGAACACATAAGAAAATACCTTAATGCTCGGAAACAGCTTTAAATTTTTTATGTAGCAACTTGGCAGCACTTCTAAGTTGTCAGGGTAATTGGCATTTTTAACTTGGATTTAAGAGCTCTTGCAATAGGGACACTCGAAAGTCTTTTGTTCATAGCGGATAGATTGTTAAATTAGCGTCCATCGAATTTATTGTAGATTGCTCTGTAGTATATGGCAAACCATCGTGGGAGTCTACAACATTGAACAACGAGTGCATATTATCAAATTTTATTTGGAAAATCAGTGCTCCGTTCGACAAGCGTTTCGTGATTTATGTGATTTTTATCCTCGTCACAACTCTCGCTACGAGTCAACTGTGCAACGTTTGGTGGCCAAAATTGAGTCAATCGTTTCGATAAATAATTAGGCAACACCATATCACCATGACGTAAGGTCTGTTGAGAACGCGGTTGTCGTGCGTGGGAATATACGTGAAAGCCCGGGAAAGTCAATGTCTGGTCATTAACAACAACTTGGCATTTCTGTGATTTTAGCCTGGCTTTTGTTAAATGAACGAATCCTGAAAAAGTTTGTGAAACTGATACAAACAAAGGGCGAATTAAATTACTCGACGCATCTGAAACATTCGAGATGTGTAAAGGATTAAAACAAGGAGACGCAGTGGTTCCACATCTCTTTAACATGGTGCTGGAATACGTAATGAGATAGCTTTAGACAAGTGGTAGAGCAATAACCCTTAATGGAATCACAGGTGTTTTAGCTTACGCCGACGATCTGGACCTTCTAGATGATAGTCAAGAAACAGCTTAGAGAAACTCAGAGAGATTAATAATTGCAGGGAAGGGGGTAGGTTTAGAAGTAAATGAAGTATGGTATATGGTCCCCAACCAACTTGGATCAATCCAAACCTCGCACCTGACTCTAATCGAGAAATTGAATTGAGTTTAAATATTTGAGCTTAAAAACCGGAAATAAATAAAAGGTTGCATATGGACATCATGAACTTCTTCAACATAGCTCTGTGAAACTGGGTCTCTGACTAAGAAAGGGGGTCTTTGAAAACATGATCTTAAAGAGAAACTATGGTGGAAAACAGGACGAAGCAACAGGAGAATGGAGAAAACTCGAGTAACTTTACTCAGCTCCAAGTAATGATATTGCGAAGACTATGACGGGCAGGACACATAGAACAAATGAACAGTGGGCGAACAGTCAAAAGAATAATAAAAGAAGACCGCGCCAAAAATATAGAGGTCGACCAAGGAGGGATGGGGCAGGACAGCCAAACATGGAAGGAACACACCTTGTCACCTTGTCATGAGGTGCTTGGCGAAGGGCTGTCAAGGAGGCTCTTAACTTCTGAGTTTCAAATGAGCATCAATGATAGTAATAAGTGAACGTGTTATGTTTAGCCTAACACAACGTGATGTAGTGCACCGGTTTTAAGATGTATTTCTAAGTAAAAGCCTTAGGGACAATTTGACTGGAATTTTAAGAGTATTCCGTCTTTTAATTTTTGAGTTTGGTGGGGACTATACCTCCATTTTATTGTGCTTAATTCAAGCTACATACTTAATTTAACTTACGATCTAAGAAAGATGGTGATTGAGATGGAGTTTTAGACAAGGAGTGCTGATGTTAAAGTCGAAACAGTTTTTCGCATTAACATTCCGCAGCATACGAGAGATAGGTTCATTGGAGCCATAGGAGGTACGAGAGGCGAGAAGAGACGTGGATTTCGTGTATTACGAGGGTTAGTGTTAAAAAAGATAGAGTTATAAAGGGACGCGCAGTCGATGGTACCTGAGAGGAGTCGGTGGATGAAAAGGATGTCGGATATCTCTCTTCGTTCTTCCAGCGAGTTCAAATTAATAAGTTTTAGGCGGTCTTGATAGGGAGGTAGGATCAGAGGATTGTCCCAGGGTAAGCCGCGAAGAGCAAAACGGAGAAAGCGACGTTGGACACTCTCAATTCTGGAAATGTGTGAATGATAGTAAGGAGACCACACTTGAGACGCGTATTCGAACAAAGGTTATGTAAAGAGACCGAGTGACGTAGGGATTGGAAAATACTTTAGACCATCGTTTCACGAAGCTGATATGTGCAAGGAAATTGAGTTCCTGGTCGCATAATACACCAAGATCACGGATCACTTTAACGGTGGAAAGGGGTTGATTATGGAGAAAGTAGAGGCGGGGAGGAGGTTTGTTGCGTTTGCGGGAAAAAGTAATGGATTGACACTTCGAAATGTTTAGGCCGAGGCAGTTCTTGGAGCAACAGGTGGAAAAGCTGTTGAGGTCCGATTGAATAAGGGAAGAGTCAAGTGTTGAGGAAATGATCTTAAAAAGTTTAGCATCGTCGGCATATAGGGAGATGTGGGAATGTTTGATAACCATATCAATATCATTTATGGTGAGGATAAAAAGAAGCGGGCCTAAATGGCTGCCTTGGGGGACACCGGAAGAAGCAAGGAAGGGGTTAGAGAGGGCAGATCTAAAGCGGACGCTGTAGTTGCGATTTTCCAAGTATGAGGAAATCCACTTTAATAAGATGGGCTCAAAGCCGAGAGAAGACAGTTTGAAGAGTATTAGTCTGTGTGAAATTTTATCGAAGGCCTTACTGAAGTCAGTTGAGATAACATCGACTTCCTTGCCATTTTCTAAGGCTGAGAGGGTGAAAGAAACGAATTCAATAAGGTTTGTGGTTGTCGACCTGCCTTTAAGGAAGCCGTGCTGTCTGGGGGAAATCAAAGACTTGCATTGAAAACTTAAATTGTCAAAGAAAATACTTTCGAAGATTTTGGGTATATGAGAGAGTTTGGCAATGGGACGGTAATTGTTAATGTCATTCTTCGGACCACTTTTGTGTATAGGTGTTATAAAAGAGGTTTTCCATATATGGGGAAATTCACCTTGGGAAAGGGATAGGCTGAAGATTTTTGAAAGAGGTAGAGAAAGGGAGGAGAAACATTTTTTCAAAAATATAGCTGGAAGGCCGTCGGGGCCAGGGGTGAATTCATCGTTAAGTTGCTTTAATCTTTCTTCGATGATAATCGGGTCGACACTACGAGGGAGAAATGGTCCAGAAGAGACCATGGTGGAATAGGTATGATAGGGTGCAAAGGAATCATGGGTAAAAGATTGATTGAAAAATGTGGCAAAAAGGTTGGCGATGTAATGAGGATCATTGGAAGTTTCATTATTGAAGGAGAGTGAGTTTGGGTAGCCATCAGATTTTCTTTTGTGGTTAACGAATTGAAAGAAGGACTTGGGATTATTTATAAGGTTGGTTTGCGTCTCAACTAGGTACTGTTGATAGAGGGATTTATAAAGCTCTACAAAATGCAGGTAAGTACCTAAATAGTTACAGAAGTCATTTGGGGATTGAGTACGAAGTAAAGTTGACCACAGCTTGTTTCGTTTGTTTCTCAAAGAACGGAGCCTGCGGTTATACCATGGTGGGGAGGTGGATGAGGTTTTTTGTCGAGAAAGGGGTACATAAAGGGAGAAGGAATTAAATATTTCTTTGTAGAATATAGATATGGCATCATTTACGGTAAGGTCGTTGAAATTAAAAGGGGCATTATTGAGATATTCATTGATTTGGCTTTGTGAAAATCGTGAGAGATTCGAACAGTGGGGGGAGAGTACTGAAGAGGAGAGTTGTGAAAGAACGAGAGGAGAAGGGGAGGGTGGTAGTTGTCAACGGTTGATAGGGACAGCTGAGAAGCTGAAACTGAGGAGTTGAAGGGGTCACTTGTGAAAATTAGGTCGAGTTGTCTGCCCATGAAATTCAAAATGCCGCTAACTTGGTTAAGGCTGGAATCAGCTAGGCGGTCAGAGAGGAGGCATTCTTTGGCTGCAGTAGGATTAGAGGCAATGTAAAACGATTGGTCGTCTGAAGGGATCCATTTAAGGTGAGGAAGGTTGAAGTCACCGAAAACGAGGATCTCATCTTGGGGATCTCGTAATTCAATTAAATTATCGATTATATCAATGGCACAGTTATATGTTTCAATAGGTTGTGATGGCAAAATGTAAAAGCAGATGACGTAGAGCGATATCCGGGGTAGTACAATTTTAATGGAAACAAAGTCGAGGCATGGCCAAGATGAAGTTGCTATGAGAGAGGAGTCAATTGAGTTTCGGACAGCTAGAAGAACACCGCGGCATGGACAACCATCAGAAGGTCGGTTAACATCATCGCGATAGACGTTAAAGTTGGATGGGAATAGTTCAAGGTTGTTTATGCTAGGGATTAAGTTCGTTTCGGTTAAGGCAAATATTTCAAAAGGTAACGCATGAGATTGCTGCAGGACAGCTTGAGTTTTAGAGCGCAGGCCTCTTACATTCTGATAATAAAAGGTAAGAGGAAGGTTTTCGGGGGGCGTTAGTGTGGCAGGGAGGGTGAGATTTTTAGGACCGAAAAAACCTATTATGGTCAGCTCTGCTGCGCTGAAGGTGCGATATGCGCTTTGAATGTATATATTGTCTGAAGGTATCAAGATCGTTTGTTACTTTTTTGGGTGAGATATTGAAAAACTCGTGATATTTAATGAAAAGATTCTTGAGGGTAGTGAAATCGGTGGGGAGACCTTCTTGTTGAATTGAGACCATTACGCTGGTGTTTGTTTTACCTTCATAGCAAACCGAATCTGATTTGTCGTGAAGATAAGCCAAGAAGAGTCGAATGTTCTCATAGATTTTTTTGTCTCTTAACCTGGAGAGTGCGTATCGAGATTCGTTGGGGTCAATAGATTGCTGAGTAAGTTTGACTGAAGGTGGCACTAGGGGATCAACGAAAGATTTGGAGGAGACTGATATCGAAGGAAATTGGTTTGAAGATTGTGAGAGAGATGAGGATCTGGCTGTAGCTGAGGTGTTAGATGGGGCGGGTGTAGAGGGATTAAGAATGTGGGAGCTTCGAAAGTTAGGATACTTGGCTCCGGATTTAAGGTCGAATTTTGGGAATGAGTTTGGATCCGGGTCGTGTACTAGGGTTGAAGGTGGTAAGGGTGTATTGGCAGGAGAACTAGTTGGATTCAGATTAAAGCTGACCCGTTGGCTTTGAGGTTTTGGTAGAACTGAGGAAGAAGACTGTAAATGGGAAATTGATGGGTGGTTAAAAATTGGGAAGAGTAAGTCCTCGATTAAGCCATACGGTCAAAAAATTCACGAAGATGTGAGATTGGATAAAAAGCAATGAAAATGCTGATCGTGGGAAACCGTCGTCTCGCCAAGAATGCCCATCAATTTACCTTTTAACCTTTTTCGGATGTGCATCTACATTTAGAGACTCGTTTTTTAGCCGACGTACACGAACGCGGGAAAATATTCCCATCAATGTGCCCCGGTACCTGCTTTCCCTTTCTCCCTCTTTACCTGTGGCCCGTGCTGTTTCTTGACAACGAACACTTAAGGGCATTTTTAAACCCTTTGATTATGGAAAAAACCTTGTAGCCACATTCGCGCATCGTGTCTTAATTGCTCGTTTACCATTGGAATAAAAATTGGAACGAAAAAACCAAAAGACGCGTAAATAATTACGGTGTATGGTGAAGCTGCTACGAACCAATGACATTCTGCAAGTGGTGTAACACTTATGAGTCGCGGAAGAATCGCTTTTTCATTATCTCGTGCCAAGGTTTTAGATCTGCCGCTATACTTCGCGAATAATATTCTATTGCTATTAGGTAAATGTTTGTTTGATTACTGGGCCCTTGATTAAGTTCTCGCTGTTTTCTAGCAGATGAAGTTACGAGAGATACCTGCATGTAATTTAAAATGGTAACATATCTACGTTTATCATAGTTTTAAATGTGTCAAGTTTCGTGGAAAGACAAAAGCATTTGCGGGGAATGCTCTATTTTACTCAAAAAAGGTCTGCAGCTGAAGCACACAGCACTCTTGTTGAGACTTACTTCGACCATGCTGTGTTGGAAACGATACTCAGAGAACGCGCGTTTGTCTATGACCTCTTGGGGAACGAGAAAAAATTTACCCGGATTCTAAATATTTGAGTTGAACGATCGTTCACTAGCGAAACAAAATGAAACTTAATTCCATGGAATCTGGCTAAACAATAATAGTATTTATATTTGGACAAACATATAGATGCTGGTCTAGCAAGGGCTCTGGCCGGTTTTCTTTTCTTTTTTTTTATATAATTCGTGCTGATTCAAGGGTGTACGCTCTATGATTTTTGTCACATAACCTGCAGATGGTTTGTGTCGAAGATGTTTGTTCACTACTCTTCGAGGGTGGTTGTCCTAGATAGGATTTGAGAGATTCGACTAAATTTGCGCTGTTTGTAGTTCACAGCAACTCTTTCGTTTCCATGTTATTAAGGTGGTATAATGAAAATGCACACATAGAGTATGAATTTTAAAGTGATCTTATGCTTTCGTCAGTGTTATACCTTCTTCAGCACTTTTTGATCAGCTCTCATTTTCAACTGATGCTGTTGCACAGTTTTTCCGTATAGGAATTGTTCTTGACTATGGACGGACTTTAATTACAGACCTTCGGCTCAAGAGTTGGTAATGGTTATGTACCATTGCACCACGACCACCCCCTTTCGTTCTGACAAGATGGTTGTTTCATACGATCCAACCTGATTCCAGAGTGAATGCATTCTGCAACATGGTCTTAATTGGACTCATGATTGCATATGGACGTCCCCTGCCAGCTTAATGGAAACGATTCAGGAGTTTGAGGGACAATATCTCGATTTACATAGAACACCGGGATTCGAGTACACAAAACTTTACCCTAACAATTGACCTAAGATTTCACAGATGGACGATTTTGTATTAGTATTATTGCTTGAAATTAATATTTACATTAGACATACAAGTATCTGAGAACATCTAGTTGTATAGACGTCTTTCATTGTATGCTCAATGAGGAATATTAAAACATCCTTTAGTTATAAGTAAACTAGTGTCGGATGTAGTATGAAGCAAAAAAAAATCAAACAAAACTAACAATAGATTAATTGACTAAAATCCCAGAAGTATCCGACCTGACGTATAGATGGCGGTTGTTGTTTGAAGAGAATGACTATGGTAGAGTACCAACTTTATAAAGCCTAAGTTTGAAGTTTGACGACGCTACGTTGTTCAGTATTTGTTTGGCAGCCATCAATAGTGAACGCTCTCAGTGAATTTGTAAACATGGAAAAAATTGGTCATCGTTATGTGATACAATACTTTCATTTGAAAGGCCTCAGTCCAACCAATATCAAAGCGGAGCTAGATTCTACTCTGGGGGAGTCTGCTCCTTCGTTTACAACAATAAAATATTGGGTGGCAGAGTTTAAACGTGGTCGTATGAGCTGCCAAGACGAACATCGCAGTGGTCGACCAAATGAGGTGACCACGCCAGAAATGGTGAAGAAAATCCACAAAATGGTATCGGGTGACCGTCGACTGAAAGTGCGCGAGCTAGCAGACATGGTAGGCATTTCAAAAAGTGCAGGCATTTCGTAGTTAAGCTAAGGTAATGAAGAAGAGGTAAAAATTTAACATGATTCAATTCTCAGTTCGTTAAATTAAGATTCTGATTAAATTGTTAACTTCCCTGAAATGGTAATTAAGCAGCCATTTTTTTAATTTTCCTGTTGAACATGTAAGTTGATCGTATGTTCCGGATTTCAAGAGGTAATCGATTGAAAAGTCTGGGTGCTACTGAGCTATAGAGGTTTAAGAAGCAATGATTCTTGTGAGGGGGAATGCGTGTCAGATGTCTATCATTACTACGAAGTTCATAATCAGATTAGTTTCGATTAGGTAAATTGCCACTTCTTATATAAAATATTTTCAGAACCTTATAAAAGTAAAGTGGAGGTCCCGGGATTCATCCTTAAACCAGATGGTTCTTGGACAGAATCCAGTCAGGAATCCCTAGAACTGCTGACTGAAACCCACTTCCCAGGCTGTAAAACCCCTGAAACCACAGTCTCCTTCGAGACGACGGTTCCTACGGTTCACACAACCGAAGAAGTAATAAACAAGATTAACACAACGGATAAAGTATCATGGGTAATAAATTCGTGCAAACCCTTCAAATCTCCGGGGCCGGACGATAGAAACACAGACCCACACTGTACCCCATCTCGTAAGCATTTTTTCCAATTGCCTGCGCGCGGGGTACATCCCAACACAGTGGAAAGAAATAAAGGTAATTTTCATACCTAAGGCAGGTAAGCCATCCCATACTGCCGCAAAGGACTATAGGCCAATTAGTCTCTCGTCGTTTCTATTGAAAACCTTGGAGAGACTCCTTGACCTATACATCAGAGGACTAATCAACTCACGCAACTTATGCAACACTCAACACACCTACCTTAAAGGCAGATCAGTGGAAAGTGCTCTGCATAGTGTTGTCCGTGAAATTTAGGGCTCGCTGAACCTAAAAGAGTTTACAATGGCAGCCTTCCTCGACATAGAGGGGGCCTTCAACAATGTAAACACAGAAGCCATAATAACAGCTCTTGAGGACATAAAAGTAGACAAATCCATTGTAACCTGGATTGAAAATATGTTGAAGAACAGAATTATCAATGCAGACATTAAACACAGTGACAACTAGAGGCACGCCACAGGGGGGAGTTCTCTCCCCTCTACTGTGGCTTCTTACAGTTAACAAAATCCTCAAATTCTTTATGGAGAAAGACACAAAGACAATAGCATACGCAGATGACCTGGTTATCTTGATAAAAGGTAAATTTCTACCAACTATCAGTGAACTAATGGATTCTGCGCTGAGAGAACTCTCCTCGTGGGCAAGACAGAACGGTCTGAGAATAAACCCCCAGAAAACCGAGCTGGTCCTGTTCAGCAGGAAAAGGAAAATTCCGATATTTGCTCCCCCAAAGTTAGAGGGCACACCACTCAATCTCAAAGCGGAAGCTAAATATCTAGGCATCATTCTTGACTCAAAACTCTCCTGGAAAAGCAACCTGGAGGAAAGGATGGAAAAAGGATTGAATGCTTTTTATGCATGCAAAAAGACCTTCGGAAAAAGATGGGACTTGCAACCGTACATCATTCATTGGATGTACACAGCAATCATCAGACCCATTTAACTTATGGGGCCCTAGTATGAACATGCTCAACAAAGTACAAAGGTCAGCCGCTGTTTGTACAACGGGAGCCATGAGAAGCACGCCGGAAGCAGGGTTGGACATGATTCTTCATCTCCTCCCCCTGGATCTATTCATAAAAGGCTGCGCTGCAAAGACCGCTCTCAGACTAAGGGAGTCCTCTCTGTGGAAGCAAGCCAACTATGGACATGCGGCCATACTCAGAATAATAGACGACCTGGGAAGGAAACATGGTTTTAGTAGCCTCGCAGCTACAACCGACTACATTTCCCCCCAAAATGACTTCTCTCTCCGTATACCTATCCTTTTCCCCGACAGAGAAGAGTGGCTATCAAACGCCGTAATCAACGACCATGAGATCACCCTCTTCACCGACGGATCGAAAATGGACACAGGCACTGGGGCCGGGTTCTACTCTGATATCCTCCACAAACAGGAATCATTCAGACTCCCTGATCTGTGCAGCGTTTTTCAAGCAGAAATCCTGGCAATAGAGAAAGCAGCCAAACACTTACAGGTAGCCGATATCCCACCATCTGATATTATCACTATTACGTAGACAGCCAGGCTGCACTGAAGTCAATAGAATCCTGTATAACGAGATCAAAGGCTGTCAAGAAATTTCGCGACTCACTGAAGTCCATCAGACACCACAAAGTTAAACTCTGCTGGGTCCCGAGCCACAGCTCAATCACAGGAAACGAAAGAGCAGACCAATTGGCCAGGCAAGGTTCTGAAATGGACATCAGCGAAGCGGACACGTCATTGCAACCACCGATCAGCGCATTATACCGGATCATAAACGACACAATCATCAAAGAGGCCAACTCGTCTTGGCTTAAAAGAAACGACAGCTACACGATCGTAGCTCAATGTCGGAAAAACAAAGAAGCTCCTGGCGCTGGACCGTAACTCGATCCGTATGCTCGTCGGAGTGATCACAGGACACTGTCCCATTCGAGCAATGCTCCGGAAATGGGACTCGGAATCCAGCGATCTCTGCCGGAGCTGCGGCGATGAGGAAGAAACTGAGACGATCCAACATCTGCTTTGGCACCGGCCAGCTCTCCAGAATCGACGCCTAGTGTCGCTAGGCCAAAGATTCTTTACAGAGATTGCGGACGTGGCTAATGCAGATATATCGGATCTTCTAAAATTCATTAAGAGCACGGAGTGGTTTCAGCCACCACGTGATAGAACAGGTTAATTTTATGTGTACCCACACAAATGAACGGAATCACAATGGGCCTCTTGGCCTCCGAATGGAAGTGATGCTCAACCATCACACTCCCCTTCTCTAACCTAACCTAACCTAAAGTGGAGGTATTTTTGAAGCACAAAAAAGGTCAAAGCTATGCTCATAGTGTATAACATATATATTTTTGCAGTCAGTGCTATGAAAGATAAATTCTGGTGAGCTGATGTCAAATGAGGGTAGGTTAAATAACATAGGTTTAGTTTTATCGCTTATGATTAGCTTGTGCATGTCAAACCAATGTCTTAAAACTTCTAAATCATGGTTAATATCCGCCACCATGTCTAGCACAGAAGAATTAGCATACGCACAAGCTACAATATATCATCCGCAAACCCAGTTTTTTTCCCCTTTCAGATTCAAGTTGAAGATCGAGGGAATAGAAATAAGAAACAAGATAGGGCCAAGGACGGAATCTTGGGGAACACCTATTCTAACGTACAGGTACTCGCTGAACACGTCCCCTATCCTTACATATTGTTTCCTATTCTTAAGGTAAGATGCGAACCAGTCAAGTATAAAGCCTCTAAAACCAGCCTTTTCTAACTTACTCAAAAGAAGTTCGTGATCAACTGTGTCGAAAGCTTTTCTAACATCGATGAAAAGCGCTGCACTAATTTTTTTGTCACTTTGGCTATCATAAACATGTTTGCAAAAGTTTAAAAGAGCGTGCTCCGCTGATTTATCAACTCTAAATCCACATTGGCAATCTGAAAGATTCTGACCTTAATCACTTTTTCAAAAATTTTAGAAAAAACCGGAGGAAGAGAGATTGGCCTGTAATTATTCTGTCTTTTCCTGTAGTATTTTGTAAAGACTGGTATGACCTCAGCAATCTTAAATCCATCAGGAAATATACCGCAATAAATGCTCTTATTGAAAATATGAGCTTAGATGTCAACAATATTCAGAGAAATATGATTCATGAAGGCATTCGAATAGCTATATCTAGTCAAAGATTGCGATTTGCTAAGCAATGAAATAGTCTTATGTAGTTCTAAAGGAGAGATAGGATCAAAAAAGAAGCTATTTTGTGAACCGTTTTCCTTGCTTAGGCAGTGTTCTGAGCAATAGTTTTGTGTCACTGAACTAAAGTCTATAAAAAGTCAAAAACACAAATTTCCGAGCACTCATGGTGTACGTGACTTTAGTCAAATCGGAACCTATGAATCCAGGACTACAAACCTCACAATTATCAATCAACACATCACTAATGTAAGCCGCAATACCACCCGCCGCGTAAGAGTTATTTCATATAAAATATGAATTGTATCCCGGTATTTAAAAAAATTGCTTTTCGTGATCACATACCTAAATTTGCGACAGAAAGATAAAATCTGGCACATTTAAGGGGGATAGCCACTGTGACGGCCCCAAAAATGAGTGATTTTCGAGAATTTTTTTGACCGAGTAAATGAAGGAATTTTTGGATCGGGTTTTTTTTTTATTTTATTAAGTACACATCCAATAATGTTTCTACAAATTTTTATTGAAATATATTGAATAGTTTCAACAATATAAACGATGTCGTAGAGCCTGAAAAAAAATTCCCCCTCCATGGTCGCATCGATTATTCAAAAAGCAGTAATCTTAAAAATCAAACAAAAGTTTTATTATAATTTGTATAAATGTAGTTATCGTTGTACGTAGCCGTTTTTTTTTTTTGTTTTTTTTTAACAAAATGGCGACCGATTGAAAATATTTGCATTTTTTCGACCGTTTTTTTTTTCAAACAGTTTAAAAAATAGTAAAAAACAAAATTTTCCAAATCGACTACGCTAAACCTTAGCCACTACTAAGATGAACAAAACAAAAAAAATTAAACATCGTTAAGAATTGACCAAGTTATCGTTTGAAAAAGTCGTTTCGAGAAAAACGGGTTTAAAGATTTTAGTCCATTTCTCTCGCAATGAAATCATAGAGTAACTGCCGAACTTCTAGGTACTTAAATTGATGAAAGGGTCTATTGTATTTTAAAGCCTGCATAACAGAGATTTATATTACAAAAAGAAATTCGAAGGAAAGAGTCCACTACGTCACACAATGTTAAATACATTAGAGCAAGGGACTGAAAGGCATAACAGTCGGCCTACATGCTCTCACTAAAATCGCTGTAACTTAGTCAATTTTTGAAATTTTGTCTTGCAATTTTGTACACACATTTTTTAAAATGTGTACTTTCATTTAAGATAAAAGAAAAAAAAATTGTTTGACCCATCACAGTGGCTATCCCCCTTAAAAAAGATTCCAGGTCGGCCAAGACTAAAAAAAGTTAGTTCTGGTGTAAGCTTCGAATATTTTGATGGAGAAATGAGAAGTCGTTTCTAAATTTCAGATTATAAAAGACACTTTCAAATAGGTTTTTGTCAAAAATGCTTAAATTCAAGTTTAGTGGTTCTACAATTGGCTATAAATTATTCTTAAGTTTACAAGTCACGTTGCAAGGGCAATGACTTCGGTCAATAACCTGATCTATTTGTACCAGGGGAGATTGCGCCTTAATGGCTTTGTCTCACAAGAGGCTTTCATCTATTTAGACCATTGTGACCATGTAGCCCACAATTCCGTAGACAAGCGATTTCTCTACGAATATGATGACAAAGCAAAGCCTGCCGAACGCCAATCGCATGCTTACATAGGCTAGGCTAGACCTAGCCTAGATTTTTCATCAAGAAAAATGATTTTGGTTTGATTTTGTTGAAGATAAAGAATGCTCTGTCGCCTTGAAAAAATTTAAAGACTAAGACACTACTTCATAAAGACTTATATCAGACGTTAGCTAAACTTTTCATTAAGTAGATGACACAACAGTTTCGAAACTTTCGAAGGCATTGAGAATGATTCAGTAGCAAGAATGTTGATGCCGTACGAGTTAAAGCCGAAAAACGTTCAATGACAGAATACGAAAGGTTGTCCGCATCATATCATAACTGGCGATGGAAAGTGGAACCCTTAGCCCTAAGTCGTAGAATAAGTCTAAGATCAGCAGCTTATTACAAACTACTCAACCGAACGAAACCATTAGAGTTTGAGCTGAGCACTTAAGGAAAAACGACTGCTACATGAGCAGAATTACGACAAGCTCATTTCGCTACATGACAACGCCTAGTCGCATGTTGTAAAATCGGTAGAAATCTAGGTGAAACGCTTAAATAGGAAACCCAAAAAACACCAACCGCCTTCACCAGGCATGGCTCATGGCTTGGCTAAACAGCACTTCCATTCTTATGAAGATACCGAAGAATGGGTCGGTTTTGGATGGCCTCGAAACATGTGTTGCCTTTCCGACGTGGAATTGCAGACCATACACGAGGTCTTTAAGGCTCGACAAAGATGTTCTGGCATTTGTGTTTCAAAAGTGGTAGACCGGTGAGCGAACTGAGTTGGAAGCGAGGGGATTACTTTGAGAAAGACTCTCTGCCTGTAGATGCTTTTATCATTAATTTTTGGACAGCATTCGAAGATCATGTTATACTTTTTCAAGTTTGGAAACAAAAAGAAGTCGCACGGGGCCAAATCTGGAGAATACGGTGGATGGGGCAGCAGTTCGTAGCCCAATTCGACCAATTTGGCCGTGGCGAGGGCGAAGGTGTGAGCCGGTGCGATATCATGGTTGAAGAGCACTTTTTTCTTCGCCAAGTGGGGCCGTTTTTTCTTCAATTCGGCGTCGAATCGGCCCAAATAATTTGACCTTTCCGGCCGATGTCTTCGCCTTCTTCGGAGCACGTTCGCCGGGTGAAGTCCACTGTTTTGACTGTTCCTAAGTCTCTGGTGTGTACCAGTGGATCCATGTTTAATCGACTGTCACGAAACGACGCAGAAACTTCTTCGGATTGCGCTTAAACAGCGTCAAACACTGCTCTGAAGTGGTCTCACGGTCGTGCAAACGCGGCACCCAGCGCGCCGACAGCTTTCTCATACCCAAAATTTCATGCAGGATATGACCCACGCGATCTTTTGAAACGCCAAAACCGACAAAAACCGACGTGCGACCACGTTGAAACTCGTTAAACCAATTTTTGATGGTCGCCATCGAAGGAGAAGAGTCACCGTACACAGCATCCAAACGCTCTTTGATTTCGCTGCGCGATTTCAATTTTTCTAAAATCCACGGACACTCCCGCTTCCACACGCGGTCAAAACAAAACTACGAGTCCAATCCGGCTCAATTTCGACAGTAGCCGTCTAATAGAATATACTACACGGTAAGTAAGTTGCTCTTGCGACACTGGCGCCATCTGACGGTGAGGCTAAGTATTTATCGGACTGCCCTCGTATCATAACCATTGCGGGGATATTATTTTTCAAAATTTTTTGATGATGATGAAGTTTATAAAAATTTTATAAGAAACTGTTATACTTGCTTGTAATGGCGGTTGAGATTCCTTTCCACCCATGTGCGGTTAGACGTGATTGCCGCCTGCTATGCCGCCCCTCTTAGACGTTAGATTAGTAGACGCCTGACTAAGCCGTTGTAAGGCTCGTACAGTTCTTGGTTGCATCATCTCTACCACTTTTGCCGTATTTGATCTTTTTATTTTGCTGGCCTGAAACCATGCCAAGAGTCGTATTCACCCAGCACACCTTAGAAGATCGAGTCTTGTGGAATTTAAGGATTATAGTTTTCTGCTCGATCTTTCCCACCATACTATAAAAGCATAGGCGTGATAGCTGGAATATAACCAATAGCGATAGTAAGGTAAACCCGTGCAACCAAAAGATGGTTTAACGTACCGCGGTTCACAAACTTTTATTGCACATGGGCATGACGACAAGGCCTTAAGGATATTCGATGACTTCGTAACGAAGGTCGGTTGGCATGTGAACCAGACTGTCGATGGAAATTTACCAGAGAAGTGGTGTAGATTAGGTTAGGTTAAAGAAGGGGAGTGTGATCGTTAAGCATCACTTCCACTCGGAGGCCAAAAGGCCCATTGTGATTCCCTTCATTTCTGGGGTACACATATAATTAACCTGTCCTATCACGTGGTGGCTGAAACAACCCCCTGCTCTTTATTAATTTTAGAAGATTCGATATATCTGCATTTGCCACGTCCGCAATCTCTGTAAAGGACCTTTGGCCTAGCGACGCTGGACGTCGATTCTGGTGAGCTGGGCAGTGGCAAAGCAGATGTTGGATCGTCTCAGTTTGTTCCGCATCGCCGCAGCTCCGGCAGAGATCGCTGGATCCCGGGTCCCATTTCCGGAGCATTGCTCCAATGGGACAGTGTCTTGTGATCACTCCGACGAGCATACGGATCGAGTTTCGGTCCGGCGCCAAGATCTTCTTTGTTTTTACGATATTGAGTTCTGGCCACGATGATCTTGTCGTGTAGCTGTCGTTTCTTGTAAGCCAAGACGAGTTGGCTTCTTTGATGATTGTGTCAGAGAAATGGTGTAAGGACTCCACCTCGTGGGTACCTGGAACTTCGTGGAGCTTAAAGGAGCCAATTGAACAGTATAATCGAGCAGAGCTTAAGAACCTATCAGACAGGCTGTTGGTGCTACTATTCAGATATTCAGTGGTGAGTGGTGCAATACTGATCTGACGGTATAGGGGACGTTAACCAGGGAAATGTACCTCTATTATATCCAGGGTTTCCCTTCAGTATCGGAGCAGTCCTAACTCATTAGTGTGCTCGATAGACTCGCAATATTTTCTCCAAGACACCTGCTAGAGTCTTCTAAGTTCTAGGGTGTGAGGGAAAAAACCGACTTATATTCCATCTAACAGTTTGGCCGTTTAGCCTCGTTCAAAATTGATTGACTCTTTCCTCAAGTGACTTAAGATGAACTTTTCTCAAGAGCTCACTGAGCTTGTCGATGTTTTTCACGAGTGTCCTGAAACCAATAATCAAGATCGCTTAAGACCCTTGCCAGATCACTAACAACCATTGCAAAAGGATCATAAGAAGAATGCCATAAGCCGATTGAGTGGAACATTATTAAGAAGACCCTATACATGAATATTTTTTCGGGGGGTTGCTTAGATTTTTATTAGCATAAACCGGCTACACCTACAATCGTATGTTATCCGCAGCAACAATCCACCGCTTCGACTTTGTACCATCTACCATTGATTTTACGAACAAATTCCATTTGATTGGCGTCCAAGTTCACTGAATGAACCTGAAAACCTTTCGACTAAGAACTTAAATCACAGCGTAACAGAAACGAATTGGCGGTGGTCAGCAAATTCCTTTCGGATTAGATTAGGATTTAATCCAGTCCTAATCCAAGTCGGGAGTGCCACTATAAAAACGATCGACTCTTCACCCAGACCTTTTGTCAGTTGGAGAGAGTGTTAGTGTTAAGAACAACCCAATCAAGGCGTCAAATCTCGGACGGATGGTATGGATTTGTTTGGCGACCTAAATCACAATTTATCCTTCTTTCGACCAGAGGCGCGGTTTGTATAGAAAATCTTTCCGACAACCCACTGTCTTGTGCTCATATATTCACATTTGTATTCGATAAAGAGTGTCATCGGAGCAGCGTCTTCTCGGATGGAATGTACCGGCGCACGAGCTGCAATACATACCCGACCATTGGCTGAGATATCCCGAGCCGCCTGAGTCCTTAAACTATCTACTCGGGCTGCTCTACATATTCTTCTTTATCATGTCGATTGCCGGAAATGGTGCAGTCATCTACGTCTTCACTGCGTAAGTATTTACATAGAACCTTTAGCGGTTAAAGGACATCATCTCTCACAGAGCAAAGAGCTTGAGGACACCGTCAAATATACTTGTAATCAACTTGGCCATCTGTGATTTCGTCATGATGTTGAAGACACCGATTTTCATTTACAATTCATTCAAATGTGGTTACGCACTGGGTCACCTGGGCTGTCTGGTGTTCTCGATAATGGGAGCTTACACGGGTATAGCAGCCAGCATGACCAATGCTTTCATAGCATACGATAGATTCAATGTCATCACACGACCAATGGAGGGTAAGATGACACAAGTGAAGGCTATCATGATGGTGGTCTTCATTTACATGTATACGACACCGTTTGTTATCCTGCCAGCCATGGATATCTGGGGACGATTCGTGCCAGGTAAGGGTGTTTGTTTCGGTTACGTTCTTTGATTGACTAATGACCTAGTAATCGGTATCGGTTTGCGCGCGTGGGCTTATGGTTGTTGTTTTTCGGATAAGGTTTGAATCAGTGTAGGGGAAGCCGAATAAGTGTCATTAAAAATCAGCGCGCATTCCACCCTAGCCGACGGGTGGTGGAGGTCAAATGCCTTCAGATTAACAAGCGAGTGGTTTTGGTTGATCGATAAAATGCATGGACATCTGGACTAAGGAATGCTGAAGGAAGCATTTTATAAAGGCGGTGATAGAAATTAGCATTACTTCTCAAGATTGGTGCAATTTTTTACATCCAACTATGGGATCGGCTTTCCTTTCTGTAAGGTACTATCAACAGACTTGCTTGGTAGTCACACTGAAGCAGCTGTTTCAGGTCGGACTCGGAGTCAAGCAGGTAGTGTCTCCCAGGATGCACGTCTAAGGCGGATAATAGAACTCCATATAGCCCTTATCCAATAGACTTATTTCAGGGCATCAATAAAAGTTAAAAAGCCTAACCAAAGTCTAGCACTTTTGCTCGAATTTTCCCTTCGAAAGTGCTTCACTTTTATCGAATTTAGAGGGATATACCACATATCCGCGCTACTAATTTCAATTTATTCAAATCCCCTTCTCATCGCCATGTTGCATATTCGCCTATATAAGCCACTTGCTTTATGCTGACACTATCCGTTGCCAAGCTATTCGCGGCAGAGTACAGTCCAAATTGATTACATGTATCGTAGTTCCTCGTTCCAGAATGACCCGCCAGGCAAACGTGTTTTGTGATCCAACCAACAATCATTCATTCCTTCGCCCGGAAGCTAGGTAAACATAATTTCCACAAATTTCTTCTTTCTATTACCCGTTCACGTCCAGGACAGGCTATGAGCTACGTCACCTTGGATGGAATGTTCCTCCCGATGAATTGCAACACATCCCAGAACACTGGCTCACGCATGTCGAGCCCGAGCAGTCCACGCACTATCTACTCGCTTTGATCTACTTCGTATTCATGATGGCTGCTCTGATTGGAAATGGTTTGGTCATTTGGGTGTTTATCAGTGCTAAACCACTACGGACGCCTTCGAATATCTTCGTAGTGAATCTAGCGATTTTCGACTTTCTCATGATGCTCAAGGCGCCAATCTTTATATACAACTCGATTAACTTTGGCTTTGCACTGGGCAATGTTGGTTGCCAAGTGTTTGCTACGATCGGAGCGTATTCGGGGATTGGGGCTGGGATGACGAACGCCTTCATAGCCTATGATCGCTATAATGTGATCACACGACCTATGGATGGAAAACTGTCGTATGCAAAGGCTTATTGTGTGGTGGTTTTCATTTGGTTATACTGTACACCATGGGCTCTGATGCCATTGTTCCAGATCTGGAGTCGTTTTGTACCAGGTGAGTTCTTGAATTGATACCGCGTGGCGTAGGAAATGTGACTGTCGGTTTAAAGCAGTTTTCGTAACGTTTCGCAATCCAAATATCATGGAATCGACTAGTTTTTCGCTTGCCGTTTGTTGACAATGCAATAGATTAACGGTCACGCAAAGTGCACCATACTCTGGTGGCTCCTAATCGAATCAGTCATCACAGGGAAACTATAAAAATCGGATATGCCGTCCCGTCGTATACAGTAACCGAGTTTCGTGTCTTGTGGAATATGTTTTCGCCTACAGACTAGTGCTACCTTCTGTTCAGTGCTCTGTTCTTATTTGCCTTACTCGCGATGAGTATCGAACAACCATACGGGCCGCATTGTAGCAATGACTCCGTACCGAAGGCGGAGGGACGGTAATTATTACTGCGAAAGGACGAACTAGAAAATCACATTTCGCAACTTTTTAAGGATCGGATCGGAAATTCGTTACCTGGGATGGAACGTACCACCCGAGGATCTACAATATATTCCGGAACATTGGCTAACTCAACAGGAACCCGAGTATTACATGCATTACTCCCTGGCGATTCTCTATATATTCCTTATGATTGCTTCCACCTGTGGCAATGGATTGGTGATTTACATCTTCGCAAGGTGGACTCATCGTATTCGGTTTCGGTTGACTAATTCTTGTTTTCACCTTACAGTGCAAAGTCGCTGCAGACTCCGTCGAACCTCTTCGTACTCAATTTGGCCGTTTTCGACCTGATTATGATGTTGAAAGCGCCAATATTCATCTACAATTCATTTCACCGTGGCTTCGCGTTGGGAAATACATTTTGTCAGTTGTTCGCATCGGTCGGATCATATTCGGGGATTGGAGCGGGTATGACCAACGCCTTCATTGGATATGATCGATTCAATGTCATTACAAAGCCCATGAACAGGTCGCTGACATTCACGAAGGCATTGCTGATAAACATTCTAATATGGGTCTACTGCACGCCGTGGGTTGTAATGCCGCTGACCCGATATTGGGGTAGATTCGTACCAGGTAAATGATTGAATGATTCTGTGCCCTCCCACACGCTCCCAATAAGTTGAAAGAAACATCTCAAACTTCTGTAAAATTATACGTTTATTTATGAACCATATACGCAATAATTTCACATTTGCGTTTGATTACAAATTACTTAAATGTAAATTACACAAAATAGGGAACGAAAAGAGCCGAAAAAGGTATTCATACTAAGTGAACACAAGAATGGAAATGAGAATGATGAACGACTTACGAGTAGAACGAATGAATTAAATAAAATAAAAATAATAACGCGGTAAGCGTGAGCGAAAGTCCTGATGAAAATGGAGAGAACACAATGATACGACCGATCAACACCTACTACGCGAATCCACTCACTAAACGCACGGAAAGCAGTGAACTTTGTCGAGGAGAGAAATCGAATTTCCGTGTCGGGATCTCTGCCGCTGCCGCGCCTCTTTCTCCGCAATATAAATCCAAAATACACTTATCAACGAAGAAGGGGACTTAACTTATACGCTTATCAGAACCTAATCGAAGCATCTCTGCTTGTGTTATGATGTAAAAATGTTTTTTTTTTGTTTTTTTAATCATAATAGTAGTAGACATATGCGTGAATGTATAATGTACAATGGTTGGCTGAGCTGAGCACGGTTTGTGTGTTTTTTTTTTGCTTATAAGATGGATATGGTGACGTTGATGCCGAGATTGCCATTGTCGGCAAAAAGTTGCGCAATCGATGTATCAAACACCAGACAGTCGGAGTTGTGTATTGCACTCGCGACACCCTCATGGATGGAACGCGGCATCGCTTCCCATGTCAGGCGACGACGATTGCCGTTCAACTCAAGTCGATAGACGAAATTTTCGGATTCTTTACGCGATCCGATCAGTTGTACTATGGCGAAGAATTGCTGATGGCCATCGTACTTTTCTTGTTTCTCGAGAACGAGCATGAAATGATGACCGAAGCAGGACTGCATCATGACCCAATCGACTGCACCGGGCAAATTGATGTCAGTCGCCAGAAAGACAATATCCTCGCCTTGCAGTGTGGTTATGCTCTTGTGCGACATCATCAAGTGTTGCATGACTAGATCGAGTGGTCCTTGCCATTTGCATGATGCGCCGGGGCATGGGCAGAGATACGGTCGACACTCGCAAGTCTCCTCGTGTTCGGTCTTTTCGGTATAGATGAACGATGCCGTACAACCGTAGTTGGAGTGTTTACATGGGAATTTCACATTCGAGGCTACCTTCTCCATTGCTAGATTTCTTATATTAGCCAATGGACCGCGACACGTTGGGCAACACGTTAATTTCGATCGGCACGAGACGCAAACCAAATGACCGCTGGAACATTGTAGTATCGGGGGTAGGACATAATCGAAACAAACGGGGCACTCGAATAACGATGTTAGATCTATTCCGCCGTCGCCGCCACCGGCTGATGACAATGACGAGCTAGACGATGATGATGTATTGGTGGCATCACGTCGTTTCGGGTTGATTTTGTTGGACATTATGCGGTAGACACACCAGAGCAATTCACGAAATTGAAACAATCAGCTTGTTAACATATACACAGTGTTACTCGGCTGACGGCTGTTCGCACAGGACTGGCCTTGCAGAAATGCATTTATGAACAAGATTTGCTGTCGACGTTCTCAATCCACGACTGGTCTGAATCTTATGTGTCTGCTCCGCGCTGGACCTGCAATCATAGACTTTATTTACAACTCGTAATTAATTTATGCATAACAAACGCTTCTTACTCAATGTTTCCGCCTCCTATTCAGTTTTGTTTCTCTATCCACTTTGATTTCGGTTCTTGTTTTTTCCAACTTGGGATTCAATGTCACCTGTTTCGACGGCCACAACGAACAAACACTCTGGATAAATACGGCGACAGCCACAGCGATTGCGATGGTGACGAAACGAGCGATTGGCAAAATATGGTAGAACGGCTCTAGTGTTGTATAGCAGCAGCAAATCAGCAACGTCTTTTCTGTGTGTAGTTGGTCTTACGCAGGATGCACTTTTTTCATCGGCGAAAAACGATAGAACATCTGGGGGTATACACTCGGAATATGCATTAATTGTTTATGCCCGATGATTAGTTCGCGATACTGCAATCGAGCGAGGTTATTACACGCACTTAATATGGCAATTTCATAAACAAAAAGGGAATAATAATTACACCGTCCTCCATTTATAAATTATAATTTACACTCGACTCGATTTGATTGAGTGAATTCGCAGTGTCCGTGATGGGTAATTACTTTTCTATGATAGAATGTACTAGATGTGACAGTTCGCTCTGCTACACCTTCTATCATCTGATAGAGGGTTACGTTCAGTCCACGCGAAATGATGGTTACATTCATAACTTTTATTTTGTTTTTAACTTAAACTTTTTATTCTTTTTATTTATAGAGGGCTACCTTACCTCGTGCAGTTTCGACTATCTCACAGACAATTTCGACACTCGACTCTTTGTTGGAACGATTTTCTTCTGCAGTTTTCTCATGCCTACAATTATGATCATCTACTATTATAGCCAAATCGTTGGGCATGTCTTTAGCCACGAGAAGGCACTTCGTGAGCAGGCCAAGAAGATGAATGTCGAATCGCTCCGATCGAATGTGGACAAAAGTAAGGAAACAGCCGAAATCCGTATTGCCAAAGCAGCCATAACCATCTGCTTTTTATTCTTCGTCTCTTGGACACCGTATGGAGTAATGTCGCTTATCGGTGCCTTCGGTGATAAGAATCTTCTAACACCTGGCGTTACCATGATACCGGCTTGTACATGCAAAATGGTTGCATGCATCGACCCTTACGTGTACGCTATAAGTCATCCTAGGTATAGGTTGGAATTGCAGAAACGACTTCCTTGGCTGGCAATCAACGAGAAAGCACCAGAAGCAGCAAGTGCAGTATCAACGAGTACTACACAAGAGAATCAAACATCAACAGCGTAAACGCAACTGAAACAATAAAAGTTAATTAGAATATAAGAAAATGGATTAACGTTGACGACCTTCACATATTCGATTAAAGACGAATCAATCGAAAATCTACCAGGTTTTGATGACGACGATAACTACTGGAGCATCGGTCATGATTGAGCGGGGTTTTAAATCATGGCCGTGAATAAATCTTGAACTTATTTATGATTTGTAGAGTTTTGTTTTAAGCCTTTAAGGTCAATAGAGAAACGTTTTTGCAATATTAAAAAAGTCATGATTTTCGTGTTTCTTTTATTACCTGTTCTAAAACACTTTTAGAGCATATATCTTGAGACCAGCTCCCACAAGCGTCTGAGCTATTGTTTCAGTATAAACTTGCTTTATGTCGATGCAGTAAAAGGATGCAAGTGGCTTCGATGCCTCAACCACAAAATAAATTGTTACCCTCCAGAGTTGTTTGCTCCGAAAAGGCCATATCATCAAGCAACCTGAGAGCTGAGACACATCCTACTCACTTAATTAGACTACAAGCCTCTCCAACCAGTCGACAGTCCAAAGAAAGTTAACTGCTTCCAGGGCCACATACGCAGCTGGTTAAAGCCTGTGCTACCTATTTTGCGGTCGTCCCTCGTGGTTAGCTCTACATTACTGTCTCCGTTAGCACTACAACTAAAGATGGTACACAAAATTGTTCTCTCAAATCGCAAAGGCCCTCTTCATCCACTGTTACTAATATCCAAACCCCTGCACCATAGAGGAGGATTAAAGCCTCGCTTTCTCAATTACCTCTTGAGCTCAAAGAAGTAGCGGTCGGCAAGAACGTTCGACCGTTTCCACTTGGCACTCATATTTGGCCTCAGATCCACTTTAGTCGCTTCTACTTCAATGCTCTCCAGTGCTCCATTGACGTCGCGCTGTCTATGTTAATACCAAACAAGCAACCATGCAGACTTAAAATAGATCGTACCTCCTACATACGCAAGTGAATCCCACACGATGATTCACCCTGTTTGAATTTTTTTTTGCCATCAGGAGTAACGATCATCTCCGCCCTTGTCATGCAGCACAGCCTGTCAAGCATGGGAGGTTCTGTATAGATCGTCTCTATAGACACTGTCACTAGCCACTTGGACCTCGTTGAATATCTTTCGCCTGTCATGAGTATGTTTCTTCCATGTTTCGTGGTTCCATCTCTTCTAGGTCCATCCTCATATTATCCTCCTATCTACAGCGCGACCTTTCTGGCGGTCTTTTTCCCTCAGGTAATTCTTTATTCATTTGTCCACTGTCCATTCGTTCTACGTGTCCTGCCCATCGTAGGCTGCGCAGTTTAATTTCAAGTAATAAAATGATTGGAAATGAATAAAATTCTTCGAATTCTTGATTGTGTAATTTTCTCCACTGTCCTGATTCTTCGTTCTGCTTTCCATTATAGATTCTACTAAAGATTTTGTTTTTAAAAACCCAAAATCTATTTTCGTCCTTCTTAGTTAGAGACCAAGTTTCAGATCCTAAAGTGATAGACACTGCCATAGGCGGCTTTCAAGTCAGAACAAAATTGATGTGTCGACCTGGAATTTGTGAGCCTTCTGCTGTAGTGGTACCAGATTTTCTTGGTCTGGCACCACACATAGAAGACCTAGTAAGCGTTCCATTTTAGACGTAAGCCCCTCTAACTGACGCAATTACCGTGCAAACGATAATCCATTTCATCGGGCAGGCTCTCACCCGACTATCTGATGAGTGAGTTGATTTTGACTAATTCATCTCCATCTGCGCCATCGGCTTTATTAGATTACAACCTCGATACCGCTATCGTGACCTCGTCTAAGTGGGATGGATGAAATTCTCTTTCGTCTTCGTACAGTATGAATGGTTCTTCCTGTCAGCCAGCGGTATATTGATTATCACCGCCGTTGTACAGACTATAGAGAGGATCAGTATTTCTATGGCTCTACCTCATGTTGTCCGTGTTCAAATCTGTAGACTTCCGCAGTAGTTGAAGACTTGGCATGTTCCTTTTACTTTTTGCTAAAGCTTTCATACGTCGTTTCTGCAGCAATTTCCCTCAACCTCCACGGTGTCTGTTTCTTTATTCCTTCCTTCCATCCTGCTTTTCTGTTTGTAAAGCTCCTGAACTTCGCTCATGCGTTGATGCAGCGTAGCCATTCTATCTCTACTCGGGCCTATATGCACTCGTCATCAAATCAACGGTTTCTTATAGCTGGGGTGTTAAAACGAGCACATCAGAGGTGGCCTCACTCATCCTATTTTGTCAAAGTCTCAAACGCTGTTTGCATCGGGTCGTGAGGAAGACATGATCGGACAAAGTTAGATCGGACAGTTAGGTCTCTTAAGGTAATGATCCAAGTCGATGTTAGCTCCCCGGAAGGATCGAACAACCAAGATGCGGGACGAGTGTCAGGCGTCGATCGTCACCTCAATTTGGTTGATTATTGATTGACCAGGCCAGGTTTCCTTATGGTCATAGAATTTATCCTTGACTCGGTTGTCTATTTCTTCTGTGTGAACGTGAATGCATATTAATGGAATCGGCCTTACCTTGAATCACCACACTCATTTCAAATCACATCCCAGCTGTCATCACTTTAAAAAAAGGTAATTTTCTTGCTGTACATTTAGCATCAAGCTCAATGCTTCCAGATTGCGTATGTCTCCGCCTGTTCTCAAGAGTTCCCAATTTTCTGTGGGACTCGTACAGTCGCAAGAGTGCTCAAAGATCTCACCGTGTACAAATCCACCAGTCCGGATGAAATCTTTGTCTCCCTCCATCTACCGGCCCACGAGACGAGAGCCGTGGCGCAGTGAGTAGTGTGTCGGCCTCTGACGCACGATGAGCGAGTTCGGATCCCGATAACACCAACGCCATCGAATGTTCATTACGCGGCTTCTCTCCTCGGCGCGGAACTGGCAAAACCCCCCGTACACTTGCCTCGAAAAAACTTCTCGACTCTCGCCGTTCGGAATCGGCATTAAACTGTAGGTCCCGTTCACTTGTGTGAAAAATAAATCGCACACAACATAAGTGAATGAGAGAAGCTAGACTCTGGCTCTCCATGAGCTGTAACCGTCATCTAAGAAGAAGAATCTACCGACCCATCGTACCAACGTCCGTTCTTTCTAAGATCATGGAGACGCTAATAAATCGTCAGCTTATGAAACATCTTAATGACCGGCAATATGATTTCCGCAGCAACAAGTCCACTGGTGATGGCAAATCTCACCGAGAAGAGGAACCAATCTATGCACAAAATTCGTTGAAAGCAATATCATTGCGATTGTTATTTCTAAAGACTGAGTTTAGATTCAGGCTCAGTTGTCGGAAACGCTGTTTATGGTATCAATGAATCTCTTCTTCTTCTTCTTCAGGTTGAAAATTTCATTTAATCCATGTCGTTCCAGATGGTTCAAAGTCTGATATTAATCAAACAAAAAAAGTGGTGTTCCGCAAGGTTATGTGCTGTCACCGATACTCTTTCTAATTTTGAGAAATGATCTTCTGTCTGCTATTTCTAGTACAATCCACTCCTTCACTCACAGCTTTTCATAATTATTCCAAGACTCCTAACGTATGTTGAGCACATTCAATTCCAACCAAAACCTAACTATGTGGGGTTCCTAGCTAACCTTTAGGAATCACCCATTTGCCAGGAATGTCGCTTGTGAAGCATTTAGTTGGAATAGCAGCGTATTAAAAATCCTTTTGTTTCTTCAAACAATGCAAGAAATATTGCACCCCTTTGATTTGGCTTCAATCTTTAAGACTATTATCGTTCCCAAGCTGAGAAAGACTGGTGCTATCAAGGCCTCTGCACTTGCTAGATAGAATTTGAAAACGGGCGATAAAACTTGTAGGAATTGGTATTGCGAGGGCACTTGACTCGCTTGGACATCGACGGATGTTTGCTCTCTATAGTTGTTTAAACGCCATTTCAGCCGCAATATTTGGCTAGGAACGCCCACCGATTTACCCTTAAGCGTACCTTCAGACGAACCACTTAATTTAGACTAGTTTTTAACCGAACCACATAAGTATAAAGACTCTTCCCAACATAATAGTCCCCACACATTAAAATCCACAAGCATTTACGAGGGTGGTTCGATAAGTACTTAGCCTCACCGCCAGATGGCGCCAGTATCGCAAGAGCAACTTACTACCGTGTAGTACATTCTAGTAGACAACTACTGTCGATCGGACTCGTAGTTTTGTTTTGACCACGTGTGGAAGCGGAAGTGTTCGCGGATTTTAGAAAAATGGAAAAAGAGCAATATCGGTCGGTGATTCTATTCTTGTTTTTGGAAGGGAAATCGCTCAGCGAAATCAAAGAGCGTTTGGATGCTGTGTACTGTGACTCTTCTCCTTCGATGGCTACCATCAAAAATTAGTTTAACGAGTTTCAACGTGGTCGCACGTCGGTTTTTGATGAGCCACGTCCAGGTGCCCCGAAAACGGCTACCACGGAGGTTAACGTGACAAAAATCCACGATTTCATATTGGCAGACCGCCGATTGAAGGTGCGCGAGATAGCTGAGACAGTAGGCATTTAAAAGGATGGCGTGGGTCATATCCTGCATGAAATTTTGGGCATGAGAAAGCTGTCGGCGCGATGGGTGCCGCGTTTGCTCACTCCGGACAACAAGCGTAACCATGAGACCACTTCAGAGCAGTGTTTGACGCTGTTTAAGCGCAATCCGCAGGAGTTTCTGCGTCGTTTCGTCTAAGTCGACGAAACATGGATCCACTGGTATACACCAGAGACCAAGGAACAGTCGAAACAGTGGACTTCACCCGGCGAACGTGCTCGGAAGAAGGCGAAGACTGTCCCATCGGCCGGGAAGGTGATGGCCACCGTTTTCTGGGATTCGCAAGGTGTGATCCACATCGACTACCTGGAGAAGGGCCAAACGGTCACAGGGCTGTACTATGTTTATTATTGGGCCGATTCGACACCGAATTGAAGAAAAAACGGCCCCACTTGGCGAAGAAAAAAGTGCTCTTCCACCATGATAACGCACCGGCTCACACCTCCGTCCTCGCCACGGCCAAATTGGTCGAATCGGGCTACGAACTGCTGCCCCATCCACCGCATTCTCCAGATTTGGCCCCGTGCGACTTCTTTTTGTTTCCAAACTTGAAAAAGGCACTCGCCGGGCAGAAATTTCAGTCGAATGAGGGGGTCATCGCCGCCACGGAGGTCTACTATGCAGACCTCGAGAAAATGTATTTTTCAGACGGGTTGAAGAAGTTGGAGCATCGCTGGGTCAAGTGTGTCGAGCTAAAAGGAGACTTCTCCAAAATTTTTGTTTTTCTTTTGTGGGCTAAATACTTATCGGATCACCCTTGTAAAACCAATGTTCCAGGTTGAGGATCCAAAGAGGCTTTTCATATCCTAGGTTGTTTTGCGGACGTTACCCCCTACAAGTCGCGTCCCTACCTCAAAAAGAGATCACGTTCCATATATTTAAGAGAACAAGTTTTTATAAACAACTGCGAATATATTTTGCATCCATTGAAAGCTAGTTTGTACAGCTATGTCCTAAATACACTTTTATAAAAAAAAAATTGAGAATAATAGAAAGTTTGGGGACATTTTCCACTCAGTTTTGATCATTGCTTCCCCTTCATCGAGTTGTGTATCTTGATTATAGCTCTGTAGTCATTGTAGGACAGCAGTCCTTTCTGGGACTTCTCCTGTACACGTGCCAGTTTCTCTGTGAGGCCAGTGTTCGAATTGGCTAATTGCATACATTCATCAATGTATTTCATAGCCTCACGCGACCAGAACACTGATATAGCCTTCCCATCACGTGTTGGAGTTCCCTTCTTGTTCTTGCCAGTATTATCCAATTCGCTGAGAAGATTGACGCATTTATCCCATTTGGCATTGATTGCCCGACCTTTATTCGCAACTGGGGTGGTATTAAATTGGCCTGAAGGTTGTTTTTGATTGCCCGACAATGGAGATGATTGTACTGCTGATGACGACGGGCTGTTGATGGTGCTGTTTCTGAGACGTTTCTTGTCCAATGAATTCCGTGGAGTGCGTGGCTGATTCTTAACTGATATCGGGTTGGGCACCAGTTTCGGTGTTGTGGGTTGTTCCACATTGGTGTCGGTCGATGGTATTTTTTCCATATTCTCTTTCTGCGTTTTTGTAAGACTGGTGTCTAGGGCTTTTTTGCCAAGGAGGCGTGGGTCAATGGTGAGACACTGCAGACGATTCTTCGTTTGCATATGATTGTACGCCTCAATTAGTTCCTGGTACTTGTCGTGGCGGTGTGATGAGAAAATCAGTTTCCAATTGGCATCGATGTCGTCGCGTATGTCGTTTGGTACGACATCGTCCTTAAAGCTGTCGATCAGATTGCGCAAGTGCGAAATTAAGTTGTCCAGATGCCAGGCACCATTGCGCAGACCAGCCTGTCCAATAAGGATCATATTAAGCAGACGTCGTGTCCTTTCGGCTAGTTTCCATCCGGCTTTGGTATGTTGATTTTCCTGCAGACTCAATCGTTTATACAGATCGTTAACATTGCCCAGATTGGTTAATAGCTGATTGATGTGTTCTCTGAGAAAACGAATAAGAACTTCCTTTTTTCGCGGGACTTTCTGCGAGTTTTCCAACTGTTTGCGATTGAGTTTGTCCGAGAGTTCACGAAATTTGTGCAACAGATCGGTGTGAAACTTATCTTGATTCGCACGTTGACCGAATATGACGAGAACATGCCCGACCGAGGTCCAGTCCAAGCTCGCTTTGATGTCATATAATTTCGATCTTTCAGTGAGGAACTTGGAGCCTTCGGGCAAAAGTAAAAATTTGCTATGAAATGTGGTTAAATAGATTTTGGCTCTGCATGGTATGTCGGGCATGGGAGTGTGCTCTGCGTTACTGTTTTCTTCGTCTGTGTCGGCTGAAACGAATGTCTTCGATATGCCCGTGTTGTGGTCGTTATAAATGCTATCATCATTAATTGAGATAAAGTCCGGAAGCGGTCCCATTTCGCGTGATTTTCTCGGAGTTTCCTCTTCCGACGGCTGCGTTGGTTTGGCCGATTCAAAGTGGTCCGAGAAGCTGTCCGGAAGCGGTCCCATTTCGCGTGATTTTCTCGGAGTTTCCTCTTCCGACGGCTGCGTTGGTTTGGCCGATTCAAAGTGGTCCGAGAAGCTGTAATTAGAGTCGGAGTCGATGATTTCCACGGGATCGGGCTCTTTTGCCGCTTGAATGTTGCCCACCACCACATTAGGGGTTTTAAATGCTGACATATTGGCTTCGGTTTCGTAAATGTCTTCATTCGGCTCATTGCTGAGTACTATCTGCAATGCCATGCTAGTGGCTGTAGTTTCGATATTTTCAATTACAGATTCCTCATTTGGGATAGTGTCTGCCATCTGTTCACTGTCAGTTTCCACATTGATGATTTCATCAGATGCAGAGCTAATATTCATTGAATTTAGGGAATTTGTCGAAGTGGCAGGTTCCGTTTCCAATGCTGCTTTAGCAAAAGGATTAACAACGTAATCTTTCAACGCCCTATCTAATCGGGGTTGTTTGTTTTTCGATGCCTTATCCCTCTCCGTTGCACTGCCTCGTCGTTTCCTTGTTAGCATATATCCTAAGCCTACAGCTGACAGGAAACGTCCATAGTATTGCTGCTTGGTCTTGTTCTCAGCCAACTCAAAGCTTATATCTTCCCGGGGTTTGTACATCAGGTTGTAACCAATCCCGGAACGGATCGAATTCACGGGAATATCGTTGTACGACTTCTGATGAGATCGCACATCGCTAATGAATACTGGATATTCCGAGAAACGAATCGAGTTTCGACAATGCTCCGCCCAGTGACCGCGACAGCCGCAGACGCAACAGAACTTGCGCATCTTATATTCGACATCGTTATTTGGATATTCATTTGGTTTTGTCTGAAAGGAGAGACGTTTATGAAGGGGGATTGAGGCATTAATGGGAGATTAAAACTCACAGTCGAGTGATAGCGTCGCCATTTGTCCGGGCAGAAGTTCAAGTTGTGGCCGCGCACTTTGCAAATAGGGCATATCAAACGATTTTGATAGTTGCAAGCATTGCAGCTCTTCGTAAACATCCGAGTCTTGTTGCCGCACTGTAAATAGTACGAAAAGTTATGCATCTGAAGCAGTAAATGGTGGTGGTAAGCAGGTCTTACCCTCAGACACACAGTATTTGGGCAGCGGGGCTCGTGATGTCCCCGCTCTCCGCACATGAAACATACTGGCACCTTCTTCGGATTCGGGCACTTGGCACGTGTGTGCCCGAACTCACAGCAATTCAGGCATTTTGTATTCGAATGTTTACGATATTTTGGAAATCGATCTTCGGTGTAGATTTTCCACAACGATTTGGTGGCTGGAACGATAGAAAAAAGTTTCAGATTGTTGTTACGAAGAAAATCAATCCAACTCACCCTTCATCCGGCTGCAGATCGCTTTCACATTGAATCTCTCACCATTCCACGAGTAATTGTAAAATCTTTGCATCTCGTCGTTCCATCCAATCCCATCGAATACAGTAGTTCCACTGCAATAGACCACGTTGTATACCGGATCCTCGCTTATTCTCGCCAATTTACGTCGTGCTGATCTTGATTCCTTCCGTTTGGGAACGGGTATCGGCGCAACCAGCTCAACTGAATCATCCGAATCAGCTGGACTACCAACTGCATCGTCTTTCTTCCTATCATCCACCATGCTATCGATCTGCTCGAATACTTTTTCCAATTCGATGATACTGTCGTTGGGAATAGCTTCATTTTCTACTTCGCAGCTTTGATTGGCTTGAGCTCGAGTATGCTTTTCGATGACATCTTCGGCTATTGCACGTGCTGTGATTTGTTCTTCTTCGTCGTCATCGTGGCTCTCGGTTTCCCTGTCAATTGCAGGAATAGGAGTTCCTTGGGCTAAATTATTCAGCGTTGTGATGAATTCATTATCCGACGAGTTTATAATGGATTTGTTTGGTGTTTGTTCTTTATTTACGTAGCGTTCGATTGCTTCTCCACGAGCGATGTAGGGTAGACGGGTTGTCCCAACTACGTCACGGGATGAGTCATGATCCTTCTCGACTTGATCCTCTTGCTCCGAATCTGTGCTATCAATATATGTTTCAGATTCTTTATTGGTGCTGGATGCACGACGTTTGCGCAATCGTTTGGTCTTCTGCGTTATATCGACTTCTTCGACGTCATCGTCAGAGCTGCTCTCATGTTCCAAACGTATGACCATTGGATTTTTATTCACCTTCTGTCCTTTGGAATACACACTCTCTTGAATGTCAGATTCGCTCTCGTACACGTCCAATGCCCTGAAATCGTTTTGTGTTACTCGATAATCAGCTTTTGTCATGTCACTCGCCTGCGAGGGCGCTACGAAAGAATCCGAACTCAACTCCAAGCTCGGACCTGCATTATCAATCAGACTATCCATGTCTTCTTGTAGCAATACCAAATCCTCGTCATCGGGAATGATTTGTTCTTGTTGTAGTCGTGAACGATCGCTTTGTCCAATAAAGTCGTCCGATATAACCGAACATGGACTCGTGCAGCTAGATGGGTTTTCCTTATTGGTCGGGGATTGTGGCATTACAAAATCATTTTTATCTTCTGCTACGGATTCATCGTTATCCGAACTACTGTCGATGGTTAGAATTGTCGGCGACGGTAATGGCACCTCGATAACATCATCTGCTTCCGATTCATTCGATGAGAGAAGATCTATTGGCTCATGAAATTCGAGGAAAGAGGTGTTCGTAGCTTTGATAGGGGTGCTGGAAGCTTTCTGAAATGCCTTGCCCTTGGCAATTTTTGCTTTTTGCTTTTTTTCCTCATACTTCATGGCATGGGACAGTTTTGCTAGTTGCCTTGAAAACGGTCCTTTCGGTATCTCTTTTTGTTGAAAATTTTTCGATTTCTGTCTCAACGGATTGGCATGTTTAACGACACGGGTTGGTTGTGTTGAGCTTCCTTTTGCTTTTGGGCCATTCCCGGAAGCAATAGGATTGGCCCTCAATTTTGACAAGTTCTTTACAAGCGGCGGAAACGACTTGTCTACCGTTTCTGCCGGTGATTCTTCATTGGTTTCGCCTAAATACACAACGGATTGTTGGTTTTATATAATATTTGGATAAACAATTCGAATAAAGCGTTTTCCAAGATCACTACATTAGCTGATAGCCATTTGTCGACCTCAATCAGATGTGTATGTATCAAGAGGCATATAAAAAAATAAACTGGAGGCCTTCAATAACATATGTCTCTCTCAAGCTATCCGAATTTTGTGTGAATCAGCAAGTGATAACATGGAAAACGCTGATTTGGAAACAAAACTAATGGAAAAATGAGACAAACAAAAAAAACACGACATTTGCAAACCGCTGTCGCGTATGTACATACCATTTTTGTGGGGTGTGCGAGCATTTGCATCTCTTTGTTCAACAGATTGTGTAACTTCGCGCGACGCCGATTTCAAACTTGCCTTATTGTTCCAATAGCGTGCCGATGATGTTCTATCAATTGATTTGTTATTTATGACGGATGTTTGTGTAACAAGCCTCACTGGCGAGGCTTCTTTATAGGTTGAAGAAACATCACAACTATCGGACGCCTCATGATGAATCTGCGCGTAGAGTCTGGCTTCTAATTCATTTAAATCATCGGCGTCCTCCACATCGACCTGTGGGATGAAGATAATTTATTAAATTGATTTTTTTTTCATGATTTTTTAATTAAGTTTATGTTGTTAACCTCGTCCATAGTTCTGCAGAAATGAGAAAACAATCGCAGGTAGCGCAAAACCCAAAACAAAGATGCACGAGGAAATTGCTAGCCATCGAAATAGCTGAGAAATGTGGAGACATAAGTGGAGTGCGTTCACTGGGAGAATTGTTCTTCGATGTGTGCCTGTGGAATGTGAGTGGAACGTAAAACGTGGGCAAATGTTTATTCAATAATGAGTTGTGGGCTGTTCAGTGATTGTTTTTCATATATTCAGATAGAATTTCGTTTGCTTAGTAAAGATGTCGATAAAGATGTTTGACCATTTCGATTCAGTACTGTCATGAAATCATTCGATATTTATAGCTATTCAATATGGCCATAAAAAGTTAGAATATACGACACTTCAGTCCCCGTCTGCCAACTCCTACAATCACCTCCACGCGGTGGCTCCTGGGTGTCTAGTGCCCTTTCTGTAAATTATTAGGTGTAACAAACAAGAGAGGGGGCTGTCAAAGCTATCACCGGGGCTCGCTTCCTTTTTCGAAACAATGACAAACGAATTCAACAGCGGCGCCCACGGTTTGAGTGAGGAACACCTAACTTGGTGAAGACCTTATTCGGAATAATGGAAACAAGAAGCTGGACTTCCAGATTGGAGGTAGCGCCTAGGACATACTTACATACATTCCTACCGCAAACAATTATTTTTGTTCAAAGGCAAAGTCAATATGACACCGAGATCGCTCTATAGGATTTTAATGCGAGACTGAATAAGACAGTAATTTTTTTGAGGATCTCAAAAGGGTATAGCACAATACCAAGTCAGAAAATGGATTAAGGCTAGTGAATTTTATGACGGGCTACAATCCATAACATCCACCGATCACATTGCGATATACGCCAGACACTCATCCACCATTCCGGATGTCCGAGCCTTCCAAGAAGTTAACATCGATTCAATTTAATACCTTGTTGTGGCCATTGAACGAATAGGTTCGAGTAAGATCACAGAATTTGACGTAAGAAAACTATAGTCAAAGATCAGGTTTCCCTCAAGCGTCCTCAAGATCCGATGTAATCTCAACAAATCGTTGAACAGCAATGGAACAATGAAGCGCCATCGGAGATGCTGCTTTTGATGCACTCGGTTTCAAGCCATCACCTGGCTTGATGGTATTATGAACCTCAAAATATCAACTATGGATTTGAATATCAATGGTCAAATTACTATTCCATTTTAAGATCTCCTAATGGTAATGAGAGAATTAAACATGTCCCTTAGCATGGATGTAATGGACATTAAGATTATATTTAGACGCTATTGCCTTAGAATTTCTTTAGGCTCCGTCATCAAAATTTCATATATAGTAGAGGTTTTGTTGATAGAAATATCAATTATTTAAATTGAAATATCAATATATTTTCCGTATAGGAATTGTTCTTGACTATGAACGGACTTGAACTAAAGGTTTTGTTGATAGAAATATCAGTCACCGAATATGCAAATACCTATCTGATGCCTCCCCTCTTTCGTTGCTTGTTGAACTGGAACCTAGAGGAGTCATTATTAAGGAAAGTCTCACGAAATGAAGAGAACCCTCATCCAGTTTCCGAAAGCCCAAGTCTTTCACTCAATGATCTAACTAACGATCTTCCCTTGTTCCCTGCCCACGTCAGCTCTAAGCGCCTCTAACTCTTGCAGAGAATCTATCTTCCGATCTTCCCGAAAACAGCCTTTTTTTTTTATTATTCGTGCAGGTTCAAGAGTGTACGCTCTTATGGTGTTTGTCACACAACCTGGACGGGGTGCAGATGGTTTGTGTCGAAGATATTAGTTCACTACTCTTCGGGGGTGGTTGTCTTAGATAGGATTAGAGAGATTCGACTGAATTCACGTTGGATGTAGTTCACAGTAACTCTTTTGTTTCCATGTCATTAAGGTGTTATATTGGAAATGCACACACAAAGTATGAACTTTTTTGAAGTGATTTTATGCTGCTTGTGTTAGGCTTTCGTCAGCACTTTATGATCATATCTTATTCATAACTGATATTGTTGCACAATTTTTCCGTATAGGAATTGTTCTTGACTATGGACGGACTTGAACTAAAGACCTTGGGCTCAACAGTCGGTGATGATTACCATTGCAACACGACCACTCCCCTACGACATTTTTCCCCCAACTGAAACTGATCTGTGCCCTAGTATCGGAGACAGTGAGTTATTCACATCAGATGTTTCGTAGTAATACCGATCTGGGCGGTTGCTGTATCCTCATAGCAATTAATAGCCGTTACCCCTTACCCTTCAAATCATCGAACTCCTCTGATTTCAATTTCGCAACCGTCGTAACAACTTTCACGCAACGGAAGCTCCATCTTCTCATCCGACGCACATAGGGGTATTTTGCTGATCTAGCCGGTCAAAATAATTTATTTAGTTTTTTTACTCCAGGGAGTTGTCCTGGTTAACTAGGTTTTTTTTAATCCTCGATGGTTATCCTTCGTGGAATCGATGAACAACTCTTTTATTTTTTTATGACTTATCTTTGACCCTGGATGGTTCAAAGCAGCCGTAAATGTTTATGTTGTACCTCAGGGCTTCTTCCGTTGCCAATTGGCAACAATGCCTTGTCTATGACAGTAGCACCATGCACCAGGATCTTGTGCATCGTAGGTTTGTATCCAACTAAAATACAAACACAAAATAATCTGCAAACTTGTGCAAATGGACTTTGTGACCACTTGATATGAGTTCAAGGATGATTTTGAGTCGGTATATCAAATTATAATAAACTCCAGCTATTTCCGCAGCTAATTCAGGATTAGAAAAAAATCTTCCATAACTACTTACTTCCAAACCCAACTTTCGGTACATCCACCACTAGACCAGTTTCAAGTCTAAATTTCTCTTGAATGATTTTTTTCCTCTCCTTAACAATGGCTTGGGTTCTTGGTTTCTTGATCCATATCCATCACAATATTTTGAAAGAAGTCTGTAGTCCCGAAGATATTTAACTTTTTGTAAGATACTACCACACTTAGAAACGCGTAAGATACGTGCAGTGGAAGCGATGACTATTTACGGACAAACAAGTGCGCGGGTCATCTGATAAGAGACCGGGAAGGGTTGTCTATTGTTCTCTAGTCATTCGAGAAACATAAAAAACAGTTTTTTTTACTAACGACAACTTCTTAAAAATTGATTTTTGATCGGCTAGATCATCAAAATACCCCTATGTGCGACGGTACGACACACTTTACGTGACCTCGACTGGTAAGAATATCCTCCTCACTCAGGCCTCCTTCAACTCAGTTATATCACCAACAACATGAATAGACAACTGGACCTGATCTTATCATCTAATGCCGAAAACTGCTTAACGATTTCTGCCTTGGATCCGCACCATCGACTACACTGTCACTCGACAGTTGCTTCACTATTTTTCACTCCTCTCTTGCCCTAATTTTCCTGTAGTTTGATTTGATCTCATCTCTAGTCGTCCCCTGTTTTACTCGGGATGATTATGTCGTGAAGATAGACAGCAATGTCGATTCATGCACGCTTGGAATACAGCAGCTGAATTCACTTAGCAAAATTGTATTCTCCTAAGCCCGTACAAACCATCCTTGGTTGCAAAGACGGTATATTTTTGGCTTTACCTCCTACTCAATCGGCATTGAAAACCTTCTGTTGGTTTCTTCTACGTCAAGACGATTGGAGCATAGTTGTCCGACTTGGATGCTTTTGTAACACCTTATGGGGGTGGTTGTGATGCAATGGTAATCATCACCGACTGTTGAGCCAAGGTCTGTAGTTCAAGGACTATTCCTATACGGAAAAACTGTGGAACAACATCAGTTGTAAATGAGAGATGATCAAAAAGTGCTGACGAAGGCATAACACTCGCAGCATAAGATCACTTCAAAATTCATACTCTCTGTGTGCATTTCCAATATAACACCATAATGACATGTAAACAAAAGAGTACTGTGAACTACATATAACCAACGCAAATTCAGTCAAATCTCTCAAATCATATATAAGACAACCACCCCCGAAGAGTAGTTAACGAATATCTTCGACACAAACCATCTGCACCCCGTCCAGGTTGTGTGACAAACACCATAAGAGCCCACACTCTTGAACCTTGCAGCAGCAACTCATCTACTTTCTCTTTGATAATGCTCCTCATCACAAACGGTACATGGTTGAATGCAAATAAGTTTTTCAGCTTGCAGTTCGTGGGGAGACCACGTATATTCGCCTAATCCACTGACAACCTGTCCTCGTTCGCTAACATCTTTAGCTTCAGTACTAGTAACCTGTCGAAAATTTTTTCGATTAACAAAATGTACTTTTAATTACGAAAAGTTTATGGATAGACGGTTAAAAATGATATCAATACGAAGATATCGGAGAATATTTGGCCACAGGCAAGGTTGATTGTTGATTAGTCAACTTCCGGTCTATTGGCCTCAGTGGCCTGGGGTTTGACTTCGCTATCGGTCTCGAGGCGCGATGATCTGCACTTGTTTGCCAGATGGGCGGCCACTTCTTCCTTTTTTGCGTTCTTCCTGGAGGCCATTTCCTGGATCCTCTTTTGATTCTTTGCATACCTTACCCAATAACACTCCAGGGTCTCCTGGCAGATTGCTCTCTGGCTCCCTTGGCGGCGTAGTTGATCCATTTCATCAAGAAGTAGCGTTGGCCGTCCTCGACACGGTGTTTGATGATACGCTCAACTTCATATTCATCACACCAATAAACAGGAGCTTTGCCTTCTAGCATGATGATGGTTGCTTCCGGAAGTTCAACGTAGAAGCACATGATGATGATGATGGTGGTGGTGATGATCAAAAATGATGAAAATGAAATAGGAATGACCATTTTTGTCAGTTTATTGATCATTTTCTCACAAGGTTCATCTAATCTATTTAAGATTATCCTTAACGTAATCGCGAGCAACAAAGGGTGAAGTTTGTTTCTTTCGTAGAACAAAGACTCCTCCTACATTTTACGTGTTGTATGCGTTTTTCGAAAATGTTAGTGCTCTCATAAACAGAGGAAATCGTCAAAAAAGTGGTTAAGGAAAGCTTGTCCCCCCTTGATTTAATCCCCAGTTTAACTTAAACTCGACACGTGCAAGTTTAAAAAAATAGTATGTTTAGATGACGCCTTTATTCTCGAGGGATGAAGTCAGCTGAACTTTGAATTCTTTATGCCACCCTCTGGGGTCAGACCTACCTACACTCCAAACCTCAGCTCTCTAGGTCAACGGGTGTTCCCGTGAAGTGACCGCAGGTGGGGGGGAGGTAGCTCCAATTCTTCGACATCTATTTCCATGAGTAAAATTTATTCCTCCGGACTTTATTCCTCTGATCAGCACTCTCTGCTGCGATGTGGCTAATTTTCAGTGTCTGGTACGACTTTTTGCCTGGGTTTTGTCTAACAGTGTACGTCCGATAATTAGCAGATACATCTGGCTATGATTCATTAATTTACATCGAAAGAACTATGGCTATCATAAGCCAATGTTCAGAATGCTGTGCGAAGGTATTTCCACCCTTTTCGACCGACATATCACAAAACCCTGTCTTAAAAATGTCCTCTTCCGCCACCTTCTTTTTAATATTTTTCTTCCCAATAATTATCAAAATAATTTGAAAATTATATTATTACATGGGGCGTCAAATTAAAAAATAATTATAAATTCAGAAAATAACGGTGCTACAAGAGAAAAAATCTACTTTCTACACGAACAAATCAAAATTCTCACAAATTCGGGTCAAAATGATAATTTTGATCAAGAGCTTGATTATTACAGCAGTTCCATAACTACAGGGATTAATAATGTCGCAATGAACGTTTCATAGAAGTTTGTTCAAAAAATAAGGTGACTTTTTGAGCTAAGAACATTCGATTTTCGATTTTTATTTATTTATTTATTTTTTGCTATGTTGGTACACCCGTCTTCTCGCATATACGTGGCTTGGGGCTCTTGCAATTGGAAGAGAAAAAAAAGTTTATAAATGCTACAAGTTACTCACAGAAGGCCGAGAAGATGTTAATGGCTATGACCGCCCTGGGCGCACCAGCACGTCAACAACGATTGAAACAATTAAAAAAATAAAAAATATGGAGAATCGTAGAACAACTATCACAGAAGTTACTGAGGATATTGGCATGTCCGTTGGCTCATACCGTGACCTTTTTCAGATATGTAGATTGGGCATTAAACATACTCGTACAGTGGCTCCAAGCCAAACTCGCTCACTTGGAAAAAAAAGTTCAAAAGTAAAAATCTCTGAAGTAAAGCAGTAAATAAAAAAAAAAGTTCGGTTTCCTCCAAACGTAAATTAAACTTGCTTTCATCAGTGAACACGTGTCTTTCCAGAAAGAGAAGTCCTCACGCATTCCTTGGCGAATTGAAATCTCTTCTGCTTGTTTTGCTTACTGATGAATGGCTTTTCCCTGATTTTCTTTCCATTTAAATTTCATTTATGAAGCATATCTCATATCGTAGAAGGACTGGCTTTTTTTCGGCAATAGCGGCAAGATTTGGCGCAATAAGAAAGATTTTTCTTTTGAATTCGAGTACTAAATACCTTTTTTTCCGCTTCACTAAAAATGTATTGTGATTTGTGAGCATGTTTTTCTTTATTGGTCACCTTTCCAGTTATCTCATAACGTTTTATTATGCCGTGAACTGTTGATGAGCTTTTATTTACAATACGCGATATTTTTCGAATAGATTTTCCGTCCTGCGAGTGCTTAACCATTAATTCTCGGATATCTATAGAAGTTTGGCCATTTTGTCTTCCCATTTTTGTAAAACTCGATATTTGTTGCGCAGAAAATAACCAAGAATAAGGGATAAATGACAAAAAAGTTTAGTTCGAGTATTGTAAATGCCGCTAGTTGGTAAAATATGAAGTTAGTCGCATTTGAGGCAAAATGAGCGAGTTTAGCGGCGTTCATACTCTACGATTTGTCTATCCAACTTGTTGGACGACCAAATAATGCCTAGCGTTCACGTCATACAACTTGCTTGACAGACTTGATTTGCGAAAGAAATTTCGAAGTGTTAACATGGCTGCGCATGCTTCTTGTTACCGTGGTCATCACTGAAATATCGATGAAATACTCGTAAATGAAGAAAAAGATCGAGAAAAAAAAAGGATAAAAACGAATGTGTGTTAAACCATGGGTCGGAAAACGTAATAAATTCTCATTGGTAACATTGTTAAGAGGATTGTGCGAATATTCGCCAGAGGATTTTCATAATCATTTGCGAATGGATGCAGTAATGCATGAGGAGTTACTGAGAAAAATAAGGCATCATATGCATTAGAAAAAAAAAATACAATATTGAGAGATGCAATATGCATTTTTATCAATTTGCTTATTTTTCTCTAATAACACTCCGCACGCTTCGTACTAAGAAAGTACTTTATTTTTGTACAGTTGTAATACCCACGCATCCGATCCGCGTGGGCGCCTTGCGCCCTTTTCCATCAGGAGCCGCCCATGGCGCCTTGCACCCTTTCTCAACGCCAGAGCCGCCCATGGCATTGGCACAGCGGATAAACGGTACAGACATCCAACGCGCGGGTATAAAAGCAGCTGAGTTGATCGAATAGTCGGAAGTCGACGAGTAGCAGTCAGGGCGATAGGAATAACATATGAGAAGTGTTCTGAGTATAGTAATAAAGGATATATTTTGGGAAGTTGTCTTTTATGCGCTTTGTTTTGGGTTCGTGTTTGGTGGTTTGTTGATTGAGGTCGTTGGTTCCGCTTTGTGCCTCACACAGTTCGTTCATTTTCCTTACTTCTGAAAATTGCCGGTAGACCTCAAAGAAATCAACCCAAAATTATTTTTCCTTGTTTGTCGTCATATCATTCATTCCGTTCCAAATTGATGTTCACTCTCTGAAGTCACAAGCAAAAGTGAAAAAATGCTCTGAAGTCGTACGACAACTGTTCATACCTTACGACAAGTTGATCAACAAAGTCAAAAAGTTGAAAATTTTTAACTTCCTTAGTGCCTGTTCACATTGGCGCAGGAAGGACAAGCGCAAGAAGGCATATAGTGTTCACATTGGTAGAAGCACACTTGAATTTTTGACAAGTGGAACGCATGAATCGGGTCATTTTCATTCAGTCGCCTTCGTCCAAGTAGTCATTTTCATTCAGTCGCCTTCGTCCAAGTAGTCATTTTTGCAAGCCAAATGAACTTGTCTGTCCAACAGTCACGAATAAATGAAGAAAAACTGTCAAAAATGGAATGAATTAAGAATGGAACGGTTTGCTTCACCCGAAAATCCAAATTGAAGATGGATTTTCGGTGCAAGCAACCCTTCTCGTTTCCACTTACTAAAAATCGTTCCCTCTCTTTCAAGCAATTTGGTGCGCTTCTACCAATGTGAACACGCACTTACGACAAGAAGAACAACGGTTCGACGACATGTCGAAATAGCGTTCACACTTATGATTTGGCCTATAAAGCAAGGTTTTCCAACAAGTCGGATGGACAAATCGTAGAGTGTGAACGCCGCTTTTCACTTGTGCATAGTTTTGGAAGTTAAGCTTTTGTTTATATCCCGTATGCGCTCAGCGTCCCATTTTTCAAACTCCTACAAGCAGTATTAAAAAAAAAGTCCGATACTTTTTGAATTTTTTCTACGAACAATAAGTATAGCAACTTTGCCGCGAGCAGTTAGCAAAGCAACCCGTTACCTTGTCCGATTGATTTTTAAATGTGAATTTTAAAAATTGCAAGAATGCAGTGTCTCCAAGAAAAAAAGTAAAAAATTATATTGATCTTTCGTGAAAAGCTATTATTTGTGATTTTCTTTAGTGGTTAGTGTTTTTTTATTTGACGAAATTATCACAAAAGTGTTGTTTTAGATTAACGGTTACTGACATTACACCTGACATTACAGGGTACAATTTACACCTGCCCACCAGACAATCATATGCAGAGCGATGGGGACAGTGATGAAGAAGATGCATTTGAAGGGGATCTCAATCGACTTTCCGGTAACCAGTTGAGGGCTGAATGTGAGCTCAAATACACAAGAAAATCATCAAGTGGGCTCCATTGTGATAGGATTGGCCTAGAGACATCCGATGATAGCAGCGATGGTAGCGGCGATGACGTTCCGCTGGCACAAAGTTCTCATACAAGAAGGTTAGAAGAACAAGCACTACACCAGCAAGATCATGGATTGAAACTGATTTGCCATGTTGCAAAAGAGCTGAGTGGATCGCTCCTGATTTTTTGAATGTAGATAGATCCTCGGGAGAATGGTTTGAGTTATTTTATGATGATGAAATAATCGATTTATTAGTTAAACAATCAAGGAAATATGCCTTTTTACAAGGAAACATTCAATTCGAAGTTACGACTGAAGATATTCAATTGGTTTTGGGCATATTACTTGTGAGTGGCTATTGTGTGTATGCAAGAAATCGAATGTATTGGGACACGGGTGCTGACACTTATCATCCTGGAATAGCAAATTCAATTTCAAGATCGCTCTTTGAACAAATTTTGCGATATATTCATGTGTGTGACAATACCGCTTTAGATCCAGCAGATAAATTTACTAAAATTCGCCCTTTATGGCAAAAATTAAACAAAAAGTGGATGGAATTCTCTCCACAGTTCTCGGAAGTAAGCATAGACGAATCTATGATACCGTATTATGGCCACCATGGTGCCAAACAACATTTACATGGTAAGCCTGTTCGGTTTGGTTTCAAGGTTTGGTGTATGGCTAGCCGACTTGGTTACCTTCTGCAGGCTGAGCCATACCAAGGTGCTTCTACCGGCAACACTATTTCTGATCTGGGAGTTGGAGGGTCAGTGGTGATGAATCTCGTTTCAAATCTACCGAAATTTTTTATGTACAATACATGTGTATATTGATAACTTCTTTACATCCATTCGACCACTTGGTGCCTTGAAAAATGTAGGACATCATGGTACAGGAACGATTCGAGCTAATCGCGTAGAAAATGCTCCACTAGATTCCGTGCAGGAAATGAAAAAGAAGTCGCCAAGAAGTTACGTTCAAATAACCGAACAGTGCTCAAATGTAACATTAGTGCGCTACAATGATAATAATGTTGTTACAGTAGCATCAACTTGTGAGGGTGTAATTCCGATGGGATCTGCACAGCGTTGGTCGAGCAAAGAAAAAGAAACCAATTACGATTCAGCAACCAGCATGTATTTTGCAGTACAACAAATACATGGGGGGAGTAGATCAAGAGTTGGATCAAAATATTGCTTGCTATAGTATAAGCATGAATAGGAAAAAATGGTATTGGAAAAAAATTGTATAGACTTTCTCCTGCAGGACAAGCTAGGGGTCATCTCGACTTTTTGGGATTTCTGCGAGTCATTACCACCACATACCTAACCAGATATTCAATTCATTGAAAGGCCACTTAAATCGGTAAAACGTCGAAGAGTTGCTGAAAAAATAAGGCTAGATGGCAGGGGACATTTGATTATTTCTAGCGTGACTCATATCCGGTGTGCGGAATGTCATAAAACACCACAAAAAAGTGCCGTAAACGTGATGTAGGATGCCACACAAACAGCTTTTAAGCTTTTCACACATAATTTTAAAATGAAATATTATATTAATGGAAAAAGATTTAAAACGTAATAAATATTTATGAAAAATGAATTCAATAAGGCATAATTTTTAAAGAAATCTATTGGGTATATAACTTAATTCGTGCGGTTTGCTAAGAGATGGCGTAACTTGTATTATTCCATTGGAAAGCTACTGTCATTGTACGTCATTTCAGTATATGTCATTTATTTGAAGCGTATACAACAATAATTTTTTTTTCACTCAAATATGTCGAACTTTGTGCCTGAAAATGTGTTTTTGCGGGGAGTTCTTCTTCATTACTTTAATATGAAGAAAACTGCTGCCGAAAGTCATCGTATTTTGGTGGAAGTTTATGGTGAACATGCGCTAGCTGAGCGAACGTGCCAAAACTGGTGATTTTGGCTTGGAAGACGATGAACGATGGGCAGCCAAAAAAGTTTGAAGATTAAAAACTGGAAGCATTACTCTATGAAGATTGTTGCCAAACACAAGAAGAGCTCGCAGAATATTTGGGTGTTACTCAAGCAGCCGTTTCAAAACGTTTAAAAGCAGCTGGATATATTCGGAAGCAAGGAAATTGGGTTCCACATGAACTCAAGCCGAGAGACGTCGAAAGACGGTTTTGCATGTCCGAAATGATGCTTTAACGCCACATAAGGAAGTCATTTTAGCATCGGATAGTTACTGGTGATGAAAAATGGATCCATTACGACAACCCCAAGCGCAAAAAATCATATGTGAAACCCGGCCAACTAGCCAAATCAACGGCAAAGCCGAATATCCATGGCGCGAAGGTAATTATCTGTATTTGGTGGGATCAGAAGGGTGTGCTGTATTACGAGCTGCTAAAACCGGGTGAAACCATCAATGGACAACGCTACCGAACACAATTAATCCGTTTGAAGAGAGCAGTAGCCGAAAAACGCCCGGAATATGCGACCAGACACGAGGCAATAATTTTCCATCATGACAACGCCCCACGTTGCTATTCCGGTTAAGAACTATTTGGAAAACAGTGGATGGGAAGTTTCACCCCACCCGCTTTATAGCCCAGACCTTGCCCCTTCTAACTACCATTTGTTCCGGTCGATGCACAACGCCCTCACTGAAATACGGTTCACATCAGAGCAGAATATCAAAAATTGGCTTGATTCATTCTTGGCTGCCAAGCCGGCGCAGTTCTTTTGGGATGGGATCCACAAATTGCCAGAAAGATGGGAAAAAGTCATAGCTTCAGATGGGCAATACTTTGAATAATACTATTGTACATGTTTTTCTTAAATAAACGTTCAAATTTTGAAAAAAAACCGCATGAATTAAGTTATATACCCAATATTATTTTTTTATGTTTCCTCATGTGCTCAGTGCCCCATTTTTGTTAATTTTTGTTCGAAACCTTCTTACTAAGCCCTCTTAGTAGTTAAAAATATAATAAAATAATTAATATTAAAGAAATAAAAAAGTTGGTCACATACGGGATATAACAACTTTTGTTGTTGTTTATGGATTTTTGTTTTGTTTTCTGTTTTGAATATATAAATGAATTTGTGAAAAATAATATTTAATACCTTTTTTTCATTTACTGCTTTATTTCAGAGATTTTTACTTTTGAACTTTTTTTTACCAAGTGAGCGAGTGTGGCTTGGAGCCATTGTATGTCAATGAACTTTTGTACCGAAATTGCTATATTTTGACCAAAAGCACCGTCGCAGGAACACATTTCAAATATTTTCTATTAAGACTAGGACAATAGTTACCACTTTAGACGTAGATTGACGTTACCAACTATGAAATTGTATGAGAAGGTATATTAGTGATATTAAAGAACGTTCAAAACTTTTCCAAATACTACATAAAACAATAGTACCATAAACTAACAGTCGGTTTGAACGTACACATTGTGGAAGCTAACACCAGCCTGTCAGCCAGCTGTCAGCATCTACCAGATCCGTGTGTCAAAAATTGTTTCTGCCGGCCACGTATATTTTCCCACATTCGCAACATTAAACAATTTATTCTACCAAAGTAATTATCATAGCAATCGACATTATTCAAATATCAATTAACTCTTTCCATTTGCATTTACTTAGAATGGATTCCATGGTTCGATATGTATCCCCAATCAACCCGGCAATATTCCCCCACCTCGCCACCGTCCTAGTGACAATTGGGATGTTCTTCACCGCTTGGTTTTTCGTGTACGAAGTGTCACGCCCACGGAACTCGCAGAAAGAATCAACTATTTTCAAGGAGCTCCTCATCAGCTTGTTTGCATCCATCTTCCTTGGATTCGGCGTAGTATTCTTGCTATTATCGGTTGGTATATACGTCTGAGCCAAGCCCGCCAACCTCACACAGTAGTTCTAAGCAATCATGTATTCCCCAATTGGTCAACCAGAATCAAATAAATGTAAACACACAACTGTGGTATTTGTTCTTGCTTTTATTCTTGCATAAAATATATAAAAAATAAGAATTAAATCATACGAAGTTATATATCGCGATTGATGTAAAAGTCGTGCGTTTTTCGAATAGAAGAAAACATCCCCAACTCGGTGAATGAACAACTTGAACTCGGCCAATATATACTCTTACTGAATGTCTTCTTTGCAAATAATTTTTGTTTTGTTTTGGGCAACATAGTAACTGATAACTGATATTAAAATACTATAAGATCTATAATATAACGTGTTTACGTTTCACCCATAGAACTATGTGTGTATTAACAAACAATGCGTCTCGATGATGGATTTGAGTTTAGCCGGCGAGACCGGCTTTCTGTCGACACTTTTGCATGATGGCACGTAACATGAACTGTTTGCGAGAAAGTTGCCGGACGTGTTTTAGGAACGCTTCCAAGTCGATGACACCGCTTCTTAGCGCCTCGCCCAGGTAATAGATGGCATCTTCGGTAGCGGCCTCTTCGGCGTATGCGTTAAGTAATCTAATTAACGAATGAAGAAATAATGAAATAATGAATAGGGGGGTCAAGTGTGGCAACTTACTGCTTGTATAACGGTGCTGTGGTAAGGACAGCTTCATCGATGTCAATTCCATCCGTTTGCTCAAGCGATTCTAAAGATTTTTCTAATTCCTCTTCCTTGTCACGTAAGATAAGAATATTTTTTTTCAATTCAGCCTGCAAATGATTGATTTTAGTTGATTATTAATTGGTAGTTCCAAAACTGGGACAGACGGCTGAGTGGTTCAGTTGGATTTAGGTTAATATAGTAGGACAAACCTCCTAAAGTGCATTAAAGTCGGCTCTCAAATGGGGAAGCATCTAGCACATCACTCAATAAGTTGGTGGAATGACATATAAATGGTGCCAATTTTAAAAAATCCACAGAATTTTTAGGAAGTACCAACCTTCAAACGATACGTGTCAAAATGTTATGACAATCTGATGTTTACAAGTTACAATGGTTTTATTGACGCTACTTTCGTATTTCTCGGGTCATTGATCTTTAACGGGGGGAAAAAAAATATTCAAGCACAGCTAAGGCTTCGCAAGTGTTATTCGGAATCTGCTAAATTGAGATAGAGAAGTGGTTTGCTGATTTCAACCGCGGCTTTACAAACACTGATGATACTCAGCCCTCGGTTCGCCCAAAATCGGTTGAAACATGGCTCCGTCAATGTACTCCAGAGACAAATCGGCAGTTAACTGAGTGGACAGCAAAGGATGAAAACCGTCCAAGGCGACCAAGATTGTAGATGTCAGTTGGTAAGGTTTTGGCATCGGAACACAGCAATTTATTCATCGATTTCTTTGAGAACGGAGAACCATCAACAGAATCATGACGTTATTGCCACGTTTGAAAGCAAAATCCACTTGAAAAAGAAAAACGCTCTTTCACCAAGACAATGCTCAATGTCACAAGTCGATCGCAACTATAGTAAAATTGCTTTCTAGTGGACCATATGCTTCGGATCTAGCTAACAGCCTGTTTATAGATTTGAAAATAATGTTTCAGGGAAGAAGTGGTTGTCCAAGCTATAGGGTATTGCTGCCAAAGATAAATAGTCACAAAAAAATTACATCGAAATGTTAGAGAAGCGATGGAATGAATGAATAACCCTTGAAGATGTTGATTCCGCCTAAAAGTTGTTGTTTGACGACGCAGTAGTTTGGACATTACCCAAAGTGGATGTAGAGGCCCTATACCGATTATGCAGCGGCATCGACTTAGTCAGGCATCTACGGATAATACGCTAAGGATGGTTGGGGTATGTAGAGCGACAGCTCCGTTCCAATCGAACGAGTCCATTGATTTTAATCCTAAGGGGCGACGAAGCAAAAAATGACTAGCGGTAAGGGGCGGGCGCTGGCATGAATTGGAAAGCTTCGTTTAACATAGTTAGAATGATCCGATTTGGGTCAAACATGGGCCGTTGTGTTCGATAACATAGTGCCATTTTAAGGCGATTTTTTTCACCAGCAAAATCGTTCGCCATAGACAAGAACACGTGGTAACCACTTGGTGCCAGGTCCGGACTCTAAAGTGGATGCATAAAATCCTCAAAAATAAGTTCGCGAAGTGTGTGGTTTGGCGTTGTCCTGATGGAACACAATTCCAATCCCAAACACACTGCAAAGCCTTAATGGCCGTCAATCCTAGCGTCGATCATTTGCACCTGATACCGCTATTCGGCCACGACTGGTTTCGCTTGAAGTCGTAAGTGGTCTATTTTTCGTCACTAGTCTACATCCGCTTCAGGAATGGTGCGGTATTGTGGCGATTCAGCAACGATTAATATATGGAGATTCGGTCCATGAAGTTTTTTTGTGATGATTCGTTTGGACCCATTTATCGAGCTTACCTTTTTGCATCCATCCTAATTCAAAAGATTCCAAATGATTTTTTGCTGCTTGGCAATCGAAGCAATGCTTACATGACGATCAGACTCAGACATTTCTGACAATTTGTTCTCCAGTGCGTGGTGCATCTTTGACATTACCGGAACGGAATCGACAAAAACAAAACTGCACATAACGGGCTATTACATACATATATCAGTACCATAAACATTATTCACATTTTTAGCCACCTAACTTGCGTTTCAACCTTTGTCGAAGAAAATATTGTAGAATATGGCGTTTTCTCGAATCAACCACTCACAAAACTGTCGAAAAACTTTTCTTAACGCCATCTCGTATACGTCGATAGAACGTATACGACGTGAGATACAAATTGCTAAAGTCATATCTTGAAAAATAATGAATTTCTTTTCACTACAACGTGTTGACAACCATGAGTCATGAGGGAGTCATGATATAAAGAAAAAAATTGTTAGGACAATTTCCCAAGGTGCTCTCCAAGGGCAAATAAGAATTCGACCTAACATTGAATGAGGGACAAAGGACATTTTGAAATCCTTAATTCTCTGTTTGACATCGAACCGACATTATTTCTTTTGGAAGTTACCTGTTCCCTTTGCATGCGCGTGATAATCGCCTCAATTTTCGCACTCCCTTCAACGAGTTCCTGTTTGGTTCGATTAAGCGTTTCAATCTCAGCTTGATATTGATTGACTTTCTCCTGAATTCGACGTCTTAACTTGTCATCTATAGCACTAACCAGTGATGCCTTGATGTGTTCCTCAGTTATGGTACCCGTTTGGCTTGGATTACTGGGATTCTATAAACAAAAACATTTTGTTGCATGATGATGGTACATGGAAATCGAACGGCATTACACTTACATACTCCGAATTGTAACCAGGGACTGGTGGGAAATTCATATATGGCGGACAGCCCGTACTTTCGGGCGGCCCGGCCGACGGTCCCTGATTGGTAGCAGCACTATTCGCCATGTATGGTGGATATGGTGGAAACGATGGAAAAGCTGCGCCACCACCAGTCGCCGGGTATGGCAGGAAAGAACTGCTTGAACCTCCAGGTTGAGGCATCAATGCTACATTAAGTAAAATTATATATTTTATTTCATACACTGCTTAAGCCCGTCTTTTCTTACATGCTGTTGGGTATGGTGTCACAGTTTTATTTTGCTTCGAAAATACCGGTGGCTGATCTCCAAATGTAACAATCATAACCTGAATTAGACTCAGTAAATCCGACGTATGCTGCAATCGAAAAGGCATAACTCTGAATGGATTCTGTGTGATCGTAGAATAGACGACAATGCTTAGCTTACGGGATTCCAGTCATGTAGATAGGGAAAATACATCAACCCAGTGTGATCAACGTATCTTGAAACCTTGATCTGCATATTTGGCGTTGGCTTGACGAAACATATCGGTGCATATTGAGGATGAGTGTCCTTCAGCCAAATACATATCGGAATGTGATAGGTGTTATCTGAATCATAAGAAATGTTAGGAATTGAGAGACATTCAAACAACTGCCTTCATTACTTCTATAGACGACTGGTATCGTTCCTTGCAAATTGAATAGTTCCCTCTGAGATCCATCATTGAAAACTGCGTATAAACAATATATTCTCATCGGAAAATCAATTTATAAAATAAAACTGTTATGACTGGGTGTAATTACCGAATGTTTGCAAGTGATACGATAGGCTGCGATAATTGTTTAGTACATCAACCACATCCTTCTTGGTCGCGGCTACGTTCTTATACTGAAACGATTACGCTGTTTTACCAAACAATGCTTTTGCCTAATTTTTACCTTCGACAGAAGCTTAACAATATTAGACTCATCTGCAGCTGTTAACATAGTAATTATTCGCGTTTTTTCTCAAGCAATCGGAATAATTTGTTTTTCGATTAACAAATGGGAATTTTCTTTTTTCATCCCCCAGATGACAGTTCGTGAGATTGAGTGATGAGTAATTAGTAATTGAGTTGCTGTCAATGCCGGAACGTTGACAAGACTGCTAAGCAAATTGTACCAAACTAAATAAGCTCATCTAGTACGTTGCGTTGAAATTCAAATGACTGGCAGTTTGGTAGAAGCTAAGATAAAATGTCATCGATCAACCTATTGTGGTAAGTATTGGTGTTGGATGGCCCCATGATGGTAATTCAAATGCCTTGCTGCTTCCGGTACAGTTACTTCTGGGAATATCTAAAAAAAAGATTTTATAAAAATAAAAGATTGTGTGAATGAAAAAAGAGAAATATTTTAGGATAACTGTTAGGCTTATGCTATGCACTGCGACCAGAAATAGTAATAAAATAAAACGACACATGTATGTACATACGTGGTATGTGATTTGTAGCTGTAGATGGCTTGCAACTCGGATTGGGATATAAGTCCAGTGGATTTGAAAACGTACTGTTTATATAAAAATACCAGCGTTAAGGTCTAATTCGCGCGAACTATGTACGATCTAAGACCGTTTATCAAGAGATCACCACTCTCTCAGGGTGGTACCGTTATCACATGCCACTTATCATTTCTGATAGGGTTTCGAGCTTGAGAAGTACACGAGGAATGGACACACGACTCTGTAGACTGTCAATGCCACGGTACATCATGTGCAAGGCAAGAAAGCAGCTTCGAAAGCTGATAGACGCTTGCACTATGGGCCGCATACGTAACGTTCTTCAGTTTTTGATGCCTGTTCCCTTGCTGATCCTGTTGTGGTTTAGCACCATTTCACCATCACATAAAACCTGGCAACGGCTTGTCAGCTCATTTTGATGACAGCCGTCGACCACAATAACGGTAAAAAGAAAACCACCACTGAATCATCACGCCCAGAAACCAGAATGAGACGTGCGTCTTTCGTACGTCTTCTCCCGTGACACCCTGAAATTTTGAAAGAAGTTCAGGTTCGCAGCGACAAAACCCGTTACAAACACACTCTATTCGTGGAATACGTGTGAGCTCATTTCGTTTTACCGCAGTGTACTCCCGCCACACACACTCTTGGAATTATAACAATGTGCGTGATTGTTTACATAATTTTGACAGGTTTCCACGTGCTCGTCGCAGCTTGTAGGCAAACGTCGGCAGCCATTTTAAGTGGTACATCTCATTGGTGGTTTCTGATCACGCCACTCCTGTTTCCCGCGCAAACGAACTCGGACGTATGTATCTATTTTTCCTTTGTTAATAAAGCTAGTGATTAAGAAAAAATAGCCTTTTTCATTTATCGCAACAGATTCTGTGGACTAGATTTGCCTAAAGGACCTAATTTGCAACTAAAACTATTTGGTCTGAATATACGCCAACTTTCTTTTCATGTCCAAGGCGAGAAAGCAGCTTTAGAAAATGTGAGACGTTGCCAACATATTGCACAACGGGGCTCATACGCAATATCCTTCAATTTGTGCTGCCTACTCCTGTACTGATCCTGTGGAATAGGTTTCCCTAAAGGAAAGACCTAAACTGTAACTGAAGCGATTAGGCCTGAATACACGCCAACTTTCAGAGACACTGCCACTGTATCTCGCAATACTGGGGCCTTTGGGCAGAATTGCATGGCGCCCGTTATGCTCATATTTGTGTCTTTGAAGTCGTTTTAATTTAGTGAGTTTCTGCCACACTACAGAGGTAGACATGGGTGCCTACATGTCTCTATCAAAATAAGTATTGAGGTTTCAATCCGCAGGCTTTATCGTAACTGTGGAGGCAAGACCATAATGTCTTAGTAATTTTCTTTATTTTTTACATTTGAGCTTGTTGCATCATTGAGTTGTTTGCACCATTCAGAGTGACCAGGCAAGGGTGACCTAGAGTTTTTGTTAGCACAACCAGTGCATGCGTTCGCAGTCTTAAACCTCACATGTGGCTATAACTGCTAGGTCGTCGGCATACCCAAAGGCTTCACGAGTATTATCGAATGCCCCCTCGAATAAACCGGCCCCCGTGTAGTGAATACACTACATGCATCCACTATACCACATACCAACACCACAATCAGCCAATTGCCCACGCTCAGTGCCCTACCAGTTGGCTCGAGCTTGGCCTATACATGTTACTCATCGCATTGCTTAGCAGTGACATTCTAAATCACGTGCAAAGCAAAACAAATGTGATGTAAACAAACGGTGAAACCAAATGTAAACAGTCCGAGTACATAAACAAGCCGAGTCAATTGAATGGGTACAATGCTGATGATGCGTTTGTGCCTTTGACCGATTGCACAATGCATTCGACTAAGTATTCAAAATAGCTGATCTATCTAAGATTGAAAGGAAGGGGCAACGGTAAAATCACGACATCTCACGCGTTTAATTTAACGTGTTTTCCTCTCCGCGAGATGCTTTCTCCCTGTCATTAAGGGAAAGCACAGTATCTTACGTACAACACTCGCATCTCCAAGTACGTAGTGCGGTCTTGAGTTCTTAGCCTAACATAGAAAGAAAGGTTATAAATAAAAAAAAATTGTGATTATTTTTCAATATATTCTCCTCTACGAGAGTGGTCCGATAAGTACTTAGCATCACCGCCAGATGGCGCCAGTATCGCAAGAGCAACTTACTATCGTGTAGTACATTCTAGTAGACGGCTACTGTTTCATTCAGCCGGATCGGACTCGTAGTTTTGTTTTGACCGCATGTGGAAGCGGGAGTGTCCGCGGATTTTAGAAAAATGGGAAAAGAGCAATATCGGTCGGTGATTCGATTCTTGTTTTTGGAAGGGAAATCGCGCAGCGAAATAAAAGAGCGTTTGGATGCAGTGTACGGTGACTCTTCTCCTTCGATGGCGACCATCAAAAATTGGTTTAACGAGTTTCAACGTGATCGCACGTGGGTTTTTGATGAGCCCAGATGCCCCGAAAACGGCACCCGCGGAGGATAACGTGACAAAAATCCACAATCTCGTATTGGCAAACCGCCGATTGGAGGTGCGCGAGATAGCTGAGACAGTAGACATTTAAAAAGATCGCGTGGGTCATATTCTGCATGAAATTTTGGGCATGAGAAAGCTGTGCTCACTCCGGACAACAAGCGCAACCGTGAGACCACTTCAGAACAGTGTTTGACGTTGTTTAAGCGCAATCCGAAGGAGTTTCTGCGTCGTTTCGTGACAGTCGGCGAAACATGGATCCACTGGTACACACCAGAGACTAACGGTCGAAACAGTGGACCTCACCCGGCGAAGGCAAAGACTGTCCCATCGGCCGGAAAGGTGATGGCCACCGTTTTCTGGGATTCACAAGGTGTGATCCACATCGACTACCTGGAGAAGGGCAAAACGGTCACAGGGCTGTACTATGCCAAATTATTGGGCCGATTCGCCGCCGAATTGAAGACAAAAAAACGGCCCCACTTGGCGAAGAAAAAAGTGCTCCTCCACCATGATAACGCACCGGCTCACACCTCCGCCCTCGCCACGACCAAATTGGTCGAATTGGGCTACTAACTGCTGCCCCATCCACCGTATTCTCCAGATTTGGCCACGTGCGACTTTTTTTGTTTCCAAACTTGAAAAAGTCACTCGCCGGGCAGAAATTTCAGTCGAATGAGGAGGTCATCGCCGCCACGGAGGCCTACTTTGCAGACCTCGAGAAAATGTATTTTTCGGACGGGTTAAAGAAGTTGGAGCATCGTTGGGTTAAGTGTATCGAGCTAAAAGGAGACTATATTGAAAAATAAATCGCCATTTCTCCAAAATGTTTGTTTTTCTTTTGTAGGCTAAGTACTTATCGGACCACCCTCGCATTTCCACACACTTTAGAACGTCTGAGTAAAGTTCTATGCTCCTATAAAAATATGATGCATCTTTAGAGTCAAAATGGTCGTACACCGCCTGTTGAATTTCATTGTCGCTGTTAAATCTTTTGCCCCTTAACTCGGCCTTCCACTTTGAGAACCAAAAATAGTCGGACGGGGCCAGATCAGAGCTATATGGTGGGTGTTCAATCTCTGTGAAGCCACATTCGTGAACAGTAGCCTTGGAAAGCGAAGCAGTATGGACTGGAACATTGTCATGAAGCAAGCGCACACATCGGCTGATTTTGCCGCGCCTTTTTTCGATAAACTCTTGACGCAGCTGCCTTAGTAAGTGAGAGTAATATGCCGCGTTCACCGTTGTATTCGATTCCTTAAAGTCAATCAGAAGGATACCCTCGCATACCCAAAATATTGTAGCCATCACTTTTTTGGTGCTTTTGTTGGCACGGGCGGAAAGGAGAGCCCGTCGGATGTCGGATCATAGTAAAAGACCATAGTTTCATCACCCATTACAATTGATCGGATTAAATTTTTTGGTCCAACATTTTACTCGACGCTGCTTTTGCACTGCGTTGAGAATTCGAGGCACCCACACTTGCACTCATTTTTGTCATATTTAAATGCTCATGTAGGATCCTTAGAACACTTGTTTTGGAAATGCCGGTCTGTGCTGCAATTTCTTTTGTTTTTATGTGCTCGTCACTTACAACAATTTCTTCGAATTTAATGTTTTCTGGAGTAGTCACCGTCACAGAACCTCCCGCTCGTGGGTCATCTTCTAATGATTCTCGTCCCCAGCGAAACAACTTACACCAATTTTTAATTGTTGAAAATTATGGACACAAGTCACCGCAAGCAGCCTCCATTCGGTTTTTGATTTAATTGGCGTTAATCCTTCTTTAGTCAAAAACTTTATAACAGCGCGAAACTCAATTTAAGACATTTTTTAAAACAACTTGACTAAGTGGTCGTTCGAGCTCTACTACAATGAAATGGATTGAAGCAGTAAGTTAAAACTTGGTGTAAAGCTTGTTGAGACTTGTCACTGATGCTTGCATAAAGATTTTTGCGAACGCACTCTATTTGCTATATGAGGCCAAGAACTCATGAACCGCACTTCGTATATGTGCGTATAGCTCCGGGGTTTTCCTACTATTAACAGCGAAGGTGCCATTCGATTTGCAGATAAACTCCATATGATTTGAGTGTTCTTGAAGTAGCTTTGAAGCGTCAGATTGCAGTAGGTAGCGAGTCACAGATCCCGCAGTTTTCGTTAAGTGTAATATGCGGTGGCTTAGTCTTCATGTTTATTTAAAAAGGACGTATAACATAACAAAATAAGGTTAAAAGGCATTGTACACTTACTACTAAAACATTTGCGACGTGTTCGATCACAAGTAAATTAAACGCGGAATCAATCACGTACAACATATGACACATAATTGTGATATAAAAACCAATCACCTCCACCCAATTGGTCAATTTCCATTTTCAGCATCTTCGGTTTGTCGCGTTTGCTGGGCCTTCCGATCCTCCATACGAACACATTTCGGACAAACCATATTCTTCCGTGTCATACAAACCCGGTGATAAATCGAATTGCATCTCTCACACATGATACAACCGTCATCGAATGGATACATAACTTCGTCGTTGCCACAAATCTCGCAAATATAGGCTTTCGCGCTGCATAAATCACAGTTCCGTATATGCTTACCGAAGGTGCTGTACACTTTGTTTAAGTATTCGTATAATATGCTTGATTCAACCTGCACTAGATCATTGATCGAGTAAAAGTCAGAGTCCTGCACCAGGTGACGTCTGGATCCTGAAGATAAAGATAACTAATCATCTCGGCGGCATGGAAAAAGCTTGAGGTTTACCAATTTGGTTATCCAAGAGTTTCTCATCGGTGGCTTTTCGACATTCAAGCAAGTATTTCCGCATGAAAACTAGGTTTTCACGTAATTTCTTTATTGAACTAAGCTTTTGCAAGAAGACAAAAAGTTTTGGATTGGCTTCTTCCAGCTTGACAACCGGTTTGTCCAGGAACAGGCTGATTTCCTGAAGCGAGGCACGACATACCTTTCGCGGCACAAAGTCCCAGTTGTGTATGACACGTGCCGGTATCACTGAGACATCATTCCAGTGGCATGTGGGGCAGTAATATAGGCCACTATAATCGCACATACGCGGCTCTATCCAGTTGTTTTCTGCAATTTTCAGATAGTTAAGCACATGATATACGTATGTGGAAGAGGAACCACATGGTTATAGCAAATAAGGAAAGCAAGAGAAGTATGGATGAATATGAGGACTTAAGAAGTGGTAGTGTAGGTAGTGTCGAAAAGGTGCACAAACGCACCTCTACCCTACAAATGTGCATTTAAATTTAGGAATAAAACAGATCATGATCAGTAGCAGATTGGAGAATTCAAAATACCATGCTTCTCTGACGTTTTTCCAAAGCATCGCAGTGCAGTTCCACTATCTACAAATAAACACAACGAAATTAAAGAAAACAAAAGTGTACACACCAACAAACGCACAACGGAAAAAGAGTTAAGAAATCGTTTGAACTTACTGAAATTCAAGGATGACTGGCATTCGGCGCATCTGTATCCTTGAGCGGCTAATCCGATTTCCGGGCAAATCTCCGCGATTGGATATTTGCGCTCGGACACTACGACATGAGCACAAACACGTACTATATCGTCGACACATTTACTGTGGACGGTGAACTTACAATCGCCGCAAATGTAGGAAGCCTGTACCACACTCCAGATGATGCCAGTGCAGTGGTCGCAATACGAACGAGCACCTTGTAAACTGCGGCCAATATTTCGCACGGAGAAATGATGGCCAATAACCGTTTTGAAGGAAGGCTCGCTCTCGTTGGGATCTTCTTCGGCATCTTGAAGAGTTTTCAATTCGTAGCGCAGCTCAACAAGATGCCTTACCAACCACTTGCGTTCCTCGCTTATTTCATCCGTCTTAAGCACCAACTCTTTACAAGTTTGAATAGCCTGTTCCAAATTCTCGATAGTCGCGTCCGAATTTAGAACCAATCGCCATTGTTCTTTGATTAGAGACGCTGGCACGGTGAGAGATTTATCTGATGTCGATTCATCAGAGTGTGATGATGAAGGTGTGGATAAATTCATATACGAAGAGGCACTTTCACTTATGAAGCTAGTCAAAGCACCCGGAATACTAGCCAAGCTTTCACGAAATGAGGTCATCATTCAATATCATACTACGGTATTCGAATTAATAATATTCATAAAAACTTCGAGTGAGTATATTCGTTATTGTTATTTACAAAATAGATTGCATCTTCATCAGCTGTTTGGTGATCTGACAACTTGTTGTCATGTTTGCCATATTGCTTTTGTTGGCACAATTGTGAGGGTGTATTGAGACAGGTTAAGATCTGTTCTTTTCAGAAATCAACAAACTGTAATCTACAAATCTCCTTAAGGGGTGAGATGCAGCAGTTAGATGCGTAAAAAAGGAGTATTTTTTATAATTTTTTTTGTGCATAATAATTTATTTTATAAAATTGAATACACAGACTTTTTACGTCATGTTTCAACTTGACTTCCACAAAATATAAAAAAAAAATAAATTATTTATAACAATTTCGCCATCTTTGTTAGACTTTGTTAGACCATCAGAACGCCTCACTGAATCATCCAAAATCAATGAAACAAATGAAAATCATTAGTTTAATGATACATCTAGCCTTTAATCGTAGCTCGTTTTTTTTTTTTTTTTTTTTTTTTGAAAATTAACAAAATGGCAGCATTATGACAATTTACATCCGGTTAAAAAAAAATAGAAATTTTGAACAAAAATGAAAATCCGATAATCAAAGACTAGTTTATAATGCTATTAATAAGCTGTAAAAATTTCATCTAAATCCATCGAGTGGTTTTCGAATTATCGTGGTCAACGATTTCAAAAACATAGTTTTGAGAAAAAAGCATTTAAAGTTTTTCAATTGTTCATTCAATTGTTTATAGCCAATTGCTTAAACAATTTTGCAAAAAATTCTGGTTTTCTAAATAAATTATTTTTTTTATATATTTTGGCCAATTTTAAAATGAAAGTCTTCTCTATAAAACTTTTGTAAAACTTATAGTTTTTGAGTTATACATTTTTGAAAAATTCTGGTATAGTAGTACAACCTAATAATAGGCCGTGAGGGTTCGAGACATCTGTACTAATTGTAGGATAGAAAATATAAACATCTGCTGCAAGCATAAATTCTGGTATCCACAAAAAGAGGCCAAAACAAGACAGAATTCTGCTAGTCTATTGACAATTTCAAAGTCACTTTAGAGTGAACGTGAAGCAGCAATGGAGAACTTGGAACGTCTGACTGTCACTACTTTCCTGGATGCACTGACATTTCTTCTATTTGCCTACAGGTTATACTTATATAAACGATATTGGAAACAAATCAATACTATCATTGAGAAAAATATCTCTAAATGCAAATTCGCCCGAGCAAGGACGCCACAGGCGGACCTAGACCAGGTTGATATCACCAAACCAACCTCAAAACGATGATGTGAACAAAATGGGTCTACCTCCCCACTAGCGAAGAGTTCCTACTATACCTACGTGAATTTAACTTAGAACTCAACGATCGACAAACTAAAGCGTCCAGTGTCAATGTGGATAACGGGGACAGAGCATCAGAAGGAACTCCGGAGGTAGAGACACGTCACCAACGAGCGACAACCACCACCTCCACCACATAAACACGACCGTCGACGCCGGCGAAACTCAGTGATAAGGACCAACTGAGGGATTTCTGAATACCAGTCCAGAAGCAGACCAATATCCAGTCCCGGAGCCCCAAGCCCCGACGAACTACGCCATCGACTAGTCACCTATTCGTGATTGATCATTTCCGCAAACGGGCCTTGAAGTACAATAGTGGTAAGGAGCATATCGTATTCCTGGAAAGGGTGGAAGAGCCATGCCTAGATTTCTCACCGACCGAGGATTGGTGAACTTCCTGCAGTTCTTCCCTCCCCAGTTCATACCTTGAAGATCTAGAAGACAACATACGACACAGCGTCCGAATGAACCTTTCAAAGACTTCCTGTGTAGACCACCATGCGACAGGCGGGTTACACTCCGGAACAACAATTGGCCCGAATTTTCAAATCTATCCAGACGGATTATTTATTATACATCCGCCCGGAGGACTTCCAGTTGGACGAATTGATAAGACGCGCTGGAAACTTCAAGAGGATCCAACGAGAACGCGACTACTCTGTTCCTCGAGGTAAATCACACAATCGCTGTCGTCCACTTAAATTGACAAAAAGTTACAGCGGTCTTCGATATATAAGCCATGAGAAGCTTTGGGAATCAAACTGCCTCGGTAGACTTCGCAGGAGGAGAGGATAATTGTTCAGACCGACGCTGAGGTAAAGATGGCCGACGGTTCCACTATGGACATCGATAGAGAACGGGTGATAGACATCCTTCTGATGAAACATCAGAAACACAAGGAAACTCTACGGAACGACACATCGAGCAACCTACCGAGCGCAGGGCTGCACTACTCAAGGAACCACGGAGTTTCGAAGATGAGTCAACACAGAAACGGACGTCGAGAAAGAAAACTCCTAGAACACGTCACGCCCCACAAAATCAACATAAAGGATGAGGAGGCTTCTGCTATCTGTTGGAGCACTCAGACACAGATACTGGTCCATTGTACTGCCAGACAGAAACCTTAGATAGCGTTACAGCTCATGAAGAGCTAGAGCCAAGCTTCCTTTATTCACTTATGTTGTGTGTGATTTGTTTTTCACACAAGTGAACGGAACCAAAGTGTGCAGCGGGGGGGTTTTGCCAGTACCCCGTCGAGGAGAGAAGCCGCGAAATAATCATTTGACGGCGTTGGTGTTATCGGGATCCGAACTCGTTCATCATGCGTCAGCGGCCGACACACTACCCACTGCGCCACGTCGCTCTATTTAAAGCAACATTACTACCTGAAGAATTCGGTAATGCAAGCAATCACCAATAAGGAGATCGACGATCTTTGGAAGAAAGCTGCATTGAACAGCCCCTACAGTGCGCCATTAGTACTCGTAAAGAAGAACACTGGTCAATGGAGACTCTACGTCGATTGCCGGCAGCTCCATACCCGGTCTATTACGGGCAAATATCCACTGCCCACGGATCTATCATATCTTGAATTGGTTGAGAGAGGCAAAATCCTAACCATTCGCTATCAGTCAGAATCCAGATTCGGGTTCTTACTCAGAAGGAACTGACTGAATACTGTCAATGCGACATAGCGTGTATGAGGACAGGGTGTCAATGCGACACAACTAATGATTTTGCAGGTGTCACAATAACATATTTATGTGAAGGACTTGGACCCGGCGAGTATACTCCAGCCGAAAAATCTCGTTACATTGGCCCGCAAATTAACAAGCTCCAAAGGACTAATTCTTTTTCGAACTCCTAATACACCTACCTCGAGGGTAAATCCATGTCGAAAGTTTCATCTGAAATTAGAGAGTGTTCATCGTCGAATCCCCATAGGTCCATAATAGAGCTCTACTATTCCTCCCCACGAGTTTGACATCGGCTTCAACATGCAACACTTGGAGCGGTGTTGTTAATGTTAATTTCAGCAGCGGGCATATTTCCTTATTCTACCCAGAGGGAAACGGAAAGCTAAACACAGATCTTAGATTACGAGCTCTTGATCTACACTGATGGCTCCAGGACGGAGAATATATCCGATTTATACCGATTTATACCGCACCAAGCAGAAATATCAATGATCAGGGATGGGTGCAAAATGCCTATTACAACCTACAATCACCTCTTCCAAACTGGTTGAGAGAAGCAAGAGGGAAATCAAACGCACTGGTGGCAGGATGAAGATGATCCTTCCCAAGGTTCCAGGCCAGTTACATAAAATAAATTAGAAAGCCAACGAGCAAACATCACTCCGGGCTACCTTTAAAATTAAAACCCAAGACCTTTTCAAAGGACATCATTCCAATATCTCCAGAATCTTTGCAGTCAATACAAGCCACTGACCTATGAGTAGTGACCTCACCAAACTAGGCAAACTGTTTAACAGCGACTGCCTTAGCGGCACCACATTCTTTTCAAATGACCCGCACTTGCAGCGTACAGATTCCGAGCGTATGGTGAATACTTTCTCAATTTCTATTCTGGTCAAACCAAGTGTGGTCTATGGTATGGACTAGGTAACAACCGTTACCTGTATGATTATTTGTTATTTGTTTTTCCCTTATAAGCGAGGCACCTAATGTTCGAGGCTTGTTCAAAAATAAGGTGACTTTTTGAATAAAATTAAGTGCTCCAACGTATTTGAAATGTTAGCCGTTTAGCGAATCTACGTGGTACAAGTTCTTCACAAAAAGACGAGAAGGTATTAATTACGATGTCCATCCTGGATACCGTAGCACGTCAGTAGCGGATGAAAACGTTGATGTAGCGAAACCAAAGTCCAATCACCCCAATGGAAGCGAATCCATAAGCCAAGGCAGAAAAAAGCAAAAAAGCACGTGAAAATTGTTTGCTCACTGTTTTCTTCGTTTACAATAGCTAAATTTTTTTCCAAAATATATTTTTAAATTATAACTGAAATTGCGACTACACACTAAAAACAAACAGAACTCACTCGCCATGCTACGTCCGATTGACGTTTAATCAGCTGCCACTTGCCAGCTCTCAACAATTTTGAACTGCCAAACACGTGCGAAATGCTAAAGAATTTTATTTACACAAATTAAATTTAAAGATCAATAGAAAATGATAAAAAATAAACTTTTCGAGGAGTCGGAGGATAGCGAACAGGAAGTGCAATTCAATACAAATGCGGATTATGCAAAGTCTTATAATAAATTTCGGCAAAAGGAACTCTTGAAAAAATGTAGCTCCGCGCAAATGGACCTAGAAGTTATTGGTTAAATTATTATTTTACGCATTGCAGACAAGGATCGCGGCATAGACGTTTCCGATTCAGAATCATCGAGCGACAGTGAATCCACAGATGAAGATGAATTAATCGATTCAGGTTTTGATCAGGAGTTCTTCAAGGCATTGTCCTCGTTGAAGAGTAAGGATCCAGCTATTTACGATAAAAGTACTCGTTTCTTCGAGCAGGAACATCAAGGCGAAATACAGAAAAAGAAGCAAATTGCCAAGCCTGTAACGTTAAAGGACTACGAGCGAAATGTTATACTAGAAAATGGAGGGAAGTTTGAAGATGGTATGTTACGATAACGATAGTTATATTGAATGATTGTGATAAACATGTAATAACACAGATTCTGACCATGACTTGGGAGAGGAAGTTGATGATATAAGAGCACAATCACCTACGTACGTCGAAGAACAGAGGCGGCTTAAAGCTGAGTTCAGAAAAGTTATAAATGCCGAGTCTTCCGACGAGGAAGAATTCGGTGGAATTTTCAAAAAACGAATAAAATCCAAGGAAGAGAAAGTAATGTGCCCGTACGGCATTTGGTTCTATAAATAATCTCTCTTCCGGTTTAAGGACAAGGAGGAGGAGGACTTTACCAAGTGGCTTGCGGGTAAGAAAGAAGACGTGGAGGAGGATATAAAGAAGAGCCTGGCACCCCTCAAGGACTATTGGACTAGTGCCACATTACCACAACGAGAAAAGTTCCTTAGAGACTATATACTCAACAAAGGGTAAGACAAGACAAATATGTCATGCAATTCCTACATCAACTTTATTTTGGCTACTTAGCTATGCTGAAACAAACTTTGCCGATATCCCGACGTATGAAGAGATTGTGGGAGACGACAATAATCTATCAGAGGACGAGATCGAGCTCGAGAAACAGGAGGAATTTGAGCACAAGTTCAATTTTCGGTTTGAGGAACCCGATGCGGATTTTATTAAGCGCTACCCGAGAACGATTGAACAATCTGTGCGGAAGAAAGACGATAAGCGGAAGCAAAAACGACAAGAGGCAAAGGAAAGGAAAGAACGTGAGAAACAGGAAAAAATGAAAGAGCTCGAGTTGATTAAGGCGATGAAGAAGAAGGAAATTGAGGAGAAGATTGAAAAACTAAAACAGGTGACAGGAAACGATGAACTGGGATTCAAAGATGATGAACTGGAGAATGATTTTGACCCCGAGGAACACGATAAGCGAATGCAGGAGTTATTTAACGACGATTACTATCAGGTTGATGAAGGGGAGGAAAAACCCGAATGCCCGGATATCGATGTTCTAAGAATCGAAGATTGGGATAACTATGGTCCAACAGGAAACAATGGAGATGACGATTGTGCGCCACATTGTGAAGATGAAGATTTCAACATGGATTGCGAATACGACCCGAATTCTAAAGAAACCATGCAGCAGGAACTGATTGAGAATAGTAAAGACAAGAAAAATCGGAAACGACAAAATCATTTCATGGAGATGATAAAGGCAGAGAAACCAGCTTTTGATCCGGAGGATGAGAAGACGTATGGTGAATACATTGACGAGTACTACAAACTCGACTGTGAAGATGTTATCGGCGATTTACCGTGTCGTTTCAAATACGTTGAAACAACACCAAATGACTTTGGCTTGACCATTGAAGAGGTAAGTTTGCCGCCCATATAAAGTAAAGTGTTATATAAATTTCTTCAAAGATCCTCTTGGCGAAAAATAAAGAACTCAATCAGTGGGCGAGTTTGAAGAAGGCTGTACAAATTCGTCCAGAAGCCGTGGAGCGAAAGGAACAGAAATTGTACAAAATGAAAGCTTCAAATGAGTTTTTGAAGAAGAAAATATTCAAAAGCCTCTACGGAGAAGAGTGAGTAATCCTTTCTTTAAAAGCTAACGCACACATTAATCTTTATATTCTGCATTACTAGGTCGGACGACGAAAGTGATGAGAAGAAAACAGCAGAAACGGCGACAAAGAAATTCACAAATCAGAAAACAGTCGCAAAAGCCCCTGTAGAAGAATCAGACACGAAAGAAATTGAGGAAAATACTACAACTGAATCGAATAGCAAGCCAAGCGCAGATATCGCCTCTTCAAATGGCGAGATCAAGAAAAGCAAAAGGAAAAAGAAGAAAAATAAGAATAAAACAACCAACGGTCAATCGAATGCAGTTCAACATCACTCTGCTGCCCGTCCCACAGTCACTTCACAAGCCGACCGGAATCAACCTAAAGTCGTGACTAGTAATCCATTCAAGAGTAAAAAGGAAGCACTTGGGAAGAGAAAACTTGGCGACCACAATACGAAGCCTTTCAACAAGGACAATAAGAAATTCAAATCAGTAACCAGACAACAAAGCGATGGTAGCAAGGGTACAACAGAAATCTCTGACGAGAGACTTAAGGCGTATGGAATTAATCCGAGAAAATTCCACAAGAAACAAAAGTATGGCAATAGTCATTCATAGGCTTCTATAAATGTATATAAGTTAGGTGAAACGTAAATATATATTGGTGTGTGAATATGACTCCGCCCTTTCCTAAAAGATGTCGTTGTTAATATTGCTTACGTGTACTTATAGATGGTAACACTTGTATTTGATAGTACTTTATGTCAGCTGTCAAACGCAGTACGTGACATTTGGTTAAAGTGTAAGCAACAAGTTTTTTTAGCTCCTTAAAAATGTCAGTTTTCGTTCCAAGTAAACATCATTTGCGGGAAGTGTTATTACACTATTTCGTTGCAAAGAAAAGTGCAGCGGAGACTTATCGTTTGCTTGTGGAGATTTACGGTGAGCATGTTCCGTCTAATACTAATTGCAAGGAATGGTTTCGACGATTTCAAAATAGTGATTTTGGCACTGAGGACAAAGAACATGGAAAACCACCCAAAAAATTTGAAGATGCTGAGTTGGAAGCATTATTAGCAGAGGATTCTTGCCAAACTCAAGCAGAACTAGCTGCAGCGTTAAGTGTTGAACGATCAACTGTTGCGAAGCGTTTAAAAGCAATGGGAATGGTTCAAAAACTTGGTAACTGGCTTCCACATGAATTATAAGAAAGAGACATGGAACGTAGAAAAACAATTTCTGAAATGTTACTTCAAAGACAGCAACAAAAAGAATTTCTGCATCGAATAGTCACAGGAGATGAAAAATGGATATATGTATTATGAAAATCCTAAACGCCAAAAATCTTGGGTGAAGCCAGGTGAACCCGGCCCATCACAGCCAAAGAGAAATATTCACTGTGCCACGGTTATGCTCTCCATTTGGTGGGATCAGAGAGGTATTTTGCATTATGAGTTGCTCGAACCCTCTCAAACTATTAATGGAGAAGTTTACCGACGACAACTAATGCATTTAAAGCGAGCCATACAAGAAAAACGACCAGACTGGGAGAATAGGCACAGTAAATTAATTCTCCAACATGACAATGCCAAACCACACACATCACAAGTCGTAAAAAAATATTTAGATGGACAGCACTGGGAAGTATTACTCCACCCGCCATATTCGCCGGACATAGCTCCGTCGGATTACCATTTATTCCGGACAATGCAGTCCAGTCTTACAGGAGAACGGTTCACTTCCCACGAAAGTATCAAAATTTGGCTTGATAATTGGATCAGCTCAAAAGATCAGGATTTTTTCAGACAAGGAATACGTAAATTACCTGAAAGATGGGCAAAGTTTGTAGCTGCAGATGGAGCATACTGTTAAACTGTTTTTTAATTTTCTAAACAAAACAAATGTGTTTTATTTCAACAAAAAAGGGCGGAGTCATATTCATACACCCAATAATTCTCTTTGAAGAGAAGATAAAGGAAATTCCGTTGATGTTTTCTTTACTGAAACTTCTTTTTTTTTACTTGGAAAGCAACTCACTGGCTCTGGTCCATAGTGTGGTAATATCATACCGCCTGCGCTCGAGACATGTTTGGTATGAAACATAGTTCTGAAAACCTGTTCTAATGATGGTATCGACCGTGATATTTCAGTATTCCATACGGAGCTTTTTTGTACACTCTGGTTTATGGTCAGTCACCGTACGTTTCATTCTTCTTCTTTTACTTTCTTCCGGCGTCGTTATGGTCAGAAGTGTAGGACCATAACCTTCCCACTTAACTGCATTCCTACTGGTCCGCTTGTGGGGTCCGCCGGTTTGACCTGGGAAAGTAGCGGCAGGCTTCCCGGTTTGGGATTACTTCATCGCTGAGGCCAATCAAATGCTGGTGTTTTTGCATTTGTTTGCACCAATTGTTTTTCGGCCTGCCTTTTTGCGTGTTGAAATTGGAACGTTGATTGATAACGCCTTTTGGACGGGGTTGGACATGGCAATACCAACTGAGTCGGTCGCGCTCTATCTTTCTTGTGATGGTTTCTTTTACGTGGAGGCTTCCTCGGATCTTTGAACTTCTAATTCTATCACGCTTTGTTGCTCCCGCTGTCATGCGAAGCATCTTCATCTCAGCTGCCGCTAATTTGCTCTCACACTTTTTGTGCATTGTCCAGCATTGTGAACCGTATGTGTGAGCGCCGGACGTACAACTGAAGTGTAGAGCCTTCCTTTCAGCTTAGGGGGCATTTTTCGATCACAGAAGATGGCGGAGTTTTCCCGCCACTTTATCCACCCTACGCTTACGCGATGGTTGATGTCGTCATCACAAGTTGCTTCTTTAATAATCATAGATCCCAGATATTTAAACTTTTCACACTTGGGAAGCACTCTTCCATTCAAGTAAATGCCTGGAATAGGCTGATGAGGGTCAGAGAACGGGCAGCACAGATACTCTGTCTTCTTTGAACTAATACGATACCCGTATCCCTCAAAAATGTCCACCCACACATCAAGTGCTCGTTGTAGGGACGCCTGATCATCACTTATAATGGCTCCATCGTCAGCAAAGAATAGCTGGTGCACATTGGGGTCCGTCACTTTTCCTTCAAGCAAGCAATCAAGGACTGCTATAAAAAGCAGTGGGCTGAGGACGCTCCCTTGGTGTACACCGACTTTGATTGCGAACTCTTCGGTGACTCCTATCGTTGCTCTCTTGTACATGTCCATGATCACTCGCACGTAGGTTTCTGGAACTCCTTTTTGTCTTAGCGCTACCCATAAAAGATCTCTTGGTTGCCGGTCAAAGGCCTTCTCGAAATCAACCAACACCATATACAAGTCCTTTGAAGAATCACGATGCTTTTCCATCATGACCCTTATACTTTGGATTGCATCTGTCGTTGATTTACCCGGGACAAACCCGCACTGGTCATCAGATAGTCGTATTATTTTCCGCAGTCGGCTATCTAATACCCGTTCAACGATTTTCATGGTGTGCGACATCAGCTTGACAGAACGGTAGTTATCACAATTTCGCGTATCACCCTTTCCTTTGTGCAATGGAAGAAGATAGCTTTCCCTCCATTGATTAGGCATAGTGTCGCCTCTCATAAGTTTGGAGATAAGAACCATGAGCCATCTAGACCCGATGTCTCCCATCTTTTTCCAGAACTCAGAGGGTATCCCGTCCGGCCCAACAGCTTTTCTTTTCTTGGAATTTTTAACCGCGTACCGAACTTCTTCGACTGTGATGTCGGATATTTCGGCATGATTCGGGGCGGCTCTTGGAAAGTACACTCGGGGAAACTGTTCGTTCAGAAGTTCCTCGCAATACTGTCGCCATCTGTGGAGAAAATTTTCGTCTTCCACAAGGAGTTGGCCTTCAGCATTGTTAATAAACTTTGGGAAACGAATCTCCTGAGCATTTCTTCTTCTCTGGGCGGCTATCTTAAAGATATTTGCTCCTTTGTTCAAATTGCTTTGTCGAAGCTCCTGGGTAGCCTGGTTCCTGTCAGACGCGGAAGACGATATTTCTTCCAACTCCTGATAGAGGCCTTCCATGCTTTTCACTTTGAATTCGGCGCACTTTTTCTTCGCGATACCTTTGCAATATCTATATACCTTTTCACGGCGAGCTTTTTCCTCTCTATTAGTAGAAGAGCACTTTGACTAAGCTTGGAAAGCCATTTTCTTTTCGTGTATCACTGCTTTGGCTTCGTCTGTCCACCACCAGGTCTCTTTTGCGTGTTGGCAGGGGCCTTTAGATATTCCGAGCAGTGATTTGGCTTTCTCCAGGCCAATTTGTTGTAGTGAATCCCACATGTCTTGTGCTCTGCACTCCTCATTACCCACCTCATCGATAATGGAAAAGAGGTAGTTTTTCATGTTGGTAATAAAAGCTTCGCTTTTCCTTTATCCAGCTTATACCACTTGATTCTCTCAGACACCTTCGTTTGCTGCTTTGACTTCTTACTCGCCTCCATAAAAAATTCAGTCAGGAGGAGACAGTGTTGAGGGGCGATCGCGTCTCCCAGGATCACTTTGCAATCTACCAATGATAGTCTATTTGAGTTTCATTTCCGCCGCTGCTATAAGTGATCAGGTGCCGGCTTTGTTTGACGAACATGGTATTTAGCACTATAAGACCGTACGACTTGTACATGTTTAGGATATCTTCACCTGAAGAGTTCCTGGTGCCGTATCCCAGCCCTCCGTGGTAGCCTTCATAGTCTTCGCTTGTCTTCCCGACATGTCCGTTTAAATATCCCCCAACAAACAAAAGCTCTTCCTTTGGAATGTTTTAGACAAGATTGTAGATATCTAGCCAGAATGCATCTTTTTCTTTTTGTTCGCATCCTACTTGAGGGGCATATGCGCTTACGATGTTCCACACCTCACCATGCATCACCAATTTGAGAGCCATCAAACGGTCACTGGACTTTGAAATGGTTAAGACGTTGCCAAGTAGCTCTGCCGCAAGGATGATGGCGATTCCGTTTTTTCCTTGTTCCAATCCATAGTAAAACAACTTGTAGGCTTTTGTTTTAACGTCCAAGAAACGTGCCCGATTACCGGTGTTTCTCCATTTCGTCTCTTGTACGCACAGGATGTCTACTCGCCTTCTAACCATCATTTCTTCAAGCTGCGACCACTCATGCTTCCAACGTTCCAACTCGCGACTCTTAAGTGTGGCTTACGTCGTTGCACTACTTTACTATCCCCCGGAAATCCTATAGCTCTGACCCGAGGATCACGACCATTAGTAGTGCCTGGCGGGGTAGTGCTTTTCCTTTTAGCGTTCTTTTCCATAATGCTACGGTTTGACCGTTTTTTATTTATTTTTTTTTGACACAGATTTTTTTTGTTTGATCTTACTCTTACAACACCGGTGATCTCCAGTCGTGTCAACAAACTGATTTGCATGCACACTTGTGGGGCAGTTTAGTGGTGGTATATGTGTCCCTAGGCTCACCTTGGTGTTTTCTAAATTGCCTAGATGTGATTTTTGTTTACCTTTGTCGCCTTTTACGACAAGCGAGAGATATCGCTGCAGGGATATTCTTAACCCGTCCCTGCACAGGTATCACCGTACGTTTCATTACATGTCACAAATGTTCGATTGGATTTAAGTCGGGCGAATTCGCTGGCCGGTCTTGTCTGGATATTCCGAGGTAATAAGATGTTGTTATAGAGATGGAAATTATTGAAAGGCTATGGTTAGATTTAGATTAAGGAGGGGGGAGGGACAATGTCACCTAATCACTGCGGCCTCTGATGGGCCTATTGTGATGTCCTTCATTCAAAGTTCACTCAAAAATCCTGAGTTCATAATTAAACTTAGTATGCTTTTGAGTGAACTAGCAGCGATTTCTTCTGCTTCAAGATAATGCCTGCCTAGGTGTTTGTGTCGTATACTGATGAGGCAATTACAGTGGCACAGTATGTGCTCTGCTGTTTCCGCCTCTTCGTTGCACATTCTGCAGGTGTTATGCCCATGGTTTTAAGATGTTTGCTGACCGGGCAGCGTCCAGTGAGTAATCCTGTGATTATACGAATCTGACTCCTAGAGAGTTTAAGGAGTTGTTTCGTTCTTTTAAGGGAAGCGGTTGACAGGAACATCTTGGCTTGTCTGCTACCTTCCGTTTGTGTCCAGTAGTGGTTGGCCGCGTTCCTCAACCATTCCTTTATGGTGCTGGTAGGTATGCCGCAGAATGGTCTTGGCATCATGAATGGTGATGCAGAGCCTTTTCTTGCTAATTGGTCTGCTTTTTCGTTTCCTATATGGCCACTGTGCCCACCTGAGGTGAACTCTGTTCATCTTGGCCAGCTGGCGTAATAGTTGTGACCTCGTAGCTTTGAGGGCTAAAAGTGCAGCTGTCAATGAGAATATAAATGTTTTTATTGGTTATAGCTCTGTCTATATTTTCTCTGAGGCAGAGTTCAATTGCGAATATCTCTGCTTGAAATACGGAGTTTTATCTGTCTATGCTGTGTTCCAGTGTAGGCTCCGTATACTCCAGCCTCAACACCTTCGTTCGTTTTGGATCCATTTGTGTACTATACATAGGATTGACGATCGAAGGAAGGTATATTTTGCTCCCAGGTGTGTCGGGAGGGAATTGTGACCCTAAAATTTTGTTTGAAGTTGTACCTTGGAAGACAAAAGACAATTGCTTAAATAGCGTATTTTTAGGATTTCGTGCCTGTTTAGTTCATTAAGAATGTGAGAATGAAATAGCCTGGAATTGGATTCATCCTCCGCGATAAGTTTATGAGCGAATGTTATTGCTTCTTTTTTAAGTTGGAGGTGTAGGGGTGGTAGGTCCGTGATGACTTCTAGCGCTGCCGTGGGGGTTGTTCTCATAGCTCCTGTAATACAGATACAAGCTAGTCTTTGTAGTTTATTGAGCTTGGCTTGTACTGATGTTTGTTTTGTTTTGTGCCACCTTGTGCAGCATATGTGAGAATTGGTCTGGTAATGGCTGTGTATAACCAGCGAGATATTTTAGGATTAACCCCACAAGTTTTTCTAGTGACACTTTTGCTGGTCCATAGCGAGATCCTGGCTTTCTCAATGGTTTTTGTGATATGAGAGTTCCAAGTGAGCTTTTTCATTTAGTGTTACACCTAGATATTTTGCTTCGTTTGAGAACTTTATTGTTTCACCAAATAGAGTGGGTTTTTAGAGTTTATGCCCACTTCTTCTTTTGGTGCGACTATGGTGTTTTTTTTAGGGTTGACATTTGAGACATCGGTGACAAGGTGTAGAATCATCTTGAAAAATGGACTTGCGAGTGTGACAATGGAATGATGCTGTTCAAAGGATGCTGCCAAAATCTCCCTTAATACTTGTTGATGGCTTTGAGCGTTCATAGTTATATTAACAAGGTGCTAAACGCCCAACACGTAAAAAGAAAAGCTTCCCCAAACCATTAAAACGTCCCAACGTTGACTATACGCGTACACTCGTCCTTAAACCTTTCACTTGCTGACCATCGATCGTATGGCAAGTTGTCGGCATACAACAAATGAAATTTACTTTTGTCGGACCATATCACACATCTTCAATCATCTTGCGTCTAATTTACGTACTTTTTCGCTCTCGCCAAGCGATCTGTTTTAATTTTTGTGGTTAAAAGAAACTTTTTCGCTTGCCGTCTTCCGTATAAATCTATTTCCCATAGCCTTCTACGTATCCTGTCGGCGCTTAGATCAACTTAATTAAACTGACGCAGCTCTATTCTTTCACGGGCAGCACTTTCAAAGCGATCTTTCATTTTTTGTAATACACTGTCCGTCTTCTGGGTTGATTTGCTTTTACGGTCTGAACCTTTTTTCCCAACAAATGGATCTAAATGTTCGTTTTCCTTCATCAACAGATGGTCAAATGAGAGCTTCTTTACTTGGCCGCAATCTTATGAAAATATAACCCTTTCTCAATCGAAGTCAATATTTTTACTTTTTCGTTTTGAGCCAGCTGCTGGTATTTATCGGACTTTTGACTTCAATGTCCGATAATCAAAACATTTTTTTGCACTGAATACGAAGCCGAAATAAGGCGCAAATTCTTTATTGGTGATTCCCTGGCTATCAAAGAAGCAAATCAGCGTGATTTTGAATTTGCCAATTTATTTATTCTTTTTTTGTGTACCATTTCAGAGTCAGGCGCTTACTCGTAGTTTCCAAATTGCACCCAACATTCAACTCTTGTCACCCTTAATCACATTTTGAATCGATTCTAAAAAGTCAAGGCACCTTTTTCCCCGGACGTCTATTGTTCCCGGGAAAGGCTTTTTGGGCAGATTTTTCTGATCCCCAATTAATTGGTTAAAATTTGATGAAAGATGGTGTGACTCAAATTCAACTGCTTCCCGACCATTTTGACCGTTACCCACGATCTAAATGAATAAGCCTCCGGATTTTGTCGTTATCTTCATCGATCGTTAGAGTCAGAAGTCTTCCACTGCGGGATCCATCTTCTAAGGATTCTGTTCCTTCCGAAAGTGCCTTAAACCACCGAAAAACCTGAGCTCTTGATGAAATTCTCCGTAGGCCTGCAGAAATGTCGCCAAAGTTTCAGTTACTTTTTTAGAGCGCACTTGCAAAATATGTTTCACAAAAACAATTGCTACAGACAAACAAATTCAAACTTGTACTGGAAGCGTGTCGAATGTTAATCTAATTTCCCTCCAAGTTTTGTGTTTTCAGGGTTGACACATCAATCGCTATATTGCCAGTCTCATTACTTAATTTACGCCCCACGTACGTACATAAATATTTAGTATTCAATGGCATACTAACATCTGGCTCTTTTATTGCCTCTTCTGTTCTATTGCTTAGCAGATTGTACCAGCTTTTTGTTTCACTCTCCAGTAATGATTAAAATATGTAATTCTGTTCTCCCACTGCGTATTGTGACACAAGAAAATAGAGCTGTTAAGAGACAACGCAAACTAAAAACATTATGAACCATGTGAACCCGTCGGTAATACAGTTTCGGGCCGTCTATCAATTCATCCACCTACCACTGACAGAAGAAAAACAGCAAAAAAAGAAAACAAAATCTCTCCGTCTCTTGCAATTTACACGAATAATATTCTAAAAAAGAAACAGAAAAAAACATAAATAATGTCGGAAACTGACGTCGCTTCAGCGGAAAAGGAAGCCCCGAATGAAAAAGAAGCCGCCCAAGATAAGGATCCAATCAGCGAGAAAGACACATCTAAAGGTAACAACTGTTTGCAAACGTCCCATTTTGACGGTAAATAATTTTTGGTTTTCAGTTTGTATCTTATTGAATGCCACGGGCAATGTGCCTATAATCAAGAAACGCAAATGGACAGTGGACCCAAACAAGACGGTTAGTTCTATAATGCAATTCATACACCAGTACTTGAAAATGGATCCCCAGGAGCAGCTGGTAAGAAATCTCGCAGCTCCTCGACATGAGACGTATACAGATTCACATTCTTTTCAGTTCCTATATGTTAATCAGACGTTTGCGCCATCACCAGACCAAATAATCAAGAACCTCTACGACTGCCACGGCACAAATGGGAAATTAGTTCTCTACTACTGTAAAAACCAGGCCTGGGGCTGAAAATGAATCGCTTTTTTCTTTTCTTCGCCTTTATTTAAATATTGTATAACATTATTTCACTAGAAATTATATAGTCGCTGCGTGTATAGCTCTGCGTTTAATTATCGCCGCGAAGGGATTCCAGCTCCTCGGCCATTTCCTTAGTGACACGGTGATATTTCGCAATCGCTGGTCGATAATAGTACGCCTGGTAGTCATTGCGTTGCGACATCTTTTCACGCACTTGCTTCTCAAGTTTCCTTTAAATTTAAACGAATTACAGTATGTTCCTATGGAGTCTGTTAGAACGGTCTACCTTAGCTGCGCCTTTTCATTCTCCTCGAATAGGTAGTGGCACATTTTTTCGTACTCCTGCTGTTGGGATGGATGCAGGTACCTAGCAATAAAGCGAGTAATTGGATGCTTCAAGGAAATAAACAATTAGCAAAGAGATCCGTTAGCGAATAGAATGCTATAATTACACTATAGTATTCCCAGTGCTTGGGAGTATAGTTTTCGGGTATTTCTGCCAAAGTAGCTGGGCCAATGAAAATATTAACCCCCAGTACGAGAACGGTGACCGGGATAAGTCCCAGCATAATGTAGAAGTGAAGCATATCCTTGAATTTGTTCCATTGGAATCTAGACGGCTGTATGGTCATTGTTTTATGTTCGCTCATTTGACGCAGTGCCTGACGTTGGGCCGCTGAAATTAGAGGTTGAACCGCAGTTGTTATGGTTAGAACGCGTTGCGTAACGAGACAAGATTCGAACAAATTAGTCACCATGTTTTACTATTGGTGCCTGGAGAAGGTGCCGGTATTGAGACAAGGCTCCGGAAGAACGGACAAGGCTACTAAAAACCACCATTTCGGAACAAATTCGATTTTAAACAACTCCCGACCGAATACTCAAAAGGCGATTGATAAAACTGGTGAATGGTATTCAAGTGACAAGCTAGATGTTGACAGCAGGAGGGTTAGTCGGTATAGTAGTTTGTTAGTATTAGTAGATTACCCAACGAGTGCTGAAATTCACTTTTCGACTTCTACAGTGTTTTACCAGTTTATTCCTAAATTAAAATTTATTTTGAGTATTGATTGCTAATATTTATGTAGATATAATTTCCTCATAATCAGTTATTTACATGAGATTGACAACCGTTCGAAACGAGAGTTTTGGCAGCACTGCAGAACCAAGTACCAATAGGGCTAGAAACAGCGATACAAGAGTAAAAACAAAATGTACACCGTCTGCGATCTTCCGCACGCAGAAAGTTCATTTTTACTCCCTCAAAACGCACTCTTCACAAAGAAAAATTGTGATTAAAGTTTTTCCTAATATTTACGCGTCACATATACACTATCCAAAAACCAGTCGGTTACTAGATTAAGCAAGCATAACTCAGTGGACAGAATCAAGGTGTGTTCCGTTCGTGGATGGCAAAAACATGACATTCACGCAAACAAAAAAAATAAATTTCCGTTGATAAGCAGCTAATGCGAATTAAGTGCTACTTTTCCCTTGGCCTTAAGATAATCCACGGTCGAAGGACAACGCGTTTAGCTTAATTCGAAAAGCAATTTCAATGAACAGGCGAGAATTGCAATCAGTTTTGTTATATTTATGTTGTTTTTCCTTTGTGTCTTGCAGTCGTACGCTGTTTTGAACTTTATGTTTTGTCTGGTGAAAGAAGTGACGTCAATTGGCATTGTACGAGCCAAAGTATTTTGATGGAAATATTACAGAAATTGCTGATGATTAATGTACATTCTCTTTCCAGTTTGCTTAGTACCAAGCGATAGTTTGGATTGGGAAAATCTGGTCGAAATGGATTCAAGCAGAACGACTAACATGGAGAGGGCTTCAAAACTGCCAGGTGAGTTTATGGGAAAATTATTGGTAAACTCTGCAGACATCTTAACAACAGTTACGGGGAAGCGGGTTATTTCAAATGGTGTCCTTGTGATTTCATGACACTTGGTCAGGGCCTACCTAATAAAAACGAATTGGGTTGTTGGTCTGGCTGATTAGTGTGATGGCCGTGAATATCACAGTTTAAAGCCATAGTAATCCCTTTCAAATAAAACGGAACTTGGATATCTCGATTACTCATGTTGTACACCTTGATACTTTTGATTGCGTATGCATGTACTATAAACCGTTGTCTTAACCAAGTAGGTACTGTGAGACTTGTTAAAATCATAACTCTTTCATATGATATAGTGGATTGGTAAACGACTACCTTGCCCTAGGCAAGGTGCATTTAGTGCTAAAGCGCCCGTTTGAAATGGGTGGGTGGGATTTACCAATCTAACCGTTGGTGTGGAACGAGCGTCGAAAATTCATGGAGAAAGTGATGTGGCCTTCCTTTAATATGCAGTGTCTTGTACTCACTGCCATAATTCTGGCGATTTCGGGACGATGCCTGTTTGAACCGTCTTGTATAAGGTGTAGAAAAAAGAAATCCATTATTTTTGCATGAAATTGAACGCTTTATTTAGCATAGATATAATGGTCCGATTAAGATCAAATATTAGCTGTTTTGTCCGATATTTTGCTGCCATTTTCAAGGTTATTCCACTATGCCTCTCTCATATAAGCCCTCGTCTCTACTGGCAGAAAACTGGGACAGCCGTTTTTCACCAGCAAAATCATTCGCTATGGACTGGAGGAGGTGGTAACTTCTTGTTGCCAGGTCCAGAGTATAAGGTGGATGAGATCGTCAAATCCAAGCTCCCGATTCCAAATATACGAGGGTGGTCCGATAAGTACTTAGCCTCACCGCCAGATGGCGACAGTATCGCAAGAGCAACTTACTATCGTGTAGTACATTTTAGTAGATTTCAGCCGGATCGGACTCGTAGTTTTGTTTTGACCGCGTGTGGAAGCGGGAGTGTCCGCGGATTTTAGAAAAATGGAAAAAGAGCAATATCGGTCGGTGATTCGATTCTTGTTTTTGGAAGGGAAATCGCGCAGCGAAATCAAAGAACGTTTGGATGCTGTGTACGGTGACTCTTCTCCTTCGATGGCGACCATCAAAAATTGGTTTAACGAGTTTCAACGTGGTCGCACGTCGGTTTTTGATGAGCCACGTCCAGGTGTCCGGAAAACGGCTACCACGGAGGATAAAGTGACAAAAATCCACGATCTCGTATTGGCAGACCGCCGAATGAAGGTGCGCGAGATGCTGAGACAGTAGGCATTTCAAAAAATCCGGTGGGTCATATCCTGCATGAAATTTTGGGCATGAGACAGCTGTCGGCGCGATGGGTGCCGCGTTTGCTCACTCCGTTCAACAAGCGCAGCCGTGAGCTTCAGAGCACTTCAGAGCAGTGTTTGACGCTGTTTAAGCGGAATCCGAAGGAGTTTCTGCGTCATTTCGTGACAGTCGACGACACATGGATCCACTGGTACACACCAGAGACCAAGGAACAGTCGAAACAGTGGACTTCACCCGGCGAAGGTGCTCCGAAGAAGGCGAAGACTGTCCCATCGGCCGGAAAGGTGATGGCCACCGTTTTCTGGGATTCACAAGGTGTGATCCACATCGACTACCTGTAGAAGAGCAAAACGGTCACAGGACGGTACGTTGGTCGAATTAGGCTATGAACTGCTGCCCCATCCACCGTATTCTCCAGATTTGGCCCCGTGAGACTTCTTTTTGTTTCCAAACTTAAAAAAATTCACTCGCCGGCAGAAATTTCAGTCGAATGAGGAGGTCATCGCCGCCACGGAGGCCTACTTTGCAGACTTCGAGAAAACGTATTTTTCAGACGGGTTAAAGAAGTTGGAGCATCGCTGGGTCAAGTGTATCGAGCTAAAAGGAGACTATATTGAAAAATAAGTCGCCATTTCTCCAAAATTTTTGTTTTTCTTTTGTAAGCTAAGTACTTATCGGACCACCCTCGTATAGTGCCTGCTAGCCAATTATACGAGGAGTTCCTCTACTTTCTTAATAAAGCTGAGGATGTCCCTCGTACTAGCTGCGCTGATCCTCTCGTGGGATCTCTAAGGAGGATACGCTTCCTAAGATCGCAAAGCATAGTAAGTGCTTTGCAATTTCCTCGTCCTCTAGACAAAGCCGACACTCAGTTTCGGACGAGAGGTTAATTTTGTTGAGATGATATCTCAGACTACAGTGTCCCGAAAGGTAGCTGACGAGTCTTCTGATATCGACTCTATTATAATTGAGAATATTGATAGAGTGTTTGCTCAGGAGCCGTATGAATCTTTTCGATTGTATGAGTCCTTGAACACTCTTCTAAAAGTACAGGTGTTGCGATTTTTCTCACTTGTCTAAGAAAAAATTAATCTCTGACTTGGAGATTCCGCAGAAAGGTTCAGCACCTATGTACCTTTCGCTGGAATCTTTCCTAGCGAGCTGGTCAGCGATTTTATGCCCTTTTAACCTGGCACCTATCAGAGTTTGACTTTATTTTTTTAGCCTAGGTCTGGCAGGGCATCGTGCCATTCTTTGACGGATTGTGAGCTCGTACTATACGAACCCAATACTTTGAGCGCTGCCTGATTGTCTGAGAGTATATTGATGGTTAAGGTAGACGCACGCTAGGATGGCATATTGTTCGGCTTGGAAGACACTAGGACTATTTCCCAGAGTCTTCGATATGCTGGTTGGTCATCCTTTAGGTCAAAATTGTTATTTCGTCGACACTAGAGCTCGTTGAAAACACCCTCTCCATTTTGGATTTCTCTAGTGGTTTCACACTCATTCTGTTAAACGAAAAAACGCGCAATTACTTTTGTTACGGCCTGATACTTAATGCTGTGCAATATGTAAATTCAGCCTCTAAACATAGAAACTATCCAATTGCTGAGGTGACTATCAACCTATAAGGCTTCAGCGATTTCTCTATAGATTTAGTGAGAACGTTGTTCGAATCCCTTTCTACGCTTTTTTTTCAACTCTATGGCCAACGCATGGCCTCGCGTAAAGCCGCCCTATACCATAATTTTATGATGTCGAAAAGGGATTGGTTCCCTGAAGCTCGCGAATATGCAGGTCGAATATACGCTCGAACGTTTGAAATCAAAAGATAACAGACTGCTGCAGCACAGATATGGTTTGACTTGACCGAAACTAACATCCACCGACACAAACACGAAGTTTACTCGGTGAGCATATTGTCCTACATTACTCAAGTCATAAGCATTCGCTGTCGTGGTCTTGACTTAGTTCTCTTTGTTTACCCTTCAGGACACCAACAAAATTTTGTTCAGAACTGTAACTTTAGTTTTAGCCCATAGCCACTCAGTGATTGGACTGAGTTTTAAATCCATCATCTAGTTTGTCTAAAACACTAAGCGGTTAAAACACTTTAAGAACCAGTAATGTTTGACAGCCGCTTTCAAGTGAATTTCTATTAAAGGAAAATCATCAAAAAAAGTTCAAAATTCAAATAAAACGAAAGCCCAAAATTTTGAACGTTGTCTTCATAATTTCTTTTAAGTATATTTTGCTGCCGGTTAGCTATCACCTACTTTTTGAAACAGTGTCCTGACACGCGGTTAGGAACATTAGCTGCAACTTCCGAATGTTTTGTTCAAATTGTCGAGTAATTGAAATCCCTTCCGAAACTCGTAAAGCGGCTACGTGCGAGAATGGTCATTGTTTTTGTGAGAAATGCGAGCTGCAGACACTTGACAAGTGCATGTTGTGCGAAGGTCGAATGATAACAGAGGCAAAAGTGCCGGTTATTTCAAATGCGCAATCGGCGAACATTGCGAAATTTTGGTCGACCGATGATGAAATCTCGGATCCTACTACATCGGGAGAATGCTGTACGACTGATTATTGTATGCTGTCTGAAAGGCGGAGTACTATACCTCTACAGGAGGGCTACTCGAATAGCAGAATGTATGATGACGAAGCGTCAGTAGGTCGTGTATTTTCAGTCTTCCAATCATATGTTTATGTTGTTTCTCGTTTTTTTTTTCTTCTTTTATGATACATTCTGGAGGGTTCACATTTGAATCGGTCGGATTTGAGAATAAGTGACTGTTATTTTCCTAGTTTGAGTGGACAGAGCGACGAAACAGAGGAAGATTCGTTAACGGTTGAAAAAGAGCGACTGCGGAGCGAAATCGTGGACGAGATTTTGACTTCATTCGGGAAGGATCCTATGGCTGAACACTATAAGCCTTTAAAATATTTGCAGACAGTTGGGGTGTCGACCGAGTCAATGCCCAGGCTACCTCAAATTGAGCATAAGATGCCTGACGGGCGGGCGATAAAGAAAACGATAACTATTCAAGCTACAGCCGTTAGAAGGCCCGGTAATCTCGTGAATATTCCTGTACTTATAGGGGATTCTTCCGATTTACCAATATCAAAGGAAAAGAAGGAGAAATGCCAGTCGTCCAACTTAGAACTAAAGCTTCAACAGGTACTGGGCACAATTTCCGAACCAAAACCAGAGCCAAGCATGCCACCATCGCAAAGCAAGATCGAAACAACTACGCTACTTCCCACTGATGATCACGATATTTCGAACGTAATTGAAATACAACCCGAACTTTGTCCTGATTTATCTAATGAAGAAACGATCGACTTTGCGTCAATAGTGACATCAAGTCGCGCATGTTACAAGCCACAATCTATCCACAAAATGGAAACTGTTCCTCAGTTCGAGCCCATATGTGTTATCCAGAAACGGGCCTTATCAAGTAAATTGGTAGATGTGTCGAATTTGATTATTCCTCGAAGTCCCATTTTTTGTCCCATAAGTACATGTTGTCGAGCATTTTTCGTGTCAGACTTTAGCAAACACATCGCATTCGATCACACGAAAATACCCTGCGAACGCATACGACCCAAACAGTGCTGGAACTATTTCCTCGATTCAAATCTAATTCATTTGGGGTCGAACAAATGCCAAGTGCTCCTCCTTGTTCGAGACAAAATCAAAAATCTAGGACATGACCAATTCAAGGACTTGATTCCGATCATGGTGATGACGACGAAAATCAGTCTTCTCGAATTGTGCTCCGATAAATATAGCATCCAGAGGGAAGAGGTGCGCAATAGCAAGCAGAATTTTGTAATGATTTGGTTGACCGGTCTAGTGCCACCACAATTGCCCATTTATTTTTGCTTATCGATATGGGCTAGATCAGGATGCATACCAATTTGTCATGTGGTTCATTCTGGCCGACTTTATTCGATGCGAGAGTCGCAATCCAGTGTGGATGTTCAGAAAAGTGGTCAAATGATTCTACTATCGGAGAATCAAGTTAACTTATTGACAAACAATGGCAGAAGAATGCTGGAGATACAAGTGACGGTCCAATAATCGATGCAGCTACAGAAATTAAATTTAAAGTTTTTTTTTTTTTTTTTTTTTTTTATCTTTTATCATTTTATGGCGATAGAGTGTTATTACATATTTTTGAGAAATATATTTTCCGTATTTGAGTGGGCTTCACATACCTCGGTATTAAGTTGATGAGTTGTTGGTGGATTTGTCTTTAAAAAACACGCCGACGGCATATCAGTAAGTGGTTGTTTACTATTCGCCTCCTTGCTTCATTTCCTTTTGGATCCTATCTCGTTTATTCTAAGGCAACGAGAATACCTCGTACGTGGTGCTTCTTGCAGTGGATTTTCTCGAATAATTTTGTCGTTTTTCTAAATGACCTCATTTGTGTTTTTAAGGACCACCAATAAACCCAGTTGTCGAGAACTCTGAGGAACAACTACCAAGCCTGTCAGATCTCCATGATTTCGAGCCTAAACTTGAATTTGATGACACTGAAATCCTAACACCATCGCCTAATTCTCGTAAGTTTTCCAATACGTACACATAAATCAGCGTATGACTTGCTTATGTTAATTCCAGAAGACGTTATGGTTGAAGACTTTGTGCTAACAGGTATTTTTGTATACAAATGTAGTCCAACATGTCCATTTCTATAGTATTTTATTATGAATAGCTGGCGAGGAGGTCGAAGAGGAACAGATTATTAATCCTTTGGAGGACAACGATTATGAAGATCAATTGCAAGAGGTTTCTTTATACAGATCCACAATAGGCGTTTATGACTTTTTATACTTTTCAGCAATCGGAAGCTTTCACAGCAAACAAAACGAAATGCGACTTTCTCGGTACAGACAGACAGGGTCAACATATATTTGGGATTTACGCGTCTCGTTTCCCTGAAAAGAGTCAAATGGAAAGGTTTATACGGTAAATTCGAGGCTTTATTCAAATTTCATATACCAAACAAAATACCTTTTACAGCGAATTGATTAAGGAAATCGAACCATACGTCGAGAATGACTACATTTTAGTGTACTTTCATCAAGGTCTCAAAGAGGATAACAAACCATCGGCACAATTCCTCTGGAATTCGTACAAAGAACTCGATCGAAACTTTCGTAAGAATCTGAAAAATCTCTACGTCGTTCATCCGACTTGGTTTATACGCGTCATTTGGAACTTTTTCCGTCCGTTCATAAGCGAAAAGTTTCGTCGAAAACTTGTTTATATTTCCACATTAGATGAGCTACGACAAGCGTTGGGTCTGACCAAACTGAAGCTCCCCGATAATATATGTGAACTCGATGACAGACTTAATTCGAATCGACGTTCGGTATCGAGTTCGGTTACAGACAGTTCGACGTGTCGAACGGCCCAGTTTGGCGTAACACTTAAATTTATCACACAGAATAGTCCGTGTTTGAATTCCATACCTCCGATCGTGCGCAAGTGCGTTGATTCGTTGTCTATGACTGGCGTTATCGATACCGAGGGCATTTTTCGTCGATCTGGTAACTATGCCGAGATCAATGAACTCAAACAACGGGTGAACCGCGGCGAGGAGGTTGACTTGAAAGATGTCAATGTCCATGTTATTGCTGGACTACTTAAATCGTTTTTAAGAGACCTGAGCGAGCCGCTGCTTACTTATGAACTCTACGAGGATATAACTAGTTTTTTGGGTACGTAACATGATAATTGCAAGTTGAATTTGAATTCATTTTATCCGGTAGACTGGCCGAAGGAGGAACGATCGCGTAATGTTACGCAGTTGATCAGGGAGAAACTACCCGAGGAAAATTATGAATTATTCAAATATTTGGTCGAATTTCTAGTAAAGGTAAGCTAGAGACTTATAGAGGAATATGATTCTATATGACATTGTTGTTTGGCGTAGGTTATGGATTGCGAGGATCTGAACAAGATGACTTCATCGAATTTGGCTATCGTATTCGGGCCGAACCTCATTTGGTCGCGGCACGCACAAATGTCCCTGGATGAAATCAATCCCATAAACGCGTTCGTCCACTTTGTACTGCAGAATCACAAAGACATCTACTTGGTCGATATAAACAAAAAGCCCTCGCCTATAGATTAACCTAGGTTGCTCTAGTTATTTTCACGTTCGGTTCAGTTATTATAATTCTTTTTTAATCCTATTTATGCGTATTTAATATTTTTTCACTCTTTTTTCTCTAATTCAATAACCAAAGAAACACTCTTGAAAACGATGTTGCGTATATCGTTTTCCTTTTTTTTTTGTATTTTTTTTATTTTCTATTCTTTATTGTAAAGTGAAATATTTTGTGATTGAAAATGAACGTTTGGTTGTAAATTGTAAAATTCTACATGTAAATGCACACATCAACTGAGCACAGAGATTTTTGTACCGATAATTCGCATCAGAAGTCATATGGAAGCCGCCTATAGCAAACGAGAAGTAAACACAGTCATACCGATACATCACCTACCTTTTACAACTGTACTGTCTTGGAAACTGCTAAAAGGAATTAACTTTTTTTTTTTTTTTTATTAGTCAGGAAGAGAGGATACAAGATCTGCAACATATACCGATAGCACAAACTGTTTACTATGTAATTCTATTTCTATATATTTCATTTAATAAACTTTCCTTGAATACTTTTTTTATACACATGGAAAACGTAGGTATCTTCCGAAAGGAAATCACTAGTAGTGAGATATACATATGTGTAAAAATATACAAATAAAATTCTTGTTATAAATCGTTGGCTGTTGTTGATTGAAGTGAGAACGGTGTCGAAGCGATGAGTCGATCGGTAAATGGTCATAATTTGCAGAAAATGGGTTATTTCATCAAAGTGGAAGGATTTTTTTGACGATTATGAGCAATATTTCACACAGCGACGTTCGGCTTCGTATTCATTGCAAAAAGAAAAATTTATTGTGATAAGTAAATACGAGAGGTGATCCAAAAGTAATGATAATCGGTTATTTCCAGTCCGCATAGAAATAAAAAAAAAAAAAATTGTTTAACCAATTACCGTGCCATCTTCCGACGCGCTCCCTCCCGTCCCTTCCTCCACAAGCCACGGCAGCGCATTCTCGGTCGCAACTCCTGTTTGCGGCCCGAGAGTGCGTAGCATCTGACGTAGCAAATTGCTGCTGGACCAACTCTAATCGGTGTATGGGCATAACACCTACATCGATTTGATGTTGGGAAGCTACTTGAAATTAGCACTTCTCAATTCTGCTTTACCATCTTTCAGGCGTCGGAGTTGGTCCCTTTGGTGTCTGTGTTTTGTGCTATGGACATTTTTAGGGTTGATGTGAGTAATATTCGTGGCGTTAGAACGAATCTCCACCTTCTCAACTTCTCACAACTCGACCTTCCCTCTCTCCTCCCCCTCTTTCTTAGGTCCACTTCTCCCTCTCACGGCCAAACTCACCAAACATCTCGCCGAGCTTAACGCCGAAGACCGCTATGTTATGTCACGTTTAAGAGACAAAAGAATCTACGAAAATGTACGTCTCTATATGGCCTACCTCCACGACAAATCTGAATCCATTTGTATCGACGGCAAAACTAAAACCAACGTCCTAGTTTCAATCCACCAAGAAGGCTTATATCTCTCCCATTAATGTAAATAACAAACTCTTCACATTCGCCGCCCATGTCAGTTCAAAGCGCATCGCACACTTGCAAAGCACCCGCTCTAATCTCAAAAACTATTTTAAATCCTAACCTAAACACCGCTACATCTCCCCACCCACCACATATTTCTTACAAAAACATACTCATAATCGTACTATCAGAACGTCAGAGGGTTACGCATACCTCCGCAGTACTCCTTAACTCCCAAAACCTACCCTACGATATATTTGCCTTAACTGAAACGAATTTATGCTCCAGCATTGGAGACAGCGAGTTATTCACATCATATTTCATTCTGTTTCGGGCCGATGGACGCGACAAATCTGCCGATCCGGATGGTCGCGGAGTTCTCTTAGCAATCCACAGCCGCTATGATCCCATGCCCTCCAAATCGTCGAATTCCTTCACTAGTGCCTCAATAAGTCTCCCTAAACAGAAACTTTATCTTGTCAGCTGTTACTTAAGACCCTCACAGCCCACACATTGCTACCAACTCGCCGCTGATCTCATCGACTCTATATTTGATATCACCGAACCCGATGAGATCATCATCATCTGTGGCGATTTCAATCTTCCACACCTGAAATGGGTTCAATCCGATGATGAGACCCACTATATCGCCGCTAACCCCTCCTCAGGTAAAGAAATCCTTTTCACGAATCATTTCTCTGACTCCGGCCTTCTGCAACTCAGTAACATCACCAATAACATGGACAGACCCCGAGCAACCACTTTCTCTCTACTTTAGACCCCCTTCATCCACCTCTATCACTCGAGACCCAATTCACTATTCCTCCCTCCGAAAATACGTAGTGTTTCAATTTCCGGAAAGCTGACTTCGCGAAACTAAATAATCTGCTCAACAATGTTAATTTTAACTTCCTCCTTAACCCTCACACATATCCTTAAACGAAACCCTTGTGCTATTTTACACCAAAATCCTCAGCTGCTTCATTCTTTCAGTCCCATACTCACCAAAAAAGAACTTCACTTCATCGACGACCTGGTATACCAAGGAACTACGCCCTTTGCGCAATAAAAGAAACAAAAATTGGCACGCCTATCTTAGATCCTCCTCTGCATCTGACCTTTCTAATTACATGCAGTCCTACACTAAATTTGCACAGCTATGTGAATCACTCTACCTCCAATATATGGACAGAATGCAATCCTCCCTTGTGTTCCCCAAGTGTTTCTTCCACTTCATTAATACAAAAAGAAAAACCGATACATTTAATTTGCTCAATAACTCTTCCAACGAACCCGAAGTAATCGCCAACTTCTTTGCTCATTTTTTCAGCCAATCATTCACCGACCAGGATCTTCAACCCGATCACGACTATTTTCGATATTTGAAAGACTGCCGAATCTAATCGCCGAAAAAATACGCAACTTAAAGGACGATTACTCTCCCGGTCCCGACTGTCTGCCTGCTATAGTTTTAAAAAAGTGCGTGAACCATCTTATTTTACCCCTTACCGCTCTATTTCAAAGCTCTATCTCTTAAGGACTCTTTCCTAAGCTTTGGAAATATGCTTATATCATTCCAGTCCACAAAAAAGAACTGAACAATTATGTGTCCAGCTATCGTCCCATTGCCAAGCTCTCATGCATACCCAAACTTTTCGAGAGCATCGTTTATGATGCACTATTCTTTCACTGCAAATCCATATTTTCTGCTAACCAACAGGGGTTCCTAAAAGGTCGATCGACAACCACTAATCTAGTCGAGTTTGTTTCACAATGTTTGTGTGCACTCGAAGCTGGCAAAGAAGTAGACGTTGTCGCCACTGACTTCAGCAAAGCCTTTGACAAAATGTCTCACCAAATTATTCTCCTCAAGCTCACTGCCCTCGGTTTCTCTCCCGGTTTTATCTCATGGATGAAATCTGATCTTGAAGATCGTCAATATAACGTTATCTTCAGATCTTCTATCTCTGATCCAATTAATGCTACCTCCGATGTCCCGCATGGTAGTCATCTCGGCCCACTGATATTTATTCTAACTATCAATGATGTTGAGAGCGTTATTCTGAACTCTCAGCTCTCTATAAATGCTGATGATATGAAAATATTTAAACACATCGACTCTTGCTCTCTCCAATTGGATCTTAACAGGCCACTATTTGGTGTCAAAAAAATCATCTCGAGCTAGTAAATGCCAAACCATCACTTACTCCCGCAAGCGCTCTTCCATGCACAGATACCTCCTCTTCCTTTCTGCCTCTATACCTTCGGCCCGTGCTGTGTCTTGATTCCGGACAGTTAAGGGTAGTCATAACCCCTTTTGCACGGGCAAATTATAAAAAAAACTCATTAGGTTCGCGTAAAAAAATTATACAGATAGACCACGAATCCCAGGAGGTACATTTATTTGAATACCAACTGTCGACGGGATAACGTCAAAGTGGAGAAAAATGAAATTACAGCGATCGTCAAGTAGCTCTGCTTAAAAAAAATCTTTCTACCAAAGGCACACACAGAGACTTGGGGAAAACATTGGGGGACTCTACTCCTCCATATTCTACAGTAGCACGTTGGTTCATTGAGTTTAAGCTGAACACCACGAAGGACTCCCATCCACGTCTCAGTCATATAAATGAGGTCACAGTGATCTCATACGAGGGTGGTACTCACCGCCCGATGACGCCAGTATCGCAAGAGCAACTTACTATCGTGTAGTACATTCTAGTAGACGACTACTGTCGAAATTTCAGCCGGATCGGACTCGTAGTTTTGTTTTGACCGCGTGTGGAAGCGGGAGTGTTTGCGGATTTTAGAAAAATTGAAAAAGAGCAATATCGGTCGGTGATTCGATTCTTGTTTTTGGAAGGGAAATCGTGCAGCCAATTCCAAGAGCGTTTGGATGCTGTGTGCGGTGACTCTTCTCCTTCGATGGCGACCATCAAAAATTGGTTTAACGTGTTTCAACGTGATCGCACGTCGGTTTTTGATGAGCCACGTCCAGGTGCCCCGAAAACGGCTACCACGGAGGATAACGTGACAAAAATCAACGATCTCGTATTGGCAGACCGCCGAATGAAGGTGCACGAGATAGCTGAGACAGTAGGCATTTCAAAAGATCGCGTGGGTCATATCCTGCATGAACAGGATATCTGTCGGACAGCTGTCGGCGCGATGGGTGCCGCGTTTGCTCACTCCGGACAACAAGCGCAACCATGAGACCACTTCAGAGCAGTGTCGAAACAATGGACTTCACCCGGCGAACGTGCTCCGAAGAAGGTGAAGACTGTCCCATCGGCCGGAAAGGTGATGGCCACCGTTTTTTTTGGGATTCACAAGGTGTGATCCACATCGATTACCTGGAGAAGGGCAAAACGGTCACAGGGCTGTACTATGCCAAATTATTGGGCCGATTCGACGCCGAATTGAAGAAAAAACGGCTCCACTTGGCGAAGAAAAGAGTGCTTTTCCACCATGATAACGCACCGGCTCACACCTCTGCCCTCGCCACGGCCAAATTGGTCGAATTGGGCTACGAACTGCTGCCCCATCCACCGTATTCTCCAGATTTGGCCCCGTGCGACTTCTTTTTGTTTCCAAACTTGAAAAAGTCACTCGCCGGGCAGAAATTTCAGTCGAATGAGGAGGTCATCGCCGCCACGGAGGCCTACTTTGCAGACCTCGAGAAAACGTATTTTTCAGACAGGTTAAAGAAGTTGGAGCATCGCTGGGTCAAGTGTATCGAGCTAAAAGTAGACCATTTCTCCAAAATGTTTGTTTTTCATTTGTAGGCTAAGTACTTATCGGACTACCCTCGTATGGCAGCGTTCAAAAAATCATTGCGAATGATTCGAATTGTTGGAGTTATTCGAAATTTACATTGACCCATATGAGATGGTGCACGCTGTAGAAAACTACGAAAGATACCATTCTTAAATACAAAAATAAAAACAGCTCGTTTGGCGTGGGAGAAAAAGTATGAAAATTTATCGCAGGATGATTGGGGCTGTGTGGTATGATCCCCTGAAAGTAAATTTAATTGTGTGCCGACAACTTGCCTACATTCGGGTTGGAAAGCGAAAGGTCGAGTGCTTAGTAAAGGGAGTGAACTTTCCTCAAAAGCCAAATGACTTGGAGATGCTTTTCTTTGCGTTTTGTACTTTGTTAATGAAACTGTGAACGCTCAAAGATATAGACAAGTAACAAGGGATTTTTTGGTACCATCCATGAACAGTATCATTCCATACTAAGGGTGGGTCAATAAGCCCGTGACTTTTTGAATAAAACACAGGTTTTTGGATAAAAAAATATTTCATTTTTCAACGCAACCTTTGAGCTCTATAAACTTTGTCCAACGGTCCAATTTTTTTATTCCTTCCAAAAAAGGTTATCAAAATAGGTATTTATTTGTGAGATGATTTCATCGTTGGAGTCAAATCTCTTTCTGCCAAGCCATACCTTCAGGTTTGGGAACAAGAAATAGGGCGGATGAGGGAGCAATTCGTAGCCCAATTTATGGATTTTTGCCATGGAAACTGAACATGTGTGCACCGTCCTGGTGGGTAAGAACTTTTTCTTGGCCAAATGCGGTCGTTTTTTTTTTTTAAATCCTTATTAAACCGGCCCAATGACACGTTTATTGTTTTACCCTTTCGAAGGTAGTCAATGTGTATTATAAGGCGTGCATCCCAAAAAACGGTCGCCATGTCTTAATTGGCTGACAAAGCCACTTTGGCCTTCTTTGGCGCCGACTCACCCCGAGAAACCCACTGTTTTGACTGCTGTTTGACTTCTGGCGTGTTGTGGTGGATCCACCTTTCGCCCACGGTTACGAAACGGCACAAAAACTCGTCCATATTACGGTTGAACAACGCCAAACACTCCTGCGAAGTTGTCACACGATTGCGTTTGTGGTCGATTGTGAGCAAACGCGGCACCCATCTTGCGGAAAGCTTTCTCATACCCAAGTGATCATTCAAAATTGTAATAACTGAGCCATGTGAGATGCCTATGGCTTCCACAATCTCTCTCACTTTCAATCTTCGATCGGCCAACACCATATCGTGTTTTTTTCACCAACTGGGCGTCCAGAACGTTCGGCATCTTCCGTGCTTGTACGGCCACAACGTAAATTCAGTGACCCACTTCTTTACCATTGAACTTGATGGCGCAGAGTCCCCATAGTATTTATGAAGCTTAGCCTTTGTTAGAGTGATGGTTTTTCCGCAAAAAATAATGCTTAATGAGCACAGGAAATTCACTTTTTTCCATTTTCTTCTCAAAACACGCGGTAGTCAAACTAAACGACGCAGCTTGTTCAAATTTTGACAGGAATCAACAGTTGCCTGTTGACAGGAGCAGTGTTGCCCTTTCAGTTAAGAGGCGGGGAATTAAAAAAGTCACGGACTTATTGACCCGCCCTCGTATTATTATTACCGGCCATTTGGAACTCTAAAGTTCAGAGCCTGGTTGACCACCCTTCGCGAAACGTTCCTTCCATGTTTTGCTGTTCTCTCCCATCTCTTTTAGATCCGTCCTTAAATTGTCCCATCTACAGCGCGGCTTTATCCATACGTTCTAGGTGTCTTGCCCATCTTACTAATGCAATGGATTGAATAATTCCTCGGGTTCTTGATTGTATAGTTTTCTCCACTCACCTGTTTTCCACCATTCTCCTTAAGATCTTGTTTTCAAAGACCCGGAATCTATTTTCCTTATTCTTGTCAGAGATCAGGTTTCACGTCATTGGAATTAATATGATTTTATTAATACGAATTTTGAAATTATGGGTGGGAGTGGGTAACGTCGTTTTCAAATGCTGCTTGCTCTCCATGTACATTGGGCACTTCAGTAAAATATTTCTCCCATTGGAATGCAACCCTTTTATTGCGTATAAATCCCAATCTGACCTGGAATACTGTTTTAGCACTTTTTAGAAAATTGGGGAAAATATTTGAATCTCATATGAACTTGTATTGACCTTGGCCGTAAACTCAACTACAACTCCATAAAGGTATAAATGCCAAGCTAACAGAAGTGGCCAGGGAATGCTCTGTAGAGTCAAAAAATGTACAACAGCTTTCCGAACTTTCATTCTTTTTTTTATTCGAACCAAAAGAAAAGGAAATACAACGCTTCGGTCGCACGTACACGTAAGATGGAATAAATTATTTTATTTGCTCTATACTGTTATGTTTTTCAATTTACGATTTAGATCTTCGAACTTCAATATCTTCCTGATAAAGAAATCGCCATAACGGTGTGAAACTTTCGTGTCAGCAATATGAATCATGTCATTGTCAATGTAAAAGTCCAACTGCAATTGATACAAAATTATTATTAACGGTCGACTCGAAACAATTCTTGTCTAGTTACCTCAGAGCCAGATTGAAACTGTCCCTCTAATCCGCTGGAACCCTTGGTCCACACCATATTCTTCATTTTATGCTTGAAGCATAGCAGGCGAATGAGCAAGTCGATAATTTCACCGTCACCCTTTGCGTCGATAAATGAAGCTAACTTCTCCAACGGTAGGGTGGTATACAATTTCAGGTAGGATCGGGTGGTAGGGACGTCCTTTTGCTGTCGTACTTCATCCATGAAAACCTGCAATTGATGTTCCATTGGATCCTTAATGTAGTCTTCGACCGGAGCATCGGCCGCCGGCGGGCAAGGGCTTACGAAACGCGGACAAGCGAAGATAAAGAACATTTTAAAGGCTTCCAAATCACCACACTGCATCTTATACATATTATCTTGGTAATTTTTGTCCCTAAGAACTTGTTGAATAGATTCATCAATGCATTGCGGGTGAAGCACTAAGCAAATCGCCAATAGGTGGTACATCTGTTCAGCTTGCTTATTGATTTGATCGTTTTGATATGATCGTGTGCTGTACAGCTGTTTTGTACGTTGAATGTACAAAAGAATTTCGGAGAAAGTGCGAATAGCATCGGCATATCGACGCATCATCATGTAGGCGAAGCCCACATAGTAGAATGTGGAGATCTGACATGCGGGTATGTGGGAATATTGCGATTTCTTATGGAGTTCGATAGGCTCCAGCACTTTGATGGCCTGATAGTAGTCGCCAAGAAGTGAATGGACGCGAAGGAGGCCGATGAGGGAGAAGTAACCTAGCATTTTGTAAAATGAATGTTCACCAAATTCGCCGGCGACAGCTTGTGGATCTTGGCCCTGCGATATTGCTTGTAGTTGTTTTTTGATATTGGAAATATCGACCAACGAATGAAGAACATTCAAGATGCAAAGGATGCTCCAAACATTGTTGTGTTGTATGCATAATTGTTGGATCTCTTCTTGGCTTTTGTCAGTGAGACGAGCCCTAAAATTGGAAAGAACGAAAGCAAATGATTATTATTGGAACTTGGGCGAAATGCGGAATTTTCCCTTACCTATATTGTGCAAAGTTCTGGAACTGATAGACAAACTCATCAACCAATTCCCACAACCAGATGTCGGGTAACTCCAAGACGACGGGATTTTGCGACGAAATGATCAAATTGAAAAAGTCACAGTAGTTAAAAAACGAATGGATACGTTGATCTAATTTAGGTCCACCGGGAATTCTGGCATGAATATGACGATAGTACAGCTCCTTGTATAGAATTAAGAACACTTTATCATTATCGACTAAAGGCGCAACTTCTTGCTCGTCCGGCCAAGCAGACTTATCAAAATGATGATCGCTTATTTGAGGAAAAGTATTCTCGTACATGTTTTGTATGTCGAAAAGAACTCCGTCCTTAATAGCTTGGCAGAATTTTACCAAGAAATATTTCACATTTTCCGGTATGTGCTTGGTGTAGTAGTTTCTCTCGTATTCCAGATCCAATTGCGGATCCCCAGTATGACCGTAATCATCGTATAGATCCTGTGATGTACACAAATCGAAGTTTATAAATCGTGTTAGTACGTGCAAAGTGTGGTTATGTTTGATTATATAGAAATGGTCGAATGATTTTTGATTTTTTCCAATTGTTCTTACCTGGCTACCATACTCGTCACCACCGTACATAATTTTCAATTTGTTTTTTCAAGTTTTCAGACTTTAATATGTACAAAATCGACAGGGAGCTGAAGGAGACACGCCAGCAGCCGTAAAATTGAGAAGAAAAAGAATGCGGGTGACAAAATTGACAGCTGGCTTGGTTGACACAAATAAGTATTGTTCGATTTAGATATTCAACGAATAACTTAACTTACGTGCTCAACCGTAAGAAACTTCACACCGTACGATTTTTATACGCGTGCAGACGAAACATGATGTGTTCATCTATTTATCATCTATTCCAAGTGTTTCTAGTCGGAAACGCACAAATATTCCTATCAAGTTCGCTACGTTACTAGTAATCGACCAAGGTATTGGATTAATTGAGTAAATACGTATCAAAGTAGGCTTCCACGTCTTCGACAACACTGCCGCAACCAGGCAGTGACAGTTTTTTATTTTTATTTTTTGTCCGATGTGAAATTGAGCCACAGGTAAACGAGTGTAGCGCTGTCTTTGAAAATCATAACACAATCTTTCAATTCTTTTCTTATTTCTTAACAGGCGAAAACAGAAAAGACATTATTTGAATGGATTAGCCGAGTTGCCGACATTAAAATCCACTTGTTACACCAAACTGACCAGTGAGCGCGACCTTTGACACACCACAATCACACCATACATTTACACAAAGTTTCACTTTCTTCTTTAAGTAAAACGACCAAGTCATGGCATCGAAGAGGCGACCTATACGTCCAACAAATACTAATTTAAACTTTCGACCTGGAGGACCCGACGTATCTCGAGCCGAAGCGAAAGGTACACGACCTACAGCACAGCCAACGACAATCAAAGAAATATTGGTAACCACTATCATGTACGTGTGCAAGAAAACTATCTTCTTCGATACAAACCTAAAGGTAGCCCTATACTTGGGCAGTTTGTTCTTGGTGTCGCTTATTGGTGACTTTATTCCATATCCCAAAACGTATTTCTCGCGATCGGATAATCTATTCAACGTCTACTTCGTGAAAATCGGATGGGGTTGGACTTTGTTATTTAGTTTACCATTTCTCGTAATGACATCGATAGTGCTGTGTTGCGGTGATAAAATGAAAATGATGACAAATCACTTGCCTCGCATTGCTATCGCGACATTCTTCTGGTTCTTTTGGACGAAACTTTTCAACGTGGTAGAATCATCATACGGTCGATGTACAGTGAAAGGCTTCGAGAGTAAATCAGTGTGCTTACGAGCCGGTCATTTGTGGAATGGTTTCGATATATCCGGACATGCCTTCATACTAATCCACTCGAGTTTGGTTCTTATCGAGGAAGCCAGACCGATTGTTAAATGGGAATCGATTCGAGAGCATCTTCGAAATGAATTGCATAATCGTAGCGTATCGGAGCGATCTAGTACGAATCCGTTGCGAAACCTAAGTGATGAACAAGTGAGAATGCTAAACGTTTTGTACGAACGCCTTACACCTGCCATTCGAACACTCTTCATCGGCATTGCTGCTCTACAGGTGCTTTGGGACGTTATGTTAGTCGGAACGATGCTGTACTATCACAAAATGATTGAAAAAGTCGTAAGCGGCGCAATTGCCATTTTAACATGGTACTTTACCTATCGTTTCTGGTATCCATCGAGTGTATTGCCCGATCCTGCCGGGAGTGGATGTTTTTTCTATCAGCGCGACCGCACTGACACTTTCGTCTACAGGCGCACTCCCAGTTTGACACAGACAACACCTGCACAACGTACTCCTGTAACCGCTGGCCCAGTACCAAAGTTCATGGGCCTGCCCATATATACAAATGCACGACCATCACAAGTCCCGACGAATGCGGGCTCTTCGGCCAACCAATCAACTGAATTTTTTTCATAAAACTTTTTGGTTTTTGATCAATTTGATTAAAAGATTTCTGAATCATTACGACTGCAAATGGCTCTGGAATTTTATTTTCTTATTTATGTTGATTAAGTGTTCTTCCTTCTGTTGGTGAGGCTTTGTTTGTTGTTGTAATGGTTTGCCGTTGAGTGTTTTTCTTTTTCATTTTTTTTATTTTTTTCATATTGTAAGTGCTGGTATACAATGGTGTATAATAAACCGTTTTTGTTTACAGTTATGTTTTCTCTTTGGTTTTTCCATTCGGCATGAGATAATAGTTCACTTATCAGAGCTAATGTGGGTATTTGTTGACGGTTTTACCTACAGTGGGAGTCCAATGTTCGTGTGCAGCTGATACTTATCATTTTTGTTATTATTACAGACCATTTGGAACTCGGAAGTTAAGAGCGTCGGTGACAACCCTTCACCAAGCCTGTCATGAGTGTGTTCCTTCCATGTTACGCTGTTTTGTTCCATCTCTTCTGGAATCATTCTTTATATTGTTCTCCCATCTATGTCTAGGGGTTCTAGGCATCTTGCTCATCTTAGTCGTTGAGTCGATCATTCTTGAGGCTGACCAGAGATCCTCGAATTCTTGTTGAACTGGCCAACAGAATTGTCAAAAATATTAAACGAATGACCGAATAAAACCGTTTTACGAAATCAACGAAAATAAAACAAAAATCTCCAATTTGATGTGGCTACTTCAGCAATTCGCAGATGGATTAAAGAAGTTCGGTTAACCGGGTGGCGCCCAGGAAGATAGCCGTTGTTAAGCCAGAGACACGAAGAAAAAAGTTTCAAATTTGCATCGGATTACCTTCATTGGCAGGCCAGCAAATGGCGTACTATTTTGTAGTCGGACGAATCCAAAATCGTGCTACGGAGTTAATGACCCAAAATTCATCATTAAAACGGTTAAGCACGGCGGTGGAAAAATGATTTCGGTTTGGCTTTCTTATATTCGCATACTGGACTCGGAATGATGCCCTACGCTGAGGAGGCTTACGCTGCCACTGCAATAAGTTTTTATGCAATATAATGACCAAAAGTTCACTAGCAAGTGTGTTGAAAATTGTTTCACTGCCAACAGCATATGCGTTATGAACTGACCAGTCCAAAGTATCGATCTCAATCTAATTGAGAATTTTGGGGAGATATTAAGGAAACTGTTAAAAAAAACAAACAATGGAAACGAACCCTGGCGTATGATGTCGACAATTACCTGGTTCTACGTCGCGTCGATGTGTCCCAGTTATTGCAAGTAGCGATATTTGATTCCCCTTTGCGGGATAAAGATAACACTATACCCATGGCTCAGAACGCTAGTCTTAAGAGGCGACTAAATTCCTCTGTTCCATGAAAAATGGCAGAGGTAGACGTAGAGCTGATGGCTCTGTACTACCAACGCCCACATCACTACGGCAATACAGCAGTAAAAAGTGTTCTAAAGGATGCAGCGGAAGCAACGGTCGTGGTTAAGCCAAAAATAATTCCTTTACGGAAAAACAAATCAAAAAAAAAAAAAAATGCTGACGAAGGCGCATATCACTCGCAGTATAAGATGACTTCAAAATTCATACTCGGTGTGTGCATTTCCAATATAGCACCTTAATGACATGGAAACCAAAAAACAGTTACTGTGAATTACAATCACAAATTCAGTCGAATCTCTCGAATCTTATCTAGGACAACCACCCCCGGAGAGTAGTGAACGAACATCTTCGACACAAACCATCTGCACCCCGACCAGGTTGTATGATAAACACCATAAGAGCGTAAACTCTTGAACTTGCGCGAACCCTATAAAAAAAAGACAAACTAGGCTATTACAAAGGCCCCATTTTCGACGAAAATTGCAAGGAAAAAGTAAAAACCCGTAATGTTCTAAGACTTTAAGCCCTGGAAAATAGTGATAAGATCATGCGTACAAGATGTCAGACCCTGCGAAAGGATGTTAGCCTACTCCTTTGCGATAAAAAAACGATAATGGGAAAGGAAAAAGTTTGCTACCATTCAGGAAGATTGTGCGGCTAAAAACATGAGAACAGGGCTTAGCGCTATATGAAAAACATTTATAAGTAACAACAATGGGCTCGTTTCAGACAGCAAAAGCGTTGGAGGCCAATGGAGAAGATATTTCGATAAACTGCCTAATGAACATGAAGAACAAGGCGGTGGTCGTGGTGCAATAGTAATCATCACCGACTCTTGAGCCGAAGGTCTGTAGTTCAAGTCCGTCCATAGTCAAGAACAATTCCTATACGGAAAAACTGCAGCAACATCAGCTGTGAATGAGAGACGATCAAAAAGTGCTGACGAAGGCCTAACACTCGCAACATAAGATCACTTCAAAATTCATACTCTCTGTGTGCATTTCCAATATAACACCTTAATGACATGGAAATGAAAGAGTTACTGTGAACTACAACCAACGCAAATTCAGTCGAATCTCTCAAATCATATCTAAGACAACCACCCATTGAGAGTAGTGAACGAACATTTTCGACACAAACCATCTGCACCTCGTCAAGTTGTGTGACAAACACCAGAAGAACGTACTCTTGATCCTGCATGTATTATAAAAAAAAAATAGCTATGGAAAACGGTGTTATCCACAGAGATCCTGATAGGATTGCCAACCATTGGGGAAGTAAACGAACCAATCCATCGGCTTAAGAATAACAAGGCCGCAGGTATCGACCTAGCACAATCGGAATTGAAATAAAATATGCAGAAGAAAAATTAACAGAGAAGTTACATGGGCATCAGGAATGGAAAAACTCCGTCATCATTCCGTATTTAAAAATAGCGACTGAACCCAATACAACAATTACCGAGGAATATTGCTGCTATCAAGTTGTTGCAAGGCGTTTTCAAATATTTTCTTTAAGAGACTGGCAACATACGCTTAAGAAATATTCGGAAACCATCAGTTGTAATGGTCGAAAGCAGGACGATGAAACAGGGCAATAGAAAAGACTACGCAATCAAGAATTCGAGCAACTCTATTCAGCACCAACATTATAACATATTATTCAGAATAAAATCGCGAAGACTAAGATAGGCAGGACATGTAAAACGAATGGACAGTGGACGACAGTGGTCAATCGAATAATGAGTGGAAAACCCGTAGGAAAAATACCGTCAAGATGCCGCGCCGTGGATTGGACGACAATAAAAGTATGGATCTAGAAGAGATGGAACAGTACAGCGAAACACGGAAGAAACACATTCATGACAGCGAGGCTTGGCGAAGGATGGTCAACGAACTTCCGAGTTCCAAATTGCAGGTAATAATAATAATAGTAAGTCGTAAGCTCCGAGAGTGCGTAAATAAATATTTACTTCTTTGCGATATCACAAGTAACAGCAGAAAAAATAATTTTCAAGCACTTAACCGGCAAACACTCATCATGAACCAGACCATTGTAATCGAAGAAAACAGTGAGCAAAACGTTCACATTTCACCGAACTTAGGTTCTTTCTTTATTCTTGGCACTTTTGGTCGCTTCCATTGGTATGATTGGGTTTTGGTTTCGACCACGTTACCATATACCCATGTTTCGTTACCAGTGACGAAGCTTTTCAGCAAATCTGGTTCGTCACGTCTCCTAGTCCAATTAGTAAAAATTTAGCAACTTCGCAACAAGTTTCGTTGAAGCACGTTTCATGCCCAAAATATCTGAAAAAATTCATGACATGAGCCAACTATTATGCCAATATCCTCAGCAACTCCTTTGATGGTGGTTCGACGATTCCCTTTAATATTCTTCATAGCTTCAACGTTTTCATTCGCTGTTGACCTCCTGGGGCGGACATCTACATTAACATGTTCTCGGCCGTCTGTGAAGAGCTTGTACACTTCTAGCCATTTTTTTTTCGCTCAGAATAGACTCGGCAAACGCTACAGTCAATATTTCAAGTGCGTTGGAACAGATTCCTGGACCATTTCCTCAATAGCGGAAAAAACGCCAAGCACACCAAAACGCGTCTAACCTTTATAACTAAATATGTAAAATGGTTGACAATGTCAACAAATGTAAGAGGACACATATGTATCAACATAGTAAAAAAACAGAAGTTCGAAAATTGAATGTATTTGGCTCGTGAAATTCAAAATTCACCTTATTTTTTGAACATACTTTTTTTTATATTAATTTTTATCTGATTTCTGAGTCTTACAAGGGAATAATAAATAAATAAAAACTTAACTGAGTTGTATGCAAAGTGGTTTTGTGTTTCAAAATATTTGTATTCCCAGCGATACCAAAGCGTAATTTCTCATCTATAGTGGTGTAAGCGTGTAAGCTGTTTCGACGATCACTGATCGGCATAAGCCTCACATCTAATCTCATCTGGGATATTCAAGTATATCGTAGAAATAAATTGATTTTTATAGCTAACATTTAACGTCATGCGTCATTTCTTAAGCTGTTCAAGTCTGTTAACTGGTATAAACCATGTGACACTTTATCTAAAAGAGAAAATATATCCAAAAAACAAATCTCTTTCCGCCCACTATAAATTATTATTTATTGGACTATAAAAAAAGACAACAACTGCAAGCTACTTATGTGCAAATGCGGCGAACATGGCCATTCCAATAACACCCGCTCCAATCTTATAGTTCGACGGGGTCCTCGCCCAAATATCCTTTAAAATGTTCATATTGGTCGGCATCATCTTAACAAATGAACTTCGTTGCTTGAAACGCAAGAAATAGCTCTCAACCTTCGGCAGTTTACCGTATGCCCAGAAATAGTTTTCGAATCCCAGACAGTAGAGACGTTGTAGTAACAATCCGAATGTTGCGTCAACAACCGAGAATTCCGATGATATAAGCCAAACTCTATCCGGATTGGCTTGCAATTCCTTCTCGAAAAAACGTAAAACCTCATCGAATCGATCGAGAATCCTTTGAAAATCCACTCTCGAATATACCAACTGCTTGCGACGATCCTGAAGTTCCAGCTTTTGCATTAAAGCCGATTTTTGATGTGATTCAGCTTTGTCCACTGATTGTTGCAATATCTCATAGACTTTCTCGTTGTTTTCTGTAATGAAGGTGAACAAATGAAATGCGTATCGAGTCATGGACCTTTAGGCAATACCTACTGAGACAAGATTTTCGAATCGGACCGATGAATGGCGGTTTTGGTGTCAGTCGTAAATCGTCATGTACGAAGGAGCCAAGGCTTATTGCGCCAACAGGCAGCCGATTTAGGACCTCTTCATAAAACAATTGCTTTTCGTATTCTTTGGATAGTGCATCGGCAGGCATAAGCCGGACATATTTTCCTAACAAAGCAGAAAAGTGTCTTCATGTGGAATGAAAATTGAGAAATAGCGGTATAGACCTTCTTTAAATTTTCCCTCGATGTAGTTTATGATATATCTAGAGTCGGGAATTATAAGACCATTGTCCTGAAGCACTGGGACATCACCTTTTGGATTTAGGTTCAGGAACCAGTTGGAATACTGTTCGCCATTTGACAGATCCAAGGCGTATGGCGTAAAGTCGATGTTTTTCTCGTACAATATCAGTAAGATCTGAAATTAAGACATGTGGTTTGGGTTAATTATGTAAATACGACGGTGTGAACTCTATAAAACTAGTAATAATACGAAACAGCCTTCGGAAAAGGTTCAAATTGATTCTAATTAGATGATGCTTAGGTGCGTTAGATGTGACACATCAGATTACGGCGAACGATCTTAATAGAAGACTGTACTTTAAGCTACATATTTATAGAATTAGAAACGACTATGATTGATCCCATTTAATCCTAATGTTGAGGTCTAAAGTACTTGCTCGGTTGGTCGAACCCATTTGCGAATTGCAGAAGGGTGGAAGTGTTTTTGAGTAGGAAGAATCGATCAGACTACAGAGCCTGACTGTGGGCACTACTATGATCACTACTGTTTTTGTTAGTGGCTTGAAAAACAACTGCATTCAGAATAGCTTATTAATGAAGCATTTACTCAACATTTCCAAGGCACGCAAATGAATGTTCACATTTGTTGACTTCTAAACCAAATTAACACTCTTGATGGACAACAGGCAGGCAGGCAACTTGTGAAACAATTGCTTAAACGAATAAAATTTTTTGTTTTTATAATTTTCGACTACATGCCTGAATCACATGAACGCTTTAAACACAAATTTAATACAGAATATCGATGGACGTAAGCTTTGAGCTAATTAAAAACAGACAAGTGCATCAGTTATGCTTCAACTAACACGGATATTCTGACCGATCTCTGAAGGCTACGAGCATGGCTTATAAGTAACAAAACAAAAATAAACTTAACAGATACTCGGGTGTGCGGAAATGTATGCGTAATTCTCACGTGACCAATATCGTTGAAATGAAAACCGAAATTATACGTAACTTGTATGGAAAAGACATACTTTTTGTGAGTAGAAATTGTAGGGATGATAATACAGGACAATTCCATCCGTGAGGTTCGGATCCTTAAACACTTTTACGTTATTTTCGTCACTCATTTTAACCGAGTTGCATCAAACAGCGAATGTACTTTGCGACGTTGTTCAAATGTGAAAAACCTCTATCACATGCCTCGCTTAAAACCTCCCGCAGTGTTACTCACAAAAGCGACTTATGTATTAGGCATACTCGTACGCCGTTACGCGATGATAACTACACGCGAGATGCTTAACCGCGTTTACGTTCAAGCAAAGATTTTTTTCCCAAAGCTCGAGGGACGGCGGTAGACGAGATACGAGAGAGTTGGTTTTGATGGCTCTGCAGTCTGCTCGTTGTACTCACGAAAAAATTCAAATGCTACGTCCCGAGGTCGGTTATCATTGCATACCGTTCTTATGGATCAGTATACCATATCTTGAGCGATTTAAGTAGTCTGTCGGGATGTTTACCTGGGATTATCATACCAGGCAGTGTATGAATGATCGGTTATGGGGACCAGATACAGAACGTGAAAAAAGTATTCGAACACCCGGTTTGTTGGTGATTTTGGTGTTGTATGTGATCAAATAAGACGCGTTTTGGCGACTGTAGTTATTGACAAAAAAAAAATGGATCAAAAAATTTTGTACTACAAAAAGGTTGAAAAAATAAAATTAAGTGCTCCAAAGCACTTGAAATATTGAAATATTGACTGGCATTTAGCGAGTCTACTTTGAACAAAAAAAATATTTAAAGGTGGCACAAGCTCTTCATAGAAAGCCGAGATGTTAATGACGATGTCCACCCTGGGCGCACTAGCACGCCAACAATGATGAAAACGTTGAAGCAGTGAAGAAAATGATGAGTGAAAAGTCCATAGGAAAAGACCACCAGGAAAGCCGCACTTCCAGTGCGAGGATAATTGGAAGATGGACGTAGAAGAAATAGAATAGGACAGCGAAAGATAGAGGGAGCACACTCATGACTGGAAGGCTTGGCGAAGGGTTGTCAACGGACTCTGAAGGTTACACGACTTCGACAGGCGTGGCGACACTTATGGCCGTATCACAATGTTGCGTTTGAGCGCTAGGGCTTTTGATAGGCGCTGTACCGACTTACGATAAACATACGAGGGTGGTCCGATAAGTACTTCGCCTCACCGCCAGATGGCGCCAGTATCGCAAGAGCAACTTACTATTGTGTAGTACATTCTAATAGACGGCTTCTGTCGAATTTCAGCCGGATCGGACTCGTAGTTTTGGTTTGACCATGTATGGAAGCGGGAGTGTGCGCGGATTTTAGAAAAATGGAAAAAGAGCAATATCGGTTGGTGATTAGATTCTTGTTTTTGGAAGGGAAATCGCGCAACGAAATCAAAGAGCGTTTGGGTGCTGTGTACGGTGACTGTTCTCCTTCGATGGCGATCATCAAAAATTGGTTCAACGAGTTTCAACGTGGTTGCACGTCGGTTGAGACAGTAGGCATTTCAAAAGATCGCGTGGGTCATATCCTGCATGAAATTTTGGGCATGAGAAAGCTGTCGGCGCAATGGGTGCTGCGTTTGCTCACTCCGGACAACAAGCGCAACCGTGAGACCACTTCAGAGCAGTGTTTGACGCTGTTTAAGCGCAATCCGAAGGAGTTTTTGCGACGTTTCGTGACAGTCGACGAAACATGGATCCACTGGTACACACCAGAGACCAAGGAACAGTCGAAACAGTGGACTTCACCCGGCGAACGTGCTCCGAAGAAGGCGAAGACTGTCCCATCGGCCAGAAAGGTCAGAAAAGGCCACTTTTTCCTGGGATTCACAAGGTGTGATCCACATCGACTACCTGGAGAAGGGCAAAACGGACACAGGGCTGTACTATGTCAAATTATTGGGCCGATTCGACGCCGAATTGAAGAAAATACGGCCCCACTTGGCGAAGAAAAAAGTGCTCTCCCACCATGATAACGCACCGGCTCACACCTCCGCCATCGTCACGGCCAAATTGGTCGAATTGGGCTACGAACTCCTGCCCCCTATACCGTATGCTCCAGATTTGGCCCCGTGCGACTTCTTTTTGTTTCCAAACTTGAAAAAGTCACTCGCCGGACAGAAATTTCAGTCGAATGAGGAAGTTATCGCCGCCACGGAGGCCTACTTTGCAGAAGTACAAGCTGCGGCAAGCATGTGGGAACCCGGGGTTCTGTAATTACATATGTAAACAATCACGCACATTGTTATAATTCCAAGAGTGTGTGTGGCGGGAGTACACTGAGGTTAAATGAAATGAGCTCACACGTATTCACGAATAGAGTTTGTTTGTAACGGGTTTTGTCGCTACGAACCTGGACTTCATTCAAAATTTCAGGGTGTCACGGGGGAATGCGTACGAAAGACGCACGTCTCATTCTGGTTTCTGATTAAAATTGTACTGAATTTACGTTTCCAAAATGCTGTGACAAATCGGTTGACAATTGTTGAAGTTATTCGAAGTTTATATCGACCCATATGAGATGGCGCACCCTGTAGCTCTTGGCCACCGCTACTTCGCCAGGCGTCTATGAGGATGGAGAGGCTTGGTTGATGCCCAAGTTCGCCTCGAACTATAGCGCCAAATAAATAAGCAATTAACACGAGGCTAATTTCCATTTGCCTGGCTCTGATAGTCAGGAGAACGTTTGAATCAACTAAAACGAGTGACAGTTTGAAGGAGGTTTGTGCTAACGGGGTCACTGCCTCATACTTTTTGTTGTAAAATAATAATGGTGCGGTGGCTTCAGGAATAGATTGAATTAGCGGACGTGGTTATCTGCGTTTTTTTACTAGAAACTGATCTTATGAAATGACGACAATGTTTATTTTTAACAAGACAGGTAGAGAAACAAGGGTCCCATTACGCGACAAAGTTCCTGAAATGAAATCTTCAGTTGGCCACCAAGATCGTGCGAATTAGCACCATTCGATTTTTCTTCTTTAGGGCTGTGTGTAAGATAAAAATCTAAACTAATTTGATTATTTATAAGCAGATCTAGGGTGGACATTCGCCAAATATTGTATTCCAAAACCTACCTCAGAATGTGTACTTAAAATCAAAATAGAATTGTTGCCAGTTCCTTTCAGAAAAATGTTGCGTTTTTAGGGTTTTAAAATGACACCTTTTATTGGACGACCCTACATAAAAAATTAAAATTTTCTTCCGATTGTAAAGGCCTCAAATCAAATAAATAAGAGAAAAACACTAAGAAAGTCGAAGCGTTTGTGCGTGTTCACATTGGCGCAAGAAGGACAAGCGCAAGAAGGCAAATAGTGTTCACATTGGTGGAAGCACACTTGAATTTTTGACAAGTGGAACGCATGAATCGGGTCATTTTCATTCAGTCGCCTTCGTCCAAGTAGTCATTTTTGCAAGCCAAATGAACTTGTCTGTCCAACAGTCACGAATAAATGAAGAAAAACTGTCAAAAATGGAATGAATTTAGAATGGAACGGTTTGCTTCACCCGAAAATCCAAATTGAAGATGGATTTTCGGTGCAAGCAACCCTTCTCGTTTCCACTTACTAAAAATCGTTCCCTCTCTTTCAAGCAATTTGGTGCGCTTCTACCAATGTGAACACGCACTTTGATAACACCAAAATGTGCACTGTCACCGGCCAAAAGCTCTTGAGAGGAACTTTCCAAGTTCCATAACAACAGAATTGACAACTTTCATTCAATTTCTGTTATCATATCTTCCAGAGAACAAGTAGCACATATCAACTAACTGTATTACATAAATATTAATAATTGATCGCATATTTACCAAGCAAGCAAGCCAGCTAGTGTAATAGCAGTTAAAGAGGGATTAAAAGCCAAGGAAATCTAGTGCTGAATTATTCGCTAATTTCTCAGTTATGCTTGCTATCTTCGGTCGATTATCGAGAGATTCCTGTTCGAAGTCCAAAGTACCCTTGTCGTCGTACTGGATTGCCGCGGAACAGGGCGCAGTTCGCATCAGTGCCCATCGTTCGTTAAGCGCAACTGTAAGTAATATGAAACGTTTCCAGGGAAAGGTCGCCATAGTTACAGCCTCGACAGAGGGGTAAGCCTCAACACCATTATAAAATTACATATATTTCAATTCTAAAGCCACCGTGGAATGTGTTGTCTCGTTTTAGCATTGGTTTTGCGATCGCGCAACGCTTGGCCGAGGAAGGTGCCAGTGTCGTCGTAAGTAGTCGAAAGCAAAACAATGTCGATTCGGCTGTGGAGAAATTGAAAAAACTTAATCTCGATGTACTGGGCCTAAAATGTCACGTCGGATTGGCTGCGGATAGAAAAACTTTATTCGAGGAGACCATAAAAAAATACGGAAAACTTAATATTTTGGTATCGAATGCAGCTACGAACCCTGCAGTGGGCGGCGTGTTGGAATGCGAGGAATCCGTGTGGGACAAGATATTCGATATTAATCTGAAGTCAGCGTATTTGCTTGCGAAAGACTCGCTTCCGCACCTGAGGCGGGAGAAAGGCTCAAATATAATCTTTATTTCATCGATTGCCGGATATGATCCTTTAGACGTAAGTGGCTTGAGAGCGTTTTATTATATTTCATTGCTTCACGAGTGTGTGGGCTTTCATTAGATGCTAGGGGCGTATTCGGTTAGTAAAACGGCGCTGATTGGTCTTACAAAAGCAGCAGCAAAGGATTTGGGCCGCCAAGGAATTCGTGTCAATTGTGTAGCTCCCGGCATTATAAAAACGAAATTTTCGCAAGCGGTTAGTAGAGAGGCATTTTTGATGAATCATTCTATATATAAACTCGGATTTGCAGCTCCATGAGAATGATGCTGTTCACACACAGATGATGACGATGATTCCTCTAGGTCGTCTTGGACAAGCACATGAAATAGCGGGTGTTGTTGCCTTCCTGGCATCTGAAGATGCCAGCTACATTACGGGCGAATCGATCGTTGCCACCGGTGGAATGGCAGGGAGATTATAGAAACACGATTAAGCTTCCGACAAACATTTAAAGGTGTTTTGTTAAATAAAAAATAAAGCGATTTATTCGAACAAACAACAATATGACATACAATTAATTCATAGTAAAAACGGATCCAGTGACGCGGAGCGAATTATGTTGACCTGAGTTTAGCCAGTTGGGCGGCAATGTCTTTTTCGGACGATTTATTCGCCTCAAGGTCTCCTCCTGCTGACGGAATGTTTGCCATCTTGCCAGATATTTCGATTCCAATTTCATCGAGCACTTTATTAACAACTGCATTGCTCTCTTCCTCATCGCCCGATTCGGTTAGCATATCGTCGAGCGTGTCGTTAATCATTTCGTCCGTCATTTCCATTTTCATATTAGCCTGCTGGAAATTACGCATGTCTTGAGCAATAGCCTCGGGACGCATGACTTTATTCATATCCGCCAGGGTTTTAGAGGTGGTACCCATGGCATCAGCTATGGCAATATTCGATCCAATCGCCTTATTCTGAAAGCCTATCGAGGTGATTTTGCTATTGGCAGCAAATGTACGATTCTTTTGTTTACGTATTTCAACCAACTGCTTCGCCAGGATCCGGCAAGCATCGTTATTACCCGCCTGGGCATTCTTACGAATCTCCAGTTCGAGTTTCTTCTCCTCCTCTTCGAGTTTGCGTCGCTCTCTTTCAATGTCGCGTCCGGCTTTTCGAAGACTCCTGTCGTTCTCACGTTGCTGCTCCTTCACAGTGGGCTTTTTGCCAAATATATTGTTGAACATTATAAAGAATTACTTAAGGATATACTCCCGGAGACTAGTTGTGTTCCCTTCAATATTGTGTTAAATTTTTGCAATTGCGAAAACTCCATCAACGGTGATTCACTCTTTCATGAGACCTAAATGTCAACAATAAATATGGAATGATGGCAATGTCAGCTGATATTTGACAATTAGAAAAGCAATTGTACTTAAGGTGGACATGAATTCATATTCTGATTTTCGATATTCTTTAAGAGATATGTTCTGATGATAATGGGAATTGGGGTAAAAGGCAATAGAAATGAAATTATTTTTGTTTTGCCATATTGTGTAAAACCACATTGCTATACTCTGAATCTGAATCTTCTCCATCCGGCTTGCTCCCACGTTGAACCACACTGGGCAACCTTATGAGGACCGTATAATCTTCACCCTTGAACAATCCTTAAACATTTGACTGAACTTGGCGTGCTCTTTTCGGTCTTGGCTCTTCTGGTCATTGGGATGATTAGACTCTGGTTTCGCCGTCATAGCCATATCTGAGCAACTTCTCTGATAATGATTTCACGATTCTCCATAAAAAATGTCTTCACTGCTTCTTTTGACGTGCTTTAGCCTCTAGAGCGAATATCGTTCTTAAGTTCTTCTTTCACACAAAATTTAATACACATTCTTCGATTAATTTTTTGTGTAGCTAGGCACACTAGAATACAACTAATCTTTATATCTGTGGAAAGCGAATTACATATCCAATGGCTGACATGTAAGTTGACATATGTACCCTAAAAAAATCGAAAATCAAATGTACTTGGCTAGTTCCAAAACTATGGTTTTGTGTTTTAGATTTAGAGAGCACCACCACAATCTTGCATCCGACATAATCGGCCAGACCACTATTCATAGTATCATTGACCTTATTCCTATAACATTTTCTCTGCAAGGTGCGCATCAAAACGCAAAAAAAAACAAAAACGGTCCAATTACAATCCATACCACACGGAATTTTTATATGGCCGCAATATACTCAATTGAAGCTAATGTGGTGTTGACCGGGCCATTTAATCAAAAATGAGCTTCATCGCTAAGATGATTTTTCAGGAAAATGTTGGGTTTTCTTCAAGCTTATGCAGAACTCTATTGAAAAAGTTTCGATTTCAGTTCAAGACTTTATTTGATCTTTCAAGGGCTTAGGCTAGCGATCGTGCTAGGTGTAGGGCTTGATTGAGGCTTAAGTTTGCCTTGAATCTTGAATTATAGTAATCAAGTATGATGAGTCTGATTTCTACATATTCATCCGGATAGAAGAAAAACAAAACTGTAATAACTTAAGAGAATAAGTTGATGCCATGGTTGTTTGATTATTTGTTTGATCGATGTTTTGATGATTATTTGTAGGCAGAGACAACTTGGTCGTATTTCAAAACTAACTTCAGAATGCGTACTTAAGATGAAAATAAAAATTTCACAATTATACATAAAAATATTGTGGTCCTCTAGGGTTTTAAAATGGCACATTTTGCTGGATGACCCTATATAGATAAAACCGTTTATTCCCAATTTTAAAAATCTTAAATCAAATAAGCCGTCATAGGCTGTTGAAAGTAAGGGAAGGACACTAAAACAATGATATCGACGTCAACTTTTAAAGATCCACGACAATAGATATATTTCAAGTTTTTTCAGAGCCCTATAAGATAAATTTCGGCTTCAGTTTTTGTATTCATTTGCCAAGGGTGTAGGCCAAGATCTTAATGCAAAAATCGCCACATTCCTGCGATCGTCGTGGAATCAGTTGATTTGCTTCATTTTGGATTGAAGCCGTTATGACTGCGATATTTGTGACTTGAATTTTGTCACTATAAAATGAACAGCCGGTCTGCTAGAACGATTGGGACGACCGATTTCGGATTTCGTTAGTAATTCTAAGTATAAGTTACTGCATATAAAAATCTGACGCAATGACATCTGTCATCCTACTGCGCTGTAATTTCACAGTCACATTTTCATGGTGTCAGGACTGGCTTTGGTCAGACTCTGAATCTGGAATGGACTGTCTTCGCATTTCCACAGATGGCTCCAGGACTGGGCAGGGGTCCGTCGCTGGAGTTTTCTTTGAGCGCGAAAACATTCGACTGCACTTCTCGTTAGGAAAATATGCGTCTGTCTTCCAAGCGGAGATTTATGCAATCCTAATGGCCATCAATATTTTGTGAAACACAGGTGGAAGGGAAAAAGCATATGCCTCTGCAGTGAAAAACAAGCTGCACTGAAAGCTGTGTCCAATCCTCTATCCAACTCTAAATTAGTGCACGAACTCAAGACCTTTTTGAACAAAGTCGGGAGACTAAATTCAACAAGGCTTGTATGGGTACGATCTACTTCAAGTCTACACAATTGCTTGCCTACGCAGATGACATTGACGTTATTGGACGGACAAAATGAGGCGTTCGCAAGCATTGAAGCAGACGCGGCTAAAGTGAGCCTAAGGATAAAAGGGGTCAAGACCAAATATATGCTGCCATCAAAGTAAGACGCGCAACACCCACGTCTTGGTCAGAACATCACCTTCGGCAGCTATGTTTTTGAAGTAGTCAACGACTTCGTCTACCTTGGCTCGATAGTGACAAGCAGCAACGACACCAGCGCTGAGATAAAACGCAGAATAACTCTTGCCAACCGGTGCTTCTTTGTATCCCCTTACAAAACCTTAATCATCCCGGTCCTCCTCTATGGCGCGGAGGCTTGGACGTTATCAAAAGCGAATGAAAAGGCTCTTGGGCGTTTCGAGAGGAAAATTCTGCGCACAGTCTTTGGTTCCGTTTGTGTAAACGGAGCGTGGAGGAGAAGATTCAACCAAGAACTGTACGGGCTGTACAGCGACATCTGCCTAGTTAGACGTCTACGGATCCAACGTCTAAGATGGCTGGACCATGTAGAGCGAATGGACAGCACAGTTCCGGCTTGAAGAGTTTTCGACTCCGATCCCGAGGGACGACGCAGCAGAGGACGACCGCATCTAAGGTGGCGTGCAGAGGTGGAAAGGCACCTCAACCAACTGGGCGGGCGGCACTGGAAGCAGCTGGCCAAAGATCGTGCCGGCTGGAGAGGCTTGTTGGTTGAGGGGCCTTGGTTCACCCCGAACTGCAGCATACATACATAGAGGGAATATCCAGGATGCAGGATGACTAAGCGCGTACGCCCTGATGTCTGCAAGAAGCCCGCAATATTCTTCTTATCCTTAAAGGGAAATAATAAGGCTTGCGGGCGTCATTACGGGCCATTACACTTTTGCTAAGCATCTCTACGTGCCTGGCATCAGTGAGACGCCTACCTGTGCTGCATGTTGCGAGGAGGATGACACAGTAGAACACTTTCTCTGCGACTGTACCACCTTTGCCCGCGCACGGTGGCGCACCCTTGTGGCCAACGTGGTGGGTACCGAATCTCTTAGCTCTACATCACTGAAGCCCTTCCTCACGTTTCTCTGGACAACGGGAAAAAATACAATAAAGACAAGGCGTCTGTCTGGTAGTACAATGGACCAGAATTTGCGTATGAGTGCTCCAACAGATAGTAGAAGCTCCCACCAAAAAAAATAATATAAATAATATATATACGAGGGACGATCTAAAAGTAATGATAATCAATGCATAATACAACATTTATTCTTTCAAACTAAATTTACTTTTCTACATAATCTCCTAATAAGTTTATACATATAGTCCATGTCTTCTCTAAAGCTTGTATTCCATTTAAAAAAAAATCTTTATCTTGCTCCTCGAAAAACGCTTGTACGACAGCCATCACTTCACTATCATCGGCAAATTTCTGGCCTCTGAGGTGTTCCTTGAGGCGGGGAAAGAGATAGAAGTCGCTGGGGGCTAGGTCTGCAGAATAGGGAGGATGCTCAACCAATTCGTATGGCATCCAACGCAACTTGAGCTTTGTGAGAGGGTGCGTTGTCTTAGTGAAACAACACCTTCGCCCCGCCTTTTTTCCTTAATAGTTTCCCGCAACTTTCTTATTTGTTCTGCATAATAGGAGCCTGTAATACGGACCCTTTATGTACGTTTATGATTTCCATTTTTTCTTTTACACTCAAAACTTTTCGCTGTGACATGGTTGAGCTATGCACATCTGTTACGCACAAAAACCAATATGCAAGTAAATTTAATTTCATCACACACAATTCTCGCATTTGTGTTTGTAACTGTAACTATAACGGTAACTGTAACGAATTTTATTTTGTTTCACGCACAGGCAAGCGTCCACTAAAAAGAGGTTCGCGTCCGGCCAAGAGAGGTTTTACTTGGAATTTATTGTGTTTATGCACATCAGCGTCCGTTAAAAAAATTTGCGTCCGCCCAAGAGAGGCTATAACCGAAATTTTGCGAAAAATAGTGTCCGCGTCCGGTTAAGAGAGTGTCCGCCTAAGAGAAACAAAATTGTTCGAAAAAAATCACCAAAACGAATGTCGTAGAAAAAGTGTGCGCCTGAGAGGGCGGTCCGCTTAATAGAGGTGTCCGTTAAGGGAGTTTTCACTGTATTGTATTTTGTCATAGTACACCGAATAAGAAGCAGACCAAGGAGTTCTTCTCACTCGAACTGTGGACAACAGAGTTGACTCCATCTTGGGAATTCTTTCGCTGCTGTTCTGAAAAAGGAGCCAAGCCTTGTTGGCGGCTCAGACTCCCCTGCGTTGCTGTGTCGAAAGGAGACATGATAGGCGAATCGTTACAAAAATTCACTCACTGCATCGATCGACTTGAAATTGATCCTTATAGGCAAATGGCATACACGATGGTTTGCATTTTTATCATCATTCGACACCCATTTCCCCACAGGGTCAATATTATCATTACTTATTGAACAACCCTCGCATAGAGTAGCTGTTCAGTAACTACCTCTATTAGGTCCTAAGTATTGCATTCGGTGCGCACTTTTCAGCAAACACGAATGCTCCCTTCTCCAAATAATCAATCATGATAATTCCCTCGGCATCCCAAAAAACAGACGCCATAATCTTGCCTGTCGAGCTTGAAACCTTGAATTAGGGATCGGTGAAAAAGGTATTTTCCAGGCCATAGACTGTTGTTTAGTCTCGGGGTCGAAGTGGTGTACCCAGGTTTCGTCTATCGTTACAAAACGAGTGCCGCCGGATCCTTTTGATATTTTTCAAGATTCGCTCTTGAAATGCAAAGTCGCTTCTTTTTTTGTTCGTCGGTCAACATTCTTGGGACCCATCTTGCGGAGACCTTCTTCATGTTCAAATCATCTGTCAGGATACTGTGCGGGATGTGGATGGACGCCCGGAGTGATGTTCGTCTTCAGTCGACATTCTGCCCAGTTTGAACTCCTGCTCCACCTTGCAACTGTTGAATATGGAGGAGCAGAGTCCCCCAATGTTTCCACTAAGTCAACGTGAATTTCTTTCGTAGACATTTTTTTCAGGCAGAGGTACTTAATGACGGCTCTTACTTCATTTTTCTCCTTTTTGATGTGATCTCTTTGACTACTCGTTTGAATGAATGTATCTTCCAGAAAAGGTGAACTATTTATGTGATTTTTTACCGATTATCGTTACTTTTTGATCGCCCCTCGTATATACATATATAAAATATATAAATAAAAATCATGTTTTTTTTTTATTTTTTTAATTAATATTTTAGGGCATGTGGACGGGGATTAATGCTGGGTAAATGTCAAAGTTAGCAAGCAAATGACAACAACTGAGAGCTAACACCAGGCAGAGCTTTTAAAAGTGACAATTCGAACAATCTTCGCAGTTTATTTAATTCGTGATTCCGAGCTACAGTTTTCTGTGACATTTCTCATTAAGATTTACATTTTAATAAAATTTAAATGGCTAGGAGGGCTTTTGACATCCACGAAGCCTTCGCTAGTTATTTAGCTTTTGGAAACCAAGTCCTGTGGGATGCGTAAGTACATAACTTTTCGAATATCATCTGCACTGCCCAACATTCAAATTCGTTTAGGTATACTCCCGGTCAGTATCCACTATTTAAGCAAAAACTAAGTGAATTGCTCTGGACCACTGGTGGGGACCGAGACAGGACTGCTGACAAGCTTATCGTATGTTAACACTTTGTCCCAAGCACAGACTTAATGGAAATCCCTTAAATGACCTTTTCTTTTAGGAAAAAACGCGCGAAAATATCTACAAAAGCGCCATTCAACAAAGTAAGTTTAAAACTCCGAATCCGCCGTGGTAATATATCTCTATTTTGAAATAGCCAAATACACAAACCGGAATCTGCTGGCCACATTCATCTTGGTAACAGTTGCGGAAGGGTCAACATATGTGCAAGCCCGGGATGCTACAAAGTTCTCAATTCATTTGATTATTCGCACTAGAAAATGCATGAGTAAGTATCGTAGTTCGTTTCGAATTGCTCATTGTTTCCCTCTGTCTTACGTATTAGGAAATAACAACAGCAACAAATGCTGCATGGCCTTCATCGATGAACACGGACGCGTTTATAAAAATTGGCAACACTTCGTAAACGACAATGTACTACCAAAAGGCATTGCCTTTACACCATCGAATGGAATCTACACCTATGACGGAGACGTAGTACGTATGCTCCTGTGAATATGATTGTCGCCACCTATGTCATTTGTATATTTAGCTCAGTATGGATTCGTGGGAGACGCCCGCTACTAAAATAAGTCGTAAAGTCATAGAAACAACAGATGTTGCCGCTGGCGTAGGTGGATTCGCCGCCGCAGGTGTTTGTCTAGCAGCGTTGGCTCTGCCGGTAGCTGCTCCTGTAGCATCCGCGGCTGGTGTTGTATGCATCGGGACTGGCGTGTACTCTGCAATGCGATCAGGATGGCAATTAAAATCTCGGAAACAACACGAGCAAAGTATTTCCCTGGCCGATCGAACGGCAAGGAATTGCTGGCTTGGCCTTACATCCGGCGCATTAGCCGCGTCTTCGTCTATTGCGAATAAGGCGTTGGCCAAAGTAGCAATGGCTGGCAGGGAGATCTCCTTGGTAACGACTACATATACATACATGAATTCAAACTGTTTGTAATCAGTTGATCTAGGCACAGGAAACTATAGTGAATGGAATGAATGTCTCGACGATGTTGCTATCCGGATCTGGAGTCGCAAATGGGATTATGGACATCATATTGGTGGGTACTTTCGTTTTATTACCTCATCAATTCTTCTTAATTCTCTTGGTTCATGTTCAGCGAAACTCGGACGAAGAAATCATAACCAAGTTCGATTGTTTTCAAGTTGCGGCTTCTCTCGCCGTTTTCACTCACTCGGTATACAACTTCCGATTGGCTTCAACCATAATAGCAAAGGCTCAACGCTCAAATGCCGGTGCATATCAGACTGAACTGAGCTCCAGATTAAAGTATGTATTCAACGCATGGGATTTTCAAACATTTGCCTTCGATAAATGTGATATTCCAGAGAGATATTTGGGAAATTGGCCAACAAGCAGGGATCTAACCACACCGACCTTATCCGTTTAGCAAACGAAGTGCCTGATAATGCATTCATGGAGCAGTTGGATAGCCAACCAGTGACCTCATTCTTGGATAACATGGACTTTGACGCATTTTACTCGAATCTCTTACGTTTCATAGGACCGCTTGTTCTCAACAGGGAAAGTCTTCAAAATTGCATTATGTATCTCATCAACAATCTCGGCAAGACGGTTACACTGTTTCTTGTAAGAAAAACCAAGGAAATTATAGAAAATTTTAGGGAACGAATTGAAACGCTTATTCGAACGACAATATTCTACGAAACGGCGTTGTGGGATTTATACCGGAAATGTGAGGAGCACTTGCTTCATCTGACCGTGGACAATTTGGAAAGAGAGATGTCGTCGATAGTGGCGCACCTTTTATCGTATTACGAGCGTATGTCGTGCCAGGATGCTACCGCAACAATATATGAATGCAAGGCGTGCTCGGGATTTTATGAAATATGCTCTACCGTAGGGTGAATGCACTTTGTATTGTGATAATTAACATTAGGGGCCTTATTAACGATAAATCTCACACGCTAGTTTGTTGACTTTTTTGTCTTTGTTTTTCACTAATAATGTAATAAATATGAAAACACTCAGCAATAAATGAATTCACGTCTCATTTAGTTGTTCAGATTTCCCGAAATATTGGGAACCTGCCCACGGAATGTATGGCCGTATGTATTAGCTCTGAAAGTTCGAACGACAAAATGTCCTTGAACATGATATTTTCGATTCAATTGAGATGGCATCACCGATCCCAACAACTTTGCTTCGTAACCTGCCACCAGGGTGGCGCTCACATCCTGTACGAAGAAAACAAAATGGCAATATCGCGCTGAACTCCTTTGTCGACGAGGGCGGATGGCAGCAGGAATCGAGGTAGAGTAGTTCGGTTCCTTCTTCTGACAGCCGCTACGAAGACCAGACGTGTAAATTCACTTCCTGAATAAATTCTAGTTTTGGACTTTTTCCTTCTTTTCTTTTCACAATTAACGATTAATTTCAAATGCCAGCACGACGGGGTTAGGTTCAAAAGTGGATAAAGGAAGGATACTTAGATGGCGCTGCAGGCACCCCAAGGAATAGAAAGAAATAAGGACGGCGAAAATGAATTTTTTTGTTTCAAAATTTCAGCCAAATCTTGACAGGAAGAAAACGTGGAGGTATATAAGACAGTTAGGTATCGGCAGACAGAAGGCAACAAATGCTCATATTAGTGACGTAAGCCCTGAAAATTTAAATTTTGAATTGGCCGCAGCCTCAAATGACTCATATGCGTGTTGCAATGACACCGGAGTACGAACTCCAATAGTATCACATAACTCCTCTACATAAAGAAATTTCTGTTTTCGAAGAGTGTATGAATGTGATGTGCTCAATGCCGTTAACGCTATTAAGTTTAATGTTATTGGTCTGGACGGCATGCATCCAAAATTCCTGAAAATCATAATTCACGAAGTTTTGTCTGAACTTACATATATTTTTAACAGCATTCTTACCTATTCTGCCTACCCGAAGTCCTGGAAAGCTAATATTATTAGAACTCAGCGAATAGAAGCATAACTTACCGTCTAATCTCCATTCTTGCATTCATTTCAAAGGTATTCGAAAAACTTATGAGTCGACAAGTTCATGAATACCTTCACGAATTCTTTCTCCTTTCACCACATCGCATCAGTCCGATTTTAGACCGCATTACATTTGTACTACGGCACTTGTAAACTTGGTTGAAGACCTTCGTGTTGAAATGGATAAGAATAATGCAACATCGCTTGTACTATTGGATTTTTCGAAAGCTTTTGATACTGTATTCCATGAAATACTCATTAATAAACTCAGATACTATTTCAATTTTGACTCGACGGCACTTAAGCTAATGGAAAGTTACTTGAAAAACCGCACCCAGGCTGTGAATGCAAACAAGAAACTGTCAACATTCCTTGAAACTAAAGCTGGTGTCCCACAAGGTTCAATAATGGGTCCGCTGTTGTTTACTATGTTCAACAACGATATTCCATCAGTCCTAAAAAAACTGCAAGATCCAGATGTATGCAGATGACGTACAGTATCGGACAAAACATTTGCAACTCGAACAGAAACTAGGAAATTTGATAAAATTCATAAATTTTTTAATCGAAATCATAACAGTCTTTTTTGAAAGCTCTATATTTAAGGAAAATAAAAACATCTGATTCATAAAAATCCAATAAATATTTCTTAAGTTATGATGAATTATGATAGGGTACCTACTTACAATTTTCTCGCGACAAAACAATTGCAACTTCATATTGAAATCAAAAAACTGAAAAATATCCAATATTTCGTGGCAAATCCTTTATTTTCAATCACTGTCGTGCATCGTAGTGGGATGGATTCAATCAAATTCTTTAAAATATTCAAGGGAATTTCATTCCAGGCCTTCTTTACTCTTGAGAAAAAATCTTTCGCATTTCGACCATCAACCCGATTTATTCTTTGGGTTTAAGTGGGGCGACTGCGGTAGCCAATTCTTATCAGTGATCTTTTGGTCACTGAGCCACGATTTGATAAGCTTTGATGTGTGTTTTGGGTAATTTTTCTGCTGGAAGACCCAACGCAGCGGCATTTCCCATTCCGCATATGGTAGGATAACATCGTTTAAGATGTATTTATATGCGTGTTGGTCCATTATACCATTAATTCGATGCAATGGGCCCAAACCAGCAGCAGAAAAACAACCTCACACCACACCATTGCCCCCACCATGCTTAAAAGTTTTAAAGCAAAAGCGAGTTTGAAGCCGCTTGCCAAGTGGTCTCCTAACGTACGTAATTCTATCGCTACCCATGATATTGGATTTTGACTCATCACTTAAAAGGACTGAGCTCCTATTCTCAATGTCCCAAAATAGATGTTCTTTTGCAAATAGAATTAGCTTTTTCTGGTTTCGGATCGAAATCAATGGTTTTTTGGCAGGTCGATAAGTGCACATATCAACTTCGGTCAACCGACGAGATACTGTTCTAGCACTTACTGTTAACAAGAAATCCTCAACCAATTTCGGCGCAGATATGAAGAGATCAATTTTGACTTTTTGTGCCAACAAAGCGTCCGTTCGGGAGCTTGTTTTACGTGGTTGGCCGCCACGATGCCCAACAGCTATTTCTTTTGGTTTTTTATATCGACCTATACTTCTAGAAACCAACGATTTATTTATTTTGTATTTCATAGCTCTTTCCTCTTGTGTAAATCCTGCTGTGAAATCATTCACAATATGCTGCCTTAACGCATCACCAAATTTATAAGGTGCCATTATTACCCTTTTTCAAGATCACTCGAGGTCTGCTCTCTGTAAAAATATCTACGCAAGTGAGCCTTCTTGCAACGAACCTCAGACATATGTTCAATACGGCACAACTCAGAAATACCTAGTGGAAAACAACTGCGATGTAAGGGTAAATATACTTTTGAACGTTTTTTTATTTTATTTTTTTACTAACTATAACAAAAAGTGGATATTTAATACATTTAGTTACCTTAATATTAAGTAATTTAAATTGAAGAATTTTTATTTTGTTATTTTGTGTCATTAAGAATATTTTTTTATAAACTTTAAGCTCTTAAAACTTACCTGAATACCTAAATGTGTCCTTATATAACGTATTAATTTATTTAGTTAGTTTATCGTTAAGTGTTTGAGTGTACTTAACGACCTGCCTATACATAATTACTTAATGCAATATCTTTTATGTATTACATATATACATAAGTAAATAAGTGAATTTGTTGATTTTTTGTTTTTTTTGGAAATGTTTAAAGGGCTAACCATAATAGGCAGAAGCAAGCAGAAGCTTGTCAGATCCCCTCTGTTTCAACGAAAAGTCAAAATACCCACAATGAACAGATGCAAGCAGAAGGAAAGGAACTGTCAAATTGTTTTCATTCGATTTGCTTATTTTCGGTGTGGCTTTGGCTTTTTCCTTTTTATTGAAATAAAAGCCATCTGCTTTATCATAGAGACACTTATTGCCCTGCACAAGTGAAATCAACTTGTTAACAAGCTCGTATTCCATATTTATTTTATCTTTTTTCTCTTTCCTAACCTCAAATGTCACTTGTCAAAAATTCCGTCCGTCATGTCTTCTTTCAAGAAGACCTTCCTTCTGCTCGCATCAGTTAACGAACATTTAACGAAACGTCACATCTGCCCATTGTGGGCATATCATATGCTTTGCATGTAAGAAGACATTCCCCTCTGCTTGCTTCTGCTTGCTCCTGTCTATTATGGTTCGCCCTTTGAGCCTTATAATAAAATATATTAATGGAACCTATAACTGTTTGTTTATAAGTGTGTGTTTTGTTATAACTTCATATTAATTTTTCCTGTCCGGATACTAAAATAAAAGCGTCCGGAAACTAAATTTTGCCGTCCGGATACTAGCGAAAATCGAACTATTTTGAATTTTTATTTTATTAATTATAACAGTATTACATTTGCAATTTATGTGGACGCTATATTATTAAGAAATATCTACATTCCTACGAACAATATAACTATCCACGGTAGCATTTATAGTAAGAAAATAAGTCGAAGTCAAAGTTAGGAAAAACGTTAAGTGTCCGGATACTAGTGCGTTTACCCTTCCTGTTCTTCTTGACACCAAACGCTGTTTTTCGTATTGACATTTGAAAGGCTCGTTCAGTCTTGACGAACAAAATTTAAATATTCAACACTACCCCTGTGTGGGGAATAAAAGAAACGCTTTTTGTTTTTTTCTTTTTTTAATTATATAAATATTGCTTAATGTACAAATGCAGCGTTTCATGAGTTCTCCTTCTTCAAATTTGTCACGTTGGGGATGTCTGACTGATGCTATTTCACGGAAGATGTAAGCGTGTTCCGCTCCGTGTATGTGCAGCCGCGACCAAAAAATGCACAACGGTCATTAAGAGCTACGCCGGCACCAACAACATCACTTCCCCCATTGACGGTTTCTGCAGTTAATGGTATCTGGAGCAAGCACGAGAGCTCCTCTTGATCTTGGATGGATATATTGGGAGGAACTATACCGGCTTTATTATTGAAGAGTGCATACGAGCCCACCAATGGCTGATCTCCTACTGTTTGCCGGAAAACTTCAACATTTAAAACGTCCCCAATGATTTCCTCAGTTTCTGGGTCTAAATCCGGGTGCACAAGAGCTACGTAGTCATTGCAAGCAATTACATTACCAAGAGCCGAAAGACGCTCTTCTACAAGTTTGACTTTCACACTATCCGGTAAACTGTTACGAAGGTGCAGGATTTCCCCGTCTGTTGTGGTATTTGGTACCAGCAATCCATGGCGATTACCAGCTGTAAGCCTACCAACCAATCGGCAATCTCCAATATTTGTTCGAATTACTGGAAGCCTCTTAGATAATGAGATATTAGCGGTGTTTACTAGGGCTTCAGTGCTACTGATTGGCACTAAACAGTATGCGTTGGTTAATTTAATAAACACTCCAATGTTGTTGTTATTTTCGAACCGTAAACCGCGTATCATTTCAATATATAAACTCTTTAATTAAAATTCACTTCTCGATACGACGCGCCAAAAAGACTAAATGAAAATGACACGGTACTCAAGAAGCACTCAGCTTTTATGAAACTGTCGTTTCACGTAAAACTATTCGTTTTACGGGATAATAGACGGAGCACATCATCATGTGAAATGTCAAGATATAATGAATTTCGCCAGAGATGAAAATACAGCGCAATTGCGTAATATCACGTATGTTTATATCGTTTGTGTCAGCGACATCTGGTGGAGTTGGCAGCGATATCAATTGAAGTGAGATATGATTGAATGTGGTGACATAAAACAGCTTTTGGTTGAGAAAATTAATTCACCATTGCTCGTCCTATAACTGTCGGGAGTTTCCTACCATCAATGAATACTGAATTTTCGAATGAATATTTATGTAAGTTATAAATTGGTAAAGTACATTCGTATTTGAGGAGTCAAATGAAGAGCAACAGCGTGTTGTAAATTGAAAAAATTGTGTTGAAGAGAAAAAGGTATATCGAAGCAGCAAACACGTTACAACACAATTCACTTAAACAACTCTTTGAAAATGTTCCAAATATTTTATACCTTCCTTATTAGCAAACTATAAACTTTTTGTTTGAAATGGAGATATTGGCCCCAAAGTTATGCACAGATGCCCATTGCCAAATATGTTGCGATGGTTACAAAGTTTAGTGGTCCGAATTGATACCTGCATAATAAGAAATCTCCAGATTTCTTGCTGATATTGGGGCGTTCACACGGGTATTCGCCTCGGCAGCCTGTATTTGGAAGAGATCCACGATTGGGTGCCTGAAGGGCTGAGTTATTAGAAATCTCGGAATAGAGGAAGGACCTCTCGGAACACTAAAAGAAATTAATGCAGCTTCTCAAATTTTGAACCGGACAGACATACATTGACGCGACAAAGTGTAGTCAGACACCTTGGGTTCTGAAGTCGTATACACTAGGGCTAATATTTTACGGGTTGTTAGTTTTTTGATAAAGCTAATTCGAAGTTGCAAAAGCAATGACTTCAATCGATAATCTGATTTCTGGGGTTTATTATCCCAATAATTCGTATCATGAAAGGGTTTGCCTTAACGACTTTGTCTCCCCAGAAACATTCCTCTATTTCGATCAAAACGGGCTGACCCAGGGTAGATTATCGGTACCGCTGATCTTCTGCAGATTCGATTTGATGCTCTGGAGCCGGAGCGCCCCATTTTCAATAGAACGGTGTCATGCCGAGATTACAAAGAATTTGTCGGACAACATCAACGTTTTTTGGTGATTGGAAGAAGCTCCGTCCGCGACTCCTGATCGTTTAGCCCCTTCAAGGCAAAGCTGACCCAACACCAATGACTGGTTTACATAGTTCTTAGTTTCGTATCCTGTAGTTTTGGTTTAACCTTAAGATTACTTTTAGTTTTAATAAAAACAAAAACAAAAAAAAAAAACCTTTGTCGTAAGTTTAAGAAAAAAAAAACAAAACTATGTGGACAGTTTTTTTTTCAAATTTTTTTAGCTTAATCATTCATTATTTTAATTAAGTTAGTCTTATGGTGGAAAGACTTCATTTTGAGAAAGTGCTCCCTACTTTATAGCACCCGCAAAGGGCGCGTGGGGTAGTTTTAATTAGTTAAAATAGTTAAGCTAGGCTTATGCATTTTTGTCTAAAATAAATTAGACATAAAAAAATGAAAATACATTGAAAAAAATGTCGTTGCTCCCGTGAATCAGAAAAATATCGTAGAGCATTATGATTCAGTGGGTACTGTATAAGCATTTTATGCTGTCAAGGTTGATTTCTAATCGCAACTAACAACCATATCAACATTCCTCATAATTACTCTGTCAAAGCAAGTAAATGGATAGAAATGGATATCAGGCACACGACAAACGATCATAAGTTCAACACTAGTCCTGAAAACTTAAAAAAAAAATAAAAAAATTATAAAGTTGTTAAAAACAATTTGTAAATGATCATACGTTTTTGTTTTTTATGGTTTTATCGCCAATGTATTTTGAATATTTATACGAGAGTGGTCCGATAAGTACTTAGGCTCACCAGTATCGCAGGAACAACTTACTATCGTGTAATACATTCTAGTAGACGGCTACTGTCGACATTTCAGCCGGATCGGACTCGTAGTTTTGTTTTGACCGCGTGTGGAAGCGAGAGTGTCCGCGGATTTTAGAAAAATGGAAAATGAGCAATATCGGTCGGTGATTCGATTCTTGTTTTTGGAAGGGAAATCGCGAAGCGAAATCAAAGAGCGTTTGGATGCTGTGTACGGTGACTCTTCTCCTTCGATGGCGACCGGTTTAACAAGCTTCAGCGTGGTCGCACGTCGGTTTTTGATGAGCCACGTCCAGGTGCCCCGAAAACGGCTACCACGGAGGATAACGTGACAAAAATCCACGAACTCGTATGGGCAGACCACCGACTGAAGGTACGCGAGATAGCTGAGACAGTAGGCATTTCAAAAGATCGCATGGGTCATATCCTGTATGAAATTTTGGGCATGAGAAAGCTGTCGACGCGATGGGTGCCGCGTTTGCTCACTCCGGACAACAAGCCCAACCGTGAGACCACTTCAGAGCAGTGTTTGAGTTTCTGCGTCGTTTCGTGACAGTCGACGAAACATGGATCCACTGGTATACACCAGAGACCAAGGAACAGTCGAAACAGTGGACTTCACCCGGCGAACGTGCTGACTGTCCCATCGGCCGGAAAGGTGATGGCCACCTTTTTCTGGGATTCACAAGGTGTGATCCACATCGACTACCTTGAGAAGGGCAAAACGGTCACAGGGCTATACTATGCCAAATTATTGGGCCGATTCGACGCCGAATTGAAGAAAAAAACGGCCCCACTTGGCGAAGAAAAAAGATCTCTTCCACCATGATAACGCACCGGCTCACACCTCCGCCCTCGCCACGGCCAAATTGGTCGAATTGGGCTACGAACTGCTGCCCCATCAACCGTATTCTCCAGATTTGGCCCCGTGCGACTTATTTTTGTTTCCAAACTTGTACAAGTCACTCGCCGGGCAGAAATTTCAATCGAATGAGGAAGTCATCGCCGCCACGGAGGTCTACTTTGCAGACCTCGAGAAAACGTATTTTTCAGACAGGTTAAAGAAGTTGGAGCATCGCTGGGTCAAGTGTATCGAGCTAAAAGGAGACTATATTCAAAAATAAATCGTCATTTCTCCAAAAATGTTGTTTTTCTTTTATAGGCTAAGTACTTATGGGACCACCTTCGTATTGTTTCCTGAACGTAGAGTTTGGTGTAACACTGTATGTTGAATATCGTCCGAGGTACAAAATGTTTGAAGCAAAATTAGATGAATCAGCAATTGAGGTGAATTGTATACTTAAATACGCCGACGCCATCTATATTTTCACCTCTGGTGAAATTCAAATATTTCGGCATTTCACCATCAATGCTCGTTTATCATCCCGTACAACGATAAGATTTCATAAAAGCTGAGTGCTTCTCGAGTACCGTGTCATTTACATTTAGTCTTTTTGGCGAGACGTATCGAGAAGTGAATTTTAATTAAAGAGTTTATATATTGAAATGATACGCGGTTTACGGTTCGAAAATAACAACAACATTGGAGTGTTTATTAAATTAACCAACGCATACTGTTTAGTGCCAATCAGTAGCACTGAAGCCCTAGTAAACACCGCTAATATCTCATTATCTAAGAGGATTCCAGTAATTCGAACAAATATTGGAGATTGCCGATTGGTTGGTAGGCTTACAGCTGGTAATCGCCATGGATTGCTGGTACCAAATACCACAACAGACGGGGAAATCCTGCACCTTCGTAACAGTTTACCGGATAGTGTGAAAGTCAAACTTGTAGAAGAGCGTCTTTCGGCTCTTGGTAATGTAATTGCTTGCAATGACTACGTAGCTCTTGTGCACCCGGATTTAGACCCAGAAACTGAGGAAATCATTGGGGACGTTTTGAATGTTGAAGTTTTCCGGCAAACAGTAGGAGATCAGCCATTGGTGGGCTCGTATGCAGTCTTCAATAATAAAGCCGGTATAGTTCCTCCCAATATATCCATCCAAGATCAAGAGGAGCTCTCGTGCTTGCTTCAGATACCATTAACTGCAGAAACCGTCAATGGGGGAAGTGATGTTGTTGGTGCCGGCGTAGCTCTTAATGACTGTTGTGCATTTTTTGGTCGCGGCTGCACATACACGGAGCGGCACACGCTTGCATTTTCCGTGAAATAGCATCAGTCAGACATCCCCAACGTGACAAATTTGAAGAAGGAGAACTCATGAACCGCCGCATTTGTAGATTTTTAGTAACATTAAAATAAAAATTATTTATATACATATATCTAATATTGAATTTGACACCCGTTATTACCCTGATAAGATCCTGTATGATGAAGCAGGCCTAAATAGAATCGACAATTTTATTGTTAAAATGATTCGAAAGCACATCGCAAGGGCAATAATAACCTGATTTCCGGGGTTTATTAAACCGATTAGATATCAGGAGAGCACACTTCGGTCGGGCTTTATTCCCCCAGAAGCATTTCTACATGTTAATTGACACGTTGACGGCGCTCATGAGCTCATTCGTTTTAGTACCGCAATGGCGGACTGGGATCTTGCGGATGTTGCCAAACAGCACGCCGATTATTGTTGGTTGTCAGGTGAAAACGCATCCCAGAGCGGTGTGTTCTGGAGACTGGGTATCAGTTAGCCTTGGTGGGGTCTTGGGCATACAGAGTGAGCGAGATTGCGAATCACTCGAAAAGAAACACACACGTGCTAGCCAACCTAATTATATTTATGACTGGAACTAAGCAGCTTAGGATAAGAAAATAAAATGGATTTATGAATTTTCATAAACTTTTCCTAAGAAATACAACTCTGAAATGGAGTCCATATGAAAATAGAATTAATAGGTTCAACCGAAAGGCATTTTGTTTTTTTTTTCATGTTGGAGGCTGTTGCTATCTGTTGGAGCACTTAGACACAAATACTGGTCCAATGTACTGCCAGACACCTTAGATGGCGTTAGAGCTCATGAAAAGCCGAAGAGCCAAGCCAAGCTTCTTTTTTATTCACTCATACTGTGTGCGATTTGTTTTTTCACACAAGTGCATGGAGGAACCTGAAAGCTTAATACCGATCCCGAACGTCGACAGCCGAGAAGTATTTTTAAGGCATTTGCCTTACAACGGGGGATTTTGCCAGTACCCCGCCGAGGAGAGAAGCCGCGAAATAATCATTAGATGACGTTGATGTTATGGGGATCCGAGCTCGCTCATCTTGCCATCAGCGGCCCACACACTACCCACTGCGCCACGGCGCTCTCTACCGAAAGTATTAGTAAGAAATATACAATAGTTAGACTAAGAACATCAAATATTAAGATATTTTAAGTTAGATTTAAACATTTTTGTTTAATAAATAAAAATAGAATAAGAATAATAACAAACGAATAGTCTTCGAAAATCAACATGTCATATTATTGTGCTTTTAATTATTATTTTCCATTTCAGCTCACGAAATCACACACGTAATAGTAGACTATCAAATTAAAAATAAATTAATTGGTCAAAAACACAAAATATTCCAAGATGCAAGCCTTGCATTCAAAATCAAATACGACTTCCAACATTAACATTTTTTGATGAAATTGGAATAAATATAATATGCCGAATAAATAATAATTCGAATAAATATTCGAAAATGTTCGAATTCGTTGTCGGTTGCAATCATCGTTAAATTCAATATCGGTGGCAACCAGTAGGAGGGAATCCTGGATATAACCGTCCTCATTAACCACTGGCGGCCATTATTGATCCATGGCAGCCACTCATACTCATGTATTCCCGTGGCGAATTATATGAGATTGTACGTGTACCACATGCTCACGTCGAATTCGAACATTTTTTATTTGTAAATAAATTGCAAAATGACTTTCGGTTCTCTTCTTGATCACTGCATTCTGTGCTAGAGAAAAGACGAGTTGGACGGTGATTCCATTCCAGCGTCGAGTAGTAAATTGTCGTTTGCTCGTCAGTGTTGACTTTTATATTTCAGTTAGTTTTTATTGGTTTTGTCATAATGTCGGAGGAAGTGGAAAGTGATGCATTTTTAAATCATAATAGATTTGCTAGAAATTTGGCATTCGAGAGGGAAATAATATGGGATGCGTAAGTAAATTGCACACGCATTTGCTCCACTGTTGCTAGCTAGTTTTACATCCTATTTTTGCATCAGCACTTAACACATTATACACACGTGTAGAGGTATAAATGCAAATTAAATGTGAATCGGTCATAGTAATTACAAGTGTTGCATTATGCACTCCAAAGTCGAGTTGGAGTTGCCAAATTAAATAACATGTCATAGAGCCTTTGTATGCGAAGAATCAATGCTTGAGACAGATAAGAAAATAAATGTATTTGAAGTAGATTCTAGCAACAAAACCTTTATTAGAAAAGCATCAATGATTCGTAATTCCCCTCTCAATCATCCGATTCGAATTGGACTTCGAACTTCCGTCTCTCTTACCGTGGATCCCTTAGGTATTGGTTGTTTTTGTTGTATCATGCAGTCGACGTGTGAATCTGCAGTCTACGTGATTTCTGGAATAATTCACGGTGCTTGTATAATATGCATTCCATGCATTCTACCAATGCAACTGCGTAATTCAGTGAATTGATATCTAAGTTCGCATTGAATTTGAATATTTGACAATATTTCGCACAATATTATGACTAATTTGTTCTAAAATATTGTCTAACAATAATAAATAAAAAAAATGTTAAAATTATTTATGAATAAAATTATTAATTTTAGGAAATATTCGAATTACCCTTTGTTTGCAATCGTCGTTAAATAAAAAAAAAAAAAAACGAACGTTTCTTTCGATATCAATTATATTCTGGACAACAACCAATAGGGGGTAATCTTGGATACTGCGATCATTGCTAACCCCTGATATCCATCCACGGCAGCCAGGCTTCTTATGCATTCTCAAGGCGAATTCCAACATTTGTAGTTTATGGGCAAATTGTGAAAAGACCTTCAAAAGCTGAACCTCTCTATTTGATTCCTGCTTTAAATGATAGGAATGAACTAGAGCTCCCCTAGATCCCTTTTTTTGTTCGAGGCTTCTACTATCTGTTTGGAACACTCAGACACAAATATTGGTCCATTGTACTACCAGATTATGTATTTTCCCCGTTGCCCGAAAAAATGTGAGGAGGGCCTTCAGTGATGTAGAACTAAGAGATTCGGCACACACCACGTCGGGGCCAAGTGTTTGCCACCGTGCGCGAGCGAAGGCGGGACAGTCGCAGAGAAAGTGTTCTGCCGTGTCATCATTATCGCAATATGCAACACAGGTAGGCGTCTTACTGATCCCAAGCACGTAGAGATGCTTGGCAAAAGTGTAATGGCCCGTAATGACGCCCGCAAGCCTTCTGCAATTATTTCTCTTTAAGGATAAGAAGAATGTTGCGGGCTTCTTGTGGACATCAGGGCGTACGCGCTTAGTCATCCTGCATCCTGGATATTCCCTCCATCTTCGACTGCATTAAAGACCCAGTCGTTGATGTCAGATTGTACCGTTGAAGTAGGTAGACCTAAGGTAGGTTATGCGAAAGTGATTTGCGATTCTACTTCTAATCGGTACTCTGTAAAAAGGAAGAATCGAATGCTACTATTGCCAACGGACTCATAAAAACTTGCTAATTTCGAAATTCAAAAAAAGTCAAACTGACGTCTTAAATCAGTAAAATAAATACAGTTCGTCAAGAAAGTGTTTACACAAGTGAAAAAAACAACTTTTTTTTTTTTTTTATTAATACCTAGTATGGCTACTTTTCGTTTCAACTACCGTCTGTAATCTTCTTTTCATAGAGTTGATTAATTTTTTGAGATCGTAATTGGTGGACATTTTAGCCCATTCTTCTTTCACATACTGTAAAAGCTCAATTTGGTTCTTGGAGCACCTTTTTGACACGTTTTTTTTTAAATATGCACACAGATTTTCTATGAGGTTGATATCTGAACTCTGAGCTGGTATATCTAGCACTGTGCTCTAATTGTAACGGAACCACGTTTTAACTGTAAGCTGTTTATGCTTCGGATCGTTTTCCTGGTAGAACTTGAACTTTGGTTTTCTACGAACCTCCCCATCATTGAAACCAAAATCATTGGCGCATTTGAGCAAATATCCCCGTAAATTGTTTAAATACTTTTTAGCGTCCACATTATTATCAATAAAAACCAAGTCGCGAACACCCTTGCTGGATATACACCCTCATATGATCTGACAAATGAAGAGAAACAAATGTGTAGATGTGAAAAACAATTGGTGTACGGGATGGAACTCATCGAAATTATGAGACCAACACTTGCGAGAACTGAACAATTTTTTTCAACAGAAAACTAAAACATAGTACAAATGCTCTGGTGGTAAGTCGAAAATCATTAAGTTATTGGATTATTTAACCGAAGTTTAAAGTCTCACTCATTCCTTCGAACGCTTGGCGGAGATCAAGTAATTCGATAACACTTTTTTCAATTGAAGATAAGACGTATTGCTTACTAGGCCCACCCCCAGTTCCGGATATATTATTATAATTTCAAATTTTCAAAAATATTTACAAATATGTAACACAATTGCAACACTATTTTATAAAAAATACTTAAATTCTTGAATTGAACTCTCTTTCGACCGTTCGAATACAAAAACACAATCGAACAAAAAAATGCGAATACGAATGAGTTTGACATTTAAATACGCAAAACAGAGTACCGATTTTGCGAAAACAAAGGATATTTCAGTTGGCAATTCAAGGCTGTTCGAATTTCGAATATATGTCATTGCTAATAGAAATAATATCGATTTTGCGAATTCGAGCAATTTTATATTAGAGTAGCAATACAGAGTAAGGGCCCAGGTCCTGAAAAACTCTCCTCTGAGCCCTTTCTAACGAGTTTATCGGAGATCTCTTTTCTGGGATACCAGAGTGAACTGGGATCCATACAAATATCTTACTTAGATTGCGCTACAGTTCGGGGTCAACCAACAAGCCTCTCCAGCCGGCACGATCTTTGGCCAGCTGCTTCCAGTTGGCTGATGTCCCTTTCCACCACTTCACGCCACCTTAGATGCGGTCGTCCTCTGCTGCGTTGTTCCTCGGGATTGGAGTCGAAGACTCTTAAGGCCGGAGCGGTGATGTCCATTCGCTCTACATGATCCAGCCATCTTAGACGTTGGATCCGTAGACGTTTAACTAGGCCGATGTCGCTGTACAGCCCGTAAAGTTCTTAGTTGAATCTTCTCCTCCACTCTCCGCTTACACAAACGGGACCACAGATTGCGCGCAGAATTTTCCTCTCGAAACGCCCAAGAGCCTTTGAATCCGCTTTTGATAACGTTCAAGCCTCCGCGCCATAGAGGAGGACCGGAATGATTAAGGTTTTGTAGTGGGATACCTTAGTTTTTCGAGAGAGGGCTCTACTACTCAATTGCCTCTCGAGCCCAAAGAAGCAACGGTTGGCAAGAGTTATTCTGCGTTCTATCTCAGCGTTGGTGGCGTTGCTGCTTGTCACTATCGAGCCAAGGTAGACGAAGTCCTAGACTACTTTAAGACGTGAGTGTTGCGCGTCTTACTTCGATGACAGCATATATTTGGTCTTTACCCTTAGGCCCACTTTAGCCGCTTCAATGCTTGGTAATGCCTCATTTATGTCTCGCTTTGTCCATCCAATAACGTCAATGTCATCTGCGTAGGCAAGCAATTGTGTAGCCTTGAAGTAGATCGTACCCATACAAGCTTTAGTGAATTTAGTCTCCCGATTTTGTTCAAAAAGACTTGAGTTTATACACTAATTTGGAGTTGGATGGAGGGTTGGACACAGCTTTGAGTGCAGCTTGGGTGTCACTGCAGACGCATATGCTTTTTCCCTTCCACCTGTGCTTCACAGTATAGTGCATGACCCTTAGGATTGCGTATATCTCTTCTTGAAGGACAGACGCATATTTTTCTAACGAGAAGTGCAGTCGAATGTTTTCACGCTCAAAGAAAACTCCAGCGCCGGACCCCTGCCCAGTCCTAGAGCCATCTGTGGAAATGCTACGACAGGTTCAGTGTCTGGTCAAAGCCAGTCCTGACGCCATGAAAATGTGACTGTTAAATTACAGCGCAGTAGGATGACAAGTGTCATTGCGTTAGAAGGAATATCCATGAGACAGGGGTCGTATAATATTTCCCGCGCAAGTACACTGTCGCTCAAATAATATATATGTCAAGGGGTGTACGATTCATCATAGCATCTAGAGCAGCTCCCGGTGTGCTGAGGAAAGCTTTCGTGCAGCTTAGACCAGCCGCTCTTTGGAGTTTGGTGAAAGAGGCCACAACGTGTTTGCGTGTTAGCCTGTTCCACCAAACAACCGATGCATATGAGATTATCGGTTTTATCTTCTTACCTCCTTCGGCGATAAGCCCCATGTTTCGCTAAAGGCACCTTTGCATTGCCAAAGAGCTGACAGCGCTTTGGTGGTTTCCAGGTAATACGAGTATTATCTACTTATGACCTTTCGGCAAAAACACACGATGAACCACGCTATTGTGATCGAAGAGAGCAGCGAGCTAAACGCTCACATTTGACCGAACTTGCCGTGATCTTTTCGGTCTTTGGCCTTCTGGTCGCCTCCATTGGGATGATGAACATATACCCATGGTTCACCATCAGTGATGACCCTTTTCAGCAAATCGGGATTGTAATTCATGTCATTCAACAGTTCGGAGCGCTGCTCATGCGAGGGTTCTCTCTGTCCAATTTCCGAACAAGCTTCGCTGACTTTAGAAATTTCCGAACAAACTTCGCTGACAAACGTTTAACGATCAAAATATCTGAAAAAAAAAATTCCTAAACCAAAAACCAAAACCAATATCCTTAGCAGCTTCTCTGATAGTGATTCGACGATTTTCCATATAAACTTCCTTCACACTTTCATCTGTTGTTGACGTGTTGGGGCGTCCAGGAATCGCCATTAACGTCTTCTCGGCCTCCTGTGAAGAACTTGTACTCTTCCAACCATTAGCATAAAATCGCTAAACACGTCTAACGTTTACAGTTATGAAAAAAATGGCTGGAAATATCAACATATGTGAAGAGACATGTGTACCAACCTAATAAAAAACGAGAATTTGAAAATCATATGTATTTAGGGCGCGAAATTCAAAAGGTCACCTTAATTTTTGAACGAATCTCATACATTGATTCTTCTCACAATTTCGGATATGGTTTATAGGTCGAGCAATGAAATATTTCATTCGTTGTAGACCAACTTTTTTTATACGGCGCAGAATTTTCCATTTTGAAATATTTTATTTTATTATGAGTATTAAGACGTTATTTTTCAAATGTTTGCATCGATTAATAGGGTTCGTGTTTAAACACAAATATGTGACCCTTACACCATTATTGATGCTCTTGTATTTTAATTTATTTCCTTTTTACCAATTTCAGTTATAAGCACAATGAGTTTGAACATTTTAAGAAAAAGTTGAAAGAATTATTCCGTGATCCGGAGCCTGGCGTCGAGAATTCGAAAAAAAATAAAAAAATGGTAAAAGTGGTCATCACACTTTGCCCAAAAATAATTTAATCAAAAATCGAATAAACTTTTGTTTTTATTTTAAGGAACTGTTTCGCGAACATCTGTATAATCAGACAATTGCCCAAGGTAAGCATCTAAAGTCGTATTGAACAGTTTAAGATTTAAAAGAAGCTTATTTGCAGCTAAATATACGAATAAAGTGCTGTTGACAACGTTTATCCTTATCACGGTTGGCGACTGCGACAGCTATGAAGCATTCAGGTCTCTCACTTCGTTTTCGATGCATTTGGTTATACGTACAAGGAAATGCATAGGTAAGTGATAGAAGTGAAACGCGTTCATTGTGTTAATTTTTAAAGCTGAGCTGCAGCAGTGGTCCATCTACGAGTATAGACACTGTTATGTGAATCTGGACTTTTGGAATCTGGACGCATTGCTCGGAAGAAGCCATTCCTTACTGATCGAAACCGGAAGAAAATATTTATAGTCCGCTCTATTTACTGCGCTATTTACTGATGAAACAAATTTTATTCGACGGGAAAGTATGTGTACTCCGTTCCAGGTCCAAGGAAATTGACGCAAAGCACATCTGCCCGACGAACAAGCATGGAGGTGTTAGCATCTGCATTGACGAGCCGTCGGTGCAGTTTATAAGACTTCGATATTAGAGAACTCAATCCTATATGCTAATGAAAATCTGCCGGTTATTTGTTCTCTGTTCGTATTGTTCGTATGTTCGTGTATTTTTCTCTGTTCGACTCTAGGCGTACGGGTAGATAGCTTGACGTCCAATAGCGTCAAATTTGTGCGAAGTTTGGTAACTATGACTTGACTTGCTTGTTTATTAGGACAGTGCGCGAAAAACATATTTGACAGAACACGAATTTTGGGCGTAAACGATGGCAACAAAGTCGAGCGCCGCAGCATAAAACTCATCTAAATCAATTACGCAATAAATTTCCATTATCTCAATGAAATGCTGTCAGAGGTGTTTAAAAGCCCCAAATTCAAGCACTGTCAATAAGAAAGAATCTAACTAAATGGGACAAGAGAGATAAAAAAAAGAGCAAGTCTTTGCTGCATACTTTGAGGAAACTTCTAAGCCATCCACTGGTCAACCGCTTACAGAATTGTTTTTATCCAACGGACAAAACACCGGAATATACAATAATACGATCCACGTTTGCTGAATACACATCTTGTGAATAGACTATTTCGCAAGTGCGTACTACGACTTAAAGTGATTTCGGCTGGCGTTCCTCAGGGAAGTGCACTCGGCCCACTTCTGTATTTACTTTGTACTTGCGGTATATCGCAAACGCAAAATTTCCTTTAAGCCACGTTCGCCTACGATACAGCTATTCTTGCAACGGGTAAATCGATTGAGGAATCAATTATGAAACTGCAACGTGTCCTTGACCGTGTAAAAGAATGGACAAGGACGGCGAAGAGCGCTTAATGACAACAGACCAGTCCTTATTAATTTTACAAGCGAAGCAAGAATTTCAAGCAAGGCTCACGCTAAGAAAAAGCGTAACGAGCTTTGAGCTTTGAATGTAAATACAGAGACATGAACTAGGGTAGTATTCTAAACTCAGTATTGAAAACATGCTGCTTTTATAGAAGCAAATGCTAAAACCAGTTTGGACTTATGCCATACAACTCTGAGGCAAAATTTCGCAGGGAAACATAAACGAGGATCACGTTGATAGCACTGCTTTCCAATAACTCGATGAACAAAATGTATTGCGCCCTCTTCAAAGGATAAACCCATTGACCAGTGACTCGGGATTTTGGCGGCCTGTTGCGTTGGCGTTGTGTGTTTTGGTGTTGTTTATTATTCAGTTGGTGATGCCAAATCACCATGGCAAGTTACACGATTGTACAGCACATCCTCATGATAAAACACTATTATCGAGTAAAAATGTACGGCAGGAACCCGTGGCTGTCGATTCCTCGTCATGCCCAAGAACTCGAAAAAAATTGTCCCATTTATCTAATTGTAAGAAAATTAATCTTCGACTTGGGAATTCCGCACAAAGGTTCGGTACATATGTACCTTTCGCTGGAACCTTTCCTAGCGAGTTGGTCGGAGATTTCAATGCCCCTTATGCCCTGGCACCCACCAGAGTGAGTAAGTCTCCAGTCTCTAAATGTAGGTTGACGAACGTCAGGGTGGCATAGTTCAGCTTAGAAGATAATAGATCTCGTTTCCAGAGCCTTCGATATTTTCCGATTTGGTCCAAAGATGCCAGCGCCAACAGCGGAATCCATCTTGGAGCCATCTGTGTACCGGGAACGCTGCTTTCCCAAGCTGTACGGCTTGGAAGGAGCGAAGGAGTCTAATTGCACTGCGTATTGCAAACTTTTTAATAAAATAGTTCAGTGGACAAATTCCGATCAGTGCATCTTGAGCTGCCGTTGGGCAGGTTGGCATGGCACCTGTAATGTCGAGGCATGCTAGTCTCTGATGACTTGATAACCGAGGTTGGTTAATTTGTAGAGAAGGGCGTCGATGACTATAGACCAGAGAAGAGCGTCGATGACTATCGACCAGAGAAGGGCGTCGATGACTATCGACCAGAGAAGCGCGTCGATGACTATCGACCAGAGAAGGGCGTCGATGACTATCGACCAGAGAAGGGATGAAGGACTCCACCTTGTGGACACCCTTTAGCTGCCGATACTGTCACAGAAACCTCTCCGGATGTAGCTGATATAATACGGTTCTCAAGCAGCGCTCTAATCCAGTGGTTTACAAGTGGTCTTCAATTCTGCGGGACAGTACAGTGGTAGTTGAGTTGAAGCCAGTATTATCAAAACCCTCAACATCGAGGAAAGCACATGCGCTACTAATTTTTGTTGGGGCATTTATGGAGCTTAATTCAAGCCAACTTAATCTCATTTAATCTAACTTATAAACTAAGAAGAACGGAAGAGAGGGACCCGATTAAAAAGAAAAGTTTTTATGCATGGGGTGCTGAGATTGAACTCGAAGTAAGAATTGGAATTAACACATCCCAGCAGACAAGAAATGGGTTCATTGGAGCCGTAAGCGGTACGAGTGATGAGTAAATAGAAGAGAAGAGACGGGGTTTTCACAGAGTTGACGAGGGTCGCGCAGTCAATGGTAGCTGAACGGAGTTGATGGATGAAGAGTATGTCAGATACAGTTCTTCTTTGCTCCAACATGCTTATGTTGATTAGTTTAAGATGGTCTTGATAAGGTGGTAAGAGCAAAAGATTATTCCAGGGGAGACCTCTAAGTGCCAAACGTAGGAACCGACCTTGGATATTCTGAATTCTAGAAATCTGGGTTTGTTGGTAAGAGGACCACACTTGAGAGGCGTATTCAAGAAGGCGCCGAACAGAGGTTATGTATGGGTTAGAGAATTCTTTAGACCATCGCTCCACCAAACCGAGTGCTGAATTAGCTTTAATCGTCGATATGTACTCGAAAATTTAGTTCCTGGCCACATAATATACCAAGATGGCGGTTGGCCTGGACGGTGGAGATGGGCTGAATATTGAGAAAGTAGAGACGAGGAGGAGGTTTGATTCGTTTACGTGAAAAAGTGATTGTTTTGCATTTGGAAATGTTAAGCTCCAAGCAATTTCAGGAACACCAGATGGAAAAACTATTGAAATCTGATTGAATAAGGGGAGATTCATGACTGGAGGAAATGGTGAGATGTGGGAATGTTTAATCCCCATTTCCATATCATTCATAGTAAGAACGAAAAGAAGCGGACCTAAGAGGCTGCCCTGGGGGACGCCAGATGAAACAATAAAAAGGTTTGGCGATTTTCCAAGTAAGAAGATATTCACTTCAAAGAAATGGGATCGAAGCCAAGGAAAGACAATTTGAAGAGTATTAATCTGGGAGATTTTATCAAAAGCTAAGCTGAAATCCGTTGAAATAACATCGACTTCTTTGCTATTCTCTAAGTGATGCAGCGCGTGCTTAGTAGATCGTTCTTTACGGTATGCATATTGATTTGGATACAATGGTATTTGATTCTCGAGTAGGAAGCTCTATCAGTTTTTCCATTATTTTTAACCCTCTACTGCACAAGAAGCCATATATGGCTTTTGAATTTTAAACGCCGACTACTTAGATTGCGCAACTGCAACTGAAAAAGTACCGGTCGCATCGCTTAGAATAGTTCTTTGTGTATGTGTATTTGTGTATTTGGTTTCCTTTTTCTTTGCACAACCGCGAAAAACCGCGATCAAGTTCAGCAGTGCGCGTGACAAAATTGTAGTGAGAAAATAGAGAACCAAAAGTTTATTTATTATTAGCTAGCGAATAGGATTCACTGTGCAGGGACGGGTTAAGAATATCACTGCAGCGATACCTCTCGCTTGTCGTAAAAGGCGACTGAAACAAAGGTAACCAAAAATCACATCTAGGCAATTTAGAAAACACCAAGGTGAGCCAAGGGACACATATACCGCCATTAAACTGCCCCACAAGTGTGCATGCAAATCAATGGGTTGACACGACTGGAGATAAAAAAAAAATAAAAATCTGGAGTATGCCCGTGTCAAAAAAAAGGAGGGAAAGAAAGAAAACGGTCAAACCGTAGCATTATGGAAAAGAACGCTAAAAGGAAAAGCACTACCCCGCCAGGCACTACTAATGGTCGTGATCCTGGGACGAGCAGCAATGCTCGGGTCAGAGCTATAGGATTTCCGGGGGATAGTAAAGTAATGCAACGGCGTAAGCCACACTTAAGAGTCGCGAGTTGGAACGTTGGAAGCATGAGTGGTCGCAGCTATGAGCTTGAAGAAATGATGGTTAGAAAGCGAGTATACATCCTGTGCGTACAAGAGACGAAATGGCGAAACACCGGTAATCGGGCACGTTTCTTGGACGTTAAAACAAAAGGCTACAAGATGTTTTACTATGGATTGGAACAAGGAAAAAACGGAATCGCCATCATCCTTGCGGCAGAGCTACTTGGCAACGTCTTAACCATTTCAAAGTCCAGTGACCGTTTGATGGCTCTCAAATTGGTGATGCATGGTGAGGTGTGGAACATCGTAAGCGCATATGCCCCTCAAGTAGGATGCGAACAAAAAGAAAAAGATGCATTCTGGCTAGATATCCACAACCTTGTCTAAAACATTCCAAAGGAAGAGCTTTTGTTTGTTGGGGGAGATTTAAACGGACATGTCGGGAAGACAAGCGAAGACTATGAAGGCTACCACGGAGGGCTGGGATACGGCACCAGGAACTCTTCAGGTGAAGATATCCTAAACATGTGCAAGTCGTACGGTCTTATAGTGCTAAATACCATGTTCGTCAAACAAAGCCGGCACCTGATCACTTATAGCAGCGGCGGAAATGAAACTCAAATAGACTATCATTTGGTATCCAGTTTCATGAAGCCACGAGTTAAAGATTGCAAAGTGATCCTGGGAGACGCGATCGCCCCTCAACACTGTCTCCTCCTGACTGAATTTTTTATGGAGGCGAGTAAGAAGTCAAAGCAGCAAACGAAGGTGTTTGAGAGAATCAAGTGGTATAAGCTGGATAAAGGAAAAGCGAAGCTTTTATTAATAACATGAAAAACTACCTCTTTTCCATTGTCGATGAGGTCGGTAATGAGGAGTGCAGAGCACAAGACATGTGGGATTCCCTACAACAATCTGGCCTGGAGAAAGCCAAATCACTGCTCGGAACATCTAAAGGCCCCTGCCAACACGCAAAAGAAACCTGGTGGTGGTGGACGAAGCCAAAGCAGTGATACATGAAAAGAAAATGGCTTTCCAAGCTTGGTCAATGTGCTCTTCTACTAATAGAGAGGAAAAAGCTCGCCGTGAAAAAGTATATAGATATTGCAAAGGTATCGCGAAGAAAAAGTGCGCCGAATTCAAAGCGAAAAGCATGGAAGATCTCTATCAGGAGTTGGAAGAAATATCGTCTTCCGCGTCTGACAGGAACCAGGCTACCCAGGAGCTTCGACAAGGCAATTTGAACAAAGGAGCAAATATCTTTAAGATAGCCGCCCAGAGAAGATGAAATGCTCAGGAGATTCGTTTCCCAAAGTTTATTAACAATGCTGAAGGCCAACTCCTTGTGGAAGACGAAAAAATTCTCCACAGATGGCAACAGTATTGCGAGGAACTTCTGAACGAACAGTTTCCCCGAGTGTACTTTCCAAGAGCCGCCCCGAATCATGCCGAAATATCCGACATCACAGTCGAAGAAGTTCGTTACGCGGTTAAAAACTCCAAGAAAAGAAAAGCTGTTGGGCCAGACGGGATACCCTCTGAGTTCTGGAAAAAGATGGGAGACATCGGGTCTAGATGGCTCATGGCTCTCATCTCCAAACTTATGAGAGGCGACACTATGCCTAATCAATGGAGGGAAAGCTATCTTCTTCCTTTGCACAAAAGAAAGGGTGATACGCGAAATTGTGATAACTACCGTTCTGTCAAGCTGATGTAGCACACCATGAAGATCGTTGAACGGGTATTAGATAGCCGACTGCGGAAAATAATACGACTATCTGATGACCAGTGCGGGTTTGTCTCGGGTAAATCAACAACAGATGCAATCCAAAGTATAAGGATCATGATGGAAAAGCATCGTGATTCTTCAAAGGACTTGCATATGGTGTTGGTTGATTTCGAGAAGGCCTTTGACAGGCAACCAAGAGATCTTTTATGGGTAGCGCTAAGACAAAAAGGAGTTCCAGAAACCTACGTGCGAGTGATTATGGACATGTACGAGAGAGCAACGACAAGAATAAGATGCACCGCAGGAGTCACCGAAGAGTTCGCAATCAAAGTCGGTGTACACCAAGGGAGCATCCTCAGCCCACTGCTTTTTATAGCAGTCCTTGATTGCTTGCTTGAAGGAAAAGTGACGGACCCCAATGTGCACCAGCTATTCTTTGCTGACGATGGGGCCATTATAAGTGATGATCAGGCGTCCCTACAACGAGCACTTGATGGGTGGGTGGACATTTTTGAGGGATACGGGTATCGTATTAGTTCAAAGAAGACAGAGTATCTGTGCTGCCCGTTCTCTGACCCTCATCAGCCTATTCCAGACATTTACTTGAATGGAAGAGTACTTTCCAAGTGTGAAAAGTTTAAATATCTGGGATCTATGATTAATAAAGAAGCAACTTGTGATGACGACATCAACCATCGCGTGAGCGTAGGGTGAATAAAGTGGCGGGAAAACTCCGCCATCTTCTGTGATCGAAAAATGCCCCCTAAGCTGAAAGGAAGGCTCTACACTTCAGTTGTACGTCCGGCGCTCACATACGGTTCACAATGCTGGACAATGCACAAAAAGTATGAAAACAAATTAGCGGCAGCTGAGATGAAGATGCTTCGCATGACAGCGGGAGTAACAAAGCGTGACAGAATTAGAGGTTCAAAGATCCGAGGAAGCCTCCACGTAAAAGAAACCATCACAAGAAAGATAGAGCGCGACCGACGCAGTTAGTATTGCCATGTTCAAAGGAGAGATCCTTTGAACCCCGTCCAAAAGGCGATATCAATCAACGTTCCAATTTCAACACGCAAAAAAGGCAGGCCGAAAAACAATTGATGCAAAAACACCAGCATTTGATTGGCCTCAGCGATGAAGTAATCCCAAACCGGGAAGCCTGCCGCTACTTTCTGAGGTCAAACCGGCGGACCCCACAAGCGGACCAGTAGGAATGCAGTTAAGTGGGAAGGTTATGGTCCTACACTTCTGACCATAGCAACGCTAGCGAATAGGATAGAGGCTGTTACTATTACTGTACTTATACTGTTACACATTTTTTAAAAGTGAGATTAAATATTGTTAAGTAAAAGTTAAGTGTTTAATGTTCAATTATGTCTGTGGAATTCAAGACACGGCGGGTTCTTGGAAGCGTCCATATATGGCTGCTTGTGCATTCACAAAAAGATGGATAATATAGCTTTTCGCTTTATTTATAGTGAAAAAACAATGATCTCGCCAAATTCTTTCTACGGAAAAAGATTTTGTGCTGTTCCTGGCGATGGATTTCAGAGTGAGGATGAAATCCTCGAAACGGAGAATGAGCAGGATAGGGAGATAGACTGTAGAGAACAAATGGAGGTGCCTGAAACCGATGAAAGCGATGAGTTCGATTCTGATGATGAGAAACCATTATCCACTTTGGTGTCGAAAGAGCAGCAAAAGGAACCAAAGAGCTTCCAGAGGAAATGTCCACTTTTGAGACCCCGGCTGACTTCTTTTCTTTTCACGGGGGAACTGTTTGACATGATTGTTGAGGAATCTAACAGAAAAGCATTGCAAGACAACATAAATAAGCCAGTCAACATTACCCGGAGTGATATGGAGCAACTTATAGGTATTTCATTATTCACGTCCCTCATCAAGTTCCCTTCTACTAGACGGTATTGGAACTCTGAACTAGGACAGCCCTTTGTTTATGAAACCATGCCATGTAGGCGGTGGGAGGAAATAAAAAGATGTCTCCATTTTGCTGATAACTATCAATTTGTGAGGTTTGGCCAACCTGGACATGACAAGCTTTTCAAAGGCAGGTCACTCCTAAATAACACAAGGGAACGACTTCTACCTATACCTAAAGAAGAACGCCTTGCAGTGGACGAACAAACAATTCCGACTAAGTGCCGACATCACCTTAAGCAGTACAACCCCAAAAAACCACATAAATGGGGTTACAAGAACCTCGTTTTAAGTGGAATATCGGGATTCAGCTATGACTTCGACATATTCGCAGGGGAGCAGAGCAACGTTATTCCTGATGGTTTTCCAGATTTGGGTGTTAGCGGAAATGTTGTGTCCAGGTTGGTATCAACGGTGCCAAGACATATGAACCACAAAATTTACTTTGACAACTGCTTCAACAACCCAAAACTCCAAGCACATCTAACCCAGTCTTCCACTGGGGACGGTGAGGCTGAATAGAGTTCCAACATTGACGTTCCGAAAGAAAAGGAAAGAAAGAAAAGAGGGCGAGGAAATATCATTGAAAAGATGGCAAACATTGAAGGCGTTGACGTTACGTGTCTTGGTATGATAATAAAATTGTGAATATGGTTTCCACATTTGTGGGAGGCAATCCCACAATAAAAAAGAGAAGATATTCACGAAAGGACAACAAAATACGTGGAAGTCGACTGCCCAAAAATAATAGACGAATACAATAAATATATGGGTGGTGTTGACCTCTTAGATTCTATGCTCGGTCTTTATAGAATTGACATACGATCCAAAAAATGGTACCTCAAAATTTTTTTCCACTTTTTGGATTTGTGTTGTCAATGCATGGATTTTGTGGCGACAGAAGAGCGACAGGGATGTATCCCAAGTTGAATCAGGATATAAAGAGAGCTATCAGTGATGCTAGGATGATGTCTAGGCCTTTCTGGAGAATAGCAGGAAAGTGGGTTTGTAGAGTTTAAATGAACCAATTGCCCATTTAACTCTGTCCGAGCTGAAGAGTCTGCCAGACTATTTGTTCTACTATCAATGTAATCTGTGACGCTCATTACTCGTAGAGCATCAAGAAATCTACCTTAAGCAAGGTCTCCAGGATTTCCCTTATATTGACAATGGAACTACCGTCTGATTAGCGAAGCCTCCCGAGTCCATTTATATGCTCCTGGGATAGGGCATTATATTGAGGCGCCGATTATTTCCGGCGCCGAAAAGAAAAAAAAAGGGAAAAAAGTCCAAAAACTAGATTTTATTCAGAGATTGAATTTAGACGTCTGCTCTTCGTGGAAGCTGTCAGAAGAAGAAGGAATCTAACTGCTCTACCTCGATTCCTGCTGCCATCCGCCCCCGTCGATAAAGGAGTTCAGCAAAGGATGTGAGCGCCACCGAGGTGGCAGGTTCCGAAGCAAAGTTGTTGGGATTGGTCATGCCATCTCACTCCCCCGACACTAAGAGGTTTTCGGTACGTGGCCGAAAACGCTGCAACTGGGACGAATGTGCTGAAGTGATGTTGGTGATTTGGTTGCCGACGATGAACCCAATGCGGAATGTTTCGAGCCCTAGTTCACGAAGTACAACGTATGGTTCGGTGAACATAGGAGTTAGCTTGTTGCGTGATGGGTGGTTTCTTGCAATCTTTCGCACAACGAGGTCACCAAACCTCAACCCTAACGATGGGTGGTGTTGGACATGTCGCTCCTTACGTACCGCTTTACCTGAGTCTAAACGTCTTACAGCTTCGGAGCGGGCTTCCTCTAGTGGGATGTTATCCTTGGTGGCGTCTGAAGGTAGTCCAAACTGGAGAAATTTCGGCGAAAATCCAGTGGCACTATCAGGTGTTCGATTGTAATTCGAAACGACTTTTGGTAGTAGTTCCGTCCATTTCCTTTCTGGTGAGTTGATGCCTTCTAATCGCAACCCAAGGACAATGGTGTCATTGGCTTTTTCGCATAAACCGTTTGCCTGTGGATGATAGGGCGATGTAGTTTGGTGTTTAATCGATGATGCACGAAGGAATCGGCGAAAACGTGTTGATGTTAAGTTTGGCCCTCTGTCGCTGATAAGAATTTCTGGTGTACCAACCTCAGAACAGGTATTCCGGATTACTTGGATTAAAGTGTTACTTGCGTTACGCTGAGTCGCGGTAGCCCAGACAAATCGTGAGTGATGATCGATAAGGAGTTGAATGTATTTTTCCTTGGTATCGGAGGAAGATGAATCCATGACGATGCAATCGACACCCAGACCTTATTTGGTGCCTTTGGTGTTGGTATTGGTTGTAGTACACCGGGAACTGGACGGTTACTCGCTTTTACTGACAAGCAGTACAGTTTTGTACGTAACTACGTACATCGTCAGCCACTGTTTTCCACCAGTAGTTCCCACAGAGCAATTGTTTGGTCGCTGATATCCCCGGATGGCCATGTTCATCGTGGTCGTGTCGTGGGATCTTGAGTCGAAGTTTCTTTGGAACCACGTATTGTGTCATCCCTCGATGTCGGTGGATTTCGAATCCTTGTGTGTCCACTGTTACCGAGGTATCATCGGAGGGGTCTTGTTCCTGTGCACGCTTAAGTTCAGTGGTGTTAATGAGTAATGAGGCTGGTTGTCGAGACAATGCATCTGCCGTCAAGTTCAGTTTCCCTGGTCTGTGCAGTATAGTGTAAGTGTAGACGGAAAGGCGTACAGACCACCTGAAGAGCCGGTTAGATGGATTCTTCACTTGAAAAAGCCACTGCAATGCGGAATGGTCTGTGTAGATATCTACATGTCGGCCATGAACGTACACATGAAAACGTTCCATTGCGTCAACCACAGCAAGACACTCCAACTCCGTTGCATGATATCGCTCTTCGTGTGTGTTAAGACGGCGTGAATGATGTGTCACTATCTGCTTCTGTCCGTCATCTCCCGGTTGCATAAAGATTGCTCCAAGGCCAACGGTACTTGCATCCGTATATAAGGAAACCGGTCGATCACTCCTGAAAATGGCGATAACTGGAGTTGATTAAGTGCTGCCTTAACTGCATTAAACGCTTGATGTTGGGGAGAATCCCACACGAATTTGGCGTCCTTTTTTGTCAGCCGGGTGAGAGGCTCGGCCAACGTGCTAAAGTTTTTAATCTGTCGTCGATAATAATTTGCCAAGCCAAGAAACCGCTGTAGTGACTTTACATCCGTAGGGGCTTTGTATTCCTTGACTGCGATAAGTTTTATCGGTGAAGGGCGAACTGTTCCGTTGAATATTATGTGTCCAAGGAATTCCACTTCGGCTTGAGCGAAGCAGCATTTTTCGCGCCTGAGTCTCACATTCGCTTTCGTGAGGCGCTTAAAGATTTCCCGTAGGAGGTCGGCATGCTCGTCGATGGTCTTGCTGTAGACAATGATATCGTCTAAGTATGGAATGACGCCATTGTTGATCAGGTCTCTGAGGATTTGACGCACAATCCGCTGGAAGGTACGTGGGGCATTTTTGAGTCCGAATGGTAGTACGAGCCATTCGTATTGTCCCTCTGCCGTGGCGAACGCAGTCTTTTTGATGGAGTCGTCGTCCAGAGCTATGTGCCAATAACCCCATGCCATATCGAGAGTCGAGAATACGCGAGAGGTTGCCAGTTGATCGATGACATCTTGAATGCGCAGAACTGGTTCTCTTTCATCGATCGTAACTGCATTGATTCGACGATAATCTATGCAAAGCCGTTGACTCCCGTCCCTTTTGGTCGCAAGTGTGACTGGGGAAGCCCACGGCGAGGTGGACTTCCGGATGAATCCTTTCTGAAGGAGAGTTGAAATTTGTTGTCTAATCTCTGTCGTTTCTGCATCTGAATTTCGGTATGGACGCTGAGCAATGGGTTGCTGTTGTGGCAGCAGCCCAATGAAATGTGAAACACCTGGGATTCGCCCAACGTCGTTGCTCTCTGTGGCGAAGAGCTGCCGGAAACGTGTAATATTTTTTGAATCTGGGGGTTGACTGGTGCGGTTGGCATTGCTGTCATGTATGTGGACGCTTCTCAATGGGATCTGTGACGTAAATTAAATTGCGCGAGAAATCAAGTTTAAGACCAAATAACTTACCCGTACCAAGGCCGATGATGAAGTCGTGGGGTAAGTGTTGCATTACATGGGCTGTAATCTTTCGCGTTGTCGACCCGATGGTGAGGTGAAGGGTGAGGCGGCCGTCGCTTTTCGTGTTGCCATTTACGTGTGTTACTGCGATAGCTGTGTGCGGATCTATTCCCATGTTTAACTGTTGAACAAGTGATGAGCTGATGACATCTATTGTACTGCCTGAGTCGATAATTGCTCGTATCGGGATGTTGTTGATCCGCGCAGCTATGTCGATTAGTAATCACCGCCCTGGAAGTATTCCTGGGCCGGGTTGTTGGAATTTTGCGTTTCTGTGGTGAGGGTTGTTGTCGATTGTTCGTTATTCGCCACCAGCTGCCTTCTTCGTGGATACTTTCGATTCCAATGCCATTGCGTTTCTCCTATCTGCGCGAGTTACGTATACGCCGTAGGCATATATTTAAAATATATTCAAATTTCAAATTTATACAACGTAATAGGGCTAATTGACACACGATTGTAAATATTTATTAAATTTCACTTTGATATCTTGTTTTCTTGCTATGCTTGGAGTTCCTTTCGGTTGGGCGGATGTTTTAAGAATAATCGCATGTCCCACAGAGTTGCGATCGTCAACTTCGTTGTTTAGCCAAAAGCTCCGTTATTCTCATGCGTGGCTTGGGATATCTACATTTGTGGCTTGGGATATTTACATTTGTGGCTTGGGATATTTACATTTGTGGCTTGGGGTATGTTCGTCTAGTGACGTAACTCGCGCAGTGATGACAGGGACTCGGTGGTTTTTGTTTGAATCGCGGCTCCATATTTGGTTGTGTTGTAAGTACAATTTCCCGCTGCTTTTGTAGGGCAGGTTGCAAAATCGGTTGGGTTGCTGGCTGCCGTCCGACTGTTGTTTCCAATTGAAGTGCGATTGCGAGCCAGTCTACTGCAGTGCTTGGTTTTGCGCATAGTAAATATCCACGATACCGTTGGGGCACACCTTCGGTTAGTTGAGCGACGGCGTCAGTGTCTGCCAGCTGAACGTGTCGTAGGAGGCGCATCTTATCTTCGTAATAGGTGGTAACCGTTTCGGAAGTTTTGAGGAAACGGTGTTGTGCTTCAACAAGTGGATTGTTTACTGCTGGTCCGGATATCCTAAATTCAAGGTTGTATTTTGTTAGAGCAGATCTATAATCAGACGTTCGTTCAGCTCTGTTGGACACCAATTGCTTAGGAGGCTCCCTCTAGTATTGGGAATGTTATTTCCCCAATCAGTATGTTTGGCATTTAAACGCGATTGTATCTCAGTATCAATAAATCCTACAAGTATTTTATTTACAACAAAGAACCTTTCCCTTCGGATCATTCCAGATGCGGACGATAGTAGCCAATGCTGTATGATATTTATCGATGAACTTGGAAATGTCTATCAAAATTGGGCACAATTTGTAAAGGATAATGCCTTACCTGCAGGTATGGCTCTTGCTCCCAAAAACGGAATATATTCATTCAATACCAACGACGAGGTAAGGCTTACTAATGAAAACTAAATCAAATTAAATGATTTATGTAATTTCAGTTGGATCTAGAATGTTGGCCTACGCCTGCTAGTTCTGTGTTAAGTAAGTTAGCTGGAGTAGCAGACACTGCAACAGGCTGTGGTTGTCTTGCGGCTGCTGCTGTCACCGTGGGAGCAATGGCGACGCCTGTTTTAGCACCGGCGGCAGCAGCTTTCGGTGCAGTATCAATGGTTTCCGGCATTTATACATCAATTCGATCTGGATACGGTTTGAAGAAACGATACGAACTTGAGCAAAGTATAAGCGATAAGTCGGCATTGACTTCATGGCTTGGCGTAATTTCTGGACCACTATCGCTAGGGACGATGGCAAGCAGTAGGTCATTAGCTAATGCCGCACTTGCCGGAAGAGATATTTCCTTGGTAACTTATGCAATTTTATTCAATAATGTCAATGAAACATAGGAACAAATAATCGCTTTAAGGTACATGAAGCTGTTGTAAATGGATTAAACATTACTTCGATGTTAGTCTCTGGGACAGGGGTTTCAACTGGAATACTTGATTTGTTATTTGTAAGATCACAAAGAAACATAGCGAAGCGATAATTATAAATCAATCTATACATGCAGAAATGGAAAAATGACGAAGAAATAGGGACAATGGATCTACTACAACTAGCGGCCTCACTGTCTATATTCACCCACTCAGTTTATAACTTTCGGTTGGCTTCGACAATCAAACTCGATGCTAGGAATGCAGGAATCAGGGCATACCGAGATGAGCTCAGTAATAGGCAAAGGTACTGAGTACTAAGTTATGTCGTCTTATTTCACCTTCTAATGTTGTTTGCATACTTTAGGCGAATGTTCGATAAAATGTCCAAGGAGACGGTGCGTATTCGAGGCGAAAACAGGGGCAAAGCTGATTTGATACGTTTAATCAACGAGGTTCCCGATAATCAGTATCTCAATGATTTGTATAAAGTGAATAGGAATTTGAATCAGAATAATGTCCGTTTTGCGGCTGGCGAAAATGGAAATGTCGTTTTGAATGAGCAACTTTCTGTTCAACCCGACGTGCTTAGGGCCAGTGTGCAACATGGTAGTGGAGGCAATATTTTAGGAGGTGTTAGTAAACCCATCCCTCAGACTCATCAAACAGTCCCAAATCAGAATGCAGTTAATGTACTAACCCAGTTCGTCTCTTCTACAAATAGCCAAGAAATGCTTCCCAACATCATCCGTTTATTCTCCATAGCAGATACGTCGATCCTAAGTTCGGAAAACTTGCAGAGTTGCATTGGGTATATATTAGAAGATGTAGGCCTTAGAGTCACCGAATTTTTAATCGAAAAAGCTCGAGAATTTATTGAAAATTGCGGACGGGAGATTGAACGTGCTATAAAAACGAAACTTCACTTTGAAAAGGTCCTATGGGATCTTTACACGAAATTCAAAGACGATATAGCCCACATGGACTTGGAAAATCTGGCAAGGAACACATTTAAACTGTTTACGGGTCTTACAGTTGATTATATGCAAACAGTGTCCACAGTGCCTACAGGACAAATTAAATGCGACGTCTGTCCAGGATATTACCAAATATGTCCTATTTGAACAGAGCTAAGCTCATACGGAGATCTATGAATATTTTGTATCCACAACTTTTTGAATAAATCAATTTTTGTATTGGTATACAATTTCGTTATTGTCGAATCTTAATTCATTAGGCTTGAGTCATCAAACTTGAGTACTATAAGCCAACAGCTCGAAGGATTTAATGAAAAAGTTGTATTTGCATTATTACTGTTACTGTCGGTCATTTGAAGTTCAAAGTCCTCCAGTTAGTCACAGACCACCGATGCATACAAATGAGTTTCGACAACAGAAATGCTGGCGGCACCGAAATTAGCATGACAGTAGAGTGCTCGGCCCACGGTCGGTATATCCCCTAATCGATTACCGGTTGGTAAAGTTTCTTTTTATTTTTGTGTTCTTACTGTTGAGAGCGCCGTGGCGCAGTGGGTAGTGTGTCGTGTGTCGTCTGACGCACGATGAGCGAGTTCGGATCCACACACTTGCCTTGAAAAATCTTCTCGGCGCTCGCCGTTCGGAATCGGCATTAAAACTGTAGATCCCGTTTTACTTGTGTGCAAAACAAATCGCACACAACATAAGTGAATGAGAGAAGCTTGGCTCTGGCTCTCCGTGAGCTGTAACGCCATTAAGTAGAAGAAGTTCTTACTGTTGCTTATAGAGCAAAACTAAAAGTAAACAGCAAAAGATGTCGCAAGATGTCAGAAGACGACCCCGTACGTCTGGCGGATGATATCCGACGGAACCGGATAATAATGCGAACAGATCATCTGATTTCCCCACAACAGCCGTCGTATGATTGACGTCATATTCAAAGCAGAAACCAGAATGAGACGTGCGTCTTTCGCACCTCTTCCCCCGTGACACCCTGAAATTTTGAATGAAGTCCAGGTTCGTAGCGACAACACCCGTTACAAACAAACTCTATTCGTGAATACGTGTGAGCTCATTTCATTTTGCCGCAGTGTACTCCCGCCACACACAGAACAACGGGTTCCCACGTGCTCATCGCAGCTTGTAGGCAAACGTCGGCAGCCATTTTAAGTGGTACGTCTCATTGGTGGTTTCTGATTCAAATGCTTAATCCGATTAAGCGCCGCCCCCTCTCTACTTCGATTGAAAGGCTGCCAGTTCAAGCGAAAGAAAGGGCGCCAACGACATCAAAGGCAGAAGCCCAACTACAGCCAAAATATTCTAGACTCCCCGTGGACGTTGAAATTGCCTACCTCTTCGAGGGAAGGTCGCTACACGGGGGAGAAAAACACCTTCGCCGACTTTTGAAGTTCGGTTGAGGACGAAGAGCGTGAACTATGCCCCAGTTGATAGGCTCAATCCAAAAACCGTTGCAACAACAGCAACCGCAACAAAAGCAGAAACATGAGATGCAGCAACTACAGAAGCAGCAGCAACAACAGAAGAAGCAACCACAACAATAGCCGCAAAAAAGTCCTACCAAGGAGAAGGTGTCACCAAACTCTACTTTTACCACGGCCCTACGTGAGACAATAGATTTATAAAAGTAAGCGAGAACCGCTATGCAATCCAATGTAACACGCTGAAGCAAGCACAAGTGGGTCAAAAGAGACCACAACCGAGTTTTTCTTTCCACCAAGGTCGACAGACTGCAGACGATGCTAATAAAGGCGTGTATTCGATTACTGACTCCGAAAAAATGCTCTCGGAACTCAAAGAGTTCGAAAGCGACGACCTCAAATTCGCGGTAGCTCATCACGGCTCGGTCCAAACAGGAGAAGCCGGTTTTACCCTTCTTCCTGGTCTAGCAAACTGCAAACTGGAGAGGGTAAGGACCATCACAGATAAGAAGGCGCCGGAACATTTTGCAATGTATCTGCTGCCAAAGGTGCCCTGTCGAACTGCGAGATACAGCCTCGATGCGTTAAGTGTGCAAAGAACCACAGGAATGAGGAATGCGACCCAAGACAAGGTCGCGGACAGGAAGCAGTTCGAGTGTATGCCTCTGCAAACTATCGGGAGTGTTCTAAGTTCCAAGACATCAAAAAATCAAATCTGGCTCGTAAGCAGAAGCCCGAGGAGAAATGTCCCTCAGGTGGCTTACAAACATCAGCGGTCACACTTCAGATGATCTACGCTCAAATGGCGGCAGACGGTACAATAGCCTATGGCTGTTCCTTAAGCGCCTGTTCCTAAGGCACCGGAGCCGAGGTGGACCTGCGCTCGATTATGCTCGCCATCCAGGTGTAGAACAGCCAACTCCAACAACAGATCCATGTGTAGGTGACCCGGATGAACAGAATCTATTCGCTTCTGCCGGCCCTAGCGCAACTTCAATCTTAATGGATACGATAGTAGAGAGTTATTTAAAGATCCAGGTCGGTGAATGTGAATTCACTAATTGGGATCGAGGGGAGAGCCGTACTTTTCAGTTTGTTGCAGGACGAAAGCCCCGATGGGCTATTGGCTAACCAGAAGCACAAAATCCGACACAGTTCTTACAAAATAATTCGAAGAGACCGACCCAACGCCACGCGAGGTGGAGATAATCCACATCATAGCAGCCTATGCACCTGAAGCACTTCAACCCAATATTTTCATCCTAGAGCTCGAGACAGTTGTGGATGGTATAATTATTGACTCCAACGGCATCACGACATCACAAACGTGTACCGAAACGCGACAATCAACGCACTGCATAGACAGAAAAGTAGACTCCTGTCAAGACTCAAATTCTTATACAGGCGGTTTACCTAGAGACAAAGCTCGGAGGTGAGGACACTGAAGTCACTGATTAAAAATACCCAACAATTGATCAAGGAAACTTACAGAATATCTGTAAGTTTGCAATGGGACAACAGAATTCGTGCTTTAAGATCCAACAGTGCGAGTATGTTTCCCCAAATAAATAAAATATTTCGGAGAAACAATCAGAATGACATTGAGGATCTGAAGCTTCCGAGAACGTCAGACAATGAACGCTTGCTACGAACAGTCAGCATCGATCCAGAGAGCGCCGTCTTGGATGATGATTTCTTCGTGATCGAGGATCCCCAGGAGAAGGTGGCGACAGTGGGAGCTGTATTCCAGGAAGTGTATACGGTGAATGGCAGCATTCGCCCAAACCGCGACCTGGAAAACAGTCCTACTTCATCACTTCTACTTTCAAAATGATATACATAGATCATTGGCGATCAGAGAACCCAGGCTAAATGACGACTTAGTGGCAAACAATACTCTCACCAATGAAGGGGTGAGACACCTCCCACCAGTAGAGGGAGTATCCCATTCTGTTCAACAACGCACTGAATAATGCGTATTATCCAGACAGCGATGGTGCAACTAATCCTTAAGAAGTGTAAAGACACCTGCTGCGTCGTAACTCGTGTCGGATATCCAGTGGAACAAATGCAAAAACCGATGCACGGATGCTTGTTTGATTGACTTGGAAGAAGCCTTCGACTTTATGGTTAGATGGCCTTTATTGCAGGCTCAATCGGCTTATGATTTAGGACATGTAAACCGGTAGAAAGTTCGTTGTAAAAATTGCAAGCGTGAAGATCAACTACAACAGGGTACGATGAACTCACCGATCCTTTTCAGCACTTACTTGATTTTTTTCATTGATTTGATAGCTTCTCTTCAATATTGAATTACATACAAATGAGGTCCAACAATCGACGTGACTTCGCTAGACTTTGAAAATATTCATTACACTGTGATGACTGGAAGTTAAAGATCAACAACACTACTTGTACTGGTATCACGAAGTACAGTCTCAGCAGAGACATTCTTCTATTTAGACAGGATAGATTGACGGTACCACTAATCTTTCACGTAGCCCGAAATTCCGTGGGACGACGGTTCATTGATCTCGCGCTGTGCGAGCCCGAACGCTTTAGGTTCAGTAGGTCGATTTCACGCCGAGATCGAGAGGACGTCGTCCGATAGCATCAACATTTTCGGTGGTTGGAGCGGACTACGTCAGTGATCAATTTTGATAGACCAGCCTCTTCAAGGCAAAGTCAAACACCAATAGCAGGCTTACATAAGTTAGAATAGGGTAGGTTAGGGTATAAATGTTGAGGTGGATCAAGCTAGTTTTTAGTTAGATTTAAGTTTTGTATAGAGAAAAAAAGTAATTTGACGCAAAGTTTTTTCCAAATCAAACATTTTCTTAGCTTCAGCATTCATTTATTTTTTTCATAACGCCGAAAGGTAGAGTTTAAGTCGCACTGTTTAGTTTAGTGTAGGGCCAGTAAGGCATTTATAAGTTAGGATATTTTAATCACTTTTGTCTAGCGCGTAAGATAGTTTTAAGAAATTAATAACAAAAATTTAATAAAACAAGTTTAAAGCGTGGTTGACAACCTTTCGCCAAGTCTCCCTGTCATGAGTGTGCTCCTTTGATTTTTCGTGTTCTGTTTTATCTCTTCTATACCATCGTCAAATGTACGACGCGGCCTTGCTGGCAATCTCCCCTCAATCTACCCTCTGGTTTCCACTTATTTATCTTTTGACTTTTGGGTTTTACGTCTGAATGGAATTCCTCGAGTTCTTGATTGTGAAGTTTTCTCAATTCGCCTTCTTCTTGGTCCTTTCACCACAGCTTCATTTTAAGAAATCTATTTACCATTTTTACTTCTGTCACTTTTAAGGCTGTAACAAAATTTATATTATGAATTGTCAATGTTTTGTGTTTTTATATTTGTAAGCTAGGTAGCTAACACTCACTGTGCAGGTATCACACAACCGAACCGAAGGGGAACTTTTTTGATCGTATGTTACATGTACAGCAAATGTTAACCTACCCCACTCTCAACAGCAGCGAGATTGGAGACTGGTATATGGCTGCGGCTGAAAGTGCATTTCGATCACTTGACATTTGGACACTGTACGAGCTACAAGCGTTTAATAAATTATATTTGATTATCTCAATTCGTTTTATTGGGGTACAAATTAATTCAGTCCGTTTTCAAAAGATGGCGCCACCTGCAAGTTGTGGCTGATCTTGGAAGCGATTACCTACTTCATTGGAAAGGTGTGACATCTGTCAACAATAATTACAACAACATTGTTTTTTGCCTCTTCGAAAATGTCCGGATTTGTCTTAAATAAACAGCATTTGCGGGAAGTTTTGATTTTTTTTTTTAATTGGAAGAAAAGTGCAGCTGAAGCCCATCGAATGCTTGTAGAAGTTTATGGTGAATCTGCTCCGATCGATAAATCATGCAGAGAGTGGTTTCGACGCTTCAAAAATGGTGATTTTAGCGTCAAAGACAAAGAGCGTCTTGGCCAGCCCAAAAAGTTTGAAGATGACGAATTGGAGGCTTTACTGGATCAAGATCCGTGCCAAACGCAAAATGAACTCGCAGAATCGTTGGGAGTGGCTCAGCAAACAATTTCCGTTCGGTTAAAGAAATTTGGATTTATTCAAAAGCAAGGAAATTGGGTGCCGTACGAGTTGAAACCGAGAGATGTCGAAAGGCGATTTTTCACCTCGGAACTGCTTCTTGAAAGACATTAAAGGAAGGGATTTTTGCACCGGATCGTGACTGGAGATGAAAAGTGGATATACCCCAAGAAGAAAAAATACTATGCAAAGCTGGTGAACCCGTTCCATTATCGTCTACATCGACGCCAAAGAAAAACATCCACGCTGCATATGATGGGACCAGACGGGTGTGGTGTACTATGAGCTGCTAAAACCAGGCGAAACCATTGATGGGAAACGTTATCGACTACAACTAATACAAATTTGAACCGTGCATTGCGTGAAAAACGGCCAGAAACGACCGACAAGGTGATTTTGCAACATGATAACGCTCGGCCCCAGGTGGCTGTAGCGGTCAAAAACTACATGGAAACGCTGAAATGGGAGGTTTTACCCCACCCGCCATATTCTCCAGACCTTGCTCCTTCCGACTACTGGCTTTTTCGACGGATGCAAAACGATTTGGGGGGTCACCGATTCGGGTCTTTTGAAGAAATCGAAGAATGGCTCAATGATTGGATCGATGCCAGAGGGGACTCATTTTTTAGAGATGGTATTCGAAAATTACCAGAGAGATGGGAAAAAGTAGTCGCTTCCGACGGACAATACTTTGAGTGATGTATTTTTTCCGTTTTTTTCAATAAAAAATAAATTTTTTTAACACAAAAAAACGGACCGAATTAATTTATTTATTTAGTCAAATATTTTTCTTTTCGTTTCTCGGAGAATTTTAACATTGCGTCGTTTTGAATAGTTCCTTCATCTCGAAAAAGCACGTGTTGCCTAATGTGGGCTTTTATTTATTCAGCTCTCTCACAGCAACGATATTCCACGATATTTCTGGCATTTAGCTCGTCCACCCTTTTTGAATACGTGCAGTTTGATCGAGTTTTTCGATTTCACGGGAATAGTTTTGTTGTGATGAGCCAATGTAACTTCTCTGTTAATTTTTCTTCTGCATATTTTATTTCAACTCCGATGGTATTCAGTCGACTCCTGCGCCCTTGTTGATGGTTTGCTTCCTTTCCTTTCCCCTTTCCCCCCGTTCTACCCGAACGTCTGCTGTATGGATAACATTGTTTTCCATGCACATTAAGCTCTTCATCGAAATATCTTCTTCATTAGGCTGCAACCCTTTCGTTGTCCAAAATAAGTTCCCCATTATCGTTGTATATAAATTCTGATATGGTCTGGTATGCTTTTCGTACAGCCCCGCACACGTCGCTCTCGTAGGGTCTGACCTGTGATCTCTTCCCTAATCCTAAGGGCCTGAAGTCCTAGAACTTCAGTGAAGCAATGAAGGTTGGTGAGGCATGGAGATTCTTTTCTCCTATAGTTGGCATGTGCAAGCTTTCAAAAAATAAGGTGACTTTTTATTTTTTCGCAAAAATATTTATTTATTCATCAATTTCTATTTTGTCCCCTTTTAAGTAATTCCCCTCGGATATAATACACTTACGCCGGCGCTTTTTCCAATCCTCTGGTATGCACTTCTTGGTATAGCCTTGAGCTCTTCCAGCGATGCGGTCCTTATCTACTTAGTCCTAGCAAATATCCGCCCTTTCATGAGTCTTTTCAATTTTGGGAATTATTTTATTTTCGTGGGGGCAAACACCCCTATTTATTGGGATTAATTCAAACGGGAGAGAGGGGATGGCGGTTAGAGGAGGGAGGAAGGGTGGCAGATCTAAAACGAACACTGTAATAGGTAAGAAGATATCCATTTCAAAGAGATGGGGTCGAAGCCAAGGGGGGACAATTTGAAGAGTATCAGTCTGTGGGAGATTTTATCGAAAGCTTTACTGAAATCGGTTGAAATAACGTCGACTTCTTTGCCGTTCTCTAAGGCTGATAGGGTAAAGGACACAAATTCAACAGGGTTAGTGGTTGTGGATCTGCATTTGAGGAAACAAAATACTCTCGAAGAGTTTGGGTATAGGCGACAGTTTGGCAATGGGACAATAGTTGTTAACAACATTCTTCGGACCTTTTTTGTGTATAGGGGTGATAAATGAGGTTTTCCATAAGCGGGGGAATTTACCTAGGGATAGGAATAGACTGAAGATTTTCGAGAGAGGGAGAGAGAGGGTTGAGGAGCATTTTTCTTAGAAATATGGCAGGGAGACCGTCAGGTCCAGGAGTGAATTCATCATTAAGTAGATTTAATTTGTTTTCGATGACATGAGAATCGACTGTGCGTGGAAGAAATGGTCCAAGGGAAAAATTCGGTGGATAATCGAAGTAAGAGAGGTCTGGAGCAAAGGAGTCGTCGGCGAAAAACGAGTTGTCTACCCATGTGTAAGGCACAAAGCGGAACCAACGACCTCAATCAACAAATCACCAAACACGAACCCAAAACAAACCGCATAAAAGACAACTTCCCAAAATATATCCTTTATTACTATACTCAGAACACTTCTCATATGTTATTCCTATCGCCCTGACTGCTACTCGTCGACTTCCGACTATTCGATCAACTCAGCTGCTTTTATACCCGCGCGTTGGATGTCTGTACCGTTTATCCGCTGTGCCAATGCCATGGGCGGCTCTGGCGTTGAGAAAGGGTGCAAGGCGCCATGGGCGGCTCCTGATGGAAAAGGGCGCAAGGCGCCTACGCGGATCGGATGCCTGGGTATTACAGCTCGCCCATCCTGACCTAAGGCTCGACCTCGAGACTTCCTGCGGTTGCTGGTTCGGAAATCTTCTCGTCAAAACTGTCTGCACCAGATTCTTCAAGTTCGCTTTCGGAAATGTTGTCGTTATACAGCTCGCACCACCTCTTCATCTTGTCTGCGCTTTCAACCGTCTCAAATCGTTTTTAAGTTCGCTGCTGACCAGGAATATCCTTCAAGATGTACCGGTCGTTTGGCAAGACCTTCGCCACGATGTATGGACCCCTGTAGATTGGATCAAGCTTTCTTGACTCACCTGTTGCCACGGGCTCACGTTCGATCAGGACCAAATCATCTACAGCATACGTGTTGGGCTTCTTATGTGTCCTGTCAAAACGATCCTTCTGCTTTTGTTGGTCTCTTGAAATGTATTACAGGGCGACGTCCCGTCTATGGTCCATTTTCTCTTTGTCAGAATGTCCGTTGCGTTCCAGTTCTAACAAAAGTTTGTCCCCGGCGGTTCCTCTTGGTGTGTAGGCGAACATCAGATCGTGTGGTGTTACTCTGGTAGTTGCGCTTCTCGCCGTGTTCAAGCTCCATTGGATACTCCTTAGCTGCTGAGCCCAATCCTTGCCTGCCGAATGACTGCACTTAAGTGCTGCAAGTACTGTCCGGTTAATTCTTTCCACTTGACCGTTGGCTCGTGGAGTTCTAACAGCCGTCATAACATGTTGTATCCCGTAAGTTTGGCAGTACTTCTTGAACTTGCTCGCCGAGAACGCCGTACCTCGGTCGGTTATTAAACGCTTGGGCATTCCGAAGTATTCACTGACTTGGTTGAGCACTCCTATCACCCCCTTCGTATTGGTCGTCTTTACAGCTTTCAAGATGGTATATTTTGTAAAGTTGTCTACTAGTGCTACCAAATGTTTAGTTCCACCTCGCCCAGTTGTGAATGGCCCAAGATGATCTATATGAACCGTATGAAACGGTACTGGTTCTCTTTATACACAATGCAGCTCACCTTCTAACACTCCACCCTTCCTCTTAGTGTAGGCGCATTCCACACATACCTTAACGTAGCTCTTGACAAAATTCCTCATCCTGGGAAACCAATATGTCCTTCTCAGCCTTTCTAGAGTTTTCTCGTAGCCCATGTGTGCAGCCTCATCATGACACACTCGTAAGATTCGCCATCGTGCCCCTTTAGGTACTACCCACTTTCGCTGTTCACCAACGCGTCTGTATAATCGGTTCCCTTCTAGCTTGTATTCCTTATGGAGTTGGTTCTGCTCACCGCCAACAGCTGTTGATTGTAGTTGTCTGATATGTTCCGTAGTTTTTTATCTTGCCACTGCATGGTTGCGAGCCAATCGTCGTCTGTAATGTACATATTTAATACATTAACGGTTGCCTCTTCCATCTCCCGTTCTTCCTCTACTGGCTCTGGGCTCATGGCGTCCACATATCCCGCTTTCCTTCCTGACTGGTGAATTGTCGTAAACTCATACTCTTGTAGTTTGAGCCACCACCTCGCGATTCTTGGTATCATCCTGGCCTTGTTTTGAGTGGCTACTATGGCTTCGCAGTCGGTCACAACTTTAAATGCCTTGCCTAGCAGGTATATCCGGAACCTTTCCACAGCTAAAACCTCTAGCTCGTAGCTGTGGTACTTTGCTTCTGTCTCTGTCAGCTTCCTGCTAAAGTACGCCACTGGTCTCAATTTATTGTCGCCCTTCCCTCGCTGCAACAGTATTCCGGCAAGTCCCACAGTGGAGGCATCAATATGGACTTCGTGATCACACTCCACATCGTAAAGGGCTAAAATAGGTGGGTTGATTAACGCAGATTTCAGTTCTTTGAACGCCGCTTGTTGCTCCTCTGCCCACACAAAGGTCTTGTCTTGTTTAAGTAAGTCGGTAAGAGATGTTGCCATTTGAGAGTATTTCACGAATTTCCGGAAATAACCGGTAAGGCCCAAAAATTGTCTTACCTGATGCACATTTTTCGGCTGGGGAAAATCTTTTACTGCCACCGTCTTCCGCTCACTAGGTCGTATCCCGTTTTCATCCAGCTGATGTCCGAGGAACTCAATGCTAGTTCTCAAGAACGCACACTTTTTCGTATTGAGTGTCAACCCCGACTCCTTCAGAACCTTCAGAAATTTGCGAAGCTTCTGTAGTCCTTCTTCCAGCGATATGCTTGCAATGTTGACATCATCCAAGTAGACTGCAACATCACCAGGATCCATGCGCGCCTTTAGCTGGTTCATACACATTTGGAAGTAAGCTGGAGCGTTCACTAGACCGAACGGCATACGCACGAACTCGTACAGACCGTTCTCCGTAGCAAAGGCGGTGTACTTTCGGCTCTGCTCCGCTATCTGCACTTGATGGTACCCAGAAGCAAGGTCCAGTGTTGTGAAATACTTCTTCCCAGCTAGAGTTGCTAATATTTCCTCCACGGTAGGCATCGGGAACTTCTGTTTTTTTGTTACCCTATTTAATCAATCTCGGTATTCATTTACTAATTCGCCGAGTAGCTCCTTTTCCTTGGCTGTGATGTCTCCTGCATTAATATCATCAATATCGATTCTACTCCGCACCTGCTGCTCCGCAATCGCCTCGTCTGAGATAATCAACGATTTGCCTTCATCACTCACAGTGCAGTCGCTGATTTTGAGTTCATGGTATGTCTTCTCGATTTTGACTTGCGGTTGGTCAAGCAAACGCCTACCGACAATTATATTGTATGGTTGACTGTCGTCTGGGACAACTAATACTTCACACCAGCTTCGCAAAGCATCTACCCCGACTTCGGCATAAAGTTTTGTTCGGCATCTTCCTCAGCCGAACCCGCTCAGTTTCCTAGCATCATCGCTGTAGCGAAGATTGTTGGTGATAGCGACTGACTCTTGCAGTGTGACGCAGTCGCTGCCCAGGTCTATGAAAGCTTTGATTGGCTTCCCGTTGACGGTCACAATTTTGTGATACACACTTATGTCTTCGCACACCCACAACTGACTTGGCCTTGTAGGTTGCCGCTGTTCGGTAGCCTGTTGCTCTGTTGCCCTCGTCGTTGCCGCGCTCGTACAATTGCGACCTATGTGCCCGGATTGGTTACATTTGAAGCACCTGACCTTTGGGCAGTTGCGCCCTATGTGCCCCATCTGACTACACTTGAAACACCTGATAGTGTCAACTGATGTTGAGTTTGCACTATTGCTCCCAGATATTCCCCGTCTCTGTGGTGCTGTTACGATTGATGCTGACCTCTGTTGCGATCGTACGCTGGTGGTCCACCGAACTTTCTTTATCAGCTCCTGAAGAGTTTCTGGCTGTGCCGCTTTCAGTGCGTCACGACACTCTACATCGGTGATGCCCCGCACTATATATTTGACCACAGTTTTCTCTTCTATATGCCCCCTAGACGCAACAGCTTTCATCTCATACACGAATTCCTCGATATCCTCATACGGATTTTGCTTTTTGTTCCGCAACATTTCGTGCAGATCAGCCACATTATCGTCTGCTGGGAAATTATCGACTAAGTCTCGAAGAAACTCTTCCAACGATGAATGAACTACCCCATTACCCCAAAGCTTTGCTGCTCCCACTAGCTTACCGATCGCCGCCATCATGACTAGCCTTCCATCTAGCTGGTACACGTCTCTAACTTCCCTAACCCTTCGGACGAATGCGGTTGACGAAAGTCCTGTTGGGTTCCTTGGATTAAATTCGGAAAGCATTTCGGTCACATCCTTCACTGTGTAGCAACTCCTCGACTCTCTCCTCCACACAACTTGTTGCTCTTGGTTTAGGCGCTGGAGCACTCTCCGTCTTTTCACTCCCCTTCTGTATCTTGATGCTTTCCAAAGCTGCCTTCATGGACTGGATCTCTTGCCTCAGCTTCTCCACTTCGCTTTGCTCGTCCTCCTCCCATTCCTTGTCGTCGATCAATTTTTCATATACCAGTAGTTTGTGTAGCAATTGGGACTTACCTCCCCCCCCTTTCAAGCCACGTTTCTTCAGCTCTTCCCGGAGCTCATCTCTCGTATACGCGCTGAACTTGGCGATTTCTTGTTCGGCGTCACTCATTTTCAGAATACAGCAATCGATTGTTTAATTAAATATCGCACCAGGACTTTATCCCACTTCTGAAGTTGTAAGGCACAAAGCGGAACCAACGACCTCAATCAACAAACCACCAAACACGAACCCAAAACAAAGCGAATAGAAGACAACTTCCCAAAATATATCCTTTATTACTATACTCAGAACACTTCTCATATGTTATTCCTATAGCCCTGACTGCTACTCGTCGACTTCCGACTATTCGATCAACTCAGCTGCTTTTATACCCGCGCGTTGGATGTCTGTACCGTTTATCCGCTGTACCAATGCCATGGGCGGCTCTGGCGTTGAGAAAGGGTGCAAGGCGCCATGGGCGGCTCCTGATGGAAAAGGGCGCAAGGCGCCTACGCGGATCGGATGCGTGGGTATTAGACATGTAGTTTAGGACGCCACTAACTTGGCTAAGGTTTGAATCTGCTAGGCGATCAAAGAAAAGACATTTTTTGGCAGTAGTGAGATTAGTGGCAATATAAAACGATTGATCGTCTGATTGGGTCCATTTAAGATGAGGAAGGTTGAAGTCAACGAAAAGAAGAATTTCATCCTGAGGGTCTCTTAAATCGGCTATTTGGTCAATTGTGTTAATGGCGAGTTGATAGGATTCAATAGGTTGTGAGGGCAAGAGGCAATGATGTATAGTGTCTTCTGGGGTAGAGCAATCTTAATTGAAATAAAGTCGAGAAATGGGGAGGATGATATTGCAATAAGGGAAGAGTCAATCATATTGAGGACGGCTAGTAGAACGCCTCGACAAGGGCAACCATCAGTGGGTCGGCTAAGTTGTCATCGCGATAAACATTAAAATTTGATGGGTACAGTTCGAGGTTATTTATGCTGGGGATCAGATTTGTTTCGGTCAGAGCAAATATTTCAAAAGGTAGAGTATTTGAATGTTGGAAGACAGCTTGGGTTTTTGAACGAAGACCTCTTACATTCTGATGATAGAAGGTAAGAGGAACATTTTGGCAGAGTGAGCGGGTTGCTGGGAGAGAGAGACAATTATGGACGAAAAAACTTGTCATGGCCATCTCTACTACGTTGAAGGTGCGATATACATTTCGAATGAATGTATAATATTAGCGGTGGGTATCAAGATCCTTTGACACTTTTTGGGGCGACATATTGAAAAATTCATGATATTTTATGAAGAGGCTCTTGAGGATAGCGAGATCCGTGGAGGACCTTCCTGTTGGGAAGAGAAAAAAGTCGCAGGGATGGCCTGAGCCATGATTATGATCAGGGTTAGGATTTTATTGACCTAAAAAGGCAAAAAAATCGCTTAAAAAGGCGAAAAAAAGCATTTATTCATAAATAAGGTAAGGAACATTTAGTTGTAGTAACATTGGACTACCAAGAGTTTTTTGAAATTTTCCGGTAATAATCTTCTCCGGTTATCTCTTAAGAGCGCTTTGAAGAAGCTAAATGACCGCTCTACTTCTGCTGAAACGATTGAAGCCCACTTGAAACGTTCAACATTGCTTACATACATATGTATATATTGCTTGGAAGCTTGGAATCCAAGTCACCGTCTATTACAGAATTTATCTTCTCTATAATTGTCAGCCCCGTATTTTCATCGAAAAATGCATTAAATTTTTTCAGGGCTTCCTTTGCAATCGGCCCCTTTGCCTTTTCCAAGTTTTTCCGAATATCCTTTAAAATCGGCAAAACTTCGCCAATTGATGAGAATAATGTTAGTTTAAATTATTGGTACATACTCTCAAAAATACCTGTTTTTTTGTAAATCTTCGAAAATTCGGTTTTTGGGGTCGAGTAAAAATCCAAAATTAACTTTAATGTACGCCAGCTGCGCTTGTACTTCTTCATCTGCTATCAACTTCTTTGCAAATACAACACAACTGGCATCATCTTCCAAAACGCTGACGATATTTTTGATTCGTTCAAAATAATCGGCATAATATGTGACTGCCTCTAGCCAAGTACCCCAACGAGTTAATACCTGGTGTAGTAAAAATTCAGAAATTTTAAATTTAAATTTACGGGTTGAGGCGGTAGCGGCAATCCAGGTTCCATATCCTTAAAAACGGCAATCCGGGAAGGACTTTTTAAAAATGCTTTTTTCATATTAGACACCAAGGCGTCAATTTTTGAGTAGTGACTGCGTATCCGTTCGCAGACTCTATGTACACCGTGAGCGACGCAAGTTACGTGAACCATTTTTGAATACAATATTTGCAGTGCTTTGCCACTCTTTTTCATATACGGTGCAGCGTCCGTTACGAACAACAAAACTTTCTCTCGCTTAAGTTCATTTGGCCAGAGCAACCACATTGAATCGTCAAAAAGCTGGGCAATAGTGTTTGAGTTTACTTTCTCCAGAACTTCGGACGTTAACAGGTACCCTCGACCATATGCTCGCAAAGGCCCAACAATTACATTTGTTACACAACGCTCTGCTCTGTCTGTCGTTTCATCGATGGATACAAAAATATTGTCGTCACCAATTTCAGCTCGGATTTTGTGGAGCACTTCGACGTAATTTTTTCTTAGTGTGACTCGTCTGGCACTTTTTTTTGTGTATACTTCTCTATAAATGTCTGGAACTCTGGACGATTAATTTTATACAACGGTATGTCACATGATAACAACATCTTTGTCATATCGCAGTAAAATTATTTTTTTTCAGTTCCAGTAACGAAAGATGTAATCGTTTGAGTTTTCGCTTTTGTCCTTAAAGCCAATGCTTGCTGGTACTTTGCTCTTTTGATATGCTGTGCAATATAAATTTTTTTTTCATGGTTGACTTTTATACCACACAATTTGCATAAAAACACTTTTCCGTCAGATGAAAAATTATCTGATCCAAATTTTAACACCAACTGCTTCAATTTTGTTTCCTCTTTGCAAGCTGTTTTAGGAATTTTGGCACTTAAATAAATAAATTGATACTTTCCACTAATTTTTGTTTAAAAAAAAACTCAGAAATATTAGCTACCAACTACGTAGAGACGCGCACTTCGACTTATTGAGTTTCATTGTTTGGATCAGACCATCAAAAGATAATCGTATTCGCAGGATTTTTTCTCATTTTATTTCAAAGGGGTAACGTAGGAGATACAACTACACTGAAATGTATTGCATCGCATAATGTGTTGAAGGATTGCATTTACATAATAATATCTACTCCATGAAATGCAACGAATCTAAGTAAATATGTACATATCAGTGGCAATAAGACAGAAAGGCTTATGGCACGCGGGTTATGTTGAACCCAGCGGCTGACCCAGAGCAACATTTCCACATAGCAATTCCGGGAAACATACCGGATGTCTCGTCTCTCTGTACTGGCGAACCAACGAAAACCAAAAATGTAAAATATATTGGCAGTTAATAAAAAGCGCTCTAAAAGCAAGTCGAAGTTAACTCAGTTTTATTTCTTTTTAAAAAGGCAAACCGCTCGCTCGACCCCCGATTTAACTCGCGCGATTCTTCGCATGGCTGTGTTTACAAACAAGAAATATGAAACAGTTAAGTCTGGATCGCATCAATCGGTTGAAATTTCAACAGATCGGCGTGTGTGGTGCAGTTTTTCGATAACTAACCTGCGTTCCATGTTCAATCGGCGGTGAACAATGTGAAATGAAGATCGTCAACCGATCCACAAGTGTGTGGGGAAACGAATTTCGACCGATCCACTAGATTTATAGTGCATGTAAGGCCCATTTAAGGAGCATGTTTGCACTGAATACATATATAAGTACATGCAAACGTGCATCAGTTTTATATTTTGAAAAAAAGCAAAATAGGTAAAAAGGCAGAAAAAGGCATTTATGGTGTAAAAAGGCAAAATAAAATTTACATACATATTTGGAATCAGGGGAACATAAAACGGATTTGTGTAAAGTCGATACTATCATACGATTACGCAAAAAAAAGAGGCAAAGTTAGCAAAATCCTATCCCTGATTATGATATTATTTTTAGCAATGATTCCATTTTTTGTTCCGGCGCATAACTTCAGGGTAATATTCCTTATTTTCTGGCAAGAACTCGCGATGAACCACACTATTGTAATTGAAAAAAGTAGTGAGCAAAACTTTCACATTTGACCGAACTTGGCGTTCTTTTTTCGATCTTTGCTCTACTGGTCGCTTCCATTATGATGATGGGCATATACCCATGTTTCATTCCCAGCTATGAACCTTTTCAGCAAATCTGGATGGTCATTAAACAGCGCCTGAGCGATACTCATGCGACGGCAAATTTAACAATTTCGGAACAAACTTCGCTGATACACATTTCAAGCCCAAGATATGTGAAAAAAAATTCGTAACATGAGCCAACGAATATAGCAATATCCTTAGCAACTTCTCTGATAGTGAATCGACAATTCTCCATAACAATTTTCTTCACTGCTTCAACGTGTTCATTCGTTGTTGACGTGCTAGAGCGTTCAGGGCGGGCATCGTCATTCTATGAAGAGCTGGTACCCTTATAACCATGTTTTTTTGGTCAAAATACACTCAGAATAGAAATGCCGAAGTCAACATTTCAAGTACGCTGAATCGTGCAGATTCTTTGATTAATTTGTTTCAATAGCAAAACACGTCTAACCTTAAAACCTGTGAATAATAAACTAAATATCCAAAATGGCTGACAACATTAGCACATGTAAGGGTCTCAGGGAACATGTTTACTAACGAAAGAAAGAATTCGAAAATCGAATGTAATTAGCTCGCGAAATAAAGGGTGGTCCAACGAAAACGCACGATGATAATTGTAAATAAAACAAGAAGTTTTCAGAGAATTATCTTAATATTTTCAATGAGTCTGTGACATAATTGAGGTTCAATGTCGTTAATGTGCCGAATTATCTCATCATTTAGCTCTTGAATTGTTCTTGGCTTATTGACGTACACTTTTTCTTTTAAATATCCCCAAAGAAATAAGTCCAACGGTGTCAAATCACATGATCGTGGTGGCCAATTAACATCGCCACGACGTGAGATAACACGGCCATTGAATTTCTCGCGCAAAAGAGCCATTGTTTCGTTGGCTGTGTGGCAAGTGGCATGGACAAGAAGTCCATTATCATCTCGCGATAGCGAACACTATTCACGGTAACTGCTTGGCCGCACTTTGGTGCGGCCCATAAACCGCACCAAACAGTCACTCTTTGTGGATGCATCGGTTTTTCAACAATCACTCGTGGATTCTCATTTGCCTAAATGCGGCAATTCAGCTTGTTAACGAATCCACTGAGGTGAAAGTGTGCCTCGTCGCTGAAGATGATTTTCTTTGTAAAGTCACCATTCACTTCTGTCTGTTCAACCAACCATTCGGCGTATTGACGACGCTTGAAATGGTCAGTAGGCTTCAGCTCTTGAGTCAATTGAACCTTGTAAGCGTGTAAATTAAATTTTTTATTCAAAATTCGCATCAGTGATGTTCGTGAGATGTTCAATTGTTGGGTACGACGACGAGTCGAGGTTGACGGCTCTTCTGCCATACTATCGTGAACAACAGCAATATTTTCCGCAGAACGAACTAGGCGAGCATGCACAGGTGTTTTCACATTTCCTATTGACCCGGTTTGCTTACGCACTCTGGGTAACATCGGCTCGCATCCTCAATATGCGATTCATGTACCTGGGGGGCAACATTAAAGGGCCAAGTGGTGCATGGCCTACATAGCTATTTAGCTGTATGACTATTTTTAGCTATATAGCTATTTAGCTAATTTGAATGCCGATAACTAATTGGTTATGCTGTCGTCGGGACAGATAATCGATTGGAAAGGCAAATGCTATTTGGGCTTGTCATTCGGCCATATTAGCAAATATAAGGCTCCCAGTTGGGTGTAGGGTAACCCTTCTGGGAGTAACGGCTTGACCAGAAGCCTAATTCTGAGACCACGGGAGACAGGTGCCCCCAGGACAATAATGTCAGACTGATAAATGGCAGTAATGTCAGATATCGGAATGACAGTCCTGGCCTGTCTTGCGGTAGGCCCCCTTGTGGGAGTATCGTGGGGGCTGTGGTTATCCCAAATGCGGGAAATTTTGAATGCAATAACGAACAACAGTAATTTTACTTGTAATTTTACTCAGTTGTTCGAAGGGTGCCGATACCCTTAATATCGGTAAGAGGTTTTAGTTAGGCCTCGCCCCATACCAAGAGGGAAGCTATGTCCCTGCGCATGGCTCCTAATTGGTACTTATGAACATGACCTATGCAAATAAGGACGTTGGTTGTCGTCCATAAAATCAACCCCTTGCGGGGAGGCCCGCCGTGGAATTAAGCCGTCAAGGCAGGAGTCCACGTTAAACTCATAGCGGAGTCTGACCCGGTTTGCTGAAACTTGCACACAATTCTACCGATTGTGGACACATTTGGTCGATTATGCTGACCAAAAAAATCACGAAGTGCACGAAATGCATTTTGATTTGAACGCCCATTTTCGTAAAAGGCTTCAACAATCTTAACGCGCCGCTCAATTGTGTACCTCTCCATGGTTGAATTTGTCAAATACTGAAACAAAGAAATGTCATATTAAGTTGGGCAAAAAAACTTGACGTTAAGGTGTGACTCACAGTCATGAATGAAATATTACAGATTACGCATTGCGCATGTCCGCCATGTTTGCTACCCATCTGTCAATGTTTTGTGACGTAGGCCGTGACCAGCGCGATTCACTTCTATACAAACGAATACGGATGAGTTTTGTTTACGGTTTTCGCGCCTTGAATTCGATAATATAAAGTGGAAGTTTGTGTATGATAATTGTGTGATATAATATTATTTTTCAAAATGAGGTGTGCAGTTTACAATTGTGACGAAAATAATAACAAGGGAAAGAAAAATATTCGGTTTTATTGCTTCCCAAAAGACAATATCTTGCGAAAGCAATGGATTCATTTTTGCAAAAGAAAAGATAGTTTCAATCGAAGCTCAGCTCGAATTTGCTCTGCACATTTTACTGCCGATGACTTGGAAAGAAATTTACAGTTTGAAATGGGTAAGTTAATATTTTGTTACTTCTTTTACACAACGGTTAATCGCAATTATAATTGCAGGACTTTGCAAAAACAATGGATACAAGTTGAAGATGGGAACTGTCCCAACAATTTAACCGCAATCAACAGCTACCACTTCATCTCGTGATATCAGGATGGAATTAAAAAACAAGAAGCAGGTAATAGCAAGCCTATTAAAAGACAAAGAAAATGCTATTGATGATCCTGAGACTACCACAATTGAAAGTAAAGTCGGCATTGTGGTAGAAAATCAAATTCCAGAGGAAATTAATAATATAGAGGAATCAAACCAGAGAATAACAATCTTACAACAGGAAATGTAAGTTTATCTTATAGCTTATACCAAGATTCATAACAATAATTACGGACTTTTAGTGAAGACTTGAAGAAGGACAAGTGTATTATGCAAGAGAAAGAATGGGATTACCAAAAGCAGTTCATTTCTCTCAAACAAAAGTTACAGAAGTCTGAATTTGAACGTCTCAATATGGAAAAAAAACTACGGGAAATATTCACAGCAGGTAAAATATTTGACTAAGTAGAAAATAGTATATGCATTTAGGCTGTTATAACTTAAGGTCAAGTCAACAAGTTAAAAAATGGCATAAAACGCTTACAGTGGACTGAGGCGGATATAGCGCAGTCCATCACGCTTTATTCGACAAGCGCAAAAGCGTACAATCTGCTCAGAAGAAAAAATTTCCCTCTTCCTGGCGTGCGAACTCTGCAAAGTTGGCCACATAAACTGGACATTTCACCTGGGATAATTGCACCTGTAATGAAGATCCTGTCAGCAACAACTCAACTTAACGAGGCCCAGAAAATTTGTGTCCTTAGCTTCGATGAAATGAAAATTCGTAAGGCTTTCTTCTATGACAGGTCTTCAGATACCAAATTATCTCCTGCTAATTATGTACAAGTGGCAATGTTAAGAGGTATGTAAATATGAATACTTATTAAAGATATCAAGCCTAATTTTAATAAACACTCGTAGGACTAATCAGCAAATGGAAACAACCTGTTTTCTATGCCTTTGATTGTCAGATAACAGCGGACATTATACACCATATTCTTGGCAAAGTCAGAGAATCTGGCTATAATGTTGTTGCTATTGTCAGTGATTTAGGGGGAGGAAACAGGGCACTGTACAGAAATTTTGAAGTCACCATGGAGAAACCCTGGTAAACAATAACAAACAGCGAAAGAAATTATTATTTACTGATTATTCTTACATTCTAGGTTTATTCACAACGAAAATAAAGTTTTCGTGTTTTCCGATGTGCCCCATTTAATAAAACTCATGAGAAATCATTTTATTGATCATGGTTTTACAATAAATGATAAGGAAGTAAGAAAAGAGATCATTTTGACACTGCTTTCCTTAACTTCCGGGGATCTCTCTATTACACACAAAATAACAACAGGCTACCTTAACGTTGTTGGGGCAGAGAGGCAAAAAGTTAAAATGGCAGCAAAACTTTTCTCCCATACGATGGCTCAGGCAATAACAAGGGCTGCTCCAAGGAAGAATGCTCCAAATTATTCAAAACTGTAATATTTACCAACAATATTTGCTTTAAAAAGTTGAAACACCTTTTTGCTCTTTTTCAGACTAATGACTGGTTCGATGTTATGAACATCAAAGCCCCATTTCAAGGTTCTAGAAAGCGAACTCATGGGTACGGTTTGTTTTTGGATATACAAGATCCAATTCTAGATGACATGAGTAAGCTGATGCAGGAAATGAGGATAATTGGAAAGGAAAGCTTATTGCCTTTCCAAAAAGGTACGAGACATTATTACATATGTATAATTTAAAATGATATTCATAACTTTCGTTTTCAGGCATAATTCAAACAAATAATGCATTAAAAATGCTCCTAGTTGAAAAAAAACATCGTTTTGATTTCAATTATGTATTGACATATCGCCTTAATCAGGACGTGTTGGAGAATTTTTTTGGTATAATTCGCAGCAAAGGGGGCCTTCACGACCACTCTGATCGCCAAGAATTTAAATACAGATTAAGGTCATATCTTCTTGGATATAATGAAGGACTTCTTTCCGATCACGCAAATGTTGCTGAAGACGACACACCTGACCTCAAATTGGATTCCACTCTCACAGGTAATACTACCGCGCTTTTGCCAAAAAATTAAATTAATACTTCACTTTTTTTCTCGTATTACGTACAATTCTGAAAAATATACTGATAAATCCAGGAAGCATACAGGTGCAAAGTAAAGAAGAATGTGAAGTGGATTCTATAGCACACGACGGATTGGAAAACCTCGCAGGTTACATTTGTCACAAGCTGGGGGACGAAATTCCGGAGATTCGGGTGGAGAAAACCAATGATGAGTCCTTCACTTGGGTAAATCACCTAAATGAGGGTGGTTTATCCAAGCCAACAGCGGAACTTATGAATCAATGAACGTCTTCAATGAAATTAACCGAGATGACCTGCTAATCTCCAATAATTTTATAAAAACGCATCTGGAACTTACAAAACAGGTAGGATGCGAGGAGAGAGTTAAAAGGCTGTTTTTTAGGGCAAGGATGTATTTTAGAATAAGAAAATTAAACAAAGAAATTATAGAGAATCAATATAAAAGGAAAAGAAAATTCAATAAAACATTGCATTAAAGGAAAATTAATCTTTTATTCCACATTTTTTGCATTCGTATATACATATGTACATAGATAATATGCGACGCGCTGCACATTGAATTCCAATTGAAGATTGGTTTTGCTTTTGCCACAGTATATGTAATTTGCAGGTATTCGCTTATCACTCGAAGCTAGTCAAACAATTTGCGATTAAAAACGCGATTTATTTAACAAAAAAATATGATTTTCAACTTTTCATTTCCCCAATTTGTATGTAAACAAACAGCAGCTTCGACCAGCTGTCAAATTACCTAGTCACGCGTGACGTACATGCGCAGAACGAAACAAAAACGAACACCCGACGGCGCAATCTTGTTTTCTTTATTCATGCTCACAATTAACATCGTACATTATAGTAGAAACACAATCTGGCTTTGCCGCGTGCCGACTTTGACAGCATGAGTAGAAACAACGAAATCTTATGGAGCTTCCTACAATGTTACCTCAGGCTCAGAGATGAAGAATGAGATATGCAACTTTCGTACGTCTGTTCCCGTGACACCCTAAATTTTTCAGGAAATTTTGACAGGAGTTTGTGTACCAAGCCGACAACCCCCGTTATAAACGACTCTATCCGTGAATACGTGTGAGCTCATTTCATTTTACCGCAGTGTACTCCCGCCACACACACTCATGGAATTATAACAATGTGCGCGATTGTTTACATAATTTTGACAGGACTTTATGTACCCACGTGCTCGCACAGCTTGTAGGCAAACGTCGGCGGCCATTTTAAGTTGCATATCTCATTCTTCATCTCTGCTCAGGCTTTTGCTCGACCTCATATCGTAAATATCGTAAAGTTAAGCAAAGCGCCAGAGTAGAGCTACTCTCTACTCAGACCTGCGTTTGACAGATGAATTGTCTTTGACTTGTTTGATTTTAGCAAAAGCGAGTAACGTATTGTGCTCCGAGCTGTCCGTTTCAATATGCATATATTTCCATAGCTTATTATTGGACTTTTCGATACAAACTAATCATGATGGAGGTTAGAGTAATAAATTCTTTTCTTTTTTCATACTCGTAGACCTTTATTTGAGCTGATTTGTTATGTTTCAATTAAATCATATAAATAATAATAACACCAGTCTACACTTCTTTCTGCACTGAAATCATACGTAAAGATTTTGAGGAAACCGAACTTAGTGTTGTCATATTCCTAAGTTCTATACGCGCTCCTGTGTCAAAGCCACATTGTGAATGCAAATTGCGGGTTGCCGGCGTTTTGACACATTTTATCGTAAGAGATCGTAAGTCGGTGCAAAGCAGTGCAAAGCCTGTCAAAAGTCGGCACGCGGCAAAGCCAGATTGTGTTTCCACTATTATGGTTGGATCACGCTTTACAATATTTTTTGAACGAACCTCGTATATTGCTTCTTCTCATTTTTTCGCGTTGAAATTCCCGAAAACGATTTTCAGGTGGAAGGATGAGAAATGAACATTTCATCCATTGTTTGGTAGAGGGCGTCCTTTACCTCTTCGGAATAAGTAGTTAAAGAGAAACGTTCTTGATTTGACTCAGAGATGGCGATCCAATCATCAAAAATGTATGTTTTCTGCCTGGGTGCACGTGTCATTAGTTAGACAAGTCTCAACATATTCTCTCAACACGTCTTAAGTGTTTTTCGTTAAACTGAACCAACTTGAAGTATTAAACATGGTCAAACATCGCTCGAAGATTGTCTCCGCGAAGGACGACCAATAACCGCAACGATATCGGAAAAGTGCATGATATCGTGTTGAACGATATGCGAGGGAGAGTGAGTGGGTCAGCTGCGAAACAGTTTGCACAAAGAACTGGGGATGCGAAAGCTCTGCGCCAAATAGTTGCCACTTTTGCTGCGGCAATTTGTGGTCCGATTCAACACGGGATCCGACCTTGTGGCGATTCGTCACCATGGATAAGACGTGTTCACGGCCAAAGAAAGCAAAGGCGTGCGCATCTGCCGGAAAAGTGATCGCCAGCGCGTTTTGGGATGCGAAAAGCATACGATTAACTGATTACGTTGCAAAAGGCAGAGTAATAACAGACGAATTAGACTCCAACCTTCTTGATCAGCTTGGCTTGGAGAAGACAAAAATCATCTTTCACCAGGACAACGCACCTGTACACTACGATCCGTAGGCGATGGGAAAACTTATTATTCTGCTCTGGCACCCTCCACGCCCATCTGTTCCAAGCTCGAAGAAAGAGGTGAATAAAATAGATCTAGATTGCCTATTGTGTCTTGTCGGGTCTTGTTCCGTATTTTCCTCAGCGAACAGATCTACGGTTGAACATTGAAATGTCATTCTGACAGTAGGTCGAAGTCATATTTTTATTTTGCATGCGCATGACCTGCTGCCGCGAACTTTGGTATGGACAATAAACTAATAAGCCAAGGTGCTGAAGCGCGCCTCTACATTGGCGAATATAAGGGTGATAAGTGCTTGATAAAAGAGAGATTTATCAAGAAATACCGTCATCCGGATCTGGACGCCCAGATCACGAAACAACGGATAAAGGCCGAAACCAATGCAAGCAATCGGTGTCTAGCGGCAGGCGTGCTAGCCCCTACTATTCTTAATGCAGATTTCAACTCAAGGAAGGTCTACATGCAGTACTTCGAGAATGCGATTACTTGCAAGGAATACATAAATAAAATAGTTTCCACAAAATCCAAGGACGATGTTAACGACAAACTAGATCGGCTGTGCTCAGAGATTGGAAACATAGTCGGTAAACTGCACGCGAACAATATAATTCATGGCGACCTAACAACATCGAATATTCTGGTCAATCCCAAATCAGACGATTTCGATCAGTACGACTTGATTGTGATTGACTTCGGTCTCAGTCACTACGACCAAAGTGCGGAGGATAAATCGGTTGACCTGTACGTGCTGGAAAGGGCTTTACTTAGCACACATAGCAACCAACCACAGCTCTTTAGCAAAGTCTTGCAGGCTTATCGAGAGGCATATGCGAAAGATGAGAAGGCAGTTCTGATCAAATTTGAGCAAGTACGCGCTCGGGGAAGGAAGCGAACTATGGTCGGTTAAAATCGGTCGGTTTTGTCCTATCTATTTATTAAGACATAAAATCCGTCTAAAATCATACTTTATTTGTGTTCTTTTTCACACCTTTGAACTTGGAATACTTGGCTAACTGCCGCTGAAGCAATTCCGGTGAAACGTTGTACCTTTTAGCTGCGTCTGATATATTCATACCATTCTTCGCGCAAGCCGAAAATGCTCTTCGGATTGCGTTTTTATTCTTAGCGATCGAGAGATTGACTTTCTCTTGGAATGTTTGTGGTTCATGAGTATTGATGTCTGTTTCGTCATACGGCGACAAACCTTCTTCCTTCATGGGCAGAAGGTCAGAGGAATTGTGCCTTTCATCCGAACCTCTAGTTAGCATGACGAATGAGTTTATGTCGTCTTCAATGAGTAATAACTTATCGCCGGACTTATCCGGCATGTTTGCAGGGAATGTTGAATCCGGGCTTTCTTCCATCAGACTACCTTCGGTTATATCCGAATCATCGACAATGGTAAGGTCCTAAGGAATATAGAAGGTAAAAAGACAGGAAAATAAAGATGGACGTATGCGAACCTCGTCGTCGTCGCCGATCTCAATGATTTCTTCTTTCACTTCGTTCGGAGGGTCAGCAGTATCGTGGGACGTTTCAGCCAGGCCAGTGCAATTGTTGACAAAATCGAAATTAATTGGATTCTTCAAGCCGAGATTCCCGATGACAGTCAGGAATTCATCTAAATTCGTTAGGGACACGCAAGTTTCCCCGGTGTAGATGAAGTTCAGTACATTTTCGAGAATGTCGCCTTCGATTTCGGGAATAATGATTGTTGCCTCTTGGTCGATGGGCACATCCTTAAGCAGATCACGTAGAAATGGACTGCAAGCAGATAATATCAATCGATGGGCTTTTACAGATTTATTATGGAATGCAATTGTGATATCACAGCTTTGTCTATCGTCCATCAGCGATTTTTGGAAATCTAAAATCGTATCGATATGACCGAACCACTTTAAGCTCTCCATTTCGATCTGGCTTTGATTGGTTTCGACCAGGCTATCCTCGGAAAGTATATCATCACATTCGATCGTATCCTTAAAGACATAAAGGAAATATTAATTACATTCTTACACTGATTGCATATGGATTACAATACCCGTCTATCCGGTTGGCGGCGAGTATTTTGCGAGTATATCAAGGATTCTGCTTCCAAAATCCGGACGATCTGACGATCCTCATCGGATAGATGATGCTCATCATTCGGCTGGCAGTTATATTTGGAAGCGTCAGTCATTTTTCGTTTAACAGCTTTTTTCATTTCGATCCATATCTACAAGCATACAAAATGCCTAATGTGGAAGATGGGAATCACATGAGGATGATGCTTACTCTGCGCCATTGTTCTGTCGGTTTTTTCGGTCCTAACGCATTCAGGCTTGAGGTAATTACCGACCATTTTCCTAATCTCCTCTGGATGTTCGAATCACATAAGATCGCCAGATTCGTTTCGATCAATTCCAGCATTTTTCTCTGTTGCATTGGATTTATTTTCCGCTGTACCGAGAGAGAGAGAGAGAGAGAGGGAAATAAGATTAGAATTAGGTGAGGTACAGCGTGCGCCATCTCATATGGGTCGATATAAATTTCGAATAACTTTAACAATTCTCAACCTATTTTGTAAATTCAGAAACTTTTATTCAATCTAGACCTTTACAATTTATTTTGATTAATTTTTGAAAACAATATCAATTGAATGACCGCCTTTATTGCCGATGCAAAAATGGGCTCGTTTTCGCGCATTCTCCATGACATTTTCGAGCATTTCGGCCGAAATTTCTGCGATTTCCGCACGAATGTTTCTTTTGAGCTGTTCTATTGTCTTCGGGCCGTTAGCATACACCTTGCTTTTCAAGTATCCCCAAAGAAAAAGTCTGAAGGAGTCAAATCCGGCGATCTCGGAGGCCAGTCAATATCGCCCTTTTTTGACACCAATCTTCCAGGGAACTTCTTACGCAAAAGGTTCATTGTTTTATCCGCAGTATGGCATGTCGCACCGTCTTGTTGAAACCAAAAGTGGAATAATGGACCAACATCCACCGACATCGATTGCCATCCACTGTATCGCCAACTTTGAAGAAATACGGTCCAATGATGGTTTTAGCGCATACACCGTCCCAAACGGTAACTTATATAACATATAGCTGCTCTTCGTGAATAATGTGAGGATTTTCGATGCCAGAAGCGACAATTTTGTTTATTAACTGAGCCAGAGAGCGTAAAATGTGCCTCATCGGTCATCAAAACTTGCTGCCAGAACTCTTGCTCAGCATTAATCATTGCAACGACATTTTGTGCGTATGCCAAGCGCCGTGGCTCATCTAGTGGCTGGCCTTCATAGACTGAATAGATGAGTTTGAACGCCGCGGACGTGGCCTAGGTTGCTCACGAGGGCTTGCCACAGAACCAAATTGTATCTTTTTTGGACGCAACACGATCACGATATTTTGCACGATACGCACGTTGAGTTAGCACAATCGAGCGTTCATTTTTAATGAACATTGAAACTATATCCGCGCGTCATGGTTGGGTTGAAATTGTACTGAATTGACGTTTCCAAAATGCTATGACATATGAAAATCGGTTACCAATTGTTGAAGTTATTCGAAGTTTACAACGACCCATATGAGATGGCGCACTCTGTATAACTTCTTCTGAAGGTGTCAAAATATTCCTAAATCGGGAGAGACCAGAGCGTAACGTCTAGATGGATTTAGCAACAACAATTTGTAATAAATGAGATACCAACTCCTCATTTCCTGGCGAAGAAATGTCAGCCTAGGATGCATGTGACACACTATTACTCGAACGTACGAGGGTGGTCCGATAAGTACTTAGCCTACAAAAGAAAAACAAAAAATTTGGAGAAATAGTCTCCTTTTAGCTCGATACACTTGACCCAGCGATGCTTCAACTTCTTTAACCCGTCTGAAAAATACGTTTTCTCGAGGTCTGCAAAGTAGGCCTCCGCGGCGGCGATGACCTCCTCCTTCGACTGACATTTCCGCCTGCCGAGTGACTTTTCCAAGTTTGGAAACAAAAAGAAGTCGCACGGGGCTAAATCTGGAGAATTCGGTTGATGGGACAACAGTTCGTTACCCAATTCGACCAATTTGGCCGTGGCGAGGGCGGAGGTGTGAGCCGGTGCGTTATCATGGTGGAAGAGCACTTTTTTCATCGCCAAGTGGGGCCGTTTTTTCCTTCAATTTGGCGTCGAATCGGCCCAATAATTTGGCATAGTACAGTCCTGTGACCGTTTTGCCCTTCTCCAGGTAGTCGATGTGGATCACACCTTGTGAATCCCAGAAAACGGTGGCCATCACTTTTCCGGCCGATGGGACAGTCTTCACCTTCTACGGAGCACGTTCGCCGGGTGAAGTCCACTGTTTCGACACTGCTCTGAAGTGGTCTCATGGTTGCGCTTGTTGTCCGGAGTGAGCAAACGCGGCACCCATCGCGCCGACAGCTTTCTCATGCCCAAAATTTCATGCAGGATATGACCCACGTGATTTTTTGAAATGCCTACTGTCTCAGCTATCTCGCGCACCTCCAATCGGCGGTCTGCCAATGCGAGATCGTGGATTTTTGTCACGTTATCCCCCGTGGTAGCCACGTGGGCTCCTGGACGTGGCTCATCAAAAACCGACGTGCGACCACGTTGAAACTCGTTAAACCAATTTTTGATGGTCGCCATCGAAGGAGAAGAGTCACCGTACACAGCCTCCAAACGCTATTTGATTTCGCTGCGCGATTTCCCTTCCAAAAACAAGAATCGAATCACCGACCGATATTGCCGATCAAAACAAAAGTACGATTCCGATCCGGCTGAAATTTCGACAGTAGCCGTCTACTAGAATGTACTACACGATAGTAAGTTGCTCTTGCGAAACTGGCACCATCTGGCGGTGAGGCTAAGTACTTATCGGGCCACCCTCGTAAGTCAAAATAAAACAAAAAAAAAAGTTAAGGATGGACACTTGGATGGCAAATCAATCTAGTGGGAATGCTTCATCAGAAGACATGCTCATCGGTCGAGCCAGCTTTCAAAGGTCCGAGTTTTCGGATCTGAACAGTGTACCAACGTAGGACAAAGTTCGATAATTACCGATAGACGGAGAGAAGTGTTTTCCGACGTTCACTATTCCCTTACCTATCTAACCCTCGCTTGGTCTGTAGACGGTGCCACTATTGACAAATCCATATGATTTTGAGGAATCATACGTCATATTAAAATCAGTATTCCAAACCTGTTAGACTGAAATGACAGCATCGAAGGGCTGTGATATCGGATGATGTATCGATCAGAAGAAGGTGCCACCCATCTTTACACATACCATGGCCCCACGGGAGACCATAGTAGGTAATTTTATTTTTAAAGAAATAGGCGAGAACCTCTATGCTATCAAGTGCAACACGCTGGAGCAGCATAAGCGGGTCAAGAAGCTTTAAAGGAATAGCACGACGGAGATCAGAGATCAAAGTGTTCGAGAGTAATGACCTCAAGTTCGTAGGAGTTAAGCCGTTCAGAAGAAGCGGGAATTAATCTTGTTCCTTGTCCAACTCACACCCAACAGCAAGCTGGAGAGGCTAAGGACCATTACTTCCTTACCATTCCAGTCTGTAAAATGGGAAAGATTTAACAACTGCGAGATACAGCCCCGATGTGTTAAGTGTACAAACTACCACAGGATTGAGGAATGCGATCTGACCCAGAAGGTCGCGGACAGTTAGCTGTTCGAGTGCGTGCTCTGTAGGAACCGAGGTCACCCAACAAACTATCGGGGATATCCTAAGTTCCAAGATATGAAGAGGGTAAATCTGCCCCGTAAGCAGTTGTCTGAGTAGAAGCGTCCCTCGGGTTGCTTACAAATATCAGCCGTCACACCCCAGATGACCTAGCCCCAGTGCCTGTTTCTAAAGAACCGGAGGCCGAGGTGGACCTGTGCTCGATCGATGACTTCGAAGCGAGCCTCCTCACCGACGCTAAAGAAAATCAAAGTGTCGGCGGGAAAAGTTACTCGGCGAGCTGGAATTCTGTTTCACCAAGCCAACCACCGGTTCACAGAGCCGCCGTTGCGATGGCTGCTATTCAAGAAATAGGATTCGAATTGCACGAAGATCGGCCCCATTCGCCAGATCTAGCTAGCAGTGAGTTTTACCTTTTCCTCGGCTCAAGGAATGCATCCGAGGCAAGATATTTGAAGACGATATCGAAGTTATAGCCGCTGTTGAAGCGTTCAAGAGGTCAAGACATATAATTTTTTTTCTAAGGGATTCCTGCGTTTAGAAAGAAGGACGAAAAGTATTGACTTGTCAGGAGGCTGGGTATTGTAGGAAAATAAATTATTTTTTAAGTATGTATAATCGCCGTGTTTTATTTTCGAACAAAAAGACCATCGAAAGCTTATACCCCATACGAGGGTAAGGTGAATAGTTTTCGGCCTGACACGTAATAGCCTTTCAATCAGAAGGCAATCCTGCCTGGATGCATGTGTCATTAGTTCGTACGACAAGTTTCAACTTGTTCTCTCAAGTAGTTTACACGACTTTTTGCAGTAGACAGATTTTTACTGAGACTCTGCTCCGCCTATGTCGACTGTTAAAAAGTGGTCATCGAAAGTCTAATAACCGCAACCTCACCTGAAACCATCGAAAAAGTGCAATATATCGTGTTGGACGATAGGCGAGAGAGTGTGCGTGACGTCGCTGAGGCTGTGTGGATATCGAATGAAATGATGCATAACATCCTGCACGAAGAATTAGGGATGCGGAAGCTCTGCGCGAGATGAGTGCCTCATTTGCTGACAGCCAATCAAAAGCAAATGCGCAAATGACTTTCGCAACAATCTTTGAACCGATTCAATAGGGATCCGACCGATTTTGTTCGGCGCTGTCACACGCCAGAAACGAAGCAGCAGACCAAACAGTGGGTATAAGCCGGTGGCTCAGCGCTAAAGAAAGCAAAGTCGATCGCTTGGCTCGAAAAAGAAAAAAATCATATTTCACCAGGACAAGGCAACCTGTACACAAGTTGGCGATGCGAAAACTGCGAGATTTGAGGTATTGGCTCGGCCGTCCTCACCTTTCTCCTGATTTGACATCCCCCTCAGAGATTCTGGGAAGCGCTGGGCATCCAAAGAAGAAGTTGAGAGGGCCGCAGATGATTATTTTTTCCAGCTTTCCATCCCCTCACTTCCGGGAAGGAACACTGATGCTGGAGAAACGCTGCACCAAGTTCGTTGAAGTTTAGGGAGATTAAGCAGAAAGCAAAATGATTTCTAAATGATAATCGCAGCCTTTCATTTTACGGCCGGACACTTTTCATCATGTCGATGAATAAAGTCGGATTTCACCTAAAACTTGTTGTTTTATTAGTAACTCTACGAACTAGCAAAAAAACGGCAGCGATCGTGATTCTAAACCCTTATCACAGAGCAACACAATGATTATTTAAAAAGCTTACCACACTCGTCGACACATTCGGCGTTTCGTGTACACTGTCCGTGACCTCGATGTCACACATGCGAAGCACTTGATAATCCTCCTCACTCAATTGCAGGTCATTAGCTGTGCCACGCATGGCTTTCATTTCCGCTGCTTTCTTTTTCACTGCTGACTTTATATCGATCCATGTCTACAACATACGTATTCCAATCCCTTAACTGATTATTTCAAAATGCCGACTTACGAACCTTTCTCCATTGGTCGACGGTCTTCTCATAGCCCAATTGATTAAGTGCGACGGCAATCTCTTGCCAGATTTGGTTCTTCACCGGATTACCTTGGGCCTTACTCCCGAACAGTATCTCCTTGTTTCTCTCCACCAAGTCGAGTAATCGCTCGCGTTGCTCTACATTGATTCGTCGCTGAAAATAGATAAAATGCGGCAATACATATACACAGAATGGCATGCAGCCGTGCCAAGTGGCTCCGTTTTTTGTGGTACCTACCGAATTTTTAGCGACCGAAGCTGAGCCTGAGTATTTCTGTTCCATGTCGCAGTCGTACTTGCTTGTGTCACTGCCAATTGAAATGTCAGTTCTCGTTAACGACAAAAAACAAAACAAGAACGCACAATCGTATCGCAACTGACGTTTCACTCATCGGTCTCATCGCTATGTTGTCCCTCTTCGACTACTGTCTCCTGTTACGATATCGAGTGCGGAGTGCAGTGAGCGGGATTGCAATCACTGTCCATCTCTGACAACAAAACAACGTCCAACAACTGGTGATCACTTTTATTTATTTATAAAAGACAAGATTTTCGTACAAAGTTTATTTTACAGATTGTAGGCTATATGTACATCCTTACACTACCTCCTCCTTAATACTAATGTCTTTCGAATCGTTTCCGGTGAACATTTTCTTTTGTAAATGTCGCCAGAGTGTACTTTTCGGTACGTCGAACACATTCGCTGCATGATTTTGTGACATTCCACCGTTTGAGCATGCTTCCACTGCTTTCGTGAGTTTCTTCTTAAGCATCTCCTTCGACATGGGTCCGCGTTTCTTGAAGGTGACGTGTTCCGGCAGCCTACCCTCCTGCGCCAGTCGAACCTTATGTCGGTGCAGCGTTGACATCGGAATATCGAGTGCCTGACTGATACTTTTCAATGAATCGCCGTTTTTAAGACGTTCGCAGGCTTGTGTTATAAGCGGATTCTCACGGGTAGTCTTCATATAAAGCGGATGCTTTTTCACTCGACGCCAGAGAACGGTTTTCGAGATATTATATTTGACGGCAGCCTTTTGTAGACTCATACCCTCATCAACGACGGCGAGCACGGCATTCTCAAGCGCCTCGACACGGGCCGATTGGGTTTCATTGAAATTCTGATAGCCTTTACTGTCCTCGGGACTCAACGCTTGGAATTCACTGAACTCGTCCTTTAGCTTCTTTATACATTTATCATCTTTCATATCCATACTCGAGCACTGGCTACTATCGCCGATCGGATCGCCGACATAGTGCTCCATAATCGGATTATCATCGTCGGTTTTATCGACAAGTGTGGTAACTTCACTGCCGTCGATCTTCGCATTCGGCGTCAGGGTGAATGTGCCCGAGTTCTCGGTTAGAATGTATTCATTCGGATTCGTCGGTGTTATGTTCTCGATTGTGTAACTGATTTTTTCATGTTCATTGTATACTTCAAGAAATTCAAGCTCCCGCACGCTATTACTCTCTGTGACAACTTGATCCTGGAAGAAAACATAAATCTCGACTATTCAATGCGTTACTAGCTAGTATGTACCCAATACCCACCTCCTCGTCATCCTTTTCGACAATTTCCTGCTCCGGTTCGGCTTCCATCAGTTCCTCTTCCATTTCGGTCATTTCTGCAACATTCTTATTGGCGCCACTGGCCAATGAACTGCTGTTTGCACATTCAAAACTAATCGCGCTTTTGATGCCCAGTATACTAATAGCTTCCAGAAACTCGGACAGATTCGTCGACGACAGACTGGTCTCGCCTATGTATATAAAACTTAAAACACAATCAAGCAGACTGCCTCGGACATCGGGAATTACGATAGTTGCCTCTTGGCCAACGGGCACATCGCTTAGGATATCTTGTAGCAGATCGCTACACGATGAAAGTACGAAACGATGTGCCTTAACAGATTTACCCCGACAAGCGAGGGTAACATCACAAGTGTCTGGATCATTTTTAAGAGACTTTTGTATGTCGAGGATGGTTGCCGTATGGCCCATCCACTTAAGGTGGTTCATTATTTATTAGTTGCTTTCAATTCCGATAAATCTCAAGTAAACAGGAATCTCGGCGAATTTCCTATGTTCCGTGCGTATATGCTGTATAGTCGTTAAGTTTTCATGCACGTATACTCGTCTAGCTTTTGGAATTCGGTTTATTTTGTTTTGTTTTGTTATTGTGAGACGTTCCGGCGAAGAAATTCCACTTTTTCACTTTGGCCACACACGATAAATTGTTGGAAACGAATGACAATTCCTCCTTTCGACTCGTTTCGTTCGGTTATGGAGAGGGACGCGTTGAATGTAGAGAATGACATATTGTGCTGTCATTTTCTTCCTGTACAGCGGCTCTTTCGTTGTCTTTAGCAAAATAACATTTTGCAAACGTGTGATATCAACTGCATTGAGATTGATGTAATTTCTTTTTTACTATTATTTAATATGAACGTTTCATGCGTATAAAGAGGAAGTAAAACACAAAATTATTTGAAATGACATATCTTTCCCCACAGACATATCTGTAATACAGCCGCTGTAACGATTAATTGTTATATAAAAACTGTCAAAAAAAAAAGGTAGTACTGGAGGACGGATTTGATTCCTGCATATTTTCTTCCAATTTAATTTGATTTTGGAATAAAATGGCATCGTTACTGAGGAATGTTGCTTTCAAAGTGGCCAGTGGATACATTGCCAAGAATGGTAATATTAACATAAGCTCCATTGCAGACGTGCTCTCTAGTTGTGTAATGTTTTTCTAGGGTCATACCCGGCTGCCCGTCTCACCATGGCGAGATTCGTGACTACCTGCGAGCCCAAACCGGAACATCAACGTAACAACTTGAATGTGATTTATGATTGGTAGTAAATAAACTAATTGTTATCCCTCTCTCCAGCAACTATCCGGAAACCCAACGAAGTCGCCAGGGTTCATTTGACAGATTTCGGCAAATATGTAGCCGAGTGTCTGCCAAAATATGTGCAGAAAGTGCAACTAACAGCTGGCGACGAACTCGAAGTTCTTATTTGCCCCGAAGGGGTTGTTCCGGTTCTTCAATTTCTCAAGGATCATCATCAAGCGCAGTTTACCAATCTAGTGGATATTGCTGGGATGGACGTGCCTAGTCGTAAATATCGTTTCGAAGTGATTTACAATATCCTCTCGCTTCGTTATAACTCGAGAATTCGCGTTAAGACCTATACGGACGAGCTGACACCGTTGGATTCCGCCTGCGAGGTATTCAAGGCAGCCAATTGGTATGAGCGCGAAATATGGGATATGTATGGCGTGTTCTTTGCCAATCATCCAGATCTGCGACGGATCCTAACAGATTACGGCTTCGAGGGACATCCCCAGAGACGTGACTTTCCACTATCCGGATATGTTGAAGTAATTTGTAGTTAACCGACTTATATCTCAATCAATGAGCTTCAACGGGCTTTGTTTTTTCAGCTACGCTATGATGATGAGAAGAAACGGGTTGTCTGTGAGCCGCTGGAGTTGGCTCAGGAGTTCCGCAAATTTGATTTGTCTGCCCCTTGGGAACAGTTTCCGAATTTCAAAAATGCTAACCCTGCAGCTATCCCTGTGGAAACCAAGACCGAGAAGAAGTAATATTGTAGATAGACAAGCAATCCCAAGACTTGAATATTGCTTTTAAATAAAATTAGAATGAACGTAGCCAATCTTTCACTGAAATTACCGCGTTGCTATCTATAAAACGACGAACACAATGGGTATGGGCGGACCAAGTGCGCTAAAACCAGCCTATAGGACTTCCGATGGCTTTTGCTAATCGCTAGAGAACTCAGTATCATTGGAAAATAACAGCAAAGAAGTTAAAGTAGAGTAATCGATTGGCGGATTGAATGTTTCGATAAGCAGGAGTACGTTCCAATAACTTAATAGACTTCGATACCGCCTTGTGACGAAAGTAGATTCGCAGGCGAATCACATAAGAATTTTTTCTGCTGCTGGAATGGAAATAATTAAAGCTTCCCCTCTTACACGCTTCGCTAATAATCGTTTACCCAGCCTTCTATATCTAACAATTGTGCCTTCTCCGTCGCTTGATCTACTGTTGCCGAGGAATTATCTTTCGCTGTTTCTGATCACGACCTCCTCTTGTATTGTTATGATGTGAACTTGACAATTGTCGTTCAACTCTTTCTGCTTCAATGTCGCCTCAGAGCCGATCCAAACGATAAAATCTATGTTCAAGAAATCTAAGTGCAAAAGATTTGCCAACGAAGTCGGCATCGATCTGATCTTTATGTTGTTTTTGGAAGTCAACACAGTTTCCGGATATTTGAACTCGTTCACTTTCTGAAGTCGTTTTTCACCTCGAAACCTACTTCCTTTCCCGCGATTATTAAACTTTTTGCGGGCCTCTTGTTTCCTGTTTCCTCACTACCTAAACGGAAACTTTATCTTGCCTGCTGTTACTTAAGACCCTCACAGCCCACACAATACTATCAACTCGCCGTTGATCTCGTCGACTCCATATTTGATATCACCGAACCCAATGACATCATCATCATCCGTGGCGATTTCAATCTCCCACACTTGAAATGCGTTCAATCCGATGATGAGACCCATTATATCGCCGCTAACCCCTCCTCAGATAAAGAAATCCTTTTCAGGTATGGTTTCTCTGACTCCGGCCTTCTTCTTCTTTCAGTGGCGCTACAGCACGGTGTGGGCTTGGGCCTCAACCAACAAGCGTCTCCAGCCAGCGCGATCTCCTCCCAGCCTTCTCCAATTACGCACACCAAGTTGGTTGAGGACCTTTCCCACTTGTGTGCGCCATTTGAGTCGAGGACGTCCTCTGTTGCGTTGTCCCAATGGCTCGGTATCAGAGACTCTTCGGGCCGAATCTGTGTTGTCCATACGCTCTACATGGCCTAGCCATCTTAAGCGTTGTATCCGTAGATGCTTAACCAGACACATGCCGCCGTACAGCCCATATAGTTCGTGATTGAATCTTCTCCTCCAGATGCCATCAACGCAAACAGGATCAAAGATCGCACGCAGAACTTTTTTCTCGAAAAGACCAAGAGCTTCCTCATCCGCTTTCAACAGCGTTCATGCTTCTGCACCATAGAGCAGGATGATTAAGGTGTTGTATAAAGCCAACTTGGTCCTTCGAGAGAGGGCTCTATTACTCAATTGCCTCTTGAGGCCAAAGAAACAGCGGTTGGCAAGAGTGATTCTGCGTTTGATCTCGGTACTGATGTTGTTGTCCCTATTTATTGCAGAGCCGAGGTAGACGAAGTCCTTGACTACCTCGAAGTTCATGCTGCCCATTGTGACGCTCTCTCCAAGACGTCGATGTTGTGTGTCCTTTCTTGATGACAACATGTAAGTACTTCGTTTTGCCCTCATTTACAACTAGACCCATTTTAGCAGCCTCCGCTTCAATGCCAGCAAACGCCACGTTGACGGCTCGCTGTGTTCGACCAATCACGTCAATATCATACGCGTAAGCCAGCAGTTGAACGGACTCTGTGGTGGACTTGTGGGTTTCGCACGATCTTTCGAGTATTAAGTTGAAGAAGTCACATGACAGCGCGTCGCCTTGCCTAAAACCTTTTTTGACATTAAAGGTCTCGGTAAGTTTGTTGCCGACCTGATGGAGCAGCGAGAGTTCTCCATCGTCATCCTACACAATCTGAGATGTCCAAAACTAGGCATGGCTTTGTATGTATAGCTCGTCTCTATGCACGCTGTCATATGCGGCCTTGAAGTCGACGAATAGGTGGTGAGTGTCGATCTGCATCTCTTGGGTCTTTCGGATCTGCCGCAGTGTGAAGATTTGGTCTGTTGTGGACTTCCCTGGCCTGAAACCACACTGATATGGACCTATGAGGTTGCTGACGAACGGTTTCAGGCGTTCACACAAAACGGCAGAGAAGATCTTGTAGGCGATGTTAAGGAGACTTATTCCTCTGTAGTTGGTGCAGTCAAAGGGGTCTCCTTTCTTGTGGATTCGTGCAAACGACACTGAGATTCACTCATCGGGCATGCTTTCCGCCGACCATATCTTACAGATGAGCTGGTGCATCGTCCCTACCAGATCATCCCC